>CM077115.1:248795691-249995691 GCA_039619475.1 Icerya purchasi | reverse complement strand
TAAACATTAATATAAAAAATTTACATACCTTGAATCCGAATATATAAATGGGTGAATGCAAATTGAAATGAAAGTGAAATGAAAGAATATAAAAACAGTCAGACGAGAGCAGTAGAAAGTAGCAGCCAGTAAATAGAAATATAATTAAAAAGAAAATAAACAAGCCACCAAACCAACGGTCAGACAAGAGTAGTAGAAAGTGACAGCCAGTAAATAAAAGTAAATAAAAATAAATTTAAATATAATTAAAAAGAAAATAAACAAGCCACCAAACAAAAATAAACCTCAAGAAATGAACTAACTTGAGATGAACTAAATGAACTGTAAAGACGGAAAATGAACTGGTGCCGCCTATGTAGACGCTTACCGTTATCGAAATATTATTTAAAATTGATATAATCTGGATTATTTCTACCGCCACCGTATACCGGATCACAAATTTCTCCAAATTTATTTCATAGCAACCATTGATGAATAGATTGATCAACGTTGTCGACTCAGAAATTGTTGCTGCATTACTAAATTTATTCGATCCACACAACAAGCGTCGAAATTATTCCTTTTTTGACTCGATGGAATCATTAACCAAATTTTAATAACGGATTCTAATGTATACTTTTTTAACGAATTCTTTTGAAAAATAACTTGATTCTAAATAAAAATTTCATTAGCTTATTCTACACATCGCTCACTAAATACGATAACGTCATAACTCAAAAAATAGGGAATTTGAGTTATGTGAATGGTTGAAATGCATTTTATGAGTACAATTAGAGGTTAGAACGCCATATTTGTAAATAAGAAACTCGACAAAATAAGCACTGCTTTCGGAACGGGTACACCGTTCAAATTATAGTAAATGTAAATGTTAATTTGTGTTTCCTGCGAAATAGCGTTTTTTGAGTTATGACGTTATTGTATTTAATGAGCGATATTACCCTGACTAGCCAGAAATTATCAAAATAATTAGCCAGAAAAATATTAAAATTATTTATATATTTCGCGTATACGAACTTTTATTTTATTATTATTATTACTACAACATCCGAGAATTTTCCTGAGCTTCTTGGTTATACTTAATACCTTATCGTTTTTTATAAATTCTGCTATCTTATGGCTAAAATGCCATAATATATATATATATATATATATATATATATATATGTTCCAATGCTTTCCATGTATTACTGCTATTCTACCTTGAATAATAGTACTATATGAAACGGGTATATCAATTATTTTTTTGATTTCTAAGATAAAGTTCTGGAATTATTTTTATCGGGAAATCTGTAATTCCAAAGAGAGTTTAGAGTTCTAATTGACACTGCCCAGTATGATCTACATTTATTAAATAAAAATTAATTTTTGTTTTCATAGTTATCTAAAGGTAGGTTTAAACATCGTACCATTTTTTTTTTTTTTTTTTTTTCATTATTTTGACCTGCTTAATATAATTCTTACAATCACGATCCTACATTTTAAGTTGGACAGATTGACTATTAATTTCTCCGATCTGCATAAATCTTCAGAATGACCACGTATGTTACATTTCTTGCAGGATCTTATTTTAATGAATTTTTCATGTCTTATGCTCATGTGTAGTATTCAATTTAAAGAAACTCTGTTCAGCGTATAGTAATCCTCCCTGTTACGTCTTATAACAGCACTTTTCCGATTTGAATTTGACGATATTACGCTTACTTCTTGTAATTCGTTCGACGCCGTACTCAATTTCTTCTTTCGTTGTGTTTTCTAGCCCCTCAGCTACTACAAAAAGCTTTTTTGGAATATGCGGATCAACATTTGGAAGATTGAGCTTAGTAATCTGTGGTGTCATCTTTTCGGTTTCATTTCGATTTTTCATTTTAATGATCGTCTGTTTTTTATTATTTCTTGGTTCAAACAAATTGATTACTGTTACACCAACCGCTGATGAAGAAATGATTTCTGAAAAAGATTTATCAATTACTTCTTCAGCTTTCTCATCACTTACCTCTTTTGTTCCGATTATTACTGCTTCGTCAGTGGACTACTAACACCGAAAATTATTTGCTCGACATGAGCAGCTGCAACTTTATAATAAGGCAGGGTGGACTGTTTTAAGATGGTAGATTGAATTCGTTTATAACTTCATTGATAAAAGCTACTGCAGATTTTTGACTATATGTTTCTGTTGACCCATTAGCGTATCCTTTGCTACCTGTAGGATGAATAGTCGTAGTGCGGTAACAGTTAAGGCACTACCAAACTGGAGGTGTCATAGATTATTGAGACTCGTCTTATTCTGGATCCAAATCGCTCCCAAGTGTATATATATCTAATCAAAAATTGAATTGGGTACGGAGAAATCTGAGAAAGTAAAAGTGACCAAGAAAAAGGAATTATCCCTAGTAATCTCTTCAGATACATTAGATCCCTAAGTACATTGTGATCGTTAACTTTACAATCCTTCGCACCCTGTCAAGGGTACAGGACTTACATTACGTTAGGTTGAATAATAGATTAGCTAGAATAGTGTTAAAACTGTAAATAAATGTTAGAAGATATTAAATTCTTATTCCTGAAAACGATTAACTGATAAGAAAGATTATTATGAGATAACATATAAATACGGACAAGACACATGCTATAGATCTGCGAAACAATAAAACACATATGACTTACTACACTATTAGCTTGGTAACTGTCATCATGGAGAGCTCGTATATCCGAAACATGTCGGTACAACATGGTAATTTTACAGTGCCGCTCATGATTTTATTAAATGAAATTCTGATTCCTTCCGAGTTAGTTTGCAGAACGTAAGGCCGTCTCAGACAAGACAACGCCGATATCTAATTTATCTTTTGCCGCTAGTAACCTCTTCATATTTCCTTTAAAAAATTCCTTCTCCTATACTCTAGAATTAATCTGCTTTTCTATTTGGCGCAATTTGCGACCGGACATGATTGTACCGCTTGTTTTGTTTTTTCCTTCGTTATCAGGCGACATAATTAAATATTTCGATTGCTACGTCTCTTAAGTTATCATTTGTTGCATATGTAAACACAACAGATTAGAAGAATAGAAAGACATATGGAGTGATATCGAAAAACGATTAGAGACAGAAGAAATGAAGGCGGCTAACATGGGAACAACAGAAGGAGATGGAAAAGCAAGAATGTAGAGGGCATTTCAATAGTTGTTTCAATTTCTTAACATCCGCGTGCAATTAATCTTTTTTTGCAAATACTATTATTTTTATCATTATTCTTTTTTTTTCTTTTTTTTTGACCCGGCGCTAAATCATTTAGCTACCATTAATTTCTTTTATTATCGGAAATTATTTTTTTATAATACAATTATTGGTTGTTTTTTTTATTTATTTACTTATTTTTTTTATTTTTTTTTTGTGGAAAGTTTGTACAAACAACTGTGAATGAAGAGAGCAGCATTTTTGATATTAAAACGTTAGCCGATAGACTGCTGTTGAGAAAGCAGATCCAGCTGGTCATATAAAAACGTCAGAAGCGCACTGCTGTTACCTCGATATAAGAAAAATAAATAAAATTACTCGTTAAAAACCGATTTTTTCCGAGTTTTTCGTATAATTATATAATTTCTATTCGCGTGTTTCTGCACAGGCGGCGATAACAACCGAAAAGATTTGCTTTCAGACCGAAAATGAATGAAAGTAAAAATTAAATTCTAACAGACCGGTCATTATATCGCTCCAGATTTGTATCATATAAATATACCCGAATAATGGTCGGAAATAAAAGTGTTTTAAAGTATTCGTGTTTGCTCGTTAAAATATATTTGCAGGACGTGTAGCGTGTCAAGGGGCGCATTTCTTATGTGTGTTGCGCTTTTTTGATAGATTAGAATTCGCCTTTTTTCCCCGAATAAAAAAAAAGCCCGATGTTATTGGTCCTCTACAATTAGCCAGCCGTTAGCTCTTAATTTCTTCGACGACATATTCTAAAAATAACAACCGAATTCTTATTGGCGCGGACTTTTCTTGACTTTACAAATTTCTTCGGCATTTATATCACAGCTAACTTTTTTGAATTAGTATATAACATGAAACTGAAGAAATTAAGACCCCTACGCCGTTTTCTTTTATTCTCATTTGACACGAATTTTTCCCCGTTCCTAAGTGCAAAACGCGGCGTTTCCGATTTTTCAAAATAGATGTATTTAAACAAAAAACAACGCAATTTTTCGAACGAAACCCTCAACAACGAGATAGTTTCCCATTTTTCAAAAAAAAAAAAGATTTTCATACAGTTTTAGCTCAACTTTGTAAGTTAAAGAGAAGTACATTTCAACGTCGCATCGAATAAAACTTTAATTAGAATATCGTCGCCTTTAATCTTTTTAATCAGCCGAAGCGATCATATACTATTTCCATTATTTGAAATTAGAACTAAAAAGTCAATTTTTCCCCTCTGCTTTAGTCGTAACGCGTCGCGGCGGTGTAAAATGTAAAATAAAAAAATAAAACAAAAAAAGAACGTTGATAAAAATAGAACTTTATCCTCCCGGTGATTTTCTATAATTCTTCGATTTTTTTTTTTTTTTTTTTTTTTTGGGTACGCTAACGAAACCAAGGAATCTAAGTAATAGCTCAAAAGGGGCATAACATATATCAGTCGAATTTGTTCAGTTATCCATAACCTTTTCTAAACTTTCAGAATGATTTCTTTTAGATGTTCCAATACCATATAGAGGGAAACGAATGGGTTGAACAGCTGTCTCGTAATGTTAACTCTCCATTAACAAATACACTGCCAATAATAACTTCTAATGTTTAAGAAGTGGCATTCAAAATTTTCGTTAAACTCGTATTCTTCCGCCTTTTTCTATTTATATTTATATTCAACGCTTTCTTCCACCTTATTCTTGGTTTCATAACTTCTTTACGACTCTACATTATTTTTTCCTTACGCCGATTGCGTTTCAATCGAAGCCTCCTTCCTTCATTTCGCTACCGCTTTTTCACCTACAAACTTTATTCTTATTGCCCTCTGCACCATCCCCAGTGATAATTATTCGAATGTTCCGCTTTATCGTCTAAGCGTCACACTCTTTACACTCAACTGTTTAAATTTAATGTTTCCACTCCTTCCAGCGCTGCATCTGTTCTTAACCAAACGAAATATAATAACTCCGGTGATTCGAAACGCGTCCGGTAATTAAACATTAAATAATTGTTTATAATGGTGTGGTTTAATTTTACTTATTATACGATAAAATCGAACAATGTGTGTATCATTACGTATATAACAAGGAAAACGATGATATCCATAATAAACAGAATGAAATGAACGGAAATTAATTTATAATTCGGACACGGTCGAAATTGCCGGTACCGATACTGAATCTGTGTTGGTTTCGTTAATAATTTAAATTTAAATATTGACATGTAAAATATAAAAAAAAATCTAAAGGTTTAAAAAAATGCTTGTTATTCAGACTTGATAAATTATTTATTTATTTATTATTATTACTTCATCATTTATTATTTTGCGAAATTTAATCATTATTAATTCCGTATGTATTTTAAAAGTTGTCGACCATCGTCAACTGTAAAGTTGCTTTTTTTTTGTCTTTAGCACTTGACCAGTATAAAGTCAGTAGGTTCGACGATTTAATTTTTTCCGCCATATCTATAAGAAACCTGGTCCAAACTAAAGTCTGCAGCTTTTCTGGAAATAATCTCTCGCTCTCGCGATTCAAACAGTGATCTCTGTAAGCGCGCGTTTTTGTATTCTTTCTCTGTCTTACTTCTGTTTAATCTATATCCAACACGCTCAACTATAATGGAAACTCGCTGGAATAAAACTTTTTTTTTAACTTTTCTTTTCTTTTTCTTTTTTTGACCAGGCAATAAGTCATTTGGCCACTATCAAACTTTCTTCTTTACACGTGAGCTCACACACCCGCGCACGTTTCCTAAAAAATTCTGTCAAATGCGCTTTCATAAACCACAGATATATATAAAAAATGTTGAAACGCAAGGGAATTAACGATTCACATTAAACGCTTATAGCTGCGCGTGTTATAACTTTAACTCCAATCCATCATTTACTACTCCCTCCACGCTCTCACGATAGACTACTCATCCATCTTATCGGATTTCATTCAAAATCAAATAACTATTCTCAAAAACACGCGACATTCCCTCGAATGTGACTTTTTTTTTTAATTTTTAATTTTAACTCGTGTAGACATTCCAGAATTTAGGGTGCTCGGCTACCAACGTTCGAGGCTCGAATTGCTCGCAAAAGACATATCAACACGTAATATCTGAAATGATATGTTATAAAGGTAAAGCGACGACCGTGAGAAAATAATTGGTTCCCCTACTGCCAACGGTTCTGTTGAACTTAATGCATTAGGAAAAGAGCTTAATTTCACAATCCAGGATGCCTTACCGTGGATATGGCACTTAAACATCCCGGGACACTACAGAACGACTTTTCCAAGCTACGGCTCCCTCTATTCCTCAAACAAGAATAAATTCAAACCTCTTTCTCCCGGCATCTGAACGATTTGTTAATCAAGAATTGGGAAAAGACCCGATTCAGGAGAGAACAGCATCCTATTATTTCCGATTACTTCGCCGTTCCGCTATCTTTTTCTTCACTAATTCATCGCATTAGTGACAATCATCGACAATATCTCGTGGTTGTCGGCTTTCCTTCGGTCTGCTCGCGATTTCGTTCGCAGTTGAAAACCTAATAAATCCTATGCACCATTTTTCCATCCCCACCTTTCGCGGAATAATTAGTTTTCCAACTTTGTCCCATCGCATTGCATTTCCTCCTTAATCTAGTAATCTCTTCTAAATTTCAGACAGAAGACGACTTTTTCTAACATTTCACGAGGCATTCGCAATACCAAAGACTTTTCACATAAAAAGACACATTTATAGAAATTTTCTTATTCTATCGCAGCACAATTCAATCACCAAGACCGTGTTTAGAAAAATTTAAACAAATTCCTTAATATGGAAACACTTCAAGGCGCAAGTTTTTTTTCTAATTCTCGCGCCAGTCGCATATAATTGCCTCTGCATATACTAATTATTTATTTATTAGCCATTTACATAAGATGCGTGTATAAAGTTGTTACCAAATTTCGTGAGAGCCAAAAAACAACAGAGCGTTCCTGAATGTGGCATACATTTCATTTTACACAATTCAAATTTCTATTTAACGTAGAGAAAACACCGTGCTATTTCAGAAGGCACTATTTTTATTCATTGCAGTATACTGAAAATTGTATTAGTTTACCTGTGACTGCTTCTATTTAACCGTCGTTAATTCGATTTGAAGATGGCCGTTAGTTGTTTACATTGATTTTTGTTTTTTGTCATTATCTGAAGTTTCCTTGTATTTCTTAGATTTTATTCCTCTTCCAAATGTTTCTTAGAATTTTTTTTTTTCAGTACTTACGTTGTACAAAACGAATGATTTAAGTGATATATATTAAAGAACGGTTGTTAATTTGTTAAGAAAACGTATTAAAACTAAAAAATAAGAAATTAAATCAATATCACCAAATAAAACAAAAAAAAATATCAAAAGAATACATAAGTGCACTTGATTTGAAATCATTTTCATCAAAAAAATTAATTGTATATTAGTTTTGTTGCAAATTTAAGTTAGGAATGGTATAAAGTAAAAATTCCCACAATTCGTATACATATTTACAGAAAATTCTACTAACTATTTGCTGGAATTATAAAGTATTAAAATTAGATATAATATCCAGGTAGCTTCATTAGCAGCTAAAAGTTGAAATTTAAGAAACAAGTTGAATATATATGTATATATGTATATACACCTATATATATGGGAATTTCGAACTCTAGATACTAAATGGAATTTAAACTTTCAAAAAGACAAGGTTAAAATAAAGGTGGGGAATTCCTAATATGATTCAAAAAGAGCATTTACCTAACAATAATCTCACTTTTATTTTTTATTTTTATCAGTTTTTATTTATTCGGTGCTTAAATAAATAATAAAAAGCAAAAATAAATTTCTTAAGTAATAAAACTAAAATACAAGTGAAAGAGTAAAAAACAATGATAAATAAATAAAAACTAATAGAAAATAAAAATAAATATTCCATTTATGTCTCTCATAACTATGGTTACTTTCCTTTTTTTCCTTTTTCAATTTTATTTCATAACCGTTTATCATTGGTGGTGATTAGAACGCTCACCCCTTATCATAGGATTTTTTTTTTTTTTTTTAATAAGTTCGTCAACATGGACATTGGCCCAAGAACAGCGGAACAGAGAGGAAAGAGAGGCTCAGATTCTTACACGATCAGAGATAGCCGACAGAAAGGAATCAAGAGCTAGAATAACTGAAGGGGAAGGAAGGGAGAGAATGAATGAAGCACAGTATAGAGCGGGAATACCGGTTTGTAAGAGAAAGTAATAAAAAGAAGCTTGTTCAGTTGATAATTACGAACAACCGAAAACATTATATGATCAGGATCAGAAATACGTTGATTGCTGGGAGGGTCCAATGGACAATAAGGAGAAGGCACGAGAAAATAACGGAACAATGAGGAAGGGAGCAAACTATGCCCAAAACGCAGGCGGCAAATCGCAGAGAGAGAGTGGAACGGCGCATAGAAAGAAAGTTAATAAACCATGGAAAGCGTGGAAGGGAAGGTTGAATAGACAATAAAAAGGAGTTCGGGTTGGAGAATGAAGAGACGTAGGAGTCAGACCACAGTTTGGAATGAGCAGTTGCAGACAGAAGGGTAATATTAGAAGCTGAGAAGGCAGGAAGAAACGTATCAGAAGAGGAAGATAACCGAGCGAATGAGTCAACCAACTCATTTTCCTCGATTCCGGAATGGCCAGGAATCCAAAGGAAGTCCGTTTGGATGAAGTGGGAAAGGAAAAGGTCGTGAATTAAGGAACGAATAAGGAGAATGATGCAGTCGGTTGAGTGAGAAGGGAGAGGAGATGTGATAGTCTGCAGCATGTTTTGAGCATCCGACAGGATAAGGAGATTGCGAGAAGCCGGTGAAGTTTTGATAAAAAGGAGGGCACGCAGAATAGTAGAAGACTCAGCATAAAAGATTGAACAAAAGGAAGGAAGTTTAATGGACTCAAAGTAATTAAGAGAAGGACAGAAGACAGCTGCACCAACACCATTGGGTCCCTTGGAGCCATCAGTGAAGATCAAGGATTGCAAAGTCTATATAACATCAGCGACACTATTCTACAGAATTCTATCCTTTCTGATAATTTAATCATTCTTGATGACTCACTCCTATTTATTTTAGGAATCCATCTATCTTTAGCCTCCCTCGATTTGACTTTTTCTTCTCCTTGTACGGGCTTAATTATAACTGGAAAATCTCCTTATGGGTTCCTATGGTAGTGATTATGCTTCTATTCTAGTAACTCCTCTGAATCCGATTCCTCTGACTTATTTCAAGCCTTTCCATCCTGTTCCATAACATCTATCTAAAACAAATTGGACTCTGTTCCGTTCCGTTGTTAATTCTTCGCTTTCTAGTATTCAACCGGGTTCTAATCCTATTCGTGCTTATAATTCCTTTCTGCAATTTATCACGTCTGCCTTTAACGCTTCCTCTCTCCTCCATTCATTTGTAAATCGGCGTGGGATGTCCTCTTCTCTTCAGTGTGGAATGAGAAATGCAACGCGCGCATTTGACCATAGTCGTGCCACTTTGAGTATCTTCCATGCAAACCTTACAAGCGAAATTTTCTTTATTATAGACGAACTAATAGGAGACCCTAATATACACTGAAAGTCTCAAATAAGTCCTCTTAGAAGAAATTCTGCTCTTCCGTTTCCAGAATTACCCCTATTTCACATATCTCGAAAATGGCTAGAGCTTTTAAATTTCCATCCTCTGAACGTCCTACCAATTCCATAATTTCTGTTAATGGCCTATTATACCTTTTATTGATTCTATTACTACTGCTTATGCTTCGAACAGTTGTATTCTACAACTTTTCCTCACTTTTTTACACCCGTTCTTTAACATTAATGAATTAAAATTGATTCTTTCAAAATATTCCAGACCCATTCCAGGTCCCGCGGGTTTATCTTGTTCTCAAAAACCTGACCTTATCCTATACTTCAAACTCTGTCTGAACTATACATTAGTATTCTCTTTAAACTTTTTAATACATTTTTTTCCAATGGTATAACTACTTTCAGCTGGAACTTTTTTATCATTATTCCTGTTAAAAGTTCTTCCTTACGTTCGATTTCCTTAACGTCTTGTATCAGAAAATTATTCGAAAGTATGTTGACAAACTTTTTGTTTTGTGGCTGGAACATAATAATGTTTTTCCCGATAATATGTTTGGCTTTCGACCTGGTATTGGCCCTTCAAATAGTATTATTTTTTTGTTTCCAGTATATACAAATCCTTCACCGAAAAACTTAACTTCGCTTTTGATAATGTACATCTGCGCCAACTCCAAGAGAAAAAATGTCAACAATTAACATTCTAGTTCAGTTTTCTTCCCTTATTACTAATTTCACGATGAACCACTTTACTCATCTTTCTTCTCTACTTGTCTACACTACAAAGAATGTCTTCCGCCGTTCCAACTAACAACTCTTTTCCGATATCTACATTATACTGATTTTTACCCCAAAGTATAATTAAGAACTCGTGTCGCAGTAACCTGTAATTACTTATTGTAGCGGGTCTGTACAAAAATTCACCATCGTTAAAAATATAAAGCAATTATTCATACAATCGTGTTGTTTTTTATCGACTTTCAAAGATCTTGGCACTGTCCAGAGCTTTTATCGATTTTTCGTTTAGCTCTTATCAGCGGTTGTCTAGTTGTAGAACCTCAAACAAATGAACTTTATCTGAAATGTCCCTAAAACTGTCCACGTTTTTTTCAGCAAATCCCTCCGGCTTCCAACAACTGAGAAAGCCGCTCTGTGAGCGTTCACAAGTATTTTGGTACATTCGCTGGTACTTCTTGTTTCTCTGGCACAAAACTTTCGAAGCTCTGATTTAATCATATCGCAACTACGGACTATATTTGCATAGTCTCGGATGTGATGATACTAGTCCATCTCGATCATAGTAAACTGATTGCATTTTGCACGTAAAAACATAATCGAACTCTAGATTGCTCTATTCCGTCATAATTACTTTTTTTAACTTTCCGTTCTATCGTAGATTTATTATCATTTCTTAATTCACATCTACTTCGTTATTTCCAAGGGGTTCGACTTTTATTATATTCTTCTGTTGTCAACATAAATAATAAACAGCGTCTGAAATTGTCCCCTGGAGTGTTCAGCCTCCTTTTACGGTTCAACTAATTATGTCCGCTGAACATGTGAGAAAAATCATACGGCTTTACATTAAAAAATCGTAGCACCAGCTCAGTTCAATCCGGTAGTTCACAACTCGTGGGCTTGCAGCTTGTGAGTTTCGTTGGCCCGCATTTCATTTCCCATTCGAAATAATGTTGCGACGAAAATTCCAAAACTCAAAACAATAAAAACCAATACAATAAAAATTTCACAAACCATCTTGCGCAAAATTACCGTTGCCATTAACATAATATTCTTCTTCACAGGTGACGGTGCTTTATTCAAATGACAAAGAAACAGTTTTTAACCGGATAGTTCCTACAATGATGTCAGTTTTCGAAACGAGCGGAATAACAGTGATGCAAAGTAAAATATGGAATGAAACTTATCACTATGGTTTCGGGAACAGCCCATTCGAACAATTAGTCATGCAAACATACCACAAGACGCGCAGTAAGTTTTATATAAATCTGTGCTTCTACACCTATCGCATAATATGTATTGTAATTAATACAGTCATACAGACGATTTTTCAATAACAAACAATAGCTGGGTCACAACTTTAAAAGTTACCCTATGTTTACTTAATTTTTTAATAAAAAAAAAAAAAGAAGAAAAGCACAGTACATAAAATGTTTTTTTACAAAAAATAAATATCGATACTTGAAGGTTTATTATAAAAAATTAATAAAAATGCACTAGAAAGTAAAAAGTAATTACTCCCGATTAGAAAATATATATCAGAGTGATGTAACATTTAAGTGGTGATACCGTAATTCTTATACAACATTAATACCTTAATTAAAGTCGGCATCAGATTCATATTACAGTATCTAGGAACAATTTAATGAACATTTAATACAGTTTTTAATTATTATTTCAATATGAATTTGATGCCGACTCTAATTAAGGTATCAGTTTTGTATAAGAATTACGATAATGTCACCACTTAAGTGTTATATCACTCTGATATATATTTTCTAATCGGGAGTAATTACTTTTTACTTTTTAGTGCGTTTTTATTAATTTTTTATAATAAACTTTGAAGTCGGTATTTATTTTTTGTAAAAAAACATTTTATTTTACAATTTTTAGCGTTATACTTGAATTTTTTTCACATTATTCTCCATACTTTATACTTTAAAAAGAAATCGATTTGTTTTATTTTGAACTACATTTCCACGATAAAGACATCAAAAGCTATATTTCCATGGTAATTTGGCAAATAATCATGAATGAAAAAATTAAATATTAAAAAAAAAAAAAAAACGAAGTTAAATCTAATCTGACGGTGAAACCAATCATGAATGAAAAGCTTCAATTTACCGTACTATTAAGGATAACCAGAATACTACCGGTCAGATCTTGATTAAATTTAAATAGGACCACATGAGAAGCACCACCTTAAGAATCATCAAAATCGGTTCATCCAGAAGAAAGTTCTGAGGTAACACACATAAAAAAATAAATATAAAATAAAAAAAAAATAATAAAGTCGAATTGAGAACCTTTTCTTTTTTTTTAAAAGTCGGTTACAAACCAACCATTATGGTTATGCCGCTAATGATTATCTCAATAATTACTAATGAAATTGCGTCGAAGTATACAAAAATATTTTTTTTGCTATTTTAAAAAACGGCGAGAAAAACGAGACAAAAAAGGTGACCTTATTGAATATAATATATCGTTTGAAAATGTTTTATTCTGAACATTTCGTTTAATTTTTGAAGTGTTATAAACTGGAATAGAAAAGGATTGGAAATTGGACCAACATCTATAAGCCATCTTAGATATGCAGATGACATTGTGCTTCTTCAGTTTGGATGGAGCGAGAAAGGAAGAGATCACGAATTAAGGAGCGAATAAAAAGGATAACGTAGTTGAGTTAAAAGGAAAAGGAGATGCGATAGCTTGCAACGCTGTTTATACATCCGACCGGATAAGAATTTTGCGAGGAACAAGAAAAGAAGAGCACGTAGAAGTGGACTCAGCACAAAAGATTGAGCAAAGAGAGAGAAATTTAAAGAACTCGAAGTAATTTAAAGAAGAACAAAAAAAGCTGCGCCAACTCCGTTAGGTCTCTTGGAACCATCAGTGAAAATCGAAAAAATCTAGACTGGTCTCTTTTGGATTCCTAATCATAGCGGGAAATCGAGGGAAATAAGTTATTTGCCTCTTTCGCTTAGTTATCTTCCTCTTCTAGTAGGTTTCTTTCCGTTTTCTCGTCCTCCATCATCAATCTTCTGTCTACAGCTGCTAATTCCAAACTTTGGTTTAATACGCCTTCTTATTTTCTAACCCGAATTCCTTTTTCTTGTCTATTCAACTTACTCTTAACCGGACTTTACTGGAGGAAATAACAGGAATAATATAAATGGCCGTCCTAGCATTTGGTAAACTGAGGGTCATGTTACAAAACAAAAAGATTCCTATATGTCTAAAAAAGAAATAATTTAATCAGCGCTTACTGCCGGCGGTGACCTATGGTTACGAAGCATGGAACGGAGCAAACCCTGAGAGTAGCACAAAGGAGGATTAAAAGAAGAATGTTTGGTTTGAAGGAAAAAAGTAAAACACGGATCCGCAAAAAAACCGCAGCTACATATGATACAAATGATAAAGCGTAAGCGAAATATACACTTGTATTAATTTACCGCAATCATTGTAAGGTGAGGATAATCTGACACCAAAAAACTTCATTGGATGGGTCGCTTCAACCTCATGCAAATTGTACTACTGTAATACATAATACATTTGCCTCATCGATACCATCCGAAGTAAGCCCCCCCCCCCAAAAAAATAAAGGAGTCGCAATAGAAACAGGGTCACCTTACGAGATATCCAGAACTCCGTGCAAATACAATCGCAACTTGAATATTAAAATTATTAACGTGCTAGATGGACGATGTAATAAAGTTCAAAAGAACTAGAAGAACAAGGTGGCGGCAGATACGAAAGCTCTACGGGGCTGCGTGCAGCAAAAGATAGAAAATGGCTGAGAAGAAGAAGATGAATGAAATATGTAAAAACATGCACGTTCCTGTCTTATTTACAAAGTTTTTTATCACGAAAATTTGAAACTTCTCTCGATGAGAAAATTTATTTAATAAAAAAAATTCCAGAAAATTTTCCTGATTTTTATACATATACACATAAGATCTTTAGTACAAAATACGGGCGGAAAACGAGCAACATGTTTAAAGAAAGTTAAGAACGCAAAGAAATGAATTTGCACGAAACTCGTACTTGACCGATTTTTCCTGTAAATACTTTTTTTTTTTTTTTTTTTTTTTTTCATTGCGCCGAGAGGTATCATAAGCAATGAGGATCTCTGGTGTACTTAAAGGTGGAAAAGAAGGGAGGAGGAAATAGGGAAGGGGGAGGAGTGAGGAAGGCGTGTGGATAAGGCAAGGTAGGACAGTGAATAATGTGGTGGCCTCAGTAGGACAACAGATTAGGATTGAGGAAAAGCGGACGCTTCGTCACAGAGAGGTTACATTAAACGACGAAATCTACATAAGAGCGATAGTCAATAGTTCGAGTTTACTAGGTGATCGGAAGCGCATCCCGACACCACTTTCTTCGTTTGAGCCGTCTGGGAGGATTTCCAGGAATATTTAACTGGTACATTCGGCTGATATACGGATTTGAGCTCCATTGCAGCTTCTCGAAGAATTTTTTGTACTGCTCATCATAGGTGTTCCTGACGAAGGATACCTGTAGATCCGTGTGCAGCGTTAAATTTGAGACATATCTAGGCGCGGAAGCAATGATCCGAAGTATCTTCGACTGCTCTCTTTGGATTTTGGCTAAGTTGGATTTTGCTGTTGTACCGTACAGTTCAAGTCCATACTTCCAAATGGGCGCTATCATCGTTAAATAAAGTTGTCGCTTGATATTTAATTTTAAAGTTGATTTATGACCTAATAGAGGATATAATAATCTACAACGACTGGAGACGGTCTTCTTCGTTTGAAGGACGTGATGACGCCAAGTGAGTCGCCTATCCATATGTAATCCCAGGTAACGGACTGAGTCGACTTGAGGAATTTTTGTATTATAAATTTTTAAGGCAGGACAAGTGACGTGTCGGTTCGTATATGTGACATGTTGGCACTTTGCTGGGTTGAAGTGTATACCCCAAAGCTGTGCCCAGTCTGCTATTTGGTTTAAGTGGCTCTGTACTGCAGCATTAGCATATTCTGGATCTTCATTTGTTGCAAGTATGGCCATGTCGTCAGCAAATGTGGCGAGGATTGTTAGATTAGACTTAGGCACATCAGATGTATAAACGGAGTACAATAGTGGTCCAAGTAGGCTCCCTTGCGGTACCGACGACTGAATGAGATGCTCTTCCGAAAGCGAATTGTTGACTCGGACAATAAAGGTTCTATCGTTTAGGTAAGATGATAATAGCCTATGTAGATCTGAAGGAACCAACGGTTTTAGCTTAAATAGTAGGCCTGCGTGCCATACCTTGTCAAAAGCCTGGGCAACATCAAGGAAAACCGCCGAGCAAACTTCCTTCTTTTCGAGTGCGAAAGAGATGGCATCAACTAACCTGTGGCATTGTTGTATGGTTGAGTGCTCTGATGTAAAACCAAATTGATGGTCCGGAATTACATGAAGGCTTTCCATTATTGGATGGAATCGATTTAAAATAAGTTTCTCAAAGACCTTTGAGAGAGAACTCAATAAGCTGATTGGCCGGTAGGAGGATACCTCTATTTCTGGTTTTCCTGGTTTACGACTTTAAACATAACTCTGTCATAGTTTTGTCCTACTGTTGAAATTGCAAATGAAAGTAACCTCTTTGCCGTTACTGCTTTTTGTATGAGGCAATATTCCAAACTCGCCGGATTAAGTATATACCGTGAGAGTTAACGCTTGTATAACGAAAATAAATGAATTTTTTCTTCTAAAAATATTTTAGCATAGTTTAAAAACACCTTCAATTATTTTAATAATAGAATAATGTTAAACGATCTCCTCAAAACCCAATTACATAAAAAAATAATATTCTGAATAAAATTGAACTAAAATATTTGAAATGGCTATTTATCTATTTTTTTTTTTTTTTTAATTAGAGAACTATGTTACTTTGCAAAAATTTCTCGCGTTGAATAGAATTTCCGTAATACTGTAGCGCGCGTTTCATGGCACTATACATTACCATTTAGGTTATACAGCATTTAGCCTCATCAAAGGTTATTTTCAAAGAGAATACGTTCAAAACATATCGTCGATAAAATAAAAACACTCGATTTGAAATGTTTCATCAAGGAGGAGGCTCTGTCACATCGAAAAAAGTACGCTACACCTAAACAAAAACACGATTACCGGTGTTCCGAATATGTATGAAAATAGGCTTGAATCAATTCAGCAGAACGGCTGGCCAACGATTTTTAAAATTAATATTCATGAAATGCATCGAAAAGGATCGGCAAATTAGGCGCTAAAAACCGCTACTATGGTAACGGAAAAATTTAAGGAAAATTCGAACTGCAATCACTGCGACAAGTAATTAAAAAGCGTGATTCTAATTCACCGGAACAGTATAACACTTGTTCCATTACCCTACCTGACGCAACAACAGTATAACAACACTTTTATACGCCGATAAAGGAAAATTAATATTTTTAACAATGGGCATCAAAATATTAGTTTGGAAAAAACCCAGATACTGAGTACGAAAAAAAAACAATCAAACTTGGTATGACAATCATGTTATAGTCTAGAGATATATGCCAGCTTCCGCTTTATTGATGAAAAAGTGAATTTTAAAAATTCAACCAATTTATTTTTTTTTTTAAGGCGGGTGGAATAAATATTTTTATACACTAATAATAATTTAAAGCATAAGGCTCATAATACACATCACATTAAATCCTCCCCGAAAGTTTTTGCAACGCCACCGCAAAAAACCGGTATATTAATCTCAAAATTCATCAGAAAACCATTTTCGTAATAAAAATAAATCCAATTTTAAAATTTACTTTAAAAATTTAATAAACACGTACCAAAAATTATGAAATAATTATTTAACAAAAACTTACATACATATATATATATATATATATATATATAACTCGGCCATTTTGGTCTCGCAAGGAGCTGTGCCCCTTGACCCCTCTTGCTTTCATTTCTGTCTCTTTCTCTTCTATATTTTGTATAAAATGATCAAAATTTACAACGTAATTCTTGCTGGCATCAACACAAAAAAATAACATAATCACAAAAATCCTATCCTAACATTTAACTTTCATTATATAAAATTAAAACATTTTTTCGTTACATATTTCGTTACATAATATTGTAACATTTTTTTAGGACATTTTTTCTAATGGGAGGTAGCCTAAGAATTACGTTGTAATTAATATATATGTATATATTTCAAAGGCTAATTATATACATAAGAATATCTAAATTGTTGTTTCCTGATGTTTTAAATTTTTTTTTTTTTCATTATCCTTTTTTTTTTCTGAGCTTGCCAACAACGGACGATTACCCATCAACACGTGCAAATAGTAGAAACTAAGAATCAGAAGAAATGGAAGTTGACTAAAAACATTATACCAATGATGGAGAGACAATGACAGCCAAAGTCGTTAAATGCCAAACATAGTTTACTGAAAAAAGAAAGAACTACAGTGTCAAAGGGAAGAGCAGAAGGAGTCTGCTATCCAATTCCATGGCCACATCTGCGATTGCAGAGCCCACAATACCGACGGGCAACAAAGGAAATAGACCACAATTAAGGATGAAGAAGCATGGGATGTTTGTAGAGTAGTCAGAACCATCTCAAGCGCTAAAGTAGAACACAGCGCGCAGGGCACTCTAAAAAGTGATTCGGAAGTTCAATGACTATTCTCTAATTCTTTGATTATGAAGAATAATTATGGAAACGACTGCGAAAGCAGCGCCGACCAAAGAAAAAACAAATAGATTCTACGCCCGACACTATAACCACACTGCAACAGCAACTGGTAAGGAGTTCGCTATCAAACATTATGGCTGCGCAAATGCGACAGCTGGCCCATATATTAACTGCCAAACTGTGCTTCTTTGTAGCTGTAACTGCAACATCCGTGCATGTTCTTCGTACAGAGAGGAATTTATCAGAAGTAACTAGGCACGATAGTAGAATGAAAAGGAACTATTGAAAGGATTCGATCTTAATATTGAAGCGGTTAACTACTGTTTTCTAGTTAAAATTTGTTAAATTATTCCAGGGATGCCACCGCGGATTTAATTCCGCGGAATTAAAATTTTATTTTTATTATTTATATTTTATTTTTCTGTTTTGTGAACTTAAAATTATTAGACTGAATTATAAAAGGGAGATATATTGTCAATATCCTACACCGATATTTCTTTGACGGCCGACCGCTAAAAAGACACAATTATATACGAAAAAAATGACACGAATAGTAATAGAATTAATATTAATATAAATTGTACATGTCCTATTTGCCGGTGATACTCCAGGATGCAGCGATGAACCACAGGTATCCGCTTGGTCACGGGGACGATAATCGAATAGTTTTATTTAAATAACGAAAACGAGCCGGACGATAGAATAACTTTTTACTTCGATTCTGTAACTGGTCTCTTTATACCATGACCCCTTTTTTACGCGACAAGTTCACGAACAAAACTAATTTTTTCTTCTATAAGAGACGGTTTTCGACCTTTTTATAACGGACGCTTGCTAGCAGAGCAATTCACTGATCGAAGTTTTTTCTTCTTTCTTCAGTTTTGATGTCCTAGCCGTTTCATTACTTTCTCTTGTTCTCCCCGTGACCAATCACCATCATTTATCGGGGTGGGCCTTTCTCCACGGCGAATCGCATGATCTTGTATCCTCCCTCTGACCGACAAACAGGATTTCAATCACACTCACATTCTCACTCGCACCACGTTTTCGACAAATATTTAATTTATTTTTAAAATTTTAATTTTTTCTATTTTTAGTTATTTCTATTTATTTGAGCCATGTAATGGTCACATTACAATATGATGAAGTAAAAAAGATAGGAATTTTACTACAATTGGGGTGATCAACGTTAACTGTAAAGAAAGAACGAAAGCACATTCACAGTACGGAGTCGGAATATCAAGTGAGAGCAGCTTCAAGTATAGACCTGCCCTTTCAGATGATAGAGAAGAGCACTCAAAGAAGACATCATCAAAGTCATATAAGACTGTGTTTTCAAAACATAGCGGACAAATATAGGAGAGAGCACAATGGAAAAACGATACAACGAAGCAGCAAGTCGACTGTGACTAGATCGAAGACGACATGATGAAATGGAGAAAGTGCAGAAAATCTAGGGACCATGGTTGAGCAGGCGGATTGGGTTGAAAATTAAAACAAAATAATTAAATTTGAAAAATAACATAATAATTTTTTTTTGCCTTACTTTAAATGTTCAGACTCATCGATAAAAAAATAAATTAAGAATTTCGAGATAAAGTTGTTTTCAAAAAACCTTCAGATTTTTACTATAAAAATTTAATAAAAATGCGATGGAAAATAAAAAATAATTACTCGATAGCAAAATAAAACGGACATTTCGAATACTCTTAAACAATATATGTCGATAAGTTGAATTTTCGACGCCCAAAAAAAAAAAAAAAAAAAAAAAACATTTAATCACCTTGGTAAATTCTCAAATTGCAGCAATTAATAAATTTCCGATTTTTTCAATGCTCGATGGAGAATGAATAATTACGTTGCTTTAATCACTAAGTATTGTCTTTTAATTGTTGTAATTTAAATGACCGATACTCTAATTAACGTACGAATGTTGTTTAAGAATTAATATCCCTCTTTTAAGGAATATTTTACTATAACATACGTATTATCTTTTTTTTTTTTTTTTTTTTTTTTTTTTTTTTTTTTTGGCCCGAACAGAACAGTTCATTTGGCCAGCAAACTACGACACGACTAGATATTAAAAAATACTAATAATAGAAAATTCAGGAAGAGAAATTTCATTCATTCTACATTATGGCCGCAACTGCTGGCAGTGCCCACAATGCTCAATGAAACAAAACAGAAACAAACAAGATTTTTCCATTCTGGAAAAAGGAGCAAAAGAAAAAATAGATAAGTAGATAAATATTTCTATCTCACATTATGACCACAGTTGCCTGGCAATGCTCACAATGCATTATGAGAAAAAGGAGGTAGTCACAGCCACACTGGACAAAGACTACAATAATGTAAGAAAAAAAATAAGTAAAATAATGGAGAGAAAAGAAAAAAAAGAAAAAAAAAAATCAAACAACAATCCTGTTTCTTTCAATAAACCTAAAAAGGACAAATAAAATTTTATCACTGGAACAGAGAAGATGAAAAACACACAATGGAGAATAAACACCACAGGACATGAGGTCCTTAGAAAACGCAAGTCTCGCGTCATCGAACTGGGTGCAATTAAATAACAAGTGATTAATGTCTTCTCTAAAATTTTGTCGACAATAGATATTACAACCGGTGCAGTGCCCAGTGTTTGAAAAATTTAAACCCAATCGGCAATGGCCGGAGCGGAGCCTACACACAACGGTCACAAACCTACGGGTCAAACTAACTGGGACACTAATGCGGTAAAACCAAGGTATGGACGGCAAAGATGGTTGGACCATATGAAAATATTTACCAGGTCCTTGCTCTCTACAAATAAGACTTATCCAATCCGCATGGTTATTTCTTTTGGCTTTATCTAGAAGATCGAAGGATGGGATAAATGGAAACTTAATACCCGATCTAACACCTTCTTTTGCGATTAAATCAACACGGTCACCAAGTGGTACCCCACAGTGACCCGGAACCCAACAGAATTTAATGACTCCTCCAAGTTCGGAAATATTAAAATACTTTTCCTTAATTTCATAAATAATTGGATGGCAATTACATTCAAAGTTACTTCTCTGAAGCGACAAGAGAGAGCTAAGGCTGTCCGAAAATACTACAAACTCCCCCTTGGACTGCAACACGTTTTTCACAAACTCTAACGCTTTTTCAATTGCAAGAAGCTCGGCCGTGAAAATCGAAGCTTCTGGAGGTAATTTAAATTTCTGCTCAGTGATACCTTCTATAAGAAACCCGGCCCCTACGCCTTCATTAAATCCACGGAATTTGGCACCATCGGTAAAGATCAACCGATAACCGGGGTATAATTCTTTCGCGATACCTAGAAAAACGGAGTTCACAATGTTACCAGGTAACAGATGCAAATTCTGGCTTTTAAAGGTGTTAATATTGATGTCCAGTGTGATAAGATTAAGGTCGTATCTGAAATTAAAATAATTGGAGGGAGAAGATGGCACAAGAGCTGGACTATAATTATAATACATCCTAGTTCTTTTGAGCAAGAGCGGCATTTTCTGGGGAACAAATCTCCAATCACTACTTACCTGCATTATCTTACTTATAAACTGCGGATATTTGTAATTACAATACTTAAGTACAAATTTATCTGTTAAATAATTTCTTCTAATGTTCAGAGGAGCAATTTTGGTCTCCATTTGTAGACCGATGGTAGGGGACGACCTGACATTTCCCGTGATTAATCTTAAGCCAAGATTCTGTAATGAATCTAACTTTCTAAGCTGGAACTTTGAGGCCGATCCATAGAAAATCGCTCCATAATCCAATTTCGATCTAATAAAGCTTTTGTATAGCTGGCTTAATATGACCGGATCACTTCCCCACCATGAATTGCTTATAGCCTTTAAGGGGCTATACGATTTAATTACAAGTTCAACTAGTTTTTGAATGTGAAAAGTCCATGTTAGTTTAGGATCTAAAAACAATCCTAAATACCTAACATGCCTAGTGAATTTAATGAATTGGTTTTGAATTAGAACACGTATTTGTTCGTAGTCAAATGGTCTAAGTGAAAATACGGATACCGAGGATTTGGCAAGGGATATTTCAAAATGAATCTTCTCAAAGGAATTAAAGCAAATATCCATAGATGTTTGACTTGCCTGAAGACATTTAATAAGGCAGTTATGTTTAGAATATATTAAGAAGTCGTCCGCGTATGACAAAATTCGGGAGAAATTTGGTATTTGAATATTAAAGAGAGGTAATATATACAAATTAAAGAGAAGCGGACTCAGAACGGCACCTTGGGCAAGACCTTTATAAGTTGTGCGAACTTCAACCTGTTTGGATACGGGGTTAAGAATATGGAGGGATCTACATAAAAATAAACTACACAAAAGTTTAGCCATGGGAAAAGGAATATTAACTGCTATTAATTGATTGAAAAGAACGGGGATGGAAACATTATCGAATGCCCCCTGAATATCAAGGAATGTTGCCACCAAGAAGCCTTTTTCTTGGAAAGTAGAATAAACATCCCCCAAGAATGATGCTACACAATCTTGGGTACCCAAATGTGGGCGGAATCCAAACATTCCCTCCGGAAGTATCTTCTGTCTCTCAATCCACCACATCAGTCTGTTCTTAATTACAACCTCGAAAACTTTCCTAAAGCAGGAGGCCAAGGAAATCGGTCGAAATGATGACGCCTGGTTGAGAGATTTACCAGGTTTGGGAATCGGAATGACTAGAAAACGCGACCAGTCAGAAGGTATTAAACCAGACACTAATAAATTGTTATATATTTCTAATAGTATATTTTTGGCGTAATTACTTAAATTCTGTATAACTGAGTAAGTAATACCATCCAAACCCGGGGAAGAATCTCGTTTCTTGTTTAAAGGAATAAAAACCTCTTCATACGTAATTGAACGGAGCAGAATATGAGATATCATAGGTGCAGTATTTCCTTCCCCGGCCAGCTCCTCCCTCATTGGAACATAAGGGGGAGAAACTGCGTTTGAAAAGTCAGTAAACCAACTGTCATTTTGAATCACTCGACCGTGAGAATGTGAATTTTTAAAACGCTTAGTTAGATTCCAAACTTCTTTTAAAGGAGTGTTTCTGTTAAACTTCCTACAAAAATCCCTCCAAGAGTTCCTTTTGGTTTTTTTGAGGAGTTTTCGCGTCTCCCCTGCAATTTTCCTATATGTAAGATAAGCTCCCATTGTGCCAACTGCCCTAAAAGTGCGCAAAGCATCGTTTCGTTCTTTAACTTTAGTCTCGCATTCTCCATTCCACCAAGGAACAGCAGGTTTATTCCCTTTATACAAGGATGCCTTAGGCATGGAGCACTGTAGCGCTGAAAGAACAGCATCATAAAATGTATAGTATTTGTCTAAGGAGTTACTCACAGAATTAATTATTACCAGATTTTGATCAACTAACTCGCGAAATTTATTCCAGTTCTCTTCCATAAATTTCCAACGCAGTATATTATTTTCAGATTGATATGGCTGCCGATAAGATGATATTGGGTTGTTCGTATTTATAGTGATCATAATTGGAAAGTGATCACTCCCTAAAGACGTTAGTAGAACTTCCCATGTACAATCGAGCGCCATTGAGGATGATGCTAGGGTTAAATCAACAGGGTTATTCACATGAAGGGGATTTCCAAGTTTGGTTTTGGAACCATCATTCAATAAGCACAGATCTGAATTAATGATGAGGTCAAGTACAGCTGCCCCTTTCGCATTATTACGGTCACAACCCCAGCACACACTCAGAGCGTTGAAATCTCCACCCACCAAAATGGGGATATTATTATAACCCTCCAACGCATCCAAGAATGTTGAGGAGTCTATAGAATGATTTGGGGGAGAGTAGTACGAAATAAATATTCCGGAAAATTGACCAATAGTAACAAGAACGCTGACTGCATTTGATTTGGTACTATTGTTACTAGTTGATAAATCGAGATTAATCACCTGGTACTTGATTCCGAACTTAATTAAAATGGCCGTACCCCCGTAGCCATCCTCTCTGTCGTCTCGAAAACAGTGATAATTGGGAATGTTAAAAGATCTGTTCTTGGATAGCCAAGTTTCTGAAAGTAGAACAATATCAATATCCTCCTGAGACAGAAAGATTTCTAGGTCACCTTTATTAGAAAAAATGCTTCGTGCATTCCACTGCAACACCCGGATCATGTCGAAAAGAGTGAGTTTAAAATGATCGCGAATTACCCTGTTTATATATCTATATTGCTACATATACATAAATATGTAACCGCTAAATGTATACAATAAGTTAGTATATACTAAAAGAAATATATAATTAAATATAATATAAAATCGGAAAATTAATTGTTGGCTGAAGTAGCCTTACCAGTTTTTTTGTTATTGGGAAGAGACTTTAACCCTTTAGAATTCACCACATTGGAGATTTTGGGATCCAAACCCTTTTTGCTTATGTTATTTGTATTACTTCTCAATATTGGTTGAATTGGTTTCGGCTCGTTGTTAGTTAAAGTTGTGCTGTTGGTTAGTTTGGACGAACTAGGTTGTCTATCTAACTTTTTTGGACTGGAATAATTTGTTTTTTTCCCTTCGTCAGAAGCCGCAAACGATACGGTACGTTTGAGACGGAAATCTGAGATAGGAATTAATTGCTTTGAATCAATGTATCCAGTCTTTCTTATCGGTTTGGGTTTAAATGAAGCGATAATATGAGATTCATTTTCGTGATTACTCTGCGAAATAGGCGGAAAATTATTTTCTTCAGATAAGAGAGAAAAACGGTTTCTTCTAACAGTATTGGAATAGAGATTTTCTTGTCGATATAGAGAAGGTATTTCTAATGAGGCCTCTTGAAAGCTGAGGTTATGTGACGCCATAAGTTCATTTATTTGAGTTTGCCTTCTTCTTTCTGGACACAAAGTATCGGTGGTTCTATGCTGATTTTTGCAAAACACACAAATTGGAGATGCACTAGTACAAGCTTCTTCCGAATGTTCTTTTCCTCCGCAGCGCAGACACCTGGAATTGCTCTTGCACTGTCTGGCTAGGTGACCATATCGGAGACATCGGTAACACTGACGCGTACGTCGAACAAATGGTTCACAAGGGAACCTGACGTTCCATACAAAAACATGTGATGGTAAGGACTGGCCTTCAAACGAGATCAGTACAGAAGAACTTGGGAAATATTTAATTTCGCCCTCGATATTAGCTCGTCTATTTAATCGCTTAATGTTATTAACTACAAACGGGTAGGAGTCAATCATTTCCATGATTTGATCAACGGAATACTCGATATCCACTCCCTTAAGAACACCAAATCGTGAGACCAGATGTGCCGGAATAAAAGCTCTATACCCGCTCGTAAGAAAGCAAGAACAAGAAACTAAATTATTGGCGGAATGAGGTGACGACAATTGAATAATAACTCTATTCCGGCCTACCTTCTTAATTTCAATAATATCTTTCCATAAATTATTTATTTTTAATATTTCGGCGATTTTTAACGCACTAATGGCTAGTCTGATTGAGTCGGGTTGATAGGCTTTTTCAATAAAAACTTTAAAACCTTTATCGCTATGAGTGGAATTTGTATCAGTAGGATAAAAGTTAGAAATGTAATTACGAGGTTCTGAAAGAGCCGAGTTGTTCGTGCTATTGTTATGACCGGCTTCATTATTTGTCTTATCAAGATTACTGTTGCTATCATTATTGTTATCACTAGTTACGGATTCTTTAGACTTACTTAACTGAGCCGTCTGCGAGATGTTGCTTTCGCCGTCTTCATCGCTAATAATAGTTGTAAAATTACTTACCTCGGTGCACAGCGTACTGTTACCTGTTTCCCTTAACTTGATGGGGGGATCTTTCCCCCCATCCTCGTCCACGTCCATGTGCGGTGTTAACCACCTGCAACACCGAAAACTTGACGACCGAGCAGAAAGAAGAAAAAGAAAGGAAAGAGAGAGACAGAGAAAAAAAAAAAAAAAAAGGTACTACGAATTCGTTGAAATAAGTAAACGGTTTTATCAACACGAACGCGATAGAACACACTTTCGTCAACTAACACCTTTATCGAATATAATTGTTTTTACTTTTTAGTGCGTTTTTATTGAAATTCTAAAGTAGTAAATCCCGAAGTTGGTCTTTTTTAAACAATTTTATTTCACAATTTTTTTGAATGATAATGGTCTTTATTCATTTTTAGAATTTGATGCTGGTATACCGAGACTCTAATACAGTTATTACTGTTGCTTAAGAATAATCTTCATCTCCACTTTACGTGTACTTTACTCTATAAATGATATATTATCTTTTATACAGTAATTATTTTATATTTTTCAGTGGCTTTTATTAATTTCTTAAAGTAAATTTTGAAGTAATTTCTTTTCTTTTCTTTTCTTTTTTTTTTTATCGGTGCCGAAAGAAATTGTAGTGTTATTTTATTTAATTATTTCCGTTTAACATTATTTTATTTATATAATCTTATCCGAAGGGCATTTCATTTAATTAATAAATGGTTTTTGTCTATTTTTAAAGTACTCTAAATTTATATTTGTAAAAGAAAAATTGAATTTATTTCCGGTGTTCGAACATCACGATACATACTTTTTTTTTTATACGAATTCGACACTAAATTTTCATTTAAACTTTGCCCGAACTTCAACTTACCGTTGAGATGCGACAGCTAGAAACATTTTATCTGAATTTAACAGGTGCGTTGCCGAAGGAAATAAACTTCAACAGTAAAATATATGATGCAATAGGCAATGTTGCGAGCTAGAGAAATTTATCGCTCGTTCTAGGCACTAAATCTCGTCGCAAACCTACAAACTAACTACGCACTCATTAAATTTATCGGCTAGTCGTCAGTGAAATTTTCAAAAATATTAGTGTAGTTAATAATGTGATGTCGGCAGCGCGCATATTATATCAACTGTTTCCCTTTTCATTACCTTAACCTGATGGTATATTGTGAGCAGGCAGGGCTCCTAAAATTGCACCTACCTATAGATCGTTCTTACAATGGTGTAGTTTATTACGTGTTAGCGGAATCGGCCGAAGAAGTGGTTTTCAGTAATAACGTTCCCAAGTGTAGAATATCCTCGGATTGGCCATTTTCACGTTTAATGGGCCAGTTAACGTAGTTTCGTAATGAATTAACACAACTTCGACACCATCTTCACGTTATTATTCCCAGAGGCCGGCTCACAGAGTTGTCGCGGTTTCATTCATCCGTTCCAAGTTTTTACAGCGACAGAAGAACGAAAAAATTAAACCCGAGAACTGTTATTTTCATTGTCTGCCAGTCTCTCCTACGTTAACCGTTACCTTTTTTTTTTTTTGCCTAGCCGAACGTGTTCACTCATACACCCATTTTCTTAGCTTTTTGTTTAACGTTGGGCGTTCCTACAGCTTTTTTTTTTCCTACCCTGGGCGCGCCAGCGGCCTTGACCCAACAACATGAAAAATTAAGAGTTATAACTAAATAGCCAAGCGGTCAGAAACGGAAAAGGACAGCAGCAATGGAATAACTGAAGGCAATGGGAAGGAAAGAATATAGGTATCGTTAAAGGGAGTAGGAAGACCCAAAACTAGAAGTTGGGCGTAAAGAAAGGAGCGTTCGTTAGAGAGTGTAGAACATTCGAATAGGATGTGATTTGAGTCACAAATAAAAGAAGGCTCAGAAGCGTGAAGAGAGCAGAAAGGAGAAAGAGTTAAAGAAAAACGAAAGCGAGAAGAGGGGAGTAGAGAATGATTGATTCTAAGCCTAATTAAGGAAACAACAGTGGAACGACGACAGGTAGGAATAGATTGAAACCAATGCAGGAAACGAGGAACCGGTTGAATAAGACAGTAGTATGAATAATGATTAGAGAATAAAAATGGATACATGTCAAAAGTCTCGTTCCTACAGCTTACACTTTATTTACGCTCTTGTTGACGGGTAAAAGATAGAACAACTTTTTCCAGCAGCATGCTCTGATAGGGAAGGCTCGCCACTCCGGGAACTTTTTTTAACTGTGATTTTTTTTTAGCTAAAATTTTTAAAAAATTTCAAAAACCGATTTAGTTTTCGATCAAAGTTTTGAGTTCCTCCGAGTTATTATCAAATTTTGGTTGTAGGTTACCGAAAATTAGAAAAAAACTCTTCAGTAAAACGAGTTGTTAGTGTAAACGGCTACGATGGTGCTGCCACATCCTTATTAGCAATAACACACATTTCAAAACCCATAATGCGTTATTTTATTTATTTTTTATTTTTTTTTGGCTCGACAACCGGGTTACCCAAAAGCAATTAAAAAAGGAAGGAATCAATTAAATCTTTATGCGATATCAAATGTCGTTAGGAGAAAGGAACAGATAATAGGAACAATGTGCGCAGTGGGAAGAGATGGTATATAAGAAACGCAATATGGAGTAGTAGGAAGTACCAAGTCGCAGCATCTTCTTCTTCTCGTGCCACCCGATTCGGGTATTGCTTAATCATCATGTATGAATTGGATTATCTGCTGAAATTGATTACGATCCTTTGCTATTCTGACTAGATCTTCTGTTTTCTTAATTCCAGTCAATTTTTTCATATTATCCATCCAAGCGGTCTTTCTTCTTCCCGGATTTCTTTTTCCTTCTATCATGCCCATTATTATTGTCTGTAGTAATTTGTATTTTTCACCCCTCATGAAGTGTCCAAAAACTTTTATCTTCCTTCTTTCTACTATTGTCATTAATATTCGATCAGTTCCCATTAGTTCCAGTACTTTCTCATTTTTTAACTTTTTCACCCACGGTATTTTCCACATTCTTCTGTAGAGTCGCAGCATACTGAAGTAGAAAGCAGAACACTGTGAAGAAAAAAATTAACACTTAATAAACACATCATGATCCACATCACAAACACGCTCTTAGTTTGAGTGGAGAGGACAATATGGAGAGGCAACCAACAAAAAACGAAAACATAAGAAAGATAATAAAGTATGATATAAGAAGTGAAGGAAACAAAAATAAGCACGAATTAGCAAGAAGACTAGATTGAACAGACAGATAAAAAGAACATTTGTTAGAGAAAAACACCTTTTCATGATCCGAACGTAGTTCACATTTCTATTCCATCCTTCCTCGTCCAATAAACATGGTCTACACGTATTTTCCTACTAATTTTAATCTCAACAATATTCCCTTTTCCTCTTATTTTAATTTTATCCCCCCCCCCCTCATCGTTAGGGGCGAATGGAACACTTACTCTTCTCTTTGTGGCTGTTCTGGTCGAAAGTGTAATGGAGCGGTTCTTGAAAACATTTACCTCAGGCACAATATCATCCTGTTTAATGATCATATACAAAAGCCCTTCCATTTTTAGCGAAGTCGATCTCTCCCTTTTCTTCTCCTAATCTTACTCTTAACTGTTCCTAGAAAACTCTTGATGGTACTTTTGAAAGTGACCATGTCCCTATCATTGTATCGTTCAATCAATCTTCCGCTAGCATTCTTCTACTTTAAACCCCTCTGTGCCTCCAAATAGTGTCTCTCCAAAACTAATTCGGAACAATTCAGCCGTTTCGTTGACTCTTCTCTTTCCCTTTTGCACCATAACTGAGTTCCTATCTCAAAATACAATTACTTTACTGATTTACTCGCCCTTTCTTCCTCATCGCCTCCGGTTCGAGTGCCTTCAAAACCTTGCCGTTATTCAACTTCATCTTTACGGTGGAACGATAACTGCACGGAGGCTTTTGAGGCCAACATCGCAACTTTTAGAACCATCCGTCACTGTTCCTCCTTTTCAAATTTCAATGATCACATGAAAGCTAACATGTTCCTTCATTTATGGCAGTGCTCCTAAACATCTTCTTTCCAAACTCGATAAAGTCCAGAATTCATGTCTTCGTCTTTGCCTTTATATTCTGAAATTCGCTCATATTTCTGCAATACTTTCAGAAGCCAATATTCATCCTTTACACATTCGTAAATCCTTCCACGGAGATTGCCTCCTCATAAAACATCTTCCTATTAAGTGCTCTAAATTAGTTTCAACTTATTCCTGCATTTCAGCTAGTTGGCGATTTTCCTCCCTGAAGATTCCTATTTTTTCTCAGATTTCTCGGCGTTTTTTTCCTTATTCGCCATTCATCTATACATATCGTAAACTTCCGTTCTTTACATTTAACTTTTCAGACCTTCTATATGTACATCTTCCTAATTTATTTTTCCTTCTTTCTCACGCTAAATTCTCACTTCTAATCGCCTTAAACGAGTTCAGCGAAACTTTGAGTTATTTATTTCTTTTTTCTTCTATCCTTTTTACGGATGGTTCCAAAAACGATAGGTGCGTCGGGGCCACCTTCCTTGTTTCTTCCCTTTTACACTATGAACTTCATAAACTTCCTTCTGTTCCATTTTTATTGCAGAGTTGTATGCAACACTGCGTGCTGCTATTTTCATTGCAATTTCTTCCTATGATAACAAGTATCATATCTGTTCCGACTCGATGAGCGTCTTGCAAGTCATATCTTCTCTCCTTTTTCACAACAATATCCTTTTTCCATCTAGGCAAGCACACTTTAAGTCGCGATCGGATATTTATATTACCTCCTTTTCTAATCCTCATTCCTTTTACAAACTAAAACAGCCTTTCCCCTGATCACAAGCTTGGTTTGCTGATTTTCCTGGTCTCAGTCGCTCCATTATTTCCTCCATAACATGCTTTCGTTTCAACCATAGTTGTCTTCTTTTGTTTCTTCCCCACATTGCATTTTTTGTCATCCCTCAGACCATGACTACGTGATGGCGATCATATTCACTTTGAATGTTCTCTTCTTGTGCAAGAGCGCTTCCTTTTTTCTACACTAAGTTCTTGTACTTTAAACTGTCTACTCCTTTTTGTGCTTCTTACATACTTTCCTTTCTTTCATCAGAGCTTGTTCCAGCTTTAGGAGAGAGTTCATTTCCTCTGTTTCTCTATATATATATTAAAATTTAATCCCTTTGTTCCTAATCTTTTGGATGATGGGGCATATTGCTCTTAATTGGCGTTCACGAAAAATCGAAAAAAAAGTTGTAATATTGAGTCAGCATATTAAAAAAAAAAAACAATATTTTTAATCGGAATTTATAAATTTTACACTTCCCAAAAATATTTTTTAGTTTCATTAACTTTCATTTAGCCTTAAATTTGCGAAACAAGCCGGCCTGTAGTGGTTTAAATGACTAAAGATAGAGTAAAATGTTAGGGGCGTTCTTCTGTCTGCAAAAAAAAAAAAAAAAAAAAAAAATAGTAACCGGTTTTAACATTTGCAAAGTGTAAGAGAATATCGCTCGGTTCGGTGAAATCTATATTGTAAAATTGAACGCATTCCGCTTTTTAAATTGCAGTAAACAATTTTAAGCGAATAATTAATTAGAATAATTCTAGATTTGCGTTTTAATCGGCATTTTAAGATTTTTGCGACCTTGAAATTATGTCACGGTCTGTGTTGCGTTTTCTAAAAGAAATGAATATGATTGTTTTAAATTTATCTTCGAGCATATTTTCAGTCAACTTTTCGTATTACAAGAAAACTCGATGAAATTTAACCACTCTTCTCCTTTTTCATAAATTTGATTTCTTACAAATTAGTTAAAAAGGAGAAAATTATATTTTTCGTCGCTTCTTCTTATTCCCCATGAAACATTCGCGAACAGAAATTTTTAAACCGATCTCTCGTGAATATTAGGAGCACTTACTGGGTATACTTCTGTCAGGTTTTGTTGTTTTTTTTTTCGGGTTTTATTATATAAACTACTATCATTGCAGAAGTGGTATAAATAAACAATCCTTACTTGTGGTAGAGTAGCCGACAAAAATTCTACACAGTATGTAGATCTGACAGTACACGGCGCACGTTATCTAGCAGTTAGCGCGGTTATCTTACCTGCACGGTTTGGAAAAATAACCGATAACCCTTAACGAAATGAACACTGTCCGTGTAATATATTTATGAATGAAAAAGTTTTGTCACGTTAACACAATCATATTTTTTTTATATAGGTGACGCAATTTCATGACTAGCCATTTTTCTTTGCAACGGAAATTTAAAAGTCGCCAACACGGCTAACCGATCGTAAAATTACCTCATCCAGAGGTTTACCAGCCCCTATTCAGATTTTTTCCAAATAGTGTTCGAAACTTTATTGTTATTGAAATGAATGACTTCAACTGACTCTCGATTTGACTTCCAGAACTAACCAAGCCTTATTAAAATATTATAAAAAAACAGGTGTGCACTGCAGAAATTATATTTTAACTATATTAAAAATAGCCAACATTTTTCGGAGTGACGTACTCCATAATCATGGCAGAGTATGCTTAACCGACGCCTTATTCGGTGGCTGGAGCATAATAATAATAATAATCAGTCTCCTTCTTTCCGATATATAGAAAGCTCTTCTTGAAAGAAAATTAACGGTCGCTGCCTTTGCCGATCTTTCAATGATGTTCATCTTCCATCCCTTAAAGATAAAATTATTTTAACTGGAATTCCTATTCAATTTTCCTCTCTAATAATTAATGATTAGTAGGTCACTCCGAAACATGTCGGCTATTTTCAATATTTTTAAAATATACTACGTTTTTTTTATAATATTTTAATCAAAGTAATAACAGAAAATGGACAATATTATTTACAAGTTAAATATAAAGAAGTACGTATATAAATTTTATAACAAAGCTTTATTGAAATAATTCATGCTTTAAAGGGGAAAAAACCGGTTCCGCAACCTTAAGTATCGCATAAGTAAAACGTGTAAGTTGCCTTATTAATGTTACTTCACAAAGAAAAACCACATCGCAACGGTATTGTCTCACAACTATGTCCCTTTGAGGGAGATCCTCCACCGTTTCTCTGCCCTTTTTTGCAGGCTCATAGCCTCGCCAACTGTAGAGCATCTACTTAAACTGGACCAGCATACAGTGTTTCAAGCTATACCCTAATCCACTGCCTGTTGTCAAAACCATTCAGACACAGTGTTCGGACGTTTTTTTGAATTTTGCAACATCCGATAAACTGTATCGCCTACAGTAGCTTCCACTGAGTATAGGTCCTGTAATAGCCCACAGTTATGAAAAAAAAAAAAAAAGGTATCGCACGGATGAATATTACCGGAAAAATGCGAACGAAATCGTTAATTATATCAAGAGTTCTGTAAGGCAGTATTGACTAATAATATACAGCAGTTCCATTTTTACGCACCATATCATTGTAGTCGTCAAGACAACTCCCGAGAACATCTGAATCAACTAGAAAAACGATTTACGGAGTTGAAGATAGATGAATCCAAATACGCGAATGTTTTAAAGAAAAAATGAGCTTACGCTTCTACATCTGAAATGTAAAACGTACTCCGCAGTTGAATGGCGAAAGTTTCTACTATGCAAGCACTGAAGGTGTTTTGCGGTTTTTTCACATGTTAGCTTTCTCTAGCTTCTTTTTTTTTTTTTTTTTGTTCAAAGGGGAGAAAATAACAAAATTGTTATTATATGAAAAATTATAGAAAAGCAATTTTGAACGTAATTCATGGAATCTAAATATTTGATTGGGAAATCAAAATAACAGCCCACGATATTTTGAAAAGCACCGGTGACTAACTGTTTAAAGAAAAATCACGTATTTGCTATCTTTCGACTAATAAAAAGCGTCTTAAATTCCAAATCCACGGAGAAAGACATTTGGGCAAGTCTAGTACTATGTATGAAACATGAAGAATATTATTCCGTAAATTAAATAAGTAAAAAAGGGTACTGAAATAAAAATACAAAAGAAAAAAAAAGCTGACTAGTTTGTCTTTTTTCCCCTTACCACGAGCCGTGTATATAACTGCATAGGTCGTTACACAGCAATTACTAGAGTTTAAATAACTGGAGCGATCTGATTTGTTTTAATATTTTTCTGCTGTTTAGTTTATTGGTTGTTGGAAGTCATCTTCTGATGTGTATTTCACCTTCTGGTGCCAATTTTTTGATAATTCGCGAACAGCGGTTTTTAATCTTCTGACTTGTTCAGAAAGGCTTAAGAGCTGCCAAAGTGTACAATAAGCCTTCCTTGTCGGTTGTCCGGTTGTCCTACAGTATAATTAATGAAGTTTGGTTTTATAGAGCTATATTGTTGATCAAATCATTAAATTCATTGTATTCTAATGATAAAGGTCACGGTTCAACATCAAATAGATGTTTACACTTCTCGGTTAGGTTTGTGAAAGGCAGGCGTGTTTGAAGAGGAGACGGTTCATTTTTGAATATGGAGTCGCCTGTGTTTTCGGTTTGGTTTACGATTGTTTCTCCATTCGCTGCAGTAGACATTAAAGATTTTTTAATCTGCGGTTGTGTTGAGAAAGTTGGTTCTTCGTTACGGCTACTTGGTGGTGTTGCAGGATGTGGCCGCTTTTGTTCTGTATTTTGCTGATCGACCTCAGTAGTTGGAATACTCAATTTCAGCTGTTTCACGTCTGTTCGGTTAGTTTTATTACAGTTGGAACATACATGGTACTCTAGTTGCAAGACGATGCGCGATGGTAATGTTCATTGTGCTTTACAAGGAAGGATTCTGGTAGATTAGAGCAGTTAATTTGTTAAATTTGCAACTGTCTTCTCCTAATCGCAACTTAATCTTAAAGATATTATAAACCCTATAATAATTTTATAATTACAAAAAAATAATTTATTCGTTAAGTAACAAAACAGGTTTTGGGAGATCAAATATTCCAATTTTATTAAGTATTATCGAGAATATCTTTCTTTTTTTTTATTATTTCATTAATGCGATGCAATTTTGATATAATTTCTTGCTCTGCAAAAAAAATTCTTTAAAAAATTTTTCCTCGCACCGTTAAACTGTTCCTCTATTTTGATACGCAATAAAGATTCAGCAACACGCTTATTCAAAATTTATCTTCACAACAAAATTCAGAAACCAGCGTGCGAATGGTAATTAAATAATTTGCCGGTGTGTAGGTTAGTAAACTACATTTTATTCGAGATTTCAAAGGCCTCTATGTATGAATTCTGTTTTACTTCCTGCTGTCTGAATAAAAATAAATTCGGCGGCTTCCTTATCTCGTGTACGGTAACATGAATTTTCAAGATTGATTTCATAAATTGTCAATGTCCATTCACTTTATCGTCTAGCGTCATCTATCGCCAATCCGTGTAAATATCTTTGAATAATGAAATCGCTAGATACGACAAAAATCTCGATTTAATGTATGTTGGTATATATGTATGAGAAAGGAAAAGATTAAGGAAAAAACTTTTAATGAAAATAAATTCCAAACGACCATACCGTAAATCGGATTCTATTTAATTTTTAGTCTAATTGCAGCGATAATTATACCGTCTCTCGCTTGCGCCTGATCTTCCAGCAATCCTAAAATTTTCCACTTTTCAGTGAACTTATTATTGTTCCACCGAAAAATAAAAATAAAAACCGAACACATCATCCACTTTCTCAACACGCGCCTCACTGTGAACATGATGGATAACCGACGAAGGGAAAACAAAAATTACAAACTTTTTACGCCAGAATACTACGCAGTATTTGCTAGCAGCTGCGTTGTTCGCTTTCACCGAAATTTCCCGCCAACATCTGTTACCGTCTTCAAATTAAAAACGTTTTTCCTGCAAATCTGAACTAAGCTTACAATAGACAACACACCTTTCAGAGAGAAGAAAAAAAAACACGAATAATAAAACGAAACGAAACTAAATCATTCGCAGTTGGAATTAAAAACACATTTTCTTTTCGAGGCCCTATTTTATGTTGTCCAAACAGCGAAACTAGTCGGTGTACTTTTTAACATAATTGCGCCGTCATCTTAGAGATCGAGAAAAACCTCATTGCTAGATTGTTAATATTTTTTGTCTTCCGAAAGATTGGTACTATACTCAGATCAACTATCCCTTAATATCCCCACGCCGTACTGTGCTTCCTTTATTCTCGCCTTTCCCTCGCTGTCTGTTGTCCCTGCTATTGCTAAATTTTTGTCTTTAATCCGCAACCGTAGAAACATTTGAAGTAAATCCCTCATCCTTTTCTTATCTTAATATTTTGGTTCCCCCGCCGCCTTCACCTGGTGCATTGCGGCTCTGTTTGTTCGGATGGTGGCCATCATAGTGGTACTGGGTCAAGGTGGTGCTTATTTTCCCGGGTCAGTATGAATGCTACGCTATTCGGCGATCCGGCTGACCTCTTCCGATGTAGAGTCACTTTCCTTTTTATCTTTGATATATATATATCGTAAGCTCGTGGTCCGCAGACGCCGTTTGAATAATGGATAATCAATCATTTTACTTTTCTGGACGGGAATTGCGAGCACTGCTTTGCAGTCGCAACCGTAGGCGAATAGCGATGTCTTGTTTCTTGCCTCATCGGGCACTGTGGGCACTGCATTGCAGTTGCGGCCATATTGTTGATGAGGATCTTTTTTGTGGGCGCTGCCCAGCAATCGCAGACATGGATAAAAATACTTTTCTTTTTATGCCGGTTACATCGCGCATTTAGTTTAAATCGATATATTATAATCGAGAGCTTTCCTTTCCTTTAAGGTATCATCCTTTATATTTTTTGGTCTACACATTTATTTCCCTTCGGACTGCTAATTTCACGGGTTCTAGTACCGATCTTTTTTGACTCCCTTGCTATCTCTCCATAGTAGTTCTGGCCCCGAATAACTTTCTTAGTGTCTCCTCAGTTTCCTTTTGTCCTACATTCTTCCTTCTTGATGGGTAATCGTCCGTAGCTGACAAGCCCAATAAAAAAGTACAAAAAAAAAATATTTTCAACGTTTTCATTAATATTCATTTTAAAAGTCATTCAGTTTGGCGCGCAAAATTAAGATACGGTATATTCTAGAACATCGAGCGTTTTTTAATTTTAATTCTACATTTCTTACTCTTTAATCCTGGCCGAAAAACCTAACGTATTAACCGGCAAAACTGCTTAATTCTTAAACTAAGCATACTCTACTATTCGGATTAACTGAAAATTAGGGTCAGTTTTGCATTTTCTCTATAGAACGCCAACTGCATTAAAGAAGTTAGTCTTAATGCGCCCTTCAAGCAAATGTATCGAAAAATCTATATAAATCGGCTGCTCATTGAATAAAAACACAAAAAAAAACAAAAAAAGAAAAACAAAAAAAGAAAACGATGTTGATCTGATTTTTGACATTTGCATTGATTTATAAAACTACTAGTCTAGCATACAAAAACTTATGGATAACGAAAGCAAAAAAACACTAAAAACTAGTTTGTTTTATCTAACATAATTTTCAGACGATTTAATGCGAGAACAAAAAAAAAATCATACGTGACAGCGGTAGTTTAAACTTTCTTTGGTCGCGCTACGAGGGAATCCCCGCCTTTTTTTTTTTTTTAATGCAAATATTTAACAAACTACTTATAATTTATATAAAATAGTTTAGCTATTCATGTATCCCCCCCCCCCCCCTAAGATTGTATATGAGCGTTTCCATGTGCCGTGTTTAACTACTGGGGCTATTACAGCACATGGAGCCTACTTAAGGGGATTAAACGCGATAGTACAGATCGCTGCTCCGCATGTAAGCTAATACAGCTGCGACCGCGGGCGGGGCATTTGACAGTATCGTAGAACTAGAGGAAGTGGTGAAGTGCATGGATCGTGGTACTGCAAAAGAGGGACATTCGAGAAGTAGGTGATTGGTGGATGGGGCGCTCGGTTGACTACAAAAGGGGCAGACATTTGGGGGTTCCTGGCTCGTGAATATGTAGCCGTGCGAGAGGGTTGTATGTCCTATTCGGAGACGATTCAGGACAGAAAAATCTCTGCGAGAAACTCCGTCTGTGGGCCACCAAGAAGGCTCCGTGGTTGTTTTTATGCTTCGGAGAAATGTACTTGAAGATCTCCATTCCTGTTGCCATTCTTCTCCAGTTTGCTGCATAAATAAATGAGCCAATGTAGGGGGAAGAGGGGGGTTGTGTGGCATTGGAGAGAACAATGTCGCCTGAGCTGCTCGATTGACACGCTCATTGCCTGGAATCCCAACATGAGCCGGCACCCATAGGAAGGACATTTCGGAGTTTAAATGTGATAACCTGTATAATAGGTAATGTACCTTCCTTACCAAAGGGTTGTTGGATTTAATCCCCGAGATGAGTTGAAGGGAGTTTAGAGAGTCAGTTATGAGTAGGGCCTTTTGGGACTGGGGGTTGCTATCGGTATAGTGTTGGATGCAAAAGGCTATCGCGTATATTTCAGCGTCCAGTGCTGTACAGCAATCGTGCAGTCTAACTGACTCTGCTGCCCCTGAGACTTCGAAGGAGCATGCCGCCGGTGACTGATAACCTATTGCCTTCGCTCCATCTGTGTAGAGGCATGCATGGTCTGTGTAGCTCGCTATGATATTTGTTGCTATTTGTGCTATGTTTGGGGGGTATTGAGCTTTGTTAAATTTTGTCAGCGATATGTTGATGTTTGTGATTGGCTGACTCCAAGGTGGTGCGGTTGCTGCGAAGTCTGGCAGAGTTCTTGGGATTGAAAAGATTTGGAAACGACCCATAACTGAAAAAAGTTCGGGCACTGGGTCATTCCCAAACCTCATATTAGGGGATATTGTCGGGGTTTTGGTACTACTAAGGAGGGTGCTCATTTCTTTAAAGTTATAGTACTTCCTATAGTAGGACAGCGGGGGACAACCTGCCAGTGCATACAAACTTATAACCGGAGAAGAGGGATGAGCAGAAAGGATAGACCGGAGGGCAGCAGAATGTATAGGATCTAAGGATCTTAGCACACTTTTAGCGGCTGAGGAGTACACCTGGCACCCGTAATTAATTCGTGAAAGGATAATCGATCTGTAGATTGTAAGAAGTAATTTTGGGTTTATATTGTACTTGTAATTTGATAGATATTTCAGGATAGACAAGGATTTTAGGCACTTGGTTTTGAGCTCAGTTATGTGAGAGCGCCAGGAAAGTTTTTTATCAAATATTAGGCCTAGAAACTTGACTGATGGACGATTTGGGATAGGAAAACCATTTAGACTCAGGAATACGCTGGGAAGTGGGTTTTGGCGTCCCCTGTGGAAATCAACACATATTGTTTTTGTTTAGGAAAAGGTCAGACCGTTATCATTGGACCACTTTTGTAAATTTTCAATGGATTTTTGGAGGATATTTTGAGCGTTTATAGGATGGTTGGACGATAAGGATATATTCAGGTCATCAACGTAGAGCCGGGACGTTACTGGGGCGGCAAGGCAGTCAGTTATATCATTGATATAATATACGAACAAGGTTGCGCTTAAAGCAGAGCCTTGTGGCACACCATTTTCTAATAGCATCAGTTCAGACGTTGACGAACCAGTCGTAACTTAGATCGTTCTATTGTCTAAGAAGCTGTGTAGGTATTTACCCAATTTTCCGGCGATTCCCGCCGTTCGCAGTTTTAGTAGTAAGCCATGACGCCACAGGCGGTCAAATGCTTTTTCTAAATCGAAAAATACTGCGTAGAGGTGCTGTTGGCGATGAAACGCCGATAAAATCTGCCTTTGCAGGCTAAGTAGCTGGCTGACTGTCGATCTTGCCTCTCGCCCGCCGGCTTGGTTAGGAGATAGAAGACATTTTTGTTCTAGGAAAAACATGAGGCGCCTATTAACCATCTTCTCCAGCGTTTTGGAAATGACACTAAGCAATGAAATAGGACGGTAACTTTCGGGAAGAGTAGGATCTTTATTTTCCTTTAGTATTGGAATGATATTGGCTGATTTCCATTGTGCCGGAATGTTTCCGGAATTCCAGATTTGGTTGAATATATGTAGGAGAAAATGTTTGCCGGAAATTGGGAGATACTTCAGCATGTACGGGTGGATACAGTCGGGGCCAGGGGCAGTGTTGGATGTGTGGTGGTTGAGTTGGAAATTTAATTCTGAGATGGTAAAGTTACTGTTGTATGTTTCGTTGGATTCAGACGGGAAGTGCACTGGCTGTTGCTCTGCTTGGTGTTTCATGCTGCGGAAGGCGGGAGGGTACTTTTCTGACGACGATGCTGCGGCAAAGTAGCTGGCAAAGGCTTTGGCGACGTCCGCTTCATCCGTTATCTGGCTGCCATTGATTCTGAGTTGAACGCGTTTTGGGGCGCTGTTGATTCCGCTGATGGATTTTATTTTGTTCCACATGGTCCTATTTGACGTTGACGAAGAGATCGATGCGATAAACTGTTCCCAGCATTCTTGTTTTTTGCCGCGAATAAGAGCACAGGCAAGAGCTCGGGACTTTTTGAAGGCTATTAAGTCAGGTAGCGACCGAGACGTTTTATACTTTCTGAGTGCTCGTTTGCGCTGTTGGATTGCGGTATGAATCTCTTTGCACCACCATGGTACTCTCTTAGCTCGGGAATTGTGAGAGATGGGTATTGATAAGCAGGCGGTGTGTAGAATGGCATTAAGAAACGTGCTTAAATTGTCTGATAGGGACTCGCTAGGAGCTGGGATTTTGATTCCGGCCTCGTATGCCGCCCAGTCCGCCTTGTGGAACAAAAATCGTGGGGGTCTTGGAATTAGCGGTGATAGATGGTAGCCCGCGAACTGTAGGAATACTGGGAAATGATAACTGGAGCAAAGGTCGTCATGGATAAAAGACTTAAGTTTCGGGAGGAGTAATGGGGATACCAGTGCTAAGTCAATAGTCGAGAAGGTGTTATGGGAGAGGTTGAAATGTGTGTGGTCAGGTGGGACCAGGGTACACAAATCGTACTCTATTAATATATTAGTGATGATTGATCCATGCCTGTTGGTTGACGCCGCTTCCCATAGTGGGGAGTGAGCGTTGAAATCTCCAAGTATGACCATTGGGCTTACTATTTGGGATATGGCGTTTTGAAGGTCTACCGAATGTACCATAGTGTTGGGGGGAAGGTAGCAGTTGCAGATCGTTAATGAAAGTCTCGGAGGACCGTGTAAGAATACAGATATCGCTACCATCTGAAGAGGTGTGTCTATTCTGGCTGATACAGCTGAGACCGACGTATGCACTAGGATTGCTACTCCTCCGCTTGCTCGGTTGCCACCAATATTATCGCATCGGAATAGGCTGTAGTCCTTTATTCTTGGTTTGTCTCCAGGCCGCAAGTGCGTCTCCTGCAAGCAGGCTACCGATGGAGAATATGTGGCTAATAGTTGTTCCAGTTCGGCTTGGTGATTGATAAAGCCTCTGCAGTTCCACTGCATAATTGTATTGTTGCTCGCCATGCTGGGTGTTTCTATGTTGTTTCGTGAAGCCAGTGGCTGTTGTTAGTCGGTCTTTAATATTGGGGTTCACATGGGGTTCGTGTGTTAGTGGGTAGAGCTCCCTTCTGACGTATTGCCATCTGTGGATAGGCAGCTCAGACTTTTTAGTATGCGAGTACATTTATTTTTTAAGCTAGAGTTCTTCAGGTGTGGTTTGGTTGCTGCAATTAAGTGAATCAGTCCGTCTTTATCCTGTGTAAAGTTGTGCGCGTAGGTTATATAGTCAGATTTAGAAGTTATGTTTCTCATGAAGGTTTTGTAATTGTCGAAGTTAATGATGAAGTTGGCTTGATCGTTATCAAACATCGGTCTGACCTTCTCAACTGCTTCGTCGATGTTTATGTTTTTTTTTTGTTTTGGCTTCCGATTAGCTGACTCAGTGATGTGCTGCGCGTCTGGCGGTGTTTTGAAATCGGTTTTCTGTTGTGCCTGTTGCTGCAAAAAATCCTTCTCTTCTGGCTGTGATTTCAAAGTATGTTTCAGCTCTGATTGGATTGGGGAGCTATCTGTTTGTTCCAGTAGTGCAGTATGGCTGATGTCGTCCTCTGGTAACGGTATATTAATTTTCTTTGTTGCAGGCTGAGATGTCGCTGATAGTGTGGGATCGTCGGGCAAGGAGTCTGGTGTTGCTGGGTGGGGGCGTTTCGCATTTGGGATTATTTGGTCGACTTCCATTGCTCTGCCGATGTCTAGGTGTTGTGGGGGGGGGAGTAGGTAGCATGGTTGGTTGGCTAGTGTTTCCTTTTTTATTTGTACAGCTGTGGCATGAGTGGTCGTCTAAGTGGAGGAATATGCGGTGTTCGTGTTCATTGTGGGTTAGTATAAAGGACTCAGGGATGTTGGAACAGTTGGCCTGCTCTATATAGACTTGTCTACGCCAGCTGACAATATGTCCGAATTCGGCGTCGTTTGGGTTGACCCGAAGGATGGCTATAGGGGTGATTAATTTCAAAGAAAACACTGAGGCAAGGTGAGAGACTATGAGCTGGTTCGGGATAGTAGGAGAGACATTTGACATGATTAGTTTATTCGATGGATTTTTTAAACGTCGGGCAGTGATCACTTGCGAGCCTATTTTAATTCTTCCTCCATGTTCGAATAGCTTTTCGACATTGGATTTCGACTTAAAAAATATTGCCACTCGGTCTCTGCTGATTTTCGAGCCTGCTTTTATGTTAGATGGTCCGCCAACTAAATCTTTTAATGCCAAGAAGTAATCGCGGTTGCTGCTTGTCGGAACGTACGGGAATATTACGCCCTGTTCCTCTTTTGGGTAATTGAAGTCGGTTAGCGGGGCTATTTTCTTTATAGTTTTTAATTTTTCGGAGAAGGATGCTGGTACACTCGGTGCGGTCGGGAGGGTTGCATCGGAGGGGCTGTTTTGGATTTTTGTCATTTACCGCGGTCGCTGCGGAGCTATCAGCGTTAAAATCGGCAGACGGCTGGCTGCGCGAGTTTATCACGAGAGATAAATCAGCTGAACGCTGCGGGTTTGTTTGTGTGGTGAACTGGTTTTTGTCGGAGTTGCTGATAAGGCTTGTGTCGTGCGTTGATGTGATCGGTGTGTGTGTGTGTGTAACTTACCTGTTGTGTGCGGTGTGGACTTACTAGCGGTTGCGCTGTTGTTCCCGTCGGGTTTAGACGGCGCTTTCAGCTTACCAGCCGGCTTCCCGGTTGCGGGCGGCGGGCGGTTCATGGTACTACGATGTTCTTATCACTATATTATTATTACTTGATTTGAAAAACGCGAACGCGAGAAAACGATAACTCTTCAAAACACTAGATCTGATTTCATGTATTCAAATGTCATAAGTCGATCTAAAATATTTATATGTGTAGTTGTAATTACTTTAGTTTTTTTATAATAATTTTTTATCGTGAGTAAACCGTGAAATCGTGGGATTCCCTCACTGTGCGACCACAATCACACGTAAAATTTAGTTCGCAACGTTGCCAAATATGTAGAAAAATAATTAGAATAATAAGTATTTTTCAATGCCTATTTATTATATTAATTAATTAATAATTTTAAAAACAATAATATAAAATCTCGTTAAATAAAGAAATTTTAATTTAACAACATAACTGACTTTTGATTTATTATCTATCCAACTATCTTTTAAAAAGTTACAACTGTTTCAAAATTCCGCGCGTAAACTGGCAAGGTCGTAGAAAAATTTTAGATGGCGGGGATTCCCTCATCGAGCGACCAACGACGTTTGGAAAGCAGTGCGCGGCCAACGAAAGGTTAAGTGTTCAAAACGAATGAAACGATTATTTTACCTTCGTATTGTCCGCGTGAAACGTTTCTGTGGAAAAACTGTAAAAGAATAATAAATTCAAGAAATGAATTAAAAGTTTAAAATAACAACAGATTTTAGCGATTTCGTGTGCACAAAATCCGGAGAATGCAAAAAACGGGCTAATTAGCTTAATAATTTGATATAAAACTTTTTTGAAGCGAAAAAAAATCGGTTGAAAAAATTATACCGATACTCTTTTTTTTCTATTGTTCTTTTACCCGTCAATTCGACTTCTCTTATTTCTTTAGTACCTTAGAATTAGTTTCAGACTCACTAAAAGCTCAGAATCTATCGTGATCCGTCAATGATTTTTATAATTTCATCGGATATTTCCTCATCTCTCTTCTTTTCCCTCGTTTTCGTTTTTCCAAATCTTGGTCATCCCATCCACCTTCCTACAATGCCATTTACATTCTCCCATTTTGCAGTATCCTTCGTTTTTTTTTGTTTTTTTTTGTTTTTTTTTCGATCACATTATAATTACTTTTACCCAATTTTAGATCATTTAAACACAACATATATTTAGATAAATGAACACAATGAAAGTAATGCATACCAAATAGTTTGCTTTATTTACAGCAGTAGTTTCTGTTGAAAAATTTATTTAAAAAATGATTAATTTCTGTATATACCAACAATAATTAATGTTAGATCGCGTCTAAATGGCGTAACTCAAGATTAAGGATAAGAATAGTTTAGTCGTTTATGTTTATATTTAGCGCCTTTAAATGAGAATTGCGTGAAATCTTATCAGCAGAAGTGGGAATTAATTAAATTTAACAGCTGATGATGCACCTACCGTATCGGTTTTTTGTGAACTGTAGTTTAATATAATTAGAACTCGATGCTGAAAATAGAGACAATTAGTCGTATAGGATAAGTGGTAAATTTATTACTGATACTAAGATAAGACTTACAGTTGAAAACAGGAAAATTACCTTTGGCTCTGACTAATATGTAATCTATAATCAAACCTAAACACGAAACTTATTGTAGCTTTTCGATACGAAGACCGTTAATTCTTTGCTAAGTTCGCCTACGCGAAAATAACGTTGCTCGATTTTCAGAATGATTAATTATATTATCTGTCATTAATTGAAATAGTTCAAGATTTATACATAAAGTTTGCTAGAAATTGCAACTGGTAGGAGTTACAGAATATGTCGCTGTGTCATCTGCAAAGAATACCACGTCAGTATTTCTAAGTTTGGTTAAATCAGCAACGTAGTAAAGAGAAAAGGACCCCGGGCACGCTAACTTCCGTGAAAGCACACACTTAATTTCCTATCATTAACTGTAACGTAAAAAGTTTTGTTGGTAAGATAGCTCTTAATTAATTACGTATTTACCTGAAATATATGCAACGTCGGACTCGCTTGTCTCGCATTAATAATCCCATAACGGAACCGAGATACTCGTTGACAGTTGTTCATCTAGAGCGCAGTCTCACTTCCGAACTCATTGCATACCCAGAGACTTATTCCGGATATTTCGACCGTGCATAACGGAAAATACGTACTTCTCCGCCTAAGATGTTATAAATTTTACAACTTTGCAAGGGGTACGAAGGAAAAATCGCAATTCCAGCAAGTCGTACAACCGGATAAGACTATCCGCACAAACTGTAATGTTTTTCAAAGAACCGCCAGACCATTGCGCTGACCTCGCCTATTTTTGGGGTTGCTCAAATTCATACACTACGTTTGCAATTTATACGATTAAATAAATAAAAAAGTATAAGTCGTTATTTGTAGCAAAAAATAAAGATATTTTGGGAAAATACACCGAGCGACGTTTTGAAGAACACGTTTTTAAATCCGGTGTTAACTTTCAAAAAAGTTGTTGAAAATACGATAGTTGCCGACCAATACAATTGAAACAAGACGAAAAATTGTTCTCTCGATAGGCTAGCCGCCTGTTCAATTTAAAGCGACTACGACCACTGCGAATGATGATTGGCGGAGCTTTTTAAAAATTGACTGTATCTGCTGGTATAAATGTCAACGCACTGTCACACGGTTTAATAGGTTTTTGGTATAAGAACGCGGGAAATAAAAACGTTGGTTGAAAAGAGTCATTTCGAACTGGAACACATCGGGCGTAGGTCCAATTAACTTTGTCTATCAGAGAGTACACTTCACTACTAATACAAGCGTAGTAAAATACAAACTCGAGCGATCGCAACGATTTTACACATTAGCATGTCAAATAAACGCGATTCACTATGCATAGCGTACGTATACACCGATATCATCGGAACGATTTTGTGCGACTATCGCAGTGGTTTTATGAACATACTGAAAGGTTAATTTCGGCTGGCAAAGTCGCCCCATATATAGGAAAATCTAATTCGCCTAATCTGTTCTTCCACACCACACGACGAATCCTTTTCTGTGCAAATGGTGCGATAGCCGCTCTATTTCCGCATCATTAACTTCTTTAACCGCATATTGTCCACATGCACACATGCACACACCCTCACATTCACCCATACATATGTGTACATATATATATATATATATATATATATATATAAATGAAAGAAAGAAAGAGATACATAGGTAGATAGAGAGAGAGAGAATTTTATCCTAAGTTACACCATTGCTGACGGCTTTATTATTCGAAATGTTTCTTATTAAATCTTCCATCTTCCTAGTCGCGTTCGTTAAATGGCCTAAAATGCTGAGAAATCCAAGCTGTTAATTCGTAATCCGTAACTCAAAACATTATGTGTGCTTGTATTGAAAAATGGAAAAAAGGTCCGAGCCGAAATTAATTTTTCTTTCGTACATGTGGAGCCTTTTTGATTAATTTAAATTGAAAATTATCCAGTTTTCTACAAATTTTTCAGCCTTGTACGGTATCATAAAAAAAACGATTATTTTTTTTATAATTTTTTTTATAATTTTTTATTCATTTTTTTTATTATTTTTTTTACTGGCTCAGCTCCCACCATTTAGCCATTTCTCTCTAATTGATTCAAATTTCTATTTTCGCGGCCATAATAAAATTGTATAAGCTTTTACATTCATACGAATTCGGCTGATCTACAATTTCCAGAACTGTTACGAGGTAAGGTATGTAGCTTCGGTAATATAAGCAAAATAAACTTCTTCCTTTTCCATTCATATTCTATACAGTGCTACACTAAATGCAAACTCTCAATTTCCTCGCAATTATTACAATTCTCGTTACTTAATATACCTAATTGGCATAGTTTATCCGGGGTCCGACAATACCCCACCCCTTAATCTACTTACATATGTTATGTAATCTCTCTCTATCCGATCATCAGAGAACCACGCTCGTTGTTGGCAATTTATCATACAGTACCTTCTCACTTTCTTTTTACTTGTTTCTTTATACCTCACCTCTCATCTTTTATATATTCTATTCCATATTTCTCTAACATACTCTTCCCAATTTAATTTAAAGGGTCGCGTAACGCCTGATCTAGTAAGTAAGTCGGCCACCTCATTTCCTCGGATGCCCACCATTTAAAATTTACTATAACGTTTTGAAAATAATTTATATATTAATCTCCTAATTTTCACCTCTGTGTTGATTCAAGTTCCCTAATTTTGTTAATACCGTTAACCAGTAGTGATTATGTTACGGCTTAATTTAAGTAATTTTATACTGTTCTTCTCGCTTCATTCATTAGTCACTTTTCTTGCGTATTTCTTTGTCAACATTCGATGTTTTTCCTGTCCACTCACCAGCCGAACATAAAGATCCGCATACAATATATTGCGGCTCGTGGCAAATGCTCCTAATCCAACTCTTCACTTATACTTCATTGCTTATAACCTAATTTCACCGGCACCTTCATAAATATACATCTTAAAACTAATACATTATATCCGTCTTTTATATTATATTATATATATATATATATTAATTACAACGCAATTCTGAAAAAATGTCCCAAAAAAATGTCCCAATTTTATGTAACGCTAAATGTCCCAAAAAAATGTCCCAATTTTATGTAACGTTTGTTATATTTTATAAGATTTTTGTTATTGTTATTTAAAAAATGTCACAATTTTATGTAATGAAATATGTAACGAAAAATGTAACGAAAAAATGTCTTATTTTATATAACGGAAGTTAAATGTTAGAATAAGATTTTTGTGGTTATGTTATTTTTTGTGTGTGTTGATGCCAGTAAGAATTACGTTGTAAATTATGATAATTTTATACAGAGTATAGAAGAGAAAGAGACAAAAATGAAAGCAAGAGGGGTCAAGGGGCACAGCCTCTTGCGAGGCCAAAATGGTCGAGTTTATATATATATATATATATAATTTAAATTACATAATTACACTTAACCCCTGTTTTCACTAAACTACGTGTGATTTTTAGACTAATACATTTTTTTTTCCTTGCTATTTTACACCTAATCTTATCAACTATTTGGTAATCTATAGAATAAGTTAAAATAACATGAATAAGCAACCCATCCAGTGAAGGGTGCTAAAAATTTAACTTATATATGTATACACAAAATGCATACACGCATGTTGCTGTATTCTCACGGACACATACATATTATACACACACGCACCCGCACCCACGCCCGCAGACACACCCTCACACATCACGCACACAAACATATTATTTATACACTTATAATTTGTATGAGATCTTGAGGTCGTTTCCTATTCAACCTACGTCCCTCGCTTGGGTCACTCAGCAGTGCTTTTATTGTACTATTAGGGTGTTCTTTCAATCTGGCAGCATATCGTCGAGCAGCAGTTGCTATTTCATTCTTTACAAATTTAACTCCAAGATCTTCATGAATCGTGATGTCGGTTATGTATCATGGAGCAGAGATGATCGCGCGTAAAAACTTATTCTGTACACTTTGCATAATTGAGTTGTTTCTGTTTTTGGCACAACCTCATAATTGGCAGCCGTATTTCCAGACTGGTTTAAGAATTTGCTTATAAAATAGCAACTTGTTTTCAAGAGATACTATTGATCTCTTACCCAACAGCCAGTACAGTTGCCGCAGCTTGATATTCAACTCCTTTCGCTTTGTTATAATGTGCTTCCTCCAAGTCAAGCGCTACTCCATTCATCATTATATTTCCGGATGAATCGATTCTTCGGACATTTTATCCACCACACATCCTCAAATAACATTTACACGTAAGCCAAAAGAAATGTAGCTAAAAGAAGGAGCCGCCATCCATTAAAACCTAAGAACCAAAAAGCCTTTTTTTTTTTTTACATAATTTATAACTATTTACTTTCCCAATCAGTTCCCCGTCTTATCGCTGTTCCTTTCCTTCGTCTACTCATTTCTCATTCTTTGCACCGAGCTATCAACCAAATTTTTGTTTTGTCTTTCCATATGTTCAAATTGCATTCGTCTCTAATTTCCTTTGGTATGTTACCCAATATTTGACTCAGAACTTCCTCTTCAACATTGCCAATTTTATTGTTAATCCCTTTGGGTCTTATAAAACATAGTTTGTCATAGTTCCTAGTCTCATAAACCACTTCCCATGTCAGTGTAATCTTCTTTTTTCTGTTTTATGCCTTAATAGCTTACTGTAATAAAAAAACATTTTTGGAGACATTTCTTTATTATTATCCCACCATGTACTATTCGTTACGAGATTCGTACTTCTCCAGCTCGGTGAAAATATTTTCAAACATCTTTTTTGCAGCTTACTAATTTTTCCTAATTCCGTTATTTTTGCCTCCCCCCAAATTTCGATTCCGTGTCTGATCCTCGACATTATTAATGAGCCAAAATACAATCTCGTGGTTTTGTAATTCATAACCTGTTTTAATTTGTATAAAGTCGGTATAGTCTGCCTGATTAATTTTTTGTCATGTACCCATCTGCAGACCTTATTCAGGTCCTTCTGAAGCAGTCTTTCCGCAATTTCAACGTCGTAGTGTTCGATTATCAGATTCAGTATCTAGCTGGAATGATGGATATAGTATCGCACTTATTTCCTCTGTCGACTTCGAAAACTGTACTTTTAGACTGTATGCCATTAAATCTAGTTCAAATAAATGTATCAGATTACGAGCAGATGTATTAGATGTCATGTAGACAAATATAAGAAAGGCTTGTTCATTATTTATGTTTGTCTCAATATCGCGCAAACATCTTCAACTCCAAATTCTTTTCATTTCTCTGGCTTCTTGATCAAATTTCAAGAATTTGTGATTTTTGTATTGGAGTACAGTTAAAGATTCTTCCTTCTCGCAGATGCAGATATCTGCAACACGTACAGTATTGTGTTTGAACTGAGAAATGAGTTGAAGCCAAACAATTCAATTCGTCATTTTCAATCGCTGTTAACAACAAAATTGATAGATATACCTTGATGAGCTTTCAGGTTTTGCGTATCGAATTGCACAGCGAAAGTGCAGCTGAATGTACGCCGGTGCAAACCATAAAGTCGTAAGAAGCTTCTCCGACTGTTTAAATTATAACTTGACTGCATTACTTTAATTAACCACGCAACATTGCATTATTTCATACGTTATATATTTTGGTGTGAAAAAAGGCATCACGTAAATCGTTACATATTTACGTTAAAAATAAAAACGAATACTATCAATTAATTTTTCTGCAGTATCAGCGCGGAAAAAATCAGTACAGAAAAATAAGTGCAAAATTTCTCAATTCTCGATGCTGCCTTGACTACCTCCATCCGTTTCATTCCGTTCAGTCGTCGTTCTACTACTATTGTCTCCTTAATCATATTAAGAATTAATCTTTCTCTCCCCCCAGCCTATCGATTTCGTTTTTCTTTATCTCCTCCTTCTCTCTGTCCCCTCCACAACTCCGATTCTTCTCTCGAATGCGATGCAAACCATGTTTTCTTCGAATGTTCGGCTCTTAAATTTTAGCTCTTCGCCTTCCGGATCTTTACAGCGCTTCCTTTATCCATTCCTTTCCCTCTTCATCAATAATTCCTTTACTTCTTTCCTTTATTCTTTCGGAATCTAATTTCTTAGCACAATGCATTCAAGTGGTTGGCTCAAAAGCCAAAGGAAAGCACAAAACGAAAAAAAAAAAAACCATCCGATTTAAAACTTTGAATTCTTTAAAACGTATTTCTATGCGCAACTAAATTCTGTCCGGGTAGATTACACGACATTCCGAAAGCAAATACCCCCCCCCCCAAATAAACCGTGCAATTTCACCTTGCATCTGCGCACGATCGCACTTGGAGCAATCACCTGCCTTTTTTTTTAAGCCAAATTCTTTTGCACCATCAGACCATTTCTTAATCTGCCGTTCCAGCCGATTCACCGTTTGCATCTCCACAGGATTTTTCCCCCTGATAACAATCCTTTCCAGTGTTTTAATTTCATAGTAATTACGACTGAATTCAAAGGTAAATACAGTCAATATTTAGTGTGTAACATATTTTAAGCAGACAAGAGTTCTTCCATTTAATTCAAGAGACACTCCTTTTATATTCAAATGAATTTCTAGCCTATAATGCAAAAAAGACAGTTATGCCAAAAATGTTCAACAAATTTTGAAAACTTCGAAAGTGTTCAATAACAAGCTTTCTTCATCGCAGAAATTTCGATCGGCGCCGCGTAAAGCAACACAAAAATTGACAATTTTCTACAAAAATAACCGTTACAGTTAGCTTTATTACATTTTACAATAACGAACCCGGTGTATATTCAAGGACAAAAACACGAGAACCCTGAAAAGGGCTGTTCCACACTAAGCAACAAAATGCAAATCGGATAACGACAAAATAAAAACACGATTCTACAAGATAGATAATGAGCAAATCGCCTAGGCGGCTAATAAAAACTAAAAACGCTGGACACATAACGAAATTAAACAGGTTCGGACAGTAAAACACGATTCTAAACGCATGTTAATTCGGACATTCGCATTAATAAAAATCGAAAAGTTCCGGATACATTACGAAAACAAACGAATTCTACTCAAAACCGGTCGAAATTTAAAATAAAACAATATACATAAAATTCGGCATCGCTTCGCGAAATGAAAAAAAAGCGAAGCCATTTGCACAAATTTAAATTTCTAAATGAAAATTATGAAAAATAATCAAAAATAAAAAGATAAAATAAAATAAACTAAAGGAAATAAAATGAAACAAGTGGACACTGCAATTATAATCGGAACAATAAATATTAATTTTTTTTCGGTTATTACAGGGAATTTTCATCTTTATTTTTCTGGGGGCCAGTTTAATAAAAGTATTAAAATAAGTTATTTCGACTTGAATTCGATCAGCGATGAAGAGAATGAAAAGACGAAAACGAGGAATTACAAAAAGATTCGGAAATGAAAAAATGAATGCAGCACTGTAATGAATAGAACTGCACTAAATTTTCGGAATTATCAGTAAAAAAGAAACAGCTTAGAAGTCAGGGAGAACTGCTTGAATGCAATAAAGAATCGTACATTTTAATTATCGCCCAGAAAGCGCAAAGGACCATAAGAAGTGTCTACCGGTAAAAAACTGAAATAAACGAGAAATACGGTAGCCCCGTAAAGAAAGAGAATTATGAAACCAAGAAATTTCTGTGCATTTAGCCGCTTGCGCACAGGCCACACGGCCATGTCGTATAATTTTATTTTGCAAAGAACGCCCCCCTCCTACTATGAATTGTCCTTTCTGTGGCCAAGGTATTGCTTCCTCAACTTCCCACATACTGTGCGACTGTCCAGCACTCTCACCCCACCGGCCCCCTTCTATTAATAACAAAACAGTCACCAACATTCTTGAGATTTCCCCCAATGCAATTTTGTCTGTAACACAGTTTATCAGAACTAGCGGAATAAGTATATATCTATAAAAACAAATTGCTCATCTCCGTTAATAGCCACAGCAGTTAAACACGGTACATGATGTTGCTTTCGCGACAAAAAAAAAAAAAAAAAGCTCTCTTTCTCTTTATAACAATACGACGTAGGAACATCCAAAGAAAATTAGTTTAAATGTGGTAAGTTTGAAAAAAAGGATTATAAATAACTGAAGGGATGTGAAATGAAATCATAAGAAAGATACGGAAATGATGAGATTAATTGTAAAATACACTTTTAGCGTGATTGGAAATTTATCGTTGTACGAAATTAAATGTATGAAAAAAATAGTTTATAATATTGCAACAGACTCAAAGGAAAATAGAATAAACAGGAAACGTTCAATATGCATTTTTCCAAATTAATCGAGAGTTTTGCGAATTCTGTGAACGTTCTCTGACAGTGTTTGAATCATGAATTATCTTCCAGATCCTTGGCACTCACACAACGGGCATATTTGCCCTGTGAGACCCACAACTTATTTCAAAAAAAAAAAAAAAATATTTTAATCGAGTAAAAGGGGAAAAAAGTAGTCCGATTTTTAAGGCAATGAAAACGTGAAAACACTTCCACGTTTCCCGCAAAACTCCTTTTCGTTGCAACGATAACGACGATTTAAAGGGAATTTAACTGGAAGAAAGTTTCAAATCTGGTTAAGAAATTATTAAATCGTTCCATTTCTCAGAATGAAAATCAAAAAAGAAAGAAAGGAAGAAAGAAAGAAAAAAAAACAGTTCGTGGGAAGGCGGAAAAATAAATCATACGATTAAATTATAAGTTTCAAAGAATAAACAAGTGAAAAGAAATCCGATAAAGAAGAACATACTAATATGGGAAATGCGTAGCAGACCATATAAATTTAATAAGAACAAGTAGCGACGGAGGAAATTTGTATATGAATTAAATTTTAAGCGTCGGAACATGATTTACGGATTATTTCGCTTCTCTTCCTTTTTCTACAATTACTGCTTAATAAAGAAAAGAGAAAAAAGAAAAATCCGGACTCGGCGAAGTTTAGCAAACTTTGAATTTCTCTCAGAACGAAATCAGTTTCTGGAATAACTTAATAAATTCAGACCGAAGTGTAGGGAAACTTATTAACCACTCGTGTTTACCCGACTGCTCGCGCAGGAAAATTTTTTAATTTATGAAATTCGAGAGATATCTCGGAACAATCATGTGAAATTCGATGATTTGTGTTTACCTATCCCCCTGTTCTGTCTAGCGAAATCGTAGCTTGGCCGTAAAAATTCCACTTAACCGCGCTTGTACGGACACACATCCGGCCACCAACTCTGACAGTCGCGTTTATATACCAGTTGTAAAAATGTCTAGAACTCTTTGCACACTGCTCAGCCATCGTCAAACCAAGCATTAATCACCGTAGCTGGTGACGATTCCTGAAAATCGATTAAACATCTCTATGTATCATCATTCGCTAATCAGAGAATTTCTTCATCAATACAGTGTAAATTCCTACTAAAAACCTTTTTTGTTCTAGCAATCTTTCGGCGAAAACGAATATAATAACCACAATAAATAATGAAAAATCTTTTTTCATGCTGTTTGTTAAATCTATAAAGTTAATAATAACAGATATAATAAACAATTATAACAAACAAATAAGATAAATTAAGTAAGAAAATTTATCTTATTTGTTTGTTATAATTGTTTATTATATCTGTTATTACTAACTTATTATACGATAAATAATAATTTTTTCCTTCGCTAAATCGAATTCGGTGAAATGACATTGCGATCTACATAACAACACAAAACGTATTGAAATATGTATAGAAAAATTGCTCAGGTAATAAGATACATATATTTTATGAACAGCTTAAGTTTTAATTTTCTATTTAAAAACATAAGGGTTAATACGTTATTCGGTGAAGAATAAGAAGAAATAAGTAGGCGTTTAATTAAAAAGCGGTAGCCTAGATAAGACGTACGAACAAAAAGAGACGGAATAAGTGATTAGGCATGTAAAGATGGGATAGGAGTCGACTTCCTAGCTCCCAGACAGAGGCGAAGACAAATATTCTGGACACAGTTGAGTTTGGAGAGCAAAGAACTGGAGGAACTTCCGTAGATGAAACAATAATAATCAAGGACAAAACGAATAAAGGGTTTGTAAAACATCATTAGAATGCAAGCCCCCCCCCCCCCCAATTAGTATGTGAGAAATAAACTTTATCAAGTTAAGCCTTCTAAGAGAGGACAGATAGAGGTGGTTGATGGGATTACGAAACGAAAGACGACTGTCCAGAAAAATGCCTAAATAGCGAAATGAGAAAGAAAGAGGGATCGCATCAAGAGATCGAAAGAACGAAGAGTAAAAACAACAACAGAGGATTTAATAGACGAGATTGAAAAATGGATATTTGATAAATAATTTTCCAATGATGTTGGAGAATTTTGAAGTTGAGAGCTAGGCATGGCGACGGAAAGAGTAGATGAGGATGTCGTCGAGGTAGAAAAGAGAAGGTGAACTTAGAGACCTAGAAGCAGTACTGATGAAATAAATGTTAAACAGAGTTGGACTGAGGTAAGAGCCTTATGGTACACCGCGTAATAATAACCTAGTGGCGAGGTAGAAAAGCGGGGAAAGAACGACAGTTCTACACTTAAAAAGATTACTAATAAGGGAAGAAAAATGAGGCGGTATATTAAACGAAAGCGTTATATCAAACAAAGCAGGGAGGTGTACATTGTCGAAAGGCGCAGTGATGTGAACCAAGGGAGCAACGAGAAATTCTTCACGGATAAATGCCGAGTAGACGTCTACCAAAAACGAACTAATACAATCCGGGGAACCGCGTCCGGGACAAAAACCGTACATGTTGTTGGATAGCAAATTATTGTGTTCGAGCCACTAAACAAGACATCTATTAATTCAACTTTCGAAAAGCTTTCTAATGCAAGAAGCATGCGAGATTGGACGAAAAGATGAAGAGCTTTATATTTTGGGATCGGGATGATGATAAAGGTATTCCAAGAAGAAGAAGAAGAAGTAAAGCAGAAGCGAAGAAAGGAGTTAAATAAGTTCAAAAGGAACCGAAGAGAATATAATCAGAGAGGTTTTTAAGAATAGGAAAGAAAATTCCATCTATCCCGGGAAAGAAATTTGCAGAATTACGTAAAGATGCTTCCAGTTCTGTAAAAGTAAATGGAGAAACCAAAAAATGTGACGAGAAGGAATCGGACGAAATGCGACCGGATTCTTGAAAGCTAGGAACGTAACTGGGAGCTATAGAATTTAAAAAAAGAATTAATTTATCAGGAGGAAGATTCTAATTAGGAAGACGTTGAGAGAGAAGGAATTTAAAGTCCTTGGCCATTCCCCAGATGTGAGAAGCGGAAGTGGAGCGTGAAAAGGAGGAACGAAGCTTTTCCGTGAACTTTTTTTAGTCATTTTCAGAGTAAATCTAGTTTTAGCGTTGGATCTTTTTGAAACGAGAAAGTTGTTTAGAGGGGGCGGGAGGAGCGGACAGTTCTAAACGTGGATAAACTGAAGTCAAAAGCAACTTTATAATCCTGGTTCCACCACTATGAAGAAGACGATTTTTTTTTTTATGAGCTAAAGCCCGAATGGGGCGAGAAGAATAAATTAAAGCAGCAGAAACAGAGTCAATAAAACAAATCATACTGAGAGATAGAATTTAAATTTGTTGAGATTAAAGAAAGCAAGGAATCGACAAAAAAACAAAAATAGGACTAATCGACTTTAGAAGGTATCCATTTGGAATATGAAGGAGATTAGGAGGGGGCGGAGAGGGACTTTCATTAAAGGAAATAATTATAGGAGTATTATTACTTCCAAAAGTACCGTCCAAAGTACTCTATGCACTGCTAAGACGGAGATCGATAAAGGAGAGGTCAATGGAGTTGACAGAGGAGTAACTTCGAATACAACTCATTTTGGAAGATAAAATTCTCTGAAATCGTGCCATTTCTGATTTAAGTATTACAACCCTAAAAGAGCAAACGGGCATTCCAAGCACCGACAATGCGAAATGGGGGAGAAAACGTGTTAGTAAATGACTGAAAAGAGAAGTTGCGTAAATCGTAATTAGGAGGAATATAAACGGATATAAAATTTAAAGGTCTAGAAGAACAGTTAGGAATAGAGAGATACGAACTAGATTTGGATAAGGAGGATTAGAGGGAAATAAAGTTTGAACATCATGAGTAGTGGATGTCATTCCTTACCAAAATAGCTGAGCCATCGTAGCCGTCGCTGCGGTTAAAATAAATGATGGAGAAACCTCGACAGTTTATGCCTGATGAGTTCTTTATCTAAGTTTCCGAACCATATTGAAGTTATGCTGGAATCTTCTAAGTCTGCTGAACTGACGTTATTTTTCGGCAAGTCTAAAAAATATATATATTAAAAAAACGGATTTTTTATTAATAAACAAAAAGAAATATATAATTGCTTAAAAATCAAGGTATTCATTCCATCCATCTGAAATATGCAAAAAGCGTGCACACTGAACAAGCAACAGACAAAATATATACTTTGCACAGGCGTAAATAATGTTCTCAGAGCTCCCGAGGATTTCATAATAATAAAATGTATCGACAAAATTTGCAAATCCATTTCTACGCATTATTTATACCCTGTAAAGAAATATTGGATTTATGATTTTTCGTTTTTATAAAAGATAAACGAACGGAATCTATACAAAATTCTTCAAGTCATTTATTTAGATAGTGTAAGCTTCTGCATTATCGTATAATAACATCTGTAATATTATTTATAGAGGAGTCACATCCTATTAAAAATATTAGAGAGATCCTTCTCACCTTTAGCCCACCACTGCACTGACTTTCCCCGAATTTTAATTATAACTATAAACCTGCTCATGCATCTGACAAAATGGCCATATAAATAACGATAACACCATATACACCGAATAAATATCCGCTTAACATAACTTTACGCAACTATAATAGTAAGTTTATATTTCAAATGTTTCGTAACCCCTTTTTTCAACTGACGTTTCTCAAGTGTATTAATTATTCCAAAAAATAATAACTCATGCAATACGAACAGACGTAATAAAAGGCATCCAATAACGAAATCCTTCAATGTTCAATAGGTTTCAGCTGTGTGTCTAAACTGCCGATTAATTAATGAAAGTGAAATGGCAAAAAAATGTTGTCACAATTTGCTATTTGAAACTGACAAGTTAAAAATTTGAAAGTATATATATATATATATATATATTTAATACAATAATTTGTATTTCCACCCCTACACCAAAATAAAAATAAAGAAAGAACTAAATTTATTTGTTTTCTGGGTTACACTTTTTCAATCGCTGATCTTGCTTGTATCTCGTTCTTTACGGTCGAAAAATTTTGTGATATTTTTGTAGTTGTTAAAATATCCTTTCTCCGCTATTTTAATCTGATTCTCATTTTCTACATAGCCTTATCTTGTTTTCGGTTACGGTTCGTTTTAATGCTAAAAGAAAAATTGTGTTCGGTTTCTGTGTCAATAAATAGATGAACACCGTAGGAGATCTGAAAGGTTGACAACCCTCGATTAAGGGTTTAAATTCTCTTATCCGCTGCGACGAACGAATTCAATTTAACCGCTGAGTTCTACCATTTTATCATTTTGTTACAGGCTGCTAGTGTTAAGATTTTACCGAATAATAATAATAATAATAGTAATAATGATGATGATGTGATGAAATACAAATATCAGACTGCTTACTGAGAAACCACTTAGGCACTCTACACGAAGAAACGTTTTCCGAGTAATTCTCATCTGAAAACTGATAGCTGTGTATTCTCGATTTTAAAGACGTGTTCTTGTAGAAAACATTCGATTCGCTCAGAATACAAAATCAAAAATTCGCATAAAGACGCATAATCGATTTGTATCTTAATAAAAAAAGTTACCCTGCTCCGAACATTCCGGTATAATTGTTCAGCTCTCCGTACAATTATTTGCAGAAAATTAGGTCGTAATCAACTTTGAAACTTCGTAAAACATCACTTTTATATTAAAACAAGTATGCCAGACATTCTCAGACATAATGGCGTGCCAATATTACGACGCCACCTTTATGGAATCTATTTTACGTTCGCTCCCCATAATTAAATACCTTATATACACTTCCCTTGACATCACAACTCTTACCGATATCACATTTCCATTTTTTCAGGTCACTAATGTTTATTACTAGCATAACCCGCATAAACTGTTCGCCTTCTCCAAATCAATCGCACACGCACTGAACCAAACCGCCCGGTTACCAAAAAACATCCGCAGACTAGAAAATAAAAACCAAATTAAGAATAAATGTTAAAAACCGGGGGAAAAAAAAAAAAAAAAAAGGGGGCATTTTAATGTGACCACTGGGATTTATCGCTGCATCAACCAAAGACTGAATGTGTTTACATCAAATTCTGTTGTGAGCAGTCTTAGCAGATGAACAAGTCATATATTAGAGAAACGATTGCTGTATTTATTAGTTTTGATGTAACTCAAATTAAACTGATTCATGGCGAAGTCGTTCTCAAATCAAAGTTTTTCAAATTTAAAAATCGCCCGTCTTACAACAGTTCAACATTCCATCATTACTTTCATCCGGAAATAGTGAAAAATAAGCGCATTTTAAATAAATTTAGCGGAGATTGATACACCCTCTTATACAAACCATTCTTTGAGGTTATGGTCTAGTGAAGAACGATACTATCTCAAATTTTTCCGCCATCTTAATGTCTTCAAACATCCTTATCATTTTAACAGCACATTTTCTCATTACCTCAACCTCGCTGCTATGTTTATTCCAAATCAAGAGAAATAACATACGGAAACGGTAAAACGCATACTTGTGACCAGTGGCGAGTACACTTGTTTCGTCGTTTCAGCTCCTTCTTCAGATCCGCTATCGATTTTTTTCGAAATTCTCATTCATATTTTTTTGAACTTCCCGTTCTATATTAATAAATTTTGTATGAAAATGAAAATCTACAGAACGATAACAGCAGTAAAACAAGTGATAAATAATTAATGAATATCATCCGTTACATGCTTATAAACAGAAATATCACAAACGTCATTATCGGTGTCATCCTCTTAAAACATTACGCATTAGGCTTTCACGCACACATAGCTTAATTATGTAAATTTTTCAGCGGAATAATCGCCGGAATAAAGATATAAAATCCGTACATTCCGAATCTGTCCCAGTAGAAAAAAGTTGCAGATTTATGACATGATTCGGCACTTGAATAATACCGCAATAATTTCGAAGGAAAAAAGGAAAATTATAATCGTCTGAATCCTTCCACTCCGTTTAATAATCAGCGAAGGAAAAATTTCTTCGTAAATTAAATCGATTTATCCATTTTCTTTGCCGTTCGTAAAACAAGAACAAAAAAAAAAAAAAATCGAAAGAAAGAGATTCGATGCACATTAAAACATCTAACTTTTCTGACCAGCAAGAAAAGCCAAAAATAATACGAAAGCTATTTTACTGATTCGTCTACGGATGAAATTTATTAATTCACGATGCATTTTATTCGTGAAACGAGGTCGCAATAAATATTTTTTTAAATCCCACATATTACGACGTTATTCGTTTGTCCGTGTCTTTTTATCGTTTGCCATATCGTATAATAAAATTCAATTTATGCAAAAATTATTTTCCCGACAAATTTTCCCTTTTGCTCTGTCTTTTTCTTTATAAAAAAGAAAAGAGAACCAGGATTTTTATTAATTCTACTTCACTAGATAATCATTTTTGTTCATTTATTCGTTAAATTAAAAATTGCGAAGCGTACAATATGACTCCATGTTTAAATTCAGCAAAGTTTTTATTTAAAAAACATACAACCTTTTCGCGTTACCAATGTTGCAATAAAAATTTCTAAACAAAAAAATGAAATGTTTTGACTCTGAACATTTTTTTTTTTTTTTAAACATGTCTAAATCCGTAAAATATATGTTGTTTTTTTTCGTTTTTTTACGGAATAACTGGCCAATTGAAATTCACACTTCCGTATTATATATAGAATTACCACACCTATCCGAAAAATCGATTTAAATATGTGTTTTTATATTTACACAAATCCGCTAGAGCCTCAGATAATAGTCACCGCTAATTCATAAAGAAGAGTCGTTTTTAATTAACTATACCATTTTTTAATTTACGGTTAGCGAAAAAGTTTTTACGAAACACTTTCGTTACATAAAATATTTCACCTAAGCGATACAAAATCTTCATATTTCCGCTAGCATAAAAATTATAAAATCATACAATATACACTCGACATTAAATTAGATAGTCGTTTTAAACAAAAAACTAGTGAGCCTACTCATTATCTTGATAGATCATTGTTTCAAAAAAAAGCTTTACATCACTTAACATAAGTGATAAATACGAGATAACGTCCATTGATGCGAAGTTTGACACGTTTATATCAACTATAATGAATGTCGTAAAAAGCAGTCCAAACGTCAGCGTAAGAATTGCAAACTACAAAATAAAAGGACGGAATGGGTTACAGAAGAGGTGATTAAACTGTCAGTAAATAAAAAGTCACTGTACTTCTTGCATAAAAAGCATCCTACCGACACAGACTTAAAGGGGTACGATATATAATCAAGCTTCCAGAGAACTTCAAAAATGAATTCGAAAAACGAAAAGAATACTCGCAGAAATTACAAGATTGCAATAATAACCCAAATAAATACTGGGCATTAATTAAAAAGGTAATAGGTAAAAAAAAACAAACATATCCTAAAAGACATTAAAGTTAATGACACAATTTTACCAGTAAAGGAAAATGAATACGCAGTAGCTCTAATCATTTTAACAATTACTTTCTAAATGTTGTCAAAACAATGAAATTACACACTAAGTGTAATTGTAACTCGCACCGTGTTTTTAGCCAAAATTGTAACTCATTTGGCTTTGTGAATCTCTCAGAAAATGAAGTAAACAGCATCATCTTGTCATTACGCAATAAGAAGTCCTTCGGGTTTGATGGTTTATCAATTACCCTAATAAAGGAAAACGTAAAATTTTTTGTAAAACCTCTAACCTGTTTAATGAATGAATCTATCAAAACGGGTAAATTCTCAAACATCCTAAAGATGGGAATTATAACGCCAGTACAAAAGAATGGAAATGTTTCTGACATCTCAAATTATAGACCGATTTGCTTATTATCATACTTAAGCAAAGATTTTTGAAAAATGTTTAAAAGAGAGAATAGCAAGAAGCTATTTGCATAAGAATGACTTTTTCAGTAAAAACCAGTATGGATTCCTACAGAACAAATGCACCAACGACGCGCTGTTTCATCAACAGCCTAGAACACGACCGCTCTGTGGTGGCAATTTACTTTGATTTTTGCAAAACATTCGACCTAGTCGACCATAGTATACTGTTGAGAAAGTTATATGCGTGCGGCTTTCGTGGCTTCATTTATGAGTACTTATCAGAGCGTAAATTTATCACAAAAATAAACAACACTTTTAGTGACAGTGTAATTCAGGAATATGGCGTGCCACAAGGCAGCATACTAAGTCCCGTATTATTCTTATTCTATATTAACGATTTATGCAATTTAAATACGCCAGGAAAACTTTATAGCCATGCTGATGACACGGTTCTCATTGTGAGTTCCCGTTATCCAAAAATACTTCAAACATTAGTACAGAAAGACGTTTAAACAACTGGATGTCATTGAACGGTACAGGATTAAACGTTAATAAAACAAAATGCTTAGTATACAGTTTTCTCCAGCAACATAGATGGGGCCAATTAAAAATATAGTGCAATGATGAGGTACTAATAGAAACAGCATATGAAATAAAATATTTAGGAATCTACCTAGACTGTAAACTGTTATGGGGTACCCATTTGTCATATCTATCAGTAAAACTTAGAAAATTGAACTACCTATTCTATTACTTAGAACAATATACTTTAATCCCAGACAGCTTAGGACTTTATATTTAGCACTGTACCAGCCAACATTAGCGTATGGCATTATCCATTGGAGAGGTTCAGCTAGTTACTACTTATTACCAATAAACTATTTACAAAAGTCAATATTTAAAAAGTTAAATTTGGAAAAGCAGCACAATTATATAAACAACTTTTTAAATGTTAGAAACCTGTACTGTGAGTTACTGCTATATATATATATTAAAAAATAAGGACAAATTTGGAATAACAGTTCGTGATGGAATCGCAAGGTCATCCCTAAACGAGAAATCATACATACAGCGTTATAATAAATATCACGTTAGAACACAGGCCATATATATGTATGGGCTCAAAAATATATAACTCACTACCGGAACCATTATAAATATAAGCTCAAAATATTACATGATTACTTGACAAATAGTAGCATACAGGTATGATACGTATGATAGAAAACTCCATTGCTCCGCTTTGACTCTCATTGCAAAGTTACCTTAAAAATTTAGGCAAAATGGTACAAAATGGAATGTAATAAAAATTACAATAAACAGAAACTGGGTTAATTATACACCATTTATGTAATCAAAAACCTTTCACAAACTAGAGGAAAAAATCAAAACCCAACAGTAAGCAGATGATTAAATATTACATAGATATACATTTTTATTTAATTATCATGTAACGTAAAATCATTTTAAGATATTATATTATTAATCGTAGTTCATAGCGTCTAGCTTAATAGTCTAAGATACAATTTTTAATATGTTAAAACTATAAACTTATCTTACAACATAAAACTACTACCTAGTGAACTTAACTCACTTATTTAACATTAACGATAGATTTAACTTTATCTATAGCTTTATTATATAGCTTTATACATAAGCCTTCGTCAATATATACTGTAACGCAGTTCCTATATAGAGCCCAAGGTATAGGAGAATAAGTGTTGTTTAGATCAGATATCAATATACATTTTTACAATTAAAAATCATATAGGTAATTATATCCGTATCTGTTTAATTATTAAGAAAGCACTGTAAACATGGGCTAAATAAAACATTAAAATAAAATAAATCTCTGGGCTAATAATACAAAAACTTATTAATTTTGCATAACACATATTTAGCACATGTACTTTTAATTATACTACCGTTAATAAATTTTAATAATCTTGTAAATTTTAGAAATTGTAAATTGTAAATTGTAAAATAAAATATATACATGTACATTAACATTTGCGCAATAAGAAATTTGAGTTTTTTTTGCAACTGTAGAGACCTAATAATAATAATAATAATAAACCTTTATTGAGGAAATTCTTAAACTATATAACAAACATGAATAGTATAAATTTGATATAGAAAAAACTAAATATTAAAGGGCAAAAGAACGCAATGAAAAATGAAAAAAAAAAAGCTTCTATCAGCAGTACAACATCACAGTCATACAGATCACATAATAAGAAAAATATCAAAAAAAAAAAAAAAAAAAAAAAAAAGAACTTATGTAAAGAAAATGAAAAAAATCATCGCCCAAAAAGAACCGCACAAAAGCGAAAACGTGAGAAAGTTAAGTTGCAAAAAATTAAACTAATATCTCGTTGAGTATCGTTTTTAGTCAATAACGCATTGTAACGAATTTGGAATACGGCCGACAAATTTACATAAGTCCTGACCAGCTTCATCCACTCCTCTTCAAGTCTTTTCTTGAGTTCTGCCTTAAAACTAATCGGCGTCTGATGAACTCGATCGTCTATTTCATCTCACAAATTTTCAATAATATTCAGATCCAGCGACTCGGGAGAAGGATGGATCACTTTCGGAAACTGGTAGAGCTGCCAGTCTTGTACAATGCGAGCTCGATATTTAGGAACATTGTCCTTATAATATTTAAATTCGAGGCGCCCATGACGTGGCACTTTTGCACGAATTAGCTTTCAAAAGCTGCAAATAGCGACACGTATCTAGATACCATTGATAAATACTAATTCGCCTACACCACGAGTAGATACACAGCCGCAAACCATTAGTCCGCCACTACGGTGCTTACTGCGGGCTTCAGATTAAACAAATTCATTTCTTCAATTCAGCCTACGCCAGACCATATAACTTTCATCTGAACCAAAAAAAAAAAAATGAAACTTTCTTTCGTCGGCGAAAATTACGTCCTCCCAATACCAGCTTCGAAACGTATTCTTTCGCGAAATGTAATCATTTGCACCGATCCACTTCGATGATGAAAAGTTTTGGTCGTAGGACACGTCCGTTGTATCCAACTTTTTTTATAGTGTTTGTTGCACCGTTTCACATCCGACTTTTTTCTAGAAACCTGCAAACAGTTCAATCTTCGGAGCACTTAATCTGGCATTTTTCTTTACATTTTACAGGCGATCATTAGACGTTCCTCATGCGGCGTTAGAATGTTAACATCTTCGAACGACCAGAACTATGTTTTAACGTCTATTCTCTGGTTCGAGTTTATATCGCTTCAGAGTCACTTATGAATATGGTTCAACGTTTCATATTTAGATTGTTATTGTTACATTGTTGTCAACAATCGGAAGTAAACCAATAGTCAAGAAATAAAAAAACAGTTTATTGATAAGGATAAAACTAATTATTAGAGCTCTGAAAAGGACTTTTACATACGGAACACCGTAATGCAAATCGGTTAATGACGAGGTAAACTAAAAATACCGAAGGCGCAACGAAAAATGAACGGATTCGAATAATGACACATTAAAACGCGATTTTAGAAAATTTTCGGTATTTCATTTGTAACTTTAAAATCAAAATGTTCGGTTTATAATGCGACACTAAAAAACGGATTCTGCTCAAATCTGATTAAAACAAAAAAAATGTAAACATAAAAATTAAGCATCAGCTCGCGAAATGGAAAACAGCGAAAGCTATATAGGCACCAAAATTATTACTACTTGCAAACGGCTATTAAAATTTCTAGATAAAAATTATGAAAAATAAACAAAAATAAAGTAAAATAAGGTGAATAAAATAAGAGAAGTCTTAGTGTAATCTAAACATACATATTTCTCTTGCAGACTTACCTTTTTTTTGCATGAAATACTTTTGCGTTACGGAAGTGTGTCCACACTAGTTACAATAAAAATTCTTACGAAAACTGTAAATTAAATTTATCAGTTCTCAATGTTTTAGTTCAATAAGCGTCAGTTGTCTCTGGTGGTAACCTAGAGCCGTACCATTTTCCGATATTTTCGATTTTGTGTGTGACGCTCCTAACATAACCATCCATCGAAGTATGCGCTTAGATATTTCACGGAGCTAACCTGAAAGATGACGTTCTTGCTTTTAATTCTGTTGGGCGTTTCACTTAAGTACACTGCAGTACCGTGACAAATAACTGGCGCATTAAACTTGAATAGTAACATATCAAAGTCGAAGGAGAATATCTTCGTAACCGGTACAATTGAAAATATAGAAATATCAATTTGTAATGCGCATTAACCGTGCTGTTGCTACTAGTGCTCTTTGTATGAATAGCCGACAATGACAATCAATAAGCCACAAGGTAAAAGTTTTGGTAAGTTGGAATCATTGTGAAGCAATCAATATTTTCGCACGGTCAACTCTGTCTTGATGTACTTCGAGTAGTGCAATCTGGAGTGCTAAGAAACAGAAGAGCATACGAAATATTGTATTTGAAGAAGCGTTACTTTGCAAAACTAGAATTCCACAGTACCATCGAGTCTTTATTTCCCTCCAGCAAAATCATATTTACGGATTGTTTGAGCCCCCCCGCCCTCCGGTGAAATTTGAGCTTCATTTATTATTCCTGCCATTAATCACTACGAGTCTTTCCGTCTTCCTTCCTTCTGTGTACTATCTGTATCGCTGAACTTATCGCCATCTTGCGTTCTATTATCCATAATCTTCACGTCGCTCTTTTTCAACTATTATTTGATTTTTTCCGACTCTATGAGCGCCCTCCAAACTGTTTTCTCTCCTTTTCCCATTCACTTCTACGATTTTGTTGCTCTTCGTATTCGATCCTTATCTACAATCTTCACGTTTTCCATTCCATTTATGTTCATTTGCTCTGGGTTCTATTGACGGTAATGAGACGGCGAATTCCTTGGCTAGAGTTGCTTGTTCCTCATGTCTCTATTTCAATAAAATTCCCGCTTCAAACTTGCTACCCTTATAGTTAAATTTTCATAATAGATTCTGGTCTCAGATATTTTTGCTTCTTCCTGCTTTAACAATCATTCTTTCTATCTGTCCGTTCAATCAAATCTTCCCGCTTACCCATGGTTTTATGACTTTCCTGTTGTCTTTATTATTATGTTTTTTTATTATTTTATTTTACTGGGCTCGCCAACCAGGGACCTTCACCCAGAAACAATTAGGAAGGGAAATAAATCCGTTATATTTTGATGCGGTCAGACATTGCTAGTAGGAAGGAACAAACAATGAGAAGGATGTGTAAAAAAAAAAAAATACAGAATATAGGAGGCACAATACGGAGTAGGCAATTCGAAACAAATTGGAATAGAAAGCAGAACGCTCGATTACAAGAGATAACTTAATAAACACACGATCGGCACCGTAAACATGATTTTCGTTTGGACCGACAATATGGAGAAGAAACCAACGAAAAACAAAAACAAAAGGAAAATAGTATGGTTTCAAAATGCAGACGAATAATGGAGACAACAAAAGAATGACGAGTGTCTCTATTATTCGTTTGCGCCTTAATCATCCTCTCGGTTGTCTTCCTCGCGTTTTTACTTTCATTTAACTCCCTCTTCCAACTGCTACCTTCATCGGAATCATGAAGCTGCCTGTGATCCCAACCATATCTTCTTCGAACACCCTTCCTCCTCTTGTTTGAGCGTGCTATTGTTTATTCAAATTTGTCATCCCTTGCATTTCCCGGTCCTTATTGCGCCTCCTACATCCTGTCTCTTTCCTCCTAGCCCATTATCCCAGTTCTCGGATCCTTCATTCTGGCTACTTCTGACCGAATCAGTGTATTTAACTGATCCTTTCCATTCTTGTTGCTACTGGGTAAAGGGCATTTGCTGACGTGCCCGAAAAAAAAAAAAATATTCAGTAAAAAAGGACGCGTCAGGGGGCTTAGAAGTTATAAGTTCTGAAATGTATTATTGGTTGCCTCACGTAATGCTGTGTATGTATAGTCATAGTAATAATCAAATCAAATTATTTTTATTATTATTAATATTATCATGAAATCCGTCTACCACATAGCGATTTTAACTATTACATTGTTACCCTCTGTTTTGACTATATTTAGTACTTTTACTGAATTCTTATAAAAATTTCCACTCCAAATTCTTCAGCTGCGACAGTAGAAGCATATAAATTATACGTTATCGGAATACTGTTCATAGAACATTTTTTCCAGAAATTATTGCCTGTGTACTAAATCAAAATTTACTTTCTGAACGACCTATAATTTTCTCTACCGGCCTTTGAACCTTTAGACGGTCTTAAGATTTTAGTATTCAATTCTAAAAATGTTCTATTGAATTATCCGCACTTTTAAGCAACCGATGGTGTACTTATTTGAATTTTATATACATTTATACTTTTAATTTAATTTTTTATCCATATTATTATTCTACAACGGAGCGGTTGAAGGCTTAACTGGCCACACCTACCGACCTTTCTAAATGAAAGGGCTAACACGTTAATTTAACAAAAGTCAAACCACACTGAGCTCATTTGCGCGTCATCTTACTTCCGATGACGCTGTGTGTCGCCAGCAGTGTTACAAGAATTTGCAATCGTCTCCAACTTTTCGCAAACGTCGGGCTTTTTATCATTCCTGGCGACTTGCGAACGGTGTAGTATATCGATAACGGATATTTCGTAAATTCCAATTAACTATCGCGCATACACGTCCATTTAGAGCGATGTAACTTTCGATTTACAAAAAAAATAAAAATTAACAGTAAACATTTTTAACGACTAAGAGAGTTTTAATGGATATCATCGAAATCGATAAACAATTTCAGATTGCCGACCGGCCTTGAAGATTTTTAACTTTCTTTGTTTGATCTTGTCAACAATGGACGATTACTCAACAATATAAGTAAGATTTATCCAAGGAAATATTTGTAATTATTACTTTTTGCGACGAGTACTCCTATAGTTCCAAACAGTGTGTTTAAAATTATCCGAATTCCACTTGTGATACATAAAAATTATGGAATCTATTACGTTTCAAAAAAAATTTTAAACTAACACTTTGTATGTAAAGGATAGTAGTCGCGGTAGTGACAATATTTATTAGTACAATTAATTAACTTAAATGTCACGCATGCTTTGAAGGAAACTCAACGCGACATATTCGGAAAGGAGAATGACTGTAAATGTAGGAGAAAAACTGTTTTTCACGCGATAAATTTTATGTTGCACGTCGAGATAAAGATTAATGTAGCTGTACAAGCAGCAATTCCCAAACAACATTAAGCAACAATGTCTCGTCACAAGCCGGAGGGCGTAAGAAGCGTACTACAGTTAATCATCTGCTGAGCCTACAAAGGCAAATATTAACAGCATTTCACAGACGCCAACATGTATACTCCGTCTTTTTCGATATAGAAAAGGCGTTCGACAGAGTATGGCGATACGGCCTCTTATCCAAGCTGACAACAGCTGGTATAATTAAAAACATGGCCAAGTATCTGAATAATTTTTTAACAAACAGAACGTTCCATATTAAGATTGGTTCGTCAACATCGATCACAATTCAAACTGAGAATGGCTTACCACAAGGATCTGCCCTTAGTGCAACCTTGTTTACTTTTTATATTAACGATATAAATGATTGTAATTGTAAACGCTCGGCTCCTACTTTGACGACTTGAACATTTCCCTGTCTGCTAGTTTTCCAGCAAATGCTCAAAAAATCCTACAAAAAACTATTTCAAAACTACAATCCTGGTGTAACAATAACGGTGTTGTGTTTTCTCCATCTAAGTCTATCTGTGTTGATTTCTATAGGGGACGTCAAAACTCTTCCAGCATCCGCCTCAATCTAGAAAATTCCTCACTTCATTTCCACCCTACTGCTACTTTCCTTGGACTACTGTTAGATCATAAGCTAACTTGGCGATCTCACATATCCAATCTTAAAGTTAAATGTCATAAATTCCTATCTATTCTTAAATATGTATCAAACACAAAGTATAATGTTCCTCCGAAAACTCTCCTCTCCATATAGAAATCCTTAGTGTCATTTCCAGAATAAACTACGGGTCCCAGGCGTATTCGTCAGCCAGTCCTTCTTTACTTAAATCCCTTGATTCAATACACAACACGGCGCTCCGCACGATACTTGGTGCACATAGAACTTCCCCGTCTGTAAGTTTGTGTGCCTTGGTAGGCACTCCCTCACTAAAGTATTTCCGAACCTTCCATTACCACCGTGAGACCCTCGCTCTTTTCTCTAGTAAACGCGCCTGTCCTATTGACACAAATGACCTCCCCAACACCCCAGAGATCCCTAATGACCCTCTCCCAGAAATCCTGGCCCTCCTATCGCAGCACAGCGTGAACGTAATCCCTTTCCCTAATCTAGCTCCTAACACCGTGCTTCCGCCGTGCTTTAAACATTGATGTTAATTTTTCCCTGACGAAGTATAATAAACCCCTGCACCCGAATATCGTTCAGTTGACAGCAGCAACAATACAAAAATACCCCCCCGACCACCTCATTTTCTACACGGATGCTGCCAAGGCTACCCCAGAGGCTACCTTTGAAGTCTGCGACGTGATTGGAAGCATTCGACTGAATAACAATTGCTCGGTACTGGATGCTGAAATATACGCAGTATTTTTCTGTTTGGAATATTTTCTTTCTACAAAGCCTACATCACAGAAAGCCCTGCTGATATCTGATTCATCCGCGGCTTTATTGACAATCTGTAATCCCCTCACCAAACATCCTGTAGCAATTCGAACCCAACAGGTAGCATATGAACTTATTAAGAGACAGTTCTCCGTATCATTTCTGTGGGCGCCCAGCCATGCTGAGATTCCTGGAAATTAATGCGTCGATACATCCCCGCCCGAGCAGAAATATATTGCCCCTTGCCTAGTAACAGCCCTCCTCCACCTTATCTCTCGAACATAATCTTCAATAATCTCACGTGCTCATGGAAAACCCACTGGTCCTCGTGCCAGACTTTCTCGAGGTTAATTAAACCCTCAACGGAACCATGGTGGCCAGAAAAAAGCATTTCCCGCAGAGATTTCTATGCACTTAGCCGTTTGCGCACAAGCTACACGGCCATGTCGTATAATTTTATTTTGCAAAGAACCCCCCACCCACCCACTATGAATTGTCCTTTCTGTGGCCAAGGTGTTGCTCCCTCGACGTCCCACATACTGTGCGACTTTCCAGCACTCTCACCCCACCGGTCTCCTTCTATTAATAACAAAACAGTCACCAACATTCTTGAGATTTCCCCCAATGCAATTTTGTCTGCAACACAATTTATCAGAACTAGCGTAATAAGTAAATATCTATAAAAACAAACTGCGCATCTCCGTGTTAATAGCCACAGCAGTTAAACACGGTACAAGATGTTGCTTTCACAAGAAAAAAAACAAAAAAACAATGACTATAGAATTATATAATATCTAATATATTTTTACAATCCATAAACCGTAGCTTTTTATTTTTCCGTCTAGAAAATTTTTCTAGCCGGTTAAAACAATTGCGATGATTGAATAAGATTTACATACCTTTTTATACATATATCACAATAAAACAAAATTACATTCCATGACAAAAAAAAACCTTAAGTTTTGAACTTAAGTAGTAACTACTGAAACTTGCAGTATTTTTTATTAATTTCCCTGTAATTTTAATATATTTTTTTGTAGAACATGAAATTTAAATATTTAAAAAAAAAAACAGAAATATTATTAAGAAGAACTATTTATAATGTAATGTTTTTACGTAATTAATACTCGCGATTATACAATTATTCATTACTATGTCTGCGCTATAAAGCTGCTTTGTACGATTACATCTTTACTGAAATACTAATTAGAGCCAGCTGAGCTTCATTTCTGAAATTCACATTGCTTTCATCACTGCAATCATTTGGTTTTTATTCCTTTTTTTTAATTTTCCTTATACAATTCTCTTATTCTGTAAACCGTCTATTTACTTCCCCGCTTGCTTCCTCGGTCTTTAAATATGAATATTTTTATTTATTTTTTTTTGAGAGAGATGTTTTCAATTTATACGAAAGTAATTCCAAAAGTAACTACACACGTTACCGTTCTCTGTATCTACTTACACTATCCTTTCAAAAATTTGAGAATATGTGTATGAAGGTGCTAGCCACTTGTTGTAAAAATTTCAAGACAATCGGTTGTGTTGCGCGTGTGCTGTTGTGCTTCAAGTACGAGTACTCCGCCGTCCAATTCTGATGTGCGAGCCGTTATTCGGGTTTTAACGATCGAAAATACGAGGGGTGCTGAAATTTACCGATGTTTGTGCGCTGCGTATAGTGAAAGCAATGTAATGTCGAAACATGCCATGTATCAGTGGGTTGCAATGTTTAAGGCTGGTAGAGTGGATACGAAAGATGAGGCGCGAAGCGGTCGACCGTCGGACAGCACTAATGACGAGGAGACCATAGCGCCCGGTCTTTCGTATCCAATCTACCAGCCTTAAACATGGCAATGGAAAGATTCTTTCTCTCTCCAAGAAACATAAACCTTCCAACCAAAAACAGTCCTCACTTTCAGCTAAAAATTCCTGAAATTTTTATAACCTTGTTTGTCTCGTGAACTAACACAAAATTTCGCTCAACTATAGATGTCATTTTAAAATTGTACAAAAACATTACCTATCACATATTTCTCTTCTGTCTATCTTACGCACATATGATGCTCCGTCATAAATCTGGTTACGAGTTGGTCAGACAGTAATCTCTCAAAATTACACATTTAAGGGAACATGTTCTCCGCCCACATGTCCGTTTTTTTCTGGATATTTCAACCCCCCCATCGAGTAGTGTTTTATGGAAATTAATTTATTACCACAATAGTTGGGCGAAGATTTAAAATTTGAAAGTAAATATTTTCGGCAACGACAATATAAAAAAAACTGTTGTTCTTTATTTCTGTGTAAAAATTAACAGAAAATGCTTTATTTTTTTTATCTTAAATCTCAACGCACAGTAACCAGGCTAGGAGTACGGCTTGTATATTTAAATCCTGTCATAAAGATTTAATGATTTCAATAACGCAAAAAGAGAAGAAACGGGCAACGGTGTTCTTAGTTGCGCCCAAAATTAATGAAACATTAGCCTACATATTTATATTTACCATAGTAATCATTTTATTTAAATGTTTACATTTAATTTATATTTGCCGAGGTAATTTTAAATATTTATCGTTAAAAAATATTTTAAATGTTTTTTTAAAATTTTACGACGCGTATTTTACTTATTTTCTAACAAAAACCACCATGGTTTGTCTAGATCACCTCAGTAACTGATAAATTATGCACTAAAACCTTCCGTAAGAATAGTCTACCCACTGATAAAAACCGGAACAAAATCAGTTCGTTCTTGAGATTGACGCACACAGACAGTTAGACAGACAGGTAGACAATTTTCCCCGTATATATTAATGTAAAATTTAAAATTACACATTAATGACTCAGCTCTTTTTACACCGTATAAAAAATTACGCTACGTTTTTGTGTAACAGAAGAAACGTCGTAGCGCAAGTGTTTCTTAAACGCCATTAATCAAATCCATAAGGTGTGACATAAAGAATCGTCAGCAGACAGCAATTAGTAACTGCTAACGCAAAACGGTAAAAAATTATATGGTTCGCAAAAAACCGGCTCTTTTATCCAGGCCCGGATTAAGTGTATGATAGGCCCGGGGCTACGGAAATATTGGGGGCCCTTTTCGGAAGTGACAAAATTGTCAGTTTTATAGAATAACTAAATTTTCTTTAATTTAATTCAATTATATTATTTCGAATTCCCGAATGTTAAACATATAATTATTAATGTAAACAAAACTAAATATACACATAATGAGTAGAATTTTCGATGCCAAAAAAAAAATATATATATATATATATATAATTTTAAACAATGAATTTTTCAGCAAATTTTAACCAAAGATTTGATTAAGAGGATAGTGTGTGTGCGTGTATTGCGCGTGTACACACGCACACACATTCATACAGATATTTCCTAAAAACGTAGATTCCGACTCGTTATACCTTAAAACAAATTTCTCATACGTTTTTACGAAACTCAAAATTTCACTATTACGAGAAGTTTCCTCCTCCTCTAGGCGGAAATAAAAATGGATACAGAATTATTAACAAATAAACGTATTAAAAAATGCACTTGCTCTTGTAAAGTTAATTCTATTTATTTTTAAAAAAGTTGATGTATATGACAAATGATAGATTAATTTTTTATTACATGTCGGAAGTGGGCGTCTCTTGAAGGCCCCTTTATAAGGCGGAGCCAGGGGCAGTAGCCCCCCCTCCCCGTAGACCCCCCTAAATCTAGGCCTGTTCTTATCAGATTAAGAGAAAACTCCTGTCTCGGAAATTCGGAAGTTACCTCATGGTTAGGTCCGAAGATTATATTAATGCCAGTGCCATTCTTGCTCCAAAAATAATATGAAAAGAACGTTACGAAGAAAACCAATAAAAAACATGTAACAACATTTTTAATATAAATTTCTGCGCACATCGTAAATTATTATTTTTTTTTAATGACGTAGCGATCTGAAATTAACCGCTTCAAAAGTATTATTCCCGTAGCGGAAATCAAAGGACTGATATACTTTTTTCTAATTTTTTTTATTTTGGATGCGTCAACTATCGACACATTAACGGTGAAATTCTTGTATGTTCCAATGCGCAACAGCGGAATATTCTACCCGAACGAAACGTCTAATCTAGCGCCACGGTAGCTGGCTAATTGACAATTTATAACCCCAAAATTAATGATTTTACGATTTCTTTAAATGCTTTTAAGTAATGTTTTAATATTAATATAATTCCATAATGATGGATGATAAATGAATGAATGAAAAAAAATACACTCGGTAAAGTACTAGAAAATTTAATTTTATTATTTATCATAATATTAGAAGCAGTAACGTGAGAACCGATTATAAGAGAAATTTTTCCATTTTAAGCTTACGTTACCGAATGTGAAATTTCCAATCTTTAAAAAACATTTAAAGATTAAATAAATGTTTCTTTGTGACAACGTTGTGAAATGCGAATAATCATATAAGAATTATTGCAGAAGTGTCTCTAAATTCAGTGTGCACAAAGTGAGACCTAACTGATGTAAAATATTAAAATGTGTCGAAGGCATTAATTTAAATACACTTAACCGTGGCACAGTACGCCACTACACCGCCAAACAAATTCACAAAACACACAATTTTATTAATGCAATATACAGAAAACCGTCTTTCAGTTATGAAAATAAATTATATAACTTAAAGCATTTTAAAAAGAAATGAATATTATTACATTAATAAGTGTTGCAGAAAATATGAGATTATAACGGCGTCGTAGCATTTTAATTTTTTCCGAGAACAAAATAGAAAGATTTAAAAATAATATTTATGTACCAAATTATTCTAACACGTACAGTTTATAACGGGTCATATGATATATTTAAACATTATCTAAATAAATTTAAAATTTCAGATTCAGATGTAATTTACAGGATAATCACATTTTACGAGGATACAATAGCAATAGTATAATATTTAATTGTAATATAGATGAACTCGCGAGCAAATTTTTTAATAGATTTAATAAATTTACCGCTAACGAAATCGAGCTCTGTAAAAGCATTTCTATTAAAAGTTTCCAGTATCTTTTTTTTTTTTTTTTTTTTAACCCCCCTTTGGGTATGTCAACAAAGGATCTTCGCCCAGAAACGACACGATGGTGAAGGATCAGTTAAATGTAGATTCGGTCAGCTATTGATAAGATAAAAGAATTGAGGATCGGAACAACAGAGATTGACGGAAACGATAAAATATATGGAGCGCAATAAGGAGGAGGAAGTTTGAGTGATAGCAGATTGGAGTACAAAGAAGTGCGTTCGTTTACGAGGGATGGACATTCAAAGAGGATATGGTCAGGATCACAGAAGGCTTCATCGTCAGAATGAAGAGAATAATTAGGGGGAAGAGTGCGAGATGAAAACGAAAACGTGAGGAAGAAAGAAGATTATGGTTCAGACGTAAACGGATAATAGGGACAATAACGGAGCGGCGAAGCGAAGGAAAATCGTAAAACCAAGGCCGGTTAGGAAGATTAGGTTGGTTGAAAAAATTTAAGAGGAAGATTGATTAGAAAAGGAAGAAAATCTAAGCAAAATTTAACATGAAACTTTTTACACAATGGGAGTAAACTAGAAACGGGAATTTTATAGAGAAAAAAGCGGGAGGATACAGCAATCTGAGCCAATGAATCTGCCATTTCGTTACCCTCTATCCCCATATGACTGGGACCACCCAGAGCATTGAAATGCGGATAGCGTGAAGTGAGAAGAGAGTGTGAATGAGAGAGCGAATACGGAGGATGAAAGGGTCAGAGGAGTGAGAGGGAAAATGAGAGGAAATAGCTTTAAGAGCACACATGGAGTCGGAGATAATTAAAAATTTAGAAGAAGAACGATGTGAGGAAATATGGATTATGGAGCGTAAAATGGCCATTAACTCAGCCGTAAAGATAGTACAAAAGGAAGGGAGACGAAAAGATTCGGAGAAATTAATGCTCGGAATGATGAAAGAAGCTCCAACTCCATTAGGCCCCTTCGAACCATCCGTAAAAATAGCAATATGGGAAGAAAAACGGGATTCGATATAACTATGGAATTCCTGTATAACTGTTGGACAGGAAAGGGATTTGGACGTATATTAAATAATTAAGTATAATGATTATATAATAATGATTAATGTGACATCAAAAATTAATCGGATACGAGTAGGTTATATTAATCAATCGTTATGAAAATCTGCGATATACTACTGAATATATATATATTACGAGAAAAAACAAAGTGTATTAAAATGTGCGGCTGTAAGGCAATAGTTGTGTCTTTGTCTAATCTAGGTAAAAATCGATACGTTTAATATCATTTTGCTGTTGCACTTTTCGTTCTGATAATCTAGTCGTAATCGGTTCGTTTGTGACGTCACATAGAATTACGATCGGACAACATGTCGCTCCGACCTTAATATGTAAATTTTCGACTGTGTAAGTTGTTATCACATCACTAAATTGATGTATATTACATCGATCTTTGTGTTCTAAATTTTCCGCACTTCGTACAGCGATCGAGTTTCTTCTTAATTAATTCCTTCGCTTTGGTTAGTTAATTCGCTCGAAATACTATTCATTCAATCTTCTCTACTTTAAAATTTAAAAAGATATTTATTCTTACTAGTCTCGATCGACCGTATCAAGATATAAGTGATCCAATTGTTTCTGGGTAAAGGTCCTCGCGGTTAATAAGCCCCCCCCAAAAAAAAAAAATACTAGTCTCGATCCGTTTTGATTAATTATTAACATGTGTATTCTTTTCTTTTGAACAGTTTCTATTCTTTGTCGGGTGTAGATTTTTTTTTCCTTTTTTTCCCCTTCCTTTTAGTTTATCGTAAATGAGCTAGATGTCTCCGCACATATTAATAATGATAATAATAATAATAATAATAATAATAATAATAATAATAATAATCAAATCAAATCAAATCAAATCAAATAGTATATTATTATAATTATTATACATAATCTCCACAAATGCGCAGGTTTGCGCGAGTAGTGGAACTAATCAAAATACAATTAAATTTTTTTACAGAATAAAACTTCTATAATGTTTAACTTATATATACACATAAATGAAATTAGTATTATATAAATAAACAAATGGAGATTGAAATTTTGACTTTAGCATATTAAACATTTTTTTTTAAACAGAATAAACTTCTATAATGTTTAACTTACATATACACATAAATGAAATTAGTATTATAAACAAACGGACATTGAAATTTTAACTTTAGCATATTAAACATTTTTTAAACAGAATAAAATTTCTATAATCTTTAACTTATATATGCACATAAATGAAATTAATATTATATAAATAAACAAACGGACATTGAAATTTTAACTTTAACATAGGTAATATCAGTTCTTTGTATATTATAACTTAATTATCTGAACAGAACATTGAAGAAAAAATTTTTATTTAGTTTAACTGTTAAAGCTATACTAAAATGTGTTTATAGTCAAATAAATGTCTTCGCCTATAATAATAATAATAATAATAATAATAATAATAATAATAATAATAATAATAATAGAAAAAGACAAAAAAAAAAATTATAAAACAACTACAGCTTCTTTGAGACACATCGTGAATTTCTATATACTTTGATACAGTTATAGATTTTTATTTTTTCTTCCTAAGATTATTGAAGGGAACAAGATTGTTGTTTAATTTTTGTTTTATTTAATTTCATTCATTGGAGTTTATTATTTTATTTTATTCTATTCTTTATCTATTTATTAATTACTTCCTCATTTTCTTTTATATTATGAGCTTTGTTCACTGTAGCTACTTCCTCCTTTTCATCGGGCATTGTGGATAACACTCTGCACTTGCGGCCCTATTGCAGTATGGTGACCCCTTTTATTTTAAATTTTATTTCGATTTTGGTAAATTTCATCGGGCATCACAGTGGGCATTGCTCTGTAGTTTCCTTTCCTCGCGTTCCACTCATTTCTTTATCCCTCCAGCAATTATTATGTTCATTATTAAATCCGATTATAATATTAGTTTGCTGGCTAAATGAACTGTAATCAGTTAACTGAAGTTCGGGCCAAAAAGAAAGAAAGAAAAAAAAAAACTTCAATGTATACCGCGGCTACGTTTTATAATACAAAAAAAAAAAAAAAAAAAATGAAACATATTATTTAGAAGAAAATTAAAAGAATTAAAATCACATTAATAAATCTAATTAAAAGTGAACACGTCTGCTCACATCAATTAAGCATTTCTAAAATGTTCATCTGACTTTGGCGTTCGCTGCACTACCGCTTCTGCACTGCTTTTCATTGGTCATAACCGACAGAGATTACATGTCAGATAACAACGTTATAAAAGACAATAGAGATTTCGTAATTGTTGTTTTCGCATTACCCCCGGCAGATAGAGACCTGCTCATATAGATTTAACGAAATTTTTATAAAATTGTTAAAGGAAATTATAAAAGTCAATTAACACTTTCGCACAATTGAAAACCAAAAAGCGTTAATTTTCTTTTTTTCCAATATCAATCTTTTTCGTTAGTTTTGATCAAGAAAAACCTCCCGTGCGCCGAGTTTACGTCGATCTTAGTTTGTAAATTTTCAACTCGAATGTAGCAGAGTTTCAGTCGTAGGAACTAATTTTTCGAACAGAAATGACTGCAGATTGGAAAAAGTCATTTCCGTAATTGTTCCACCGCAATGGATTTTCATTGCGCGCATATTTTAAATCGGCGAGCGAAAAAGTCTCTACAACATTATTCGTGTCAACAACGAACCAACAACAAGCAGTGCAAATTCAAGCCTGCTCGTCTTCGCAGTGTAAACACAACAATAGCTATAATTTATTGTCACGTTTAATAGTTCGCCTAGAGGGATAAGGAGTAAATCTCTGAGGGAAAAGACGCAAACAGTTGTAATTCCCCTTTTTGTAGGAAACTTGTTTACAGTCGCGAAATGGGCATCGAGTTTTGCATTTTCATTTTCTATCGTGCCAATATAAATTTCATTATTCAGATGTTGGTTTTCGCTCGCGACAAGACTGCTAAATTGAAAACGATAAGAGAAGCGTGTTGTGTTCGATGGACAGATCAAGTGAACGTTTTAAGTAGTTGAAAAGAATAATTCGGTTGATGACATCAACTGTTTTATTCCTTTATAAAAATTTCCCTCAGCCATAAACAGAATATACGCTTGCATCGTGATAGATGATTGGCAATGTTTCCAGCCTGCGATTCATTATACATGTATATATATATATATATATATATATATATATATGTATGTATGTATGTATGTATGTATTTGTATGCGCGGGTATGCGCGCGAATATATATACATATTTGTGCTATGTTGATGTTGTGCGGCGCGCTAACACACAGACACACATGACTCGCAAAATGTTATTCGGCCAATATATCGGACGAATTTTTTGTATGAGTTTATGTTAGAAAGAGGTAGAATGCTTGAAGGACGCAGTTGGATACAAAGCGGCCGCTAAATGTTGAACGATAGAGCATTACGACTCGATTCCGTACGGGTTTTCACAAATTCACCTCAATCATTTGCCAACATTTCCAGTAATTCATCGGGGTTGTCCTAATGTCAGAAGCAATTTGCCAAAGTTTTCCAAATACGCCTCTTCTTCTCATTTATCGCATTGAGTTCGTCCGAAATAAAACTATTTTAATTTTTCATTAACTCGTGGCAAAATGTGAACAAAAAAGAGTTTCTCTTTAGATGTTTTTTTTTTTGTTTGAAAATCCGGACGAAATGTTTTTTGCTTTTTTTTTTTCTATTTTTCATTTCACATTAAATTACTATTTTTCTAGCAACATACAGCAGCGGAATAACGTAAATAATCACGTTGATACCCGCCGCAGAAGGTAAATCTTCGAGGGGAAATAAAGAAAAGATGTTCGTTTGATGGATTTTACACAGAAATCGTGAAAAGGCTTACATTTTCGATTATAATTACAGCAAAGTTATCATGTTGCATCATTTAAAGGTCTTTTAAATCTTCATTGATGGTTTCTGATTTTAAAGGCTAAGCGCCTATGGAGACCAAATTATTATAAACAGTGCATCGAGCTACTCGAATTTCTCGAAAAACAACTACCGTCATTTCAAGCGCGCTGCATAGTGAAAATTACGAAAACAATCCATTAAGCGTTAATTTAGATACATTTACAAATGCCACGTGCTACACCAAAAGTCAAGTTTACATCTTGACCCAGACACCTGCATGAATGAAAAATCTCGACTGATGGTTAATAATACATTGCCTCGCGTCATTATGTTACCCTTTTTACCTCGTATGGGCAGCACTATACTTCGGCTTCTACGCAGAAACGACGGTGTGTGTGTGTGTGTGTGTGTGTGTGTGTGTGTGTGTGTGTGTAAGGCAACGGTTACACGGAAACTCTGACACGATCAATCGTTCAGAATTTACGTTTATGTGTCATTAGTTCCACGATTACAGGTTTTAACGCGAGAAAAAAGCGATTCCGCTCGGTTTACGAAAAAGTGTATCGTTGCGAGAAGGTAGGAGGTTTGCCTGAGTGTAGTTTTATCGGGTGAAAAAAAATAAAATAAACGCTACGTCACTGAAAACGCATTTTAGAATTAATCATAATGTTCGTATTTTGCTCGGAAAAGCTCATCGTGAAAGCTTATACAAATATAATCGACAGGGAACAGCACCGTGTTTATCTTTATTTTTGAAGTTTAAATAGTTCTTGGGCGATCTCGTACGTTCGAATTATCTACACACGAATAAAAATAAATCAATACCGTTACTCCATAGTATGTTTCTTCGTTTAAAAATGGCACAGCGAAAAGTATTTTACACGTAACCTAGGCTCTTAGCAACGTGTACCATATGATACATGTGAAGGAATCGAAATGATTACAATGTTAGACTTAACTGGATTACAATGTTAGACTTAACTGGATTACAATGTTAGACTTAACTGGATTACAATGTTAGACTTAACTGGATTACAATGTTAGACTTAACTTGATTACAATGTTAGCTTGTTGGCTAAAGGAATAGTTTTCGTTCAGGCCATAAAAAAAACAAAAAAAAACTACATTAAAGTAAAGTAAAAATTATTAACAAATTAAAGCCCGCAAAAACTCTTAATCTTACGAATGGAACATAGTAAATCTTCAAAAAAAAACATTTATTTCAAGTCTCGGCGGTGTACCCAAGAGAAGAGGTTCCAACCAAATTAACTTAATCTTCACTGATGGCTCCGAGAATGATGGGGGCGTGGGTGGTGCGTTTACGTCTCCTACGTTTCTACACTCTGAGTCCTTCAGACTTCCTTTTTTCTGATCTATTTTCTCGGCCGAATCGATCTCAATTCTTCGAACCATTCTTTTTATATCATCTGCAAGTGGGGCTCACAAATTCCTGATCGTTTCCGACTCCAAAGACGTTCTTCAAGTCAGCTCCTCTTTCTCATTCCTCTGACGGTATCATTCTCTTTATTCGATCTCTCGTCTCCTCTTTGTTCTCATCCCGTTCCATTCTCATAGACATTCTACGGGTTCCTAGTCATTCCAGTGTAGAGGGACTCAGTTGACTAACTCGCTCAGCCGCCCGAAATGGTCCTTTCTTCGACTCTCTTTCCCTTCTTCAGATATTCTTTCCCTACCACTCTCTAATCGTGCCAGACTTTAGCTGGACTTGTATCCCCATCTTTATTCTCTAATCATTATTTATACTACCGTCTTATTCAACCGGTTCCTCGTTTCCTGCCTTGGTTTCATTCTACTCCGGTCTGTCGTCGTTCCACTGTTGTTTCCTTAATTAGACTCAGAATCAATCCTACTCGCTTCTTCTCGCTTTCAATTCGCTTTCCCTCCTTCTCCTTTCTACTCTCTTCATGCTTCAGAGCCTCCTTGTATTTGTGACTCAAATCATATCCCTTTCGAATGTTTTGCACTCCTTAACGAGCGCTCTCTTCTTTACGGCCAACTTTTAGCTTTCGGTCTTCCTACTCCCTTTAACGCTATCTATATCCTTTCCACCCCATTGCCTTCTGCTGTCCTTTATGAGTTCTATTTCTGACCGTCTAGCTATTTAGTTTTATCTCTTAATTTACCATGCTGTTGAGTCAAGGCCGCTAGCGCGCCCAGGGTAGGAAACAAAAACTTCCTAATAAATAAGGACCATTTGACTAACTTTTTTTTTTTTTCTTCATAATAGTATTTTTATCCTGATATTGCTTGTATTTATAATAACTAAGTCGTAATAAAATATGTAATGACAAATTAGGAAAAGTAAATAATTTTAATAAAAAACCAGATAATTTACTAAAATCAATGCGGTGGACTTTTGAGTCTTCACCAGTTATGAAATTCTTGGTTCAACGTTGCTCATCATAATTTGCTTCAAAACGGATTTCTTTGCTTAGATCTCTGATCGTGAAGAGCGCAAAAAGTCGATGCTCGCATAAGTTGTTGAAAATAGCACAAAATATCGTAAGATAAGTATTCGAAGATTGGAAGAAAAAGATTGCCTTTTTTCAGCCGAAAATCTTTCATGTTTATGCGCCAAAATCAAAAAAATATCCTTACACAGCTGCTATCATTATTATTAAATTATTATTAAATTAGATTTACGTACCAGGTGCAGCAACTTTGGCTAGACGCACAGGAGGAGGAGGTTTAGATTAGTAAATAGAAACCGGACTTATGAAGGAAAAGAATTAAATTGGATACGGTGAAGAAGAGTTGTCTTTAAGGATGAGGGAAAGAGAAGAAGGCAGGTTGAAAAATTTCTTTTCCAAGGAGTATGAAGGCTATTCGGTTAAGATATGGAGAATGGTGAGGATAACACTGCGTTTTTGGTTTTTTTCTATTTTGTTCGTTTATATTTCATTTATTTATTTTAAATACTCATTACGGAAGCGTATTCAAATTTTTAATTTACACATTTTCGGTAAAAACAAAAATTGTTTGCGTCAAATTATTAATTTACAGAAGTTACGAAAATTATATATTAAAACGAAAGTTGTAAATTCATTTTACTCGATGCGGATATGAAAAAAAGTGTTTATATTATTCCCACTTATTGCCCGAATATTCCCCGAATATTCCCCGAATAGTGTCCGAAATGCTGTGTTATATTCGGCATAAATTTCAAACTAAATTAAAAAAACCCAAAAATTCTCCAACCGAAATAAAATTTACCGATTAAGAAAATTTCTAATTAAAAACTAATACGGATTCAGTGTCTTTCGAGACCATATCCGAATTAGGAAATTAATTCTCAGTTATATTAAATTCTGCTGATTTTGGATATATTTCTTCTTTTTTTTTTTTATACACATTAAAAGTATAAATCTGAGTGTCCTGTAAGGGGGTACAGCGACGCCTAGACTCAGTAAAGCTACAGTAGGCGATGCAGTCCATTGAATGCTGCAAACTTCATGACAACAGGCAGTGAAGTGGGTTTTTTGTTCAATTTATTTATACCTGATGCGCGCCGAATGGTTCAACAAAATTGAACAGCGAAAGACTTATGCAAAATCCAGGTGTTGTCAGTAATTATTCCAAATCAATTAATATAACCGTATTTGTTCGTTGATTAAAAGTTAATTTAGTCGTCGCTTTGGCATACAATTAAAATAAAGAATTTTCTGAGTTCGAAGTTAGTTGTTTTACCGTTGATCGTTGAAATTTTCGTATATATACTAGTAGTTTTTTTTTCCCCTTTTAATTTTAGTCGGTCAATGGAGTAAAATAAAAGCTCGAAAATCAAATCTGGCTGCGTGTTTTTTAATTATCAACAAATTCGTCACAAAGTGATCTTCTAATAACTTCCAAGCACTATTTAAAAACATTTGCGAAAAAAGCTAAAAAAAAGCTAAAAAAAAGCTAAAAAAAACAACGAGGTTCGGAACAATTTCGAACGTATTACGTTCAACGAAAAAACTAGGCATTTCCTTATTTATTTACGCGCTAAATAAAATACGCGTTATTAAAATTTGTTTTGCATACATTTTTTTTATTCGATTTCGGCGAATTGTTAAACAAACAAAATTAACCAAATAATTATTATGTACCATTGTATGTGTTTTTGATGTGACAATGATAAGTACTTTTTAAACTTTACAGTTTACGTCATACTGGGGAATTATTACGAGCATTTAGGACTGATGTTTGCGTTGGAGAAGTTTAATCTCTTGGAAAACGGTAAGTTCTTTCTCTTTTCGATATATATTATAGGTTACATATAAAACGTAAATTCTATTTTCCCCCCTTCCATCATCCCATTAATTGCTTTCACTTATACATACATGTTCCTCCTAAAATTCCACGCCGTGTCGTTAGATAGGAATTTTTACGGAATTTAAACTCTCGCTTCTCTAACCATTTGACAATCTACACTGACAGCTTCGAGAAACCGAATGAAGTTGACACAGCCGTTTTTTTTTATCCTTCTCTAAGTTACTCTGAATACTACTTCCCTTCCACTCTTCAGTCTTCTGTGCCCAGTCCACTGCTATCTTACATGCCCTTCTATCTATATTAAACCTTCACCCGATTAATATCCTTCTACCGTCTCAGATTTTCAAAGCGCGCTGCAAGCTATCTCATTTAGTCCTTCCCACCCAATCGATTGCGTAATTCTTCTTGTACTTTCTTCGATAATTGAAGGAAATAAATTAGTTGACTTGATAGCTCGGGTTTCTTCTTCTTCTTCTTCTTCTGGCAGGTTTCTTACTTCATCCGGTAATATTACTCTTCTGTATACAGCTGCTTATGTATAGTGTTCAACTACAACTTTTCATCACTTTCTAACCCGGACTTTTTTTACTTGTCTACCCGACCTTCACTTCCACCATATATTCCTAGTTTTTCACTTCGCCTCTATGCGGCGTTCTAAACTCTCTACACGATATACCCGCTCCTATGCTTTGAGCACAGTTTGCTCCTTTCGTCATCTTATTTCTCTCGTGCCGTCTCCGTCTTTTGCATCTCTCACGCAACCACTTTTTTTATCTATCGCTTCAATCGGATAATGTCTGAAAGCTCGGCAATGGACCAACTTTTTTCTTCCGTTGCTCCTGCTTATCTTCCTAACGTTAATGACGTCTATCTAACTCTACCTCCGCATACTTCCCCGACACACTTCCTAACTTCTACTTTCAATATTTATGAATTAAAATCTGTCCTTTTTTTCTGATCCTTAAAAACCCGTCTGAACTGTCCCCCTTACCTTTTTCCTTGATCCTTTTAATTGTTTCCTCTGCAGAGGTATAGCTTCCCTCTTTTGGAATTCTTTTATCATCATTCCCATTCCTAAAAAAAAGTTCTTCCTTACGTCCTATTTTCTTGGCACCACGCATTAAAGAACTGTTTGAAGGGATGTTAAACAAGCGCCTTGTTTGGTAGTTAGAGGATAATAATGTATTTCTTAGTAATATGTTTAGCTTTCGCCTGGTATTAGTGTCTCCGATTGTGTCTTTTTGTCTCTCATATCTATTATAATTCTTTATCCGAAAACATTACACGTTGGCTTCCTTCATCGATATATACTATGCCTTTGATAATGTTTATTTACCTACTCTAAAAGATAAGATGATAGCAATTAACGTGTTCCGATGCACTTTACTTTCCTTATTATCAATCTCATGCTGAATCGTTCTATCCACCTCCCTACGTCATCTTTTGAAACTTCAAGAACGGTTTTTCGAGGTCTTTCCCAAGGTTCCTTCCTCAGTCCTACTCTTTTCAACATAGACACTATCAGTGTAGCTTCTCTTACTCTTAGAATTCTTCGTCTACATTCTTTTTGCTGATGACATCCTACTTTATGCCTCATCTCACGATATTATATCAACCAGTGAGATACCATAATTCGCCTCTGTCTGCGTTGGATCATTTCCTTTCCTCATTTAACATTTCCATTTCTCCTACTACATCTTGTTATGTCGTATTTACTCTGCAGCCCTATAATCCTGCTTCTGTCTATCTATCCTTAGTAAATACCTCTCTCTCTCTCTTGTGTTAATTGTTTCTCTTGGTATCTTTCTTGACAGTCGGTTATCCTTTTCCGAACACATCAAGTATCTTTCTTCTACTGCAATCAAAAGGCTAAATCTGCTGAAGGTCCTATCTCCAACTAAATGGGGAGTGATACTTATATCCTTATTTTTCTTTATAAATACATCATCCGTTCCTAATTTGATTACTGTTCATTTCTCTATGGTTGTGCCTCTAACTTCCGACTCTCTAAATTAGATGTAATCTAAAATTTTCGCCCTTGTCTGTGGTACTCTTAAATCCTCTCCAGTTCCAGCAGTCCTTTCCGAATCTGATACACCGCCCCTTTCTATTCCAAGATCTTTTTTTAGGATATCGTTTTCTTTTTTGTTAAGCGTCTTCCATTTACGCTACTCTTATCCGATCCTACCTTTCTATTTCTAGGAACTGGCGTTTCACACCTAAGAAAACTCCTATTTTATCCCTTATCTCTGTTCGGTTTAATTCGTTTTGCTCTTACTATAATGTCCGTCGTCAATGTCCCTTATTTCACTTTTAATTTCGCCGATCTCTGTCATCCGCCAAAAGTGTTTACTGTACCTTCTTCCTCAGGCCCTAATCAGACAGGAATTCCATAGTTTTATCAATTCTCAATTTCCTTCGCATGCAACCGTGTTTAACAGATGGCTGGAAGAGGCCGGATGGTGTCGGTCCCTCTTTTATCCTCCCAGATTTTGGCTTTCCAGAATCTTTTCGCCTGTCTCCTTTCTGTTCCATATTCATAAACGTATTAATCACTATCTTATGTCCCATTATTTTCATTTCCTCCAGTCACCTTTCCTCTAACTTCGAGATTATATCCGACTCCATGACCGCCCTTTAATTCATTCCCCCTACCTGATCTGTGATTTAGTCAAACTCCGCATAGGCTCACTTATCCATGTTCTTTCTTCCCTTCATTCCATTCAAATTGATTTGCTGTAGGTTTCTAGTTATCTTTGCATCTTCGGTAATGATGAACTCCTTGGCTCGGGTTGCTGCCTTTTCTCACTTCTTCTTTAAAAAAGTTCCATCGTCTAATCTCCTTCCGCTGTACAAAGGTTTTCATCTCAGATTATGGTATTGGATATGTACGTTTCCTCTAAATATTAATTAATTGTTCTTTTTATTTGTCTGTTCGATCTAGTATTTCTGTTAACCTACGGTTCTCTTTGTTTCCTTCACTTCGTCGTTCTGTTGTTGTTTACGTTAGTCGTCTGCTCTCTTAAATCATACTTTATTATCTTTCTTATGTTTTCGTTTTTTGTCGGTTGCCTCTCCATATTGTCCTCTCCACTCAAACGAAGAGCATGTTTGTGATGCGGATCATGATGTGTTTATTAAGTGCTTATTTTTTTCTTCAGAGTGTTCTGCTTTCTACTTCAGTATGCTGCGACTTGGTACTTCCTACTCCATATTACGCCTCTTATATCCTATCGTTTCCCTCGCCACATATTGTTCCTATTATTTGTTCATTTCTCCTAACAACATTTGATATCGTATAAAGATGTAACTGACTCTTTCCTTTTCTAATTGTTTCTCGATAAAGGTACCCGGTTGACGAGCCAGAACAATTAAAAAAAAAAAAAAAAAACACTCTCTTAACAGTACTCCATACAGAGTTGTCCGTTTATAATTTTTCTTCCTTCTCTTTCTGTCTTTTGTCGGCTATCTCTGATATCATAAAGATCTGACTCTGCTTTTTTTTTCCCTCAGTTCTTGATCCAATATCTGGACAAACCCAAAATTAAAACGAAAATATCAGCAAATCGAACAAGTGCAATTATTATAGTCGCTGAGAATATACCGTTAAAAATCTGTTCCGAATAGCAAAGTGTATAAAAGCAACTCTGAATAAACACAAATTTTATGAACAGTCCGATTTTTTTTTTTTTTTAAAGCAAATTGATTAATCCGTCTAAAAAAAAAAAAAAGAGGATTGTTAGTTCGCACACACATCGATTAGCTTAATTAAACGCTCAAATTAAGTAGCATCAGGTAAAGCAAATGAGTCTCAGAACTGAGGTCACGGTAACCAGTCTCGAAACACCTGAACGGGTGAAATTGAAACAGCCGACACTTTCAGACGTAAAATCTTCACTCGGAATAGGAAAACAGGATTTTCGGTACGCGTTACCCTTTTCCATGCAACGCGATTATTAAAATTGATGCAGCTGACATTAATTCGAAAACAACTTTTTGTTCAGCTGAAAAACCTGAAAATGTACTTTTTGAGTACAATGTGTGTGTTGTACTCTCAGTCAAGGTCAACTTATAATTTTAGACGAGTAATTAGACATTACATTTAACTATCGCCTAATTCGAACGTTATTTTTAATACAACGATAACAGCTGAAATGTACAATCATGCGCGACAAATATTTTTGATAAATAAGTTGCCCGGGGCAGATTTTTGACTATTAAAATACGGCTTAGTTTATAAACGATCGAAAGGTAACGATTTTTGAACGTACTTGCGTTTTCTGCATACTGCTTCTTTGCGATTCGGTTTTTTCCTGGTATTTTTCGGTTTATTTCTTTGGCGTGCGTATTTTTCGTCGTTAATTTTTCTCACACTAAAAAGGATTTTATTTTACCCGGAAGTAACTGAGATTAATTTTACTTAAAATAACGAACTGTGGAAATAAGAACTAGCCGCCCGTTGGGGGCACGCGGAAGTGCGCATCTGCTGTAATCAGAACCATTTTGGAGTGTTTTCGATAAACTTCGAAATCGTTATTCCGATTTTCCAATTTTTCTACTTACATGCCCGATCAAGTTGTTATAATCTTAAATTTCGTATTTGAATTAAAAATATTCGCACTTTTTATATTATTCCGAGTATTGAAGAAGTTTGGTACTTCTCCACACATTCCATCAAAGTGAAAGACACACATTTTAAGGCCAGTAGCGCCCATTTCAGCGAATAATGAGACGTGTGAAATAATGCATTCCCTGAAAATCGATTACCGTACATTTAGGTACAACGCTACCCGTTGTACTTGTAACTGCAATAGCGAAAAGGAGTGAACACGAGGAAAATTACTTTCTCGCTCTGATCGCTAGCCGAAAGAGTTTTTATTAAAGAACACGTATCACGCATATTTCACCGTGTTTTTATTAAGAAATTTCACAGTTGAAATATTTAGCTCTGTTTTATGCAAAATATCTTCACTCTAACTTATGCTATTATTTATGTTTTATTCGTTTTAATTTATAGTATTATTATTTATGATGTATTTATGAACTACTAAAAGTGTAAATTAAAGTTGTTAGAAATTACGAATTTCTTATACACGAGTATATTATTATTCCTTTTGGTTTTATCAAGCGGAGCGGAAAAAATTTAATTATAAACATCAAATAATGGAAAATTGCATTTATTACGTAGATACATGTAAAGATAAATTAAAAATCGAAAACTAGGATTATAATAAAAAAAAATAATAATAATTGAATAGCGCATTGCAATTTCCTCATTCGCTGGACTAGAGCTACAACAATCAGAAAAATACATTTCACAGTCGACATTCCAAGCAACAATAAAAAATAAGCCTAAACATCGGCAAATTTTTTTTTTACTTATTGCGAATCCGATTGACAGAGTATACTGGACCGCAGCTAAACGAATACTGTTCACAGACTTGATGTGGAAAACTCGATTTTTACCCCAACACACTTCTGTATAAATTGTTTCTTCTAGAATGATGGTAATTGTCTCGAAATAATTGTCATTATAAGGAAGTAAATGAAATACTCTAGGTTTTTTATACTGCATATTTAATCCAGTCTTAGGCTACGGAAAAAAAGTTTTTTTATTAAAAAATAATGACACGGGAATTAGTTATTCGCTGCGTAATGTGACCATTTCCAAAAAAAAAAAAAAAAAAAGAAAAAAAAAAGGGTGTTCAATCGATAGCACTTGTAGAAATTATCTGAATTTCAAACAAATTTGTAAAATTACGATATTTGTTGGAGCTTATACCGATGATATCGATAAAAAGTTGAAAATCATTAAAATGGCGGACATGTGAATTTTCGGTAACGATTTTTCACGTTTTTTTCGCTCTTTAAAATGTTATAAACAAGAAAATATCAATCTTTTCATAGGTATAAGCTCCGATAAATTTAATGTACTTTCAATTAAAAAAAAATCAAAAGACGATCCAACAATTAGTTTTTGAGCTACAGTTCCCGTTTAGAAAACATGGTTTTTCGGGAAACGCGTTTTAAGATTTGGTTAACAATTTTCCGAAAGTAAAGAGACTAATTAAGTACTTTGCGGCTAATCAGCGATTCCAAGCCTATATATTAATCCTTCCTTGACTTCGTACAGTTGCAATTGAGACAGTTGGTCCGATTTCCTTGATAATGCAGTTGATCTTGCGCTAGCTGTCATACTACTTTTAGCAGCATTTATACGGGCATCGTCTGCTACCTTAACAAAGTCGAGTCCAACGGCGATTCCCAACATTTTACTTATCTCTGACTCCTTGACTGCTCTTTAGGCCATATCTTCTCCCCTTCCTGATCATTCGTGTGACTTTATTTTCACAATCTTTCCTCTCTTCATTCGATTAACATTGATTTGCCGTGAGTACCTAGTCACTCGGGGACATATGTGGTAATGAAGCGACTGAATCCTTGGCTCGTGTTGCTGATTTTTCCCGCCTTTTTTTTTTTTTTTTTTTTTTTTTTCAATTTCATCCGCTAAGTTTCCATGTCAGATCATAGTATCGGATATTTATGCTCCCTCCTTTTCTAATAATTATACATTTCATCTGTCTGTTCAGCCTACTCTTCCTCCCTATTCGTGGTTTCATTTGCATCCCTGTCTTCGACGTTCCGATATTATTTCCGTCGTTCGTATTCATTTTGGCCATTCTCTGCTGCCTATCTCTAGATTTTGCTTTTCCCTGATTTCCTCCCCACACTATCCTCTCCAACCGGATGATGCAGTTATTTGCGACGCCGATCATGTGTTCTTCCACAGTGTTCATCTCTTTCTGTGGAGCGTTTTGTATTCCTATTTGTTAAGAGGCTTTCTACACCGTATTGTGCTTCTTATATCCCCTGTCTTTTCCTTCCCAAATTAATTATTCCTGTTATTTGTTCCTTTTTAGCAAGGATTCATGATCGGATTAAAATATAACCGACACGTTTTTCCTTTCTATTTATATCTGGGTAAAGGCACACTTATTTGACGAGCCCAAGAGAAAAAAAAAAAATCTAGAATAAATATTTATAATTCAGTAATAACTTACTGAATAGTTACATGATGATCGTATTTGATAAAAAAAAAAACGAGTTCAGTCAAGCACGATGTTTCAACTATGGTTCTACGGTCTCCAAATTTAATTTGTTTAAACTTGACGTTATAGAAAACTTTTGCGCATCATTACCGGTAACATAAGGTCTTCTCCGAGTGCGTGTCCCCAGATCGAGAATAAAACACTTGCCTTATTTGAAAAAAAAAAAAAAGGAATGTTCTTACTGATCGATAAGTGCTCAAATATTCTGTAATTACCGATTTTCTTCTTTAGTGCCATAACTCAAAAACATCAACACCTATTGGAGATTTGTTTTTTCAAAGTTTCCATTATTAGCAAAAAAAATCTCGATCTATCGTAAATATAGTCTCGCTCTTACTCCTAAGATTCCGTCTCTCTACTTCTCCTATAATACGTTTTTTATTAATACGATAAAATCTGAATGTGACACAACGTTAGTTCAGAAAATTAAAGATGCAAATACATCAATATCCGTATTGTAGTTCAATAATTTTATTAATAATAAGTATCCAGATTGCATCAAAATATTTACAGATTGTAACAAGCTCACGGGTAATCTCATTGGTTCCGCTTTCATTGTACCTAACGTTGTAATGAATCATTAAAATCGGTCTACATGGGTGCAATTTATGCGCGAATAAACATAAAAACAAAAAGATCGTTAATTCAGACCTATATTTTTAACCGTGAAAATTAACACTGATTATACGTAAATTTTTTCAAATTACGTTTCCATGCTTTTTTTTCTTCTTCTTCTTCTTTTTATTTTGGGTTCGTCTACAAGAACATTGGCCCAAGAACAAAGGAAAAGGAGGACGCAAGAGACTCAGATTTTTACATGATCAGTTGATAGCCGACAAATAAGAATCAAGAGCTTGGACAACAAAAGGAGAAGGAAGGGAGAGAATGAACGAAGCACTGTACGGAGTGGGAATACCAATTGTGTTAAAGGGAGGAATAGAAAGAATCTTGATCGGTTGCAAAGAGACGAACACCGGAACATTATGTGATTGGGATCACAAATAAATTGGATATTCCGGTGCAATGGACAATAAGGAGATTAGTAACGGAAAAGCGAGGAAGGAAGCAAACTGTGCCCAAAGCGCAAGCGACAAATCGCAGAGATGTTGGAGCGACGCATGGAAGAAAAATCAAGAAACCAGTGGAGACGAGGAAGGGAAGGCCGAATAGACAAGAAAAAGGAATCCGGGTTGGTGAATGAGGATACGTAAGAAGGTGAAACGGTAGTTTGGAATGAGCAGCTGCAGACGGAAGGGTAATATTTGAAGAAGAGAAAACAGGAAGAAACCCACTGGAAGGTGAAGATAATCGAGCGAATGAGTCAACTAACTGATTACCCCCAATTCCGGCATGACCAGGGATCTGAAAGAAGTTCGTTTGGATTAAGTGAGAAAGAATCAGATCATGAATCAAGGAGCGAATAAGAGGAATAACGTAGTCGGTTGAGTTACGAGGGAGAGGAGATGTGATAGTCTGCAGCACGCTTTGAACATCCGACAGAATAAGGATATTGCGAGAGAGAGAGGAGAGGATCTGATAAAAAGAAGAGCACGCAGAATAGCAGAGGACTCTGCATAGAAGATTGAGCAAAAGGAGGGAAGTTTAAAGGACTCGATATAATTTAGAGAAGGACAGAAAAAAGCTGCACCAACACCATTGAATGGTCCCTTGCAGCCATCAGTGGAAATCAAAAAATGGTTAGCGAAACTTAGATTCAACAATAGCATGAAGAAAAGAGGAAAAATTGAAGGAGAAATATGGGAATTTATCGTGAATTAGCGGTAAGAGATAGAATGGGAGTTTTGTTGACAGAAAAACGCCAGCTACGTAAGATGGAGTAAGAAATAAGAGGGGAATAAGAAATCGGCAACCGTTTGATGAGGAAACGATAACCCAAGAAGGAACGTTGAAGAAAAACATGGGGAATGTGACGTTCCATGTTTAATAATGCTATAATGTTTTAAGTGTCATTGGCGTTTGTTATATTAATAAAAAAATTATCTAAAGGGACCGACTACACTTTTAACGATTACTTTAATAACTACCCGATGTACTCACATAGTCAGTAAAACCGGTCCACGTGAAGTTATGCGCAAACCAACACAAATAAAACAAAAAAAAGAAACATACTCAATATAAACACCTTCTTTTTTGAAATCAGTTATAAAATTAACATGGTAGTATTTTCAGAACGAAAAGATGTACTTGAAGGCGCTAACAGCAAGCGTAAACTTGGAAAAAAAAAAAAAAAAAGAGTGTTTAACCGAGGTATGTATTCTGTCAGTCTTAACATATGCTAGTGGAACGTGGCTATTAAAGGCAAAAAAACCAAACTAAAGTTGAAAAAACCGTAAAAATCAATGAAAAATGGAACAGTATTACCGACTCTATTCCGAGAGATAAAGTAGCCAACGCAAAAATTTACATCTGCTAAATGTTCAGTTACAGATCGGAATTACAGTTAAAAACTGATGCTATTTAAATACAGTACTTAAAAAAAAAAAAAAAAAAAAGCAGTCGAATAAAGTATTTACTCCTCGCATCAATACCGATAATATGTTGGTAACGAAACAAATTGAATTTTTACACTTGTAACGATACTGTTTGACTTGAACAGGTGAATACTTTGTGGTCGGCGTCGATGTAGAACCATACGAACCGACAAATCCAAAGAAATACCTGAAAGGACTTTTGAAGAACGCTGTCGATGGTCCAGTTGAAAAGTTATTTCGATCCTATTTACTAGTTTTACCCAGTTCGCCAGAATCGTATGACAAATTCAGCAGTATAGTAGACGAATACAGGAAAAAACCACCTTTTAAATCCGACTTCCACTTTAAGAAACAAGTATGTAAACATATTCAAATCTTTCAATAACAATTATACGAAATATTCATACCGATGTAGCGAACCACTAGCAGAGCAGACGATCCGACAGTCTGTTTCGTGATAAAACTCAGCATATAACTAACTAACTGAAAGAAATGAACTTATCGAAAGTAAAAATAAAAGATCGAATGCATAAAAACAAAAAGATCTTAATTGTAGGTCTGTAGCATATGATATGCGTGCGCACAAATTGATGCAGATGATTACTCTAGTGATGTGCAATATTTTCATCTACTGAATAATCGTTGGTATACAAATGTGCGTACAACCAATGTAAAATATTAAAACAGCTCTAGAGATATTGCTATTATGCAGTACGGTTTTCAAGTCTATATCGCTGCTCATTGCCTACAAAAGTGCACGATGCTTTAAATTACGCAATACCATCAGGATAAAAGTCCATATCGATATTATTATACCGCTACGTAACAGCTAAGAAAAATCGAAATCCCGCTACCGATTTCGTAAACTAAAGTCCTAACACAATTGCCATATCTGTCTTACGAATTCGTGAGACATGCAAACGTATCTAGTTCAAGGAGGCATCCACGATCGTTACCACCGATGTCGTTAAAGTAAAAATGAAAAATTTCCTTTACAAAAATATACTAGACATCACACTTGCGTTCAATAAAATCAATCGCAGATGGAATTTTCGGTGAAAATGAATCGAAGAGACCAATTAGTACTCTGGCGTATCATTGGTCTCTTTTCAGTATCAGCACGGCCTTATCTTTCAACGACCTTTTCCATTCTCCTTGTGATGTATTTAAGGTTATCTCTCATTTTCGGTGAGAATATCGTGGCCCGTGTTTCAATTTTGTCTCACCTTAGTCCCCCCCCCTTCACCACTTCTATCAGATCGCATTCCGTACCCTTCTTCTGTCAAATTTCTATTTAAAAAAACGGTGACGACGCGGAAAACAAGTTAAATGACTTCCTGACAATAAATGGCGCGCAAATGAAAATTAATTAACTGAAAACCTTAATAAATCGATAAAGAGAAAATTAAGACATTTAAATGAGATCACGGAAAAGAAAATTAATGAGGAATAAATATTTGAAAGAAAACAACATCTTGAAATTTCTCTCGAAATAATGTAAAAATGTTAAAAATAATATTCGACGATGAATTTGAAAAGAATATGTCCAATTCTTTAAAATTAAAAATTCTTTTCAGTTCTTTTCCCTTAACATTTCTCCGTAGTCTTTATAACTGAAAAGATTATGAAACGTGGGAAATATAAGAAAAAAACACTGTTTCTATTTCTGGAAAAACATCGACGAAACATTTCGTCATCTCGTTCATCAGCCGTGACCGCTAGTTTATTTTCAGCCAACAATTATGTGTTACAATATTAGTTTAACAAAATAACCGTCCGGTGTTGCACGAGTTTAATAGGTAGTAGATTAAACGAAATCTGAATGATAGCCGCCTTTAAATACAGTAGAACCCCGGTTATCCGAAATAAAGGGGGGGGGCATTCCGGATAATCGATTTTTTCGGTTAACCCATGTACATCTAAAAATAGCCTACTAAAATAGGTACATATGTAAGGGAAATGGATTACAAACTATTTCTATAAGTTACAGTTATGCTTTTTTTATTTTAAAATGATACTTACAACATTATTATACGTGTATGTAGTACTTACGTACAATGTATATAATGCACTGTATTTATAGGGAAAAAACTCCGTGATTTTTTTTTGCTTTTTGCGTCCCTAACACCTCCATCTTTTTGTTAACAGGACGTCAGCAAGCGTTGACTTGGTACACTGCTCAACAAATCTGATTGCAACCTAAAATACATAACAACGACTTACGTACTGATTGACGACATACTGTATGTATGCAATGTTTGACTTATGTACCTTGTAAGGCATTGAAACCATCGTTTTTCTCAGATCCCGCATTGTCGCCGTTATCTGCTTCCATATTTTCTGCAGTGTTATTAGCTGGCTGAAAAACTACCTCTACAACATCTTGGTCCGTGAATTCTTCGGAATCATCTGCGACGATCCATTCGTCCACGTCACTTTCATTCGTATCTTCGCATCCAGGGATTGTACGAACCATCTCTGACAAGTTTTCAAAACTTTCTGTTCCCTCTCCTAGCCCATCGTAAAGTTTTCTCCGGCACCTTTGAAGTGTTCCATTTTGAATCTTGTCCCATGCTTGCGCACACTAATAAATCACATGTTTCATGTTCACTGATTTCAGAGCTTCATTCATTTCTTTATTCTGTGTTTCGCGATCTTGTAGAATGGTTCTGATGTTTCTGCTGCTGAAGCTAGAGATTGTTTAGGTAACATCTTAAAATTAACGCCCGTTTCATCCGCATTGTAAATCTGGTCCTTGCTATAGCCTCGGGTGTAATCTTCAAAATGTGTTTTGAAAACATCCACCGCATCTGAGTTAGCAGATAACTTTTCTCCACACAAGTTCAGTTAACGAATGCAATATCGCTTTTCAAACCTATCTAACCAACCCGAGCTAGCACAATAATTTTTTCCTTCCTCACCTAACAACTCAGCTAACATTTTAGTTTTTTCTTGCAATATTGGACCGGTTAAAGGCATGCTTTTTTCTCTTTGTCGTGTAAACGGGAGATACAAAGAGCTTTGTTTACTTTTTCAAAATCTGATGTGTTCAATGTTTTTCTTTTAGAATTTTCTTCAACTTGTTTTAGAAATTTAGGCTTAGGGTTTTCCATAAACTCCCTTTTTCAACTTCTTTGATTGCAGCTAATTTATCTGCAAAAGTGACCACAACGCGCTTCCGCTTTGATTCCATCGCACAACAGTACCTACACTACAGTACTTTGAAAACATGGTACCCGTCATAGTAGGAAACGTTTCAGTTAATCCGAGTTCGGATAACCGGGGTCTCTTTTGTAATATACATTAGTACAACCTGGAAACAGTACGAACGTAAAATTTTCCTTCAAATTTTTACAACCATTCTAACAGTAGATCATTATAAAAACGATCACAGATGAGAAATTTTACCTGATGATGAGTATTTTAGAAGGAATGCGAGTTTAGAGCGGGCAAAAAAGGTAGTTTTTTTTCCCTGAAAGGATCAAACTTCATTAGCATTTTACAACTAGCTGTCCTACACCTTAGGCACACACTTTAAAAGTATTACAAAGATTTTTACTGTGAACAGAAGAAATTTGAAAAAGTCGATCAATCACTGCAACTGCTGCAAACTATACACACATAGTATATACATCGTTTTCATTTATTATAAATAAAATGTTTTTTTGTTTTTTTTTTGTTTTATTAAACACCTCAACTTGTGACCTATTCCAAAGTTAAAAGAAGAAAGAAAACCTTCATTGAGATTTTTATTTGGTCAGGTTTTAACGATATATATATATATATATAAAGGGGAAGCCAACAAATTAGTGGGCAGAGAGGAAAAGACATAAGATGCTTATAAAGTATATATAATAAGAAATTTTCCTAGTTTCTATAGGTACACCTGATTTACTTCAATTTTAGATTATTCTGTTATAGTCTTTTCCGGCTATCGGAAGCATAATTCATCCTCCGATATCAATGGTTTAACAATGCTTCGAATTTCCCTTCAACAAAATCCATCCCTGTAAAATTTCACAAGAACTTTCCGGAACTAATTCTTTTCATCGACAATTTCCTTTCAATTCCTGCTCTAAATTTTTACTTTAAATTGTTCATTTCCGCACATATCCAATCTGAAAAGCGAATGTATCAAATCACGTTCTAAATTAAAATGTTTTTTTCCTACTATAACCGGAAATGCTAAATTATTATTCGTAATCCGTGTACTCTTTAATAAACTAACACACAGATGCTAGATTCTTCGGCCAACAAATCATTCCTCTTAAAATTCATCACGCGACATTCATTGGTCATCTCCCTCACTGAGTATCTTTGCCTTAGTAGGTGTTCCTCTTCAATGCCCTAAACGTTCGTGAATTTCGTACTTTCCGTAACTATTTTTTTTTTTTTTTTTGAACGATTCACTATCCACCAATCTTCAATTGTCCGTATTCTTAGACATCGTACCCTACCAAGAGTGACTTCTTGAAGATGGTGGTATAAATTTAAGCACACAAAGATATGTGTCCGCAATACGAAAAGCTCCCCGGAAATATGACTAATACTACTACTGTAATCTGTCCTGATTTAAACGAAGCTGACCACCCCTCAGGAGTTTTAGAAATTTTCTTTCAAAACAACGGCCGTAGTGCGGAAATATCTTCATCCACCTTTACACAGATGGGGAGATAAAAATGGGAATTATAATACATACCGATTTACCTGTAATACGCGCGTCTCATAATCAACGGTAAAATCCATACAGCCCCTTTAATTAGAAAAATACAGCGTCGTAGCCTAAGGCAGCTCTCTTAGCTACTTTATGGATCATCTTTACGCATACAGTGCAGTGCCAGAGAATGAACGGACAACAAATCTGGTTGTACAATCCTCTTTTAAAAAAATAAATGCGCAATTGTCGCTCTTCTCGGATATATGCTTTTCAGAAAAGTACAAACACTTTTGGTTATCTCAGTGAAAACAGCTGAAAGCTAGTAAAACTAACTTCAGACTGAAAATCGGACGTACCTTCATGTCGCATAATTGTATTCTTGCCTTTTCGCCAACGGCATATCCTTTCTATTTACAACCCGTTCAATTCCAACGTTCTGGTCATAAATAACTCCAAACAAAAATTCTCAGCTGCATATTAACCCTTAATATAAGCTAAACAGGTTCATATAGGTCAGTGTACATTTACGGTATGATAGCGAAATTAGGTTGTCCGCTCAAAACAGGTCTCTAAAAAAGCATGATACCATTTTAGAGTAGTACACTTTGTGAAAATTAAATGTAAAGACACAGTAATAATCGTTATTAATTTACAAGAAACACGGAAGAGACATGGCTCGTATTAATTGCGTATCTATAAAAATAATTAGCTTCTTGAGACATTTGCGATTTGTCTGAATTTAGCAATTGTTCAACTACGATTAGGGGCGAACTAGAATTAAGTTTTATTTTAACTATTTACGTAGCGGAAGTTTCATAAAGTTAAATTAAAATATATATTCAATTTTACAGGTAAAATCATTTTTTTTTCATAAGCTTTTTCCTGTTCAGTAATACTCGTAATAATTGTAGAATATAAAATGAGCATTAAAAAGTAAAATTGATAAAAAGTTAATTCTACGAGAACAGTCGATATAGTAATAGATTAATAAATTGAAAAAAAGTACTCTCTAAGGACAATTTCAGTTGTATATAAGTTATTTAAATTTCCTCCATCATGAGGGAGGAAAACGGCGAGCAAGGGAAAATTCCACCCGTTTTTTTTCAGAAAATAGCCTAACTGTTTTATATTTTTCGCGAAAATTTGTACGGACAATGTCAGTTTTCAGACGTGTCCCGTATTTAATTGATCTCGATACGAGTGACAAGAATTTAAACAGGTTTTCCGAGAAAAATCGAATTTCCTCGAACTATATATCGGTGCGGCTGCGAAATTCGGTTTTTTATAAGAAGGTTTTAAATGAAATAACGATATGAAACGTACGTTTTTTCGTAAGATCAGAATCGAGGCGGCATACGTATACGACGCTATACATTTGTATAGCAGAGCTCTGGTGAAAGCGTTGGACAACAACGAAGATCCACGCAACGGGACTGTCATTTTCAATTACATCAAAGGATCTCACTATAAAAGCGCCTTAGGGTAAGTAAAAATACGCGTTACATTTTTATTATTATTAAACAATCTAGACGAGCCGACCAACGTCGCTGCAGTTGCATAATTGTTTCAAAGTGATTTATTTCACTTAATAACGGATAAATACCGCGCGACTCTTCGCATTTAACCTTTGCCACGTCATCGGTTTGTCCCGTACTCGTTGATTTTTTTAACGAGCGCCAGCGATTGGTGTAAATCAACGCACTATTTCTGTAATAAGTGAAATCGAAGTCTAAATCATTTCCCCCTGTCTGAATTGGCGGCCGCATTCGACGTGGTCTTTTTAAATAGGAACAACGAAATCATTTCTTCTCCAGCTATAACGTAACGGGCTACTTCTTAATTAGCCGGATCTGAATTCGGTTTCGGTCAAGGACGAAAGTTCGTCGCACAAATGAAAAACTCTTGCACGGAAAGTAATAAAACACTTACGCGATAAACTGGAGCAATTTTTAATTTTCGAAAAAGCCACTCTCAAAATCGGCCTGAAATTTGCAGAAATCAGTTTGAAAATCACTCTTCAAGAATAGAAATTTCGCCTCTCCGACGATGTCTTCGGTTCTAACTCTTTTTTCGGATTTTTCTGTTTTTTTTGGATTACGTTAAAATTTTTCCCTTTCTTTTTTCATTTTTCGACAAAAAATCAAATTGCTTCTTCAAGCCAAATGTTAAACTGCATTTAAATTCGAGAAGATAAGATAATATTGAAAAATACATACCAGAAAGAAAATACGAACTTTACCAATAACTACTTCTTATGTCATCTTCGAATACAGGGGGTGCTTGGTGGTAAGACGATGTAAAAATTCTGACCATCCTAATCAATCTAATAAGTTGGACAATGCGGAGTCTTTTTAATATTAAAGTATCGTCTGTTTTTTTTTTGTTTTTTTTGTTGTTTTTTTTTTTTTTTGTTTGTTTTTTTTCTTTTGAAACGCGTTAACTAAGGACATTAACCCAGCACGAATGAAATTTTGGAAAGTTTCAATGCTCGGCATGAGAACCCGGTTCTACACGAACAAAACGCAATTAACCAATCAACCACGCCACCGTAGTTGATTAGAAATATCGATATTATTCGTTGCGTCATAATTTCACGCACTTGAACGGGGTTCTGAAATACAAACCGGCTAAACTTCTGTTATTAAATTTTTTATTTTCTCGGATCATTGAGAATTTAATTATGAGGATAAAAATTTAAGCTACCGATTAAAAAATAGAGTGCTGTAAGATGTCGTAAAAACGACTGTAAACTTCAACAGTCGTTTAAACGAAAAAATAAACAAGCTTACAAGTTATATAAAATAACTGTAAAAACTCTTGCGTTTTTCATACTCTTTGTTCCGATGTATCATAATAATAAAAGTTTAAAAAAAGTACAAATATTTAATTAATCCGAATTAATAAAAAATATAACCGAATAAACCGAACTTATTTTATTTGAAAAAAAACAAAAAAAAACAAACAAAATGTACTTACTAAATTAATATTTATTATTAATATTTATTATTAAATTTCCTATTTTAAAGTGTGAACTATTGTATACATATTCCTGCATGCTCTTGGCTAACCTTTTCTATGTGATTGTTAATTTCATTCCTTTTTTGATAATTTTAAAGCTGATTTCAGATTTCAAATGATCTCTATTTCTTATCTCGTCCTAAATAAAGCACGTACAGACACACACACACACACACACACACATATATATGTTTGTATATATACATAAACTCTGCCCTTCGGGCCTCCCGCGAGGAGTCAAGCGCCTTGACCAATAATCTTTTTCCTTCTCAACTTCTTTTAGAAAAATCGTTTCAAATAATTATATTCTTATCCAACTTTTACTTAAAAAAAAAAAAAAAAAAATGGAATGTGCCTCGGGGCACAGGGCAGAAGTGAAACTTCAAAGGGTCTTCTTTCTCCAACTTCGATTTAAAGTTATAGTATTAGTACCGAATTTGCCAAGAGTAAGAACCAAAAATGGGAAGATCTGTGGTTCTTATAAACATATCTATAAAGTTTCACTTAATAAAAAAATTAATGCATTTGTTTTATTAATGTTTTTCATTGATTGCTGGATTCTATAAAAGATACACAATAGGCTTATGGTAACTAAAATATAAAATACAAGTTTTTGATGTAATTTTATCAATATAATATCTAGAAAATACTGCATTATCAATGGTAGTTCCGTACTTTGTCGTTGATTCGTTTGGATTATTATTAATAATTGAAGTTCCGTTTGAAGAAATTCTATTGAAGACAAAGAGAATCATCTGATGCAAAATTGACGTTGAAGTCAATATCATTGAACGTGTATGTGACTTTTCTTTTAATAACCTTGAACCATCAAGAGTGAAAGGGAATAATCTTCTATGTATAAATTTTATTACATCATGGACCCTTTGATTTTCTTTTCCATCTTCTGTCTTACATTAAACAGTACATATATCCCCAACTGTTCAGATGAACTAACCGTTGATAGTTGGATCCTTTTTGAAGTAATTTTTGAATGATTTTTTGTTTTCTGTGAAGACTCATCATTGACATTTTTTTGTCACTTAACGACATATTTAAAATTTAATAAATAAGGCACGGTATAAGCGTGGACACTTGCGATTTCGTACAACTATTACGTATAAAAGGATCGGACTATCCGTTATCTGTGTAAGAAAGAGAGCACGCTACTCGTATACATGCAACGGAGAGAGCCACGCGCCTATTAATTCAATAGATTACCGGCTACGTGTCTATTACCGATTTTTTAAACGAATTAAGAACTATCAGTTATTCATAACGTACGCTCGCTCGCTCGTTTTTCGTGTCAACTCCCCATATATTTTTTTATTTATACATAAGGCGCACGCTTAAAGAAGCTTCACTACAAAAAAACAAAAAAAAAAAAACATCTTAGTGTACAACACAGTTGAATGCAGCCTTTGTTATCTTGTATAAATTAGCGGAATGTAATGGTGGAACAAAAATGTAGCGTACCCCGGGGCTATCCCGTGATTATGAAGCTTTGTCCTTGAAACGCGTCGAGTATATAATAAAATTAAATACTTGTTTTGTTTTATTGGTGTGTTTTATTTACTTAATATATGAATGTCTCCAGACCAGCTCCATCGCACATTCTACAATCCAAGCCGAATTCATCCACACTTGCTTGATACATCTTTTCCTTCTCATGTAGCATTCTTCAATGACGGCTCTAAAAATGAGAACGGGATGGGCGGCGTGTTTATCTCCCTCTCACTGCATCAAATCCTGCAAGCTCCCTTCCTTCAGTTCTATCTTCACAGCGGAGTCTATCTCCATTTTACGCGCAGTCTCGTTCATTCCATCCATAAGAGGGATCAGTAAATGTCTCATTGTTTCCGATTCCAAAAGTGTTCTTCAAGATATTTCTTCTCCTCGTTCTCATTCCTCCAACTCTATTATTCTCTCAATTCCTCATATCCAATCTACTCTCATCCTGCTCCATTACTATTGACCTTTTGTAGGTCCTAGCCATTCCGGCATCGAGGACAACGCGTTAACGGATTTTTTTAGCCCGTTCGACCGCCCGCGATGGTCCTTTACTCTGCAATTTTCCTGCCTTGGACATCCTCCTTTTTTCCTCAGCCAATCATTCCCGACTACTGTGGTCGGATATTTATCCCTCTTTATTTTCTAATCGTGCCTCTCATTATCTTCAAATACAACCGGTTCCCTGTTCTCAGCCGTGGTTTCATTTCTCTTCTTATCAACGTTCCGCCATCGTTTCCTTAATCAGACTCCCTTCTACCCTCTTCACGTTTTCGTTTTTCCCTGTCCTCCTCACCCGATTGTCTCCTTCATAGTTCCATCTCTCCTTCCATATGTGATGCAAACCACATCTTCTTTGTTTTAGCTCCGTTGTTATTTTTGATCTATACCAACTTGCTTCATAAATTCGTTAAAAACTCGACAATCTTTGCTTATGCGGATGATATAGCACTCGTTATCGAGTACCGCGACATCCGAGGATGTGAATAGTATGTGTAGGCGGGCGCATGATAAACATTTAATTATTAATATAAAAAAATCGAAGGCTTTGTATATAAGAACGTCCAGTAGATATAAAACATATAAGCCATCTATTAAAATACATAACAATGATTGCTTACATAATTACTTGACTTATAGGTGTACACAACTGGAAACGACAGAAGAGATTAAATATTTAGGATTAATCACCGACAGAACATTATCTTGGGACAAGCATGTTATAAATTTATTTAATAAAATCAGGCAAATGACACCGGCACTTTATAAATTGGCTCTTTCAATGCCATATGGTAGTTTGCGTGTATACTACAACGCTATAGTATTGTCTAAAATCATGTATGGGATATCACAATTTGGGGTGAAGCAAAACGGACGATAATCAAAAAGATTAGTAGTCAGCAAAAAAAATGCTTAAAGATAATATTACCTAATAAAGATCAGGTTAATATTAGCTGGTGGAGAGAAAAAAATGAAATGTCTCCAAGGATGTACTACTTTTATCACACCGATTACTTGGATATAAGACTACAAGTATATCAATAGCTACAGTGACAAGAAGTAGGACAACGAGGAGTAATAGGGAGGTATATTTTATTCGACCGAGAGGAATAAATAGTAAGATTGATAATACTGATGAAATAGTTCTAATTAAGCTTCTCGAACGAATCCCAGAAGATATAATGCAAAAAGAAATAGCTACTTGGAAATTATTAATTAAGCAATGGTTGATTGATAACATTGAGTGACATTAGATTAGATAAATTGGGAACTGGCTGTGGAATCGACCATTCCTATATATTTGTCGAACATGTGATTATCAAATTGTATAAATAAGCAGTTTTTATTTGTTTTTATCTATTTTAGTCTTGTTTTATTATTATTACTCTATTTTTAATTTATATTTTCTCACTATTTATAAGTATGAAAATTAATAGTATAAATGTAAAGAATTATTGTGACACATTTTTTCTCGAATAAACGATGATAAGCGTGTTGAGCACCCGCAGACGGGCAGTATGCCTTGCGGGACCCACAACATATTTTTTAATAATAAAAAAAAAAAAAAATGCCTTGCCGCTGATTCTGAGCGCTCGGTTTTGTACTCTAAAATCGTAGCACTGGGTCTTCCCGCTCCTTATAATTCTTCCTTTGTCCTTTCCTTTCCATCTCCAGATATAATCCTTGTACTTCAATCTTTCCTAAGCTCAATTTCAAATCGTCTCTCCATTAACCCTTTCCTTAATTTCGGTAGTTGTTGGGTCAAAGCCACTGGCGCGCCCAAAAGATAATATATAAAATAATATTATTATTTTATATTTAAAAAAAAAAATACATGAAAATGACATAATCATTAAAATATATATATATATCGCTTCCGACTTTGTCAAAGCTATCAGGGCCCTCCCGATTCTATAATACTTATAGAAGAATTGTTTTAATTGACTACGTCATTCTTATCTTTTTTATTTTAGGTTTGTTTAAAAAAAAATAGAAAGAGTTTACAATTACAAGTTTATTCTTATTTCAAAACGTAACAGAAAACGTTACATATTTCATAACGATTTTTTCATATTGCGCAAGAATAACGTTGCCGTTAATATAAGATGCATACGTATGTAAATTAATAGTCTTCGATAATTTTTTACTCGTGTAGCAATTCTTCAATTCAGATTAGAAATTTCATTTCGATTGATTCCGAATTTTCTTTCACTGATAATCAGAATTATAAGGCCTTTCAATTTTCTACATCATTTACTGACTGAGTAAAAGAATTCTCAAGTGCGAAAACCGTATCCACAAAAACAGACGATAGACACAATTCCTCGAAATAATAGAAAAAAAAAGCTAAATCCGGTCAGCCAATCTTAAAGTGTCTTTATATGCTTCTTTTTAACATCGAAAACTCTTTTGTATAGTTTAGACATCGTCCGGATTAGACGGATAATGCTCGCGACAAAATCCGAATTATCGCGAGAAATACCGGTGGTAAACGTAAGTTCTGAGCCGAGATACAGACCGAGTTATTGGCCGGCTATAAGGGGGAGAAGAGCGCTTCATCGGCCAAGTTTAAAAAAGCATCAGAAGGGCTCATCGTAATAATCCATAAGGAAAAACCTTTTCTAACGCCTAAAGACAATTTCCGATAATTCCCCCGCTGTTCGGAATGGTGTAAAATGAAATAAAAAAGAATAGCCTTCCGACGACCAAGTTCTTTTTGAAAATGCCGCGTACATTCTGGAAAATACTGCGAAACAGTGGTGTGAGAAAAATATTACCCCAAAAGAAAGGGAATTTTTATTCGCTACCAAGTTGAAAACTGCACTGTTCAAATTTTATTTCGTAGCATTTTCCAAAAAATAGGACGAAATTAATTACGGTGCCTGGAATTCACGAATGAAAACTTTCTGTTCTATTCGCTGGAAGCAAAAATTTTAATTTTCCCCCACACCGGAGCTTTTTGTTCTCAACGGGGATTAATTATTACTTCATTGCAAATTACACAAAGAAAAATTACGGCGTAATTTAAACAATTATTAATAGGGAGGCGAGCTATACATGTTTAAATTTTTCAGCGTACATATGATATTCTCGCGTAAAGTGTAAATTCAAAAAAAAAAAAAACAAAAAAACAAAAAACAAAAAACGAACACTAGCGAATTCAGAATTATTTTGTAATTTCCTTAAATGCCTTCAAGAACCGGTCTAGATTTGTTTCCTACACCCTCGTAAAATATAGGCTTGACTGAAAGCTCATTGGCATTCCTAACCGTACTGTTCATTCTTAAGCAAAGAAACGTCTTCCCGATTACGTACGCGAGATTTATTATTTTAAGAAATTACTTTGTGGAAAAAAGTAACGAATGTTTTATGTAAGCATAAACAAGCGAACGCACAGACAGCCAAACAAGTACGCCAGCGACACATACTGCGAATAATTGCGGAACTGAAATAAGTATCCATTTTGATGCTCGTTGCCCGAAAATTTTCGAATCGTATTTTCTCTCGAATGAGGGAAGGAAATAAAAGTGACTACTACTGAACGGCTTACGACTTAAGCTGGGCACCAGCGAAATACATCTCGCTCGAAAAGTTGAGAAAACCCTTTCAGCTGTGTTATTTCAGCCGATCAAGTCTCATCGAGGTCTTCTGACGTCCTACAACTTTTTTCAAATGTAGATGAAATTTCACGCCAGTGTCAGTTCGCCGCTGGACACGAAGACTTTTTTCCAATTATTCCTGTACCTTCCTCCATAGCCATTTTTGCTCCACTATTCCGACTGTGTTCCCCTATAAAAATCAGAAAATACATTTATATAAATGATTAAAACAAAATATACTGTGTTTGCAGTAAACATTACAGATATAGAAATTTAAATCTACCGAATCTTGAATGTTTTATTTATTTATTTTTTAATGTCAATAACGTTATATTACGTGCCCATTCGATTAAGTTTATGCCTCACACTAATGCCGTTTTATGTACAAATACCGATATAATTGTTAAATTTAATTATTTCAAAAAATATAAATACATATTATTCTTATGATATTTTACTTTCCGTACTGTAAGGTATATTTAAAATTATTAAATTTAACTGTTATCAGTTGTTTTATTTTGCATTTAAAAATTACGTTAGTACTTCGCAAAATGTGATTTCCGCTATCCTGAAAATTTACAAATTGTACGTTAAAAAAATTACGAGGCAAAAGTTTCACTATTTATTCTTTCCGATGTATTTAGGAAATATCGATAGAGCATTTTATAGAATTGTGGTTACTCGAAAGTACAAAAAGTTAACAAACTAAATATACGGGGGGAAGCTCTGAAATATGTAAATTTTAAATTTTACGACACTTCTACATCGTAACTATGCATGACACACACACATTGAGAATTGATATCAAAACTATAATATGAACAAAGAGAAATTGAACGCAGTCGAACACCAACACTAAAAGCTGATCAATACTGAATTTAAACTGTTTAATGAAATAGAAAATTGAAAATCTTAAACTAAAAATTAAAACATAATAGATATTCGGATATTTTTAGTCTTACAAAAAACGCGTTTATTTAAATATCGTCATTATTAATGGTTTTAATAAAAGTGCTTTTTTTTTTTTTATTATAATTTAGGTATTTATTATATGTTTTAATTATAACCAAATGTCCATATATATATATATATATATATATATATATATATATATATATATATATATATATACATATATATACTAGCTGACCCGGCGAACTTCGTACCGCCACAGAAATAATAAATTTTGTGTTAAATTATTAGCTGAATTAAATTTAGTTTTTATTAATACTCAAAATGAATTAAGTTCAATAAATGTGCAAAAACCAAAAAGACAAATATTTTTATTACACGTGACAGCAAGGTATTGTTGTTCATCTTAGTAATAAAAATCAGTATAAATTTATATTAAAAATTTTAAGTAAATACTCAATTAATATACTTTTTATTAAAGTCTATTCAGTTAGCTAATGATAGGCTATACACCAAAAAAAAACGTGTTTCTAATGATCTCTAATTTCTTTAAAGTAAATTTATACCGGTTTTTAAGATTCCGTACACGCTATAAAATACGGAATCCCAATAAGATAGTTCAGAAACGACAAAAATATTTATTTCTATAATAGTTCGGAAACGGTTTGACTTATCCCAATTGGATCATAAATTACAATTAAACTTCTATCTGTGACAATTTACAACTTTAAACTGAGCGATTATCTTGGGCGGCAAAAAACCGTCTAGAATATATAATATTGAATTTAGAACGACCTCAAAAATATTCTTAAAACAAAATTGTAATTCGTCACCAGATAACTCTTTAAAAGCGAAATTCAAAATATAAAACAAAACACAGGAGCCCTTTATGGAAATTCAAAAATTACGGTTAAAAAATTATTTAAACCTCCCTTTTGGCTCAAAAACAGCAAAAAAAAAAAAATGAATTTTCTTCATAAATTTGTCTTAAATCCGAAAATTTCAAACTTTTTTGAATAAGTTGTAACAATATGATGGACCGTTTTGATGAAAATTTTTATAAAGAAAGCTATTACAATACATGACGTCATAACGTGTACAGTTACCACAATTCGACCTTTCGATTGCGTGTGAGCATGTGTATACTATGAGCTAAGTTGAATATAGAAGCTATGTTGAATAGAAACTAAAAAACATGTTTTAATTAAAAGGTAAAAAAGGTAAAAAAGATCAAGCTATTTTCATAACAGGTATATTTTTCAATAACGCAAAAAGTGAAGTAACAGAAGCGGTGTATTTACTTACCCCAGAAATTAATGAAATAACCATAGTAATCATTTTATTTAAATTTTTAGGTTTTATATTTACCGTGGTAATCAATTTATTTATAATTTTATAAAAATTAATTTTTTGTTAATTTCTTTTTATTCGTCACCCGTATACATTTCTGTGCCCCTGGTCTCATTTGAACTATTTAAAACCCTCATTTTTCGTATAGTGGACCGAAACCATTCTTGAATACACTTGAACACATACAAAAAATTTCATCAAAATCGGTCCAGCCGTTTAGGAGGATTTCAGTCACAAACACACGCACAGAAGAATTATATATATAAGATATATAGAAACACGTGAAATATAAAAATATACGCTTCCTACGTGAATAATTTGTAACGCTTTAATGTTTTAACTGAAGAAAATTATATTAACAACTATAACTATACTTCGCATAACTGTAATTATTTGCAACATGAAAATTAATAATAATAATACGCACGGGTGTGTACTACACTTCTCTCGCGTGGTGGAAAAAGGAAAAAGCGGTGTACTTTGCATTTGAATTTCTATTTATATTAACAGAAAATTCTGAGCGTTACATTTGACGCGGGGTAAAATTTTACGCTGCATTTCAGCGATTACTTAATTTTTAATCGTTTAGGGAAGAGAAGCAATTAAATCTCAGAATGATAGTTCCGCACATGTAAAAATTGTAAAATCGTTTTTTTTTGTTTTTTTTTCCCCGCAAATCACCGTTATCTATACTGTCTTTTATTATATAGTAAAGTACAATTATATTTTTATTTTTTCATTTTTTTTTCTTCGAACATTTTCGTTAAAAATAAGTATCGTAACATAATACACTTTTAGTGTTATATATAAATCGATTTATGATTTTCGCGGTATATTATATTTTGCGTGTAGTCGGAAAAACAGCCTGCATACGAAGTTGTGTTTATCTATAGCGTATATTTATTTTAGGTATATGGTGTATATAGATGAAAATGGCGATGCCGAAGGCAATTACACATTGCTAGCTAAGAAACACTACCATCTGAATAGAACCGAATTTGCTTTGTACCCGATAGGAATATTCACCAGGCAGAAGCACGATTTAAAAAGTCTACCGGTAAGCGACACTAAATCTCGGCTGATTACCGACATATCTCCTTGCTGAAGTAACTTTGGCTTAAAAATTTCGCCGCCTCGCCCTTTTAAAATGAATTATATATTTCGACAACTTCAATATTAAAATTCATAATTGTGTAGACTCTATATCTCGTCGTCGTAAAATAACGGCATCTACTTAGGAATTTTTAATTATTTCTCGTTAGTGCTGAGACAAAAAAAGTCCAAAAACATCAAACAGTTGACCAAACTATTTTTTTGTTAATACGAAAAAAAATACGCGCCTATAAAATATCCAGGCGCGCGGGAGAAAAAAATTGTTTAATAATAAATCAAAAAATGTAAAGAAAACGTTTACTTGAGGTGAATAAAAATTCTGAATAAATCAAAATAAAATCAAATAAAAATTGTTCTAGTCGTTTAATATGAAAAAAATAAAAGGGTAGCAGCGGACGTTTTAATTTCATGTTATAATAACGAAAATTTTTTTAAAATTCATTGCGGCCCTCTTTTAATTATAGTTTTATTTATTTTTTAAAGTAACGCCTATTTACGACGCTATAGTATATACCTCTTTTTTTCTTTTTTTTTTTTTTTTTCTTCTGGTTCTGTAAATTTTTTTCCTTGTAAGTAATCTTATACCTTCTGATTTACTGTCTAGCATATTTTGGGGTAGGAAAACCTTGCTGCTTCGTATTAAACATTAACATGACGAAATTAACGAAATAACCTACGCCACGAGAGAATAAAATATGCACGGATATAAAAATGTTCGAAATTTTCGAATATCACTGCTTATTTATAAGATATTAAAATAAACGTAATTACGAATAAAATTAAACTCCCGGGAAACTGAATATCACAATACAATATATGTTTTGCTTTTGAGGAGTGAATTTAATAATTTAATATTGGAGGACTCCATCTTACTTATGACGGTTGGTTGGAGCGAGAGAAATGAGGAATTTTCGAATTGAAGACCGTCATGTATTATTAGTAAAGCTTTCCGGTCTAACTTATCATCAGCTAAAAGTAAAACCTACTGACTGACGTATATCTGAAAGTTCAACATTGTACAGATAGATTCGGAAACAATGCCTCGTCTAAGAGGATGGTACATTTATCTACATTAATGTAATTTTTTCGCTTGTAAATTTTATTAGTTAAGAAAATGATTTATTTTTCATTTTTTTTTTTTTTTTTTTCGTTAATGTTTATTTAAGTACCGACATAGACACGTTTTATTAAAGTACGGGTTATTAATAGTTCAGTAGATTGTACACTTACATTGGCATAATTAATTACAGAAAAATCTATTATCTGCTAAAATTATAAAATATGTAATTACAAAGGTATACTAGAAACTGAAGTACTGTTTTCGGATCTACAAACTCCGTCTCCCTTGAAATTAATTACCTTTGTCGTTTTAAATCCCCCCCATGGTATAATTCACTTATTTCTTCAAATATATCTCAACGTAAGGTTTACTTTTAACAAATAACGTGGGCTGTAACCGGAAAAATAAATGTTACTAATGACATAAAAAAGTATACATATATTATTAGAGTTTTTTTTTTATCAGTTTGCTATATCCATAATTACATTTACTGATTAGTTTGCCATTAAGTCAGTTACATACTTTACCTTTTAGCCGATTTAGTACCTAGCGGTCAAAGCAACGATAAAAAAAAAAAAAAAAAGAAATGGCCAATTTTTTCTTTACAATTATTCGATTTTTGTTCAAAGAAAATTCCGAAATTCGCTTGAAACCAGCCCCGGTCACGCATACTCGGATGAAATTATACGGATTTTCCAGAAAGCAGGAATTTGTTGCATTTTTAATTTTCTTCCGTTTTAAATTAAAATATTCGTACCGCATAAACTTTAATCTACATCGTTACATTTAGGATGTTCAAATAAAAGATGAAATCGTTTGGGTACAAGGTTTCCCGCCACGAGCCGAACCGATTTGTGGATTTAGCGGTGAATATTGTATATGTAAGTATATTTTCTGGCAATTGTTCTCATTTTAGCTTTTTCCATTTCGTTAATTTTTAATTATTCTCGAATCACAATTCTGACTGTTCAAATGATGCTTTCTAAAAAACCAATGTGCCAAACAAGCACTAAAAAAGCGTGAGAGAATTGAGAATAAATGTGGTCGTTAAAATTGCTATCGTGTACTGTACTGGAGGCGATTTCATCGCGAACAAACTTTTAATCATTAAGGTAACATTAAACTTTTTTGCCTGTTTTTTTTTTTTTTTTTTTTTTATCAATAAAAATTTACCAAATTCTCAGACTGTTGCCACGCAATAACGACATCGAGCTTTTATAAGGCAATCCACGTAACTAAATACTAAAATGTTACCTACTATGAAATGCAATTTTGCGTCTGGAATTTCCAGTTGGCGTGCTATTTCTTATTTACTTCTTCGTCTAGTGCTACCTAGGACAGAAGCACGACGACACAGCGACTAACGAGTTAAATGTGCTGGAGTGCTCAAACTGATTACATTTTCATAATTCATCGGAAAAAAAAATTCCAAACATCTTTACAAAGGATGTTAAAAATTTCGGTAAAAAATAATATCCGCTTAATTATTTTGAAATAATAATGGGAGGCAAGAAAAAGCAGAAACCGGGTCAAAATTATTTTTAAATAAAATACAAATGTAACCGTTAGATTCTAAATAGTTATAACGGATTCGTTTAGAACCCGAGTTTAATTCGATATCCGTTGATATTAAAATATAACACTTTGTAAAGTTATATGCATACTAGATTTATAGCCCTGCTCTAGCCACAATTCATAATAATTCGTAGTGTTTTTCTTTTCGGTTTTTTTAAAAAATTAAAACCTATTCCTCTACCTTTTTTTGCTAACATTGGATAATCTTTATACCAAGACACATCAGTTCAAATCCGTATCACGTAACTAGTTTTTGCGAAATAATTAAATTGTATTAAAAGACCCTTGAACCAGATTTGCTCGAAATTCAACGATTACGATTCCGCATCAATACACATCGAATGACGTGAAGATGATTCGTGTCATTTATTGAAACACGTGTCTCATAAAGTTACACGAGTACAATCAAAATTTAAAAAATAAAAAAACCGCTCCATTTTACCATGCATGTTCTAGATTATAATGCGTCGATTAAATATTTGGGTTTTCTACGAAACAACTAATCTCCATTTTCACATTTCCTTAAATTACTCAAAAACGTTCGGAGAACAAAATTTGCTTGCAATTTAATAGTAGCAATTCCACATCGGTGGTACATATTGAATATGACGAAAGAGAGGTATTGTTTAAGCACATACGTGTAACACAATTCTGTCCACGGTCTACATACACAGGCTATGCGCCTAGGCAGGTGTTTAAAAAGCGCTGTTTTTTCAATATTCGAAATAATTAAATATAAGTTCCACTTTACCGAAGTTTATAATATTGTTGTTATTATGACGCCCTGTGTAAAAGTGACGTTCAGTTTTTTTTTTTTTTTTTTTTTTTTTTTTTTTTTTTTTTTTTTTAATTTTCATAAAAATATCATTTACTATGAGGACAATTTCACCTAAAATGGTAAACCGAATCGATACTTAATGTTCTGGTACTCTATAATAAGCATATTATAATTTGCATATCAACATAGTAATCTTCGAAATACGACACTCTACTGCATGTTTGCCCACTTCGTACAGTCAAATTACAGAATAATTCAGTTACAATAACACCCGATTTTGCTGCAAAAAACTTTAGTGGCGAAATACGTTGGACCACGGCGAATTGGATTATTCGGAAAAAAGGGGGATGACAAAGAATGCGGTAAAGATAGGGATGCGCTCGTGACAAAACTGACAATAACACCCTATAACTTCACCTTTCCCGTTAGAAGTTCATCGGACAACAAAAATTCTTTCAGTTTTTTTTCCCCCGTTTTACACATATTTCCTTAGCCGATTCGAAGTAACTCCTCGGCGTTAGAAAAATTAATTGAAAAATTTCATTACAAATCAAAACGCTAAATATAGGTCAACAAAAATAATGTGAATCGCAGTATGCAGCGTAACAACTTCCTTTGGCGTGATTTTTTATTCAACAGAAAGAAAAACTATATTATCTTGATTAGCTGCAGTGTTTTAAAGTAGAACCTTCCTAGCGTTAGATTAATTTCAAAATAGTTCAACAAAAATAAATGAACTTAGAAATCAGATGCATCAAGAATTTCAGTCGATTCTTTGATTCCCGCTGTGAAAAGCGTCCAGTACTAATTCTTCTTAAGTAACTGCAACACGGAAGGCAACCCCACCGATAGAAAAATTCATAAACTTTCACGTTCAACAAGATCGTTCAACATTTTACTTAAAGATCGAATTCTTTCCAGAGAAAACCGGTACAAAGTCCAATTATAAACATAAAAATATAATTAAATTACTTTAAAAGATTGACGAGTGATTTTTCGAAATTTCCTTTAAACAAACGATGACCTTAGTGACAATTCAACTCGAGTATCTTCATCGCGGTACATAAATTTTATATTTTACTTTATTTTTCTCCAGTCTACGTATTCAGAATATTATCGAGTCTTTTTTTATTTTATTCGCCATTTTCTATTAAGTTAACGTTGCGTGTACCTAAAATTGAATATTTCAGCAAACTGACGTGACTTTTACCATTTTTTTTTTTAAAAGTCCGAATCAGCTGCTCGATCTCTCTCGCTATATTTAACTCTCCTATGGCTAACCCTACACAGATAACCAAAGAAAAAACAATAGATGAGTTTCAACAACCATTTACACTTCTATACGTGTCTATTTGACGCGGTGTCGATGGATAAAAAGGAAAACTATAAAGGAGTTCGTGTTAAAATGATAGCAGGATGAACAAAATATGACCAATACGTCTGCATTTGCTGAGATATTTATATGTGATAACTAGAAGAGGCATGCAGCAACATAATATATATTATACTGAGTAGTAATAACAACAATTATTAGGCAAAAACTCTGCCTGTAATTAGAAAGTAAAATACTATATAGACAACACTCCCGTAATAATTAATAGCTTATTCTTCAGTATCATTCATATGTTGTAGATTAAATGTACAGTATGGACAACATTTTGTTTGTCATACCGGTGCATCTGCGGATACATACTTTTTGTGTGGACTCCGGTGATGACAGTATATAAAACAAGTAGTATCAATGATAACGAGTTTCTCTGATGCTAGGAACAATTTAGTAAAGACATCCGCGCATGCTTGGAACTTACGTTTCCTACCGGTATGAGAAATATCATTCCGTATTTGCAATGACAGTTTATTGGTAAACCACTATATCCCGCCTCCATATGCCGATTTATAGATTAACAAGGATAGTGGCGAAGCCTAACTCAGCGATGTGCCTGACAGTCCACGAGAAGATAAATTGTATCTCGGAAGAGATGGACAAAGTGTCAAAATCGTTCTGCTTACACCGAGTCTCTATACCATTTATTTATCCAACTGAACACTGACAGTAAAGCGTACACATTAGATGACTTGAAAGTTTTATATAAGCAGCTGTTGGAACATAGGAATGTGCACCTCTGTTCTAATAATAGTCTAAAAGGAACTTAGTATGAAAAGTATTACAAAATAATTAAGCCACTTTTTTAACATTAGTTCTAATAGTAGCGGTGGTAGAGAAAGGAAAGGTCATAAGCTAAATTAAATTGACAACTCTGAGATCAAAGTAACGTCAATGAGATGTAATACTGTGGACAATGATAGAGATTGCTCTATATCGGTAGAAAAGTAGTAAACTTTAGTATCGAGATGGTTTATTTAAATTAATTTCGAGTACTTACAGTTGAAATTTTAAAGACATGCCGTGGTTAAGGGAAAAGAGAGTGCAATAGTAATTTTATATCTAGTATACTTGAACTAATTTTGAAAATTCGTGTTAGGTTACCGTGCTTTCGTAGATGTAGCGATTCCGTTGACTTTGAAATGCATGAAAAAATAAGAAAAAACTAAATCGAAAATATATTGCCTGTTGATAAAAAATAATCGAACAAAAAAATTTATTTCACAGGATACTGTATATGTAGAGAGTGCGCGGGAATGTGTGGGAATGGACAGTGCGCTTCCGCAGCGGACAGGGCGATCGGTAGATAAATTTTTAAAACTAAGGAAGATCGGGAACATTTTTTGGAGACGGAAAAATAAAAAATATTACACCCGGTTTAAGGTTATTACTGGTGGCGACTGCGTCAATGGTGTGTATTCGAAAGCACTAACGGACTTGGAAAAAATAAATAAAACATACTATAATTACTATGATGGTCCCCCGGTGATGTGTGATTGGGGTCTGGGCAAACTTGGAAAAAGTAAATGAAATATATTGTGATCGGAAAAACTTTTTGGGAGCGGAAAAATAGAAAGGGAAATGAATCAGTGTCAGATATTGTTAGTCGGAAGGAACAAACAACGGGAACGATGTGTGGAAAGGAAAAAGGTAGGATATAAGAGACGCAATATGGAGTAGGAAGTACCAAGTCGCAGCATACTGAAGTAGAAAGCAGAACACTCTGAAGAAAAAAATAAACACTTAATAAACACATCATGATCCGCATCACAAACATGCTCTTCGTTTGAGTGGAGAGGACAATATGGAGAGGCAACCGACAAAAAACGAAAACATAAGAAAGATAATAAAGTATGATTTAAGAGAGCAGACGACTAACGTAAACAACAACAGAACGACGAAGTGAAGGAAACAAAGAGAACCGCAGGTTAACAGAAATACTAGATCGAACAGACAAATAAAAAGAACAATTAATTAATATTTAGAGGAAACGTACATATCCGATACCATAATCTGAGATGAAAACCTTTGTACAGCGGAAGGAGATTAGACGATGGAACTTTTTTAAAGAAGAAGTGAGAAAAGGCAGCAACCCGAGCCAAGGAGTTCATCATTACCGAAGATGCAAAGATAACTAGAAACCTACAGCAAATCAATTTGAATGGAATGAAGGGAAGAAAGAACATGGATAAGTGAGCCTATGCGGAGTTTGACTAAATCACAGATCAGGTAGGGGGAATGAATTAAAGGGCGGTCATGGAGTCGGATATAATCTCGAAGTTAGAGGAAAGGTGACTGGAGGAAATGAAAATAATGGGACATAAGATAGTGATTAATACGTTTATGAATATGGAACAGAAAGGAGACAGGCGAAAAGATTCTGGAAAGCCAAAATCTGGGAGGATAAAAGAGGGACCGACACCATCCGGCCTCTTCCAGCCATCTGTTAAACACGGTTGCATGCGAAGGAAATTGAGAATTGATAAAACTATGGAATTCCTGTCTGATTAGGGCCTGAGGAAGAAGGTACAGTAAACACTTTTGGCGGATGACAGAGATCGGCGAAATTAAAAGTGAAATAAGGGACATTGACGACGGACATTATAGTAAGAGCAAAACGAATTAAACCGAACAGAGATAAGGGATAAAATAGGAGTTTTCTTAGGTGTGAAACGCCAGTTCCTAGAAATAGAAAGGTAGGATCGGATAAGAGTAGCGTAAATGGAAGACGCTTAACAAAAAAGAAAACGATATCCTAAAAAAAGATCTTGGAATAGAAAGGGGCGGTGTATCAGATTCGGAAAGGACTGCTGGAACTGGAGAGGATTTAAGAGTACCACAGACAAGGGCGAAAATTTTAGATTACATCTAATTTAGAGAGTCGGAAGTTAGAGGCACAACCATAGAGAAATGAACAGTAATCAAATTAGGAACGGATGATGTATTTATAAAGAAAAATAAGGATATAAGTATCACTCCCCATTTAGTTGGAGATAGGACCTTCAGCAGATTTAGCCTTTTGATTGCAGTAGAAGAAAGATACTTGATGTGTTCGGAAAAGGATAACTGACCGTCAAGAAAGATACCAAGATAACAGAAACAATTAACACAAGAGAGAGGGTGAGAGAGAGAGGGGGGAGAGGTATTTACTAAGGATAGATAGACAGAAGAAGAATTATAAAGTCGTAGAGTAAATACTCCGTAACAAGAATTAGTAGCAGAAATAGAAACGAATTGAGGAAAAAGAATGGTGTTCTGGGACAATTTTTTATAGGACGTGTTCGGTTTGTTGAAAATGCTGAAAAAATGGAAGGAACAATTTAGGGAAATTTGTGGAACGGGGGAGGGGTAGTTTTTGAGCTCCGGTACGAGAAATGAGGTTAGTTTTTGCCTCCTGGATAAGTTACTTAGGTTAGTTTTCAGCCTCCAGCTGACATATTTCCTGACTACTCGGAAGGTATTTAAAATCAGCATACACTACTACGGCAGCAAATTTTCGCTTGAATTACAATATTCTATTCTTCTCCGCTGGCTTAACAATTGTGGCAGGAATGTTACCGGAGCAGTGCCGAATATGAGCCAGGTACTTGCCATGATCCTGAACATGTCACGAGTGATCCTGTTCGCTAATTTTGAAAAAAACAACTTTTCATGTTATTTCCGAATACATAGCGTGTTTAAATCGAAATGTAGCGTACGGTCCGAGAAGTATCATGGAGAGAACGCTGGTCAGTTGATAGAAAATTTCGGATTGTAACTGTGAATTACTTGATACTTATGATTCACATATTTCTATTTCAGATGCCCAACTCAGCTACCAACGCCAAATGTGCATACCAGTTTATAGGGTAGTTTTTCAAAAAGCGTTATTCAATGAACTTTCTTTTAATTCTCGCTTTTTTACACGTAAACCGCATATGATGCTCAAGTGTGAACACACCTGCAAACAGAAATACTTATTTACCCTTAAAAGAAGACGCGTATATTTAGGTGAACAGAAATTCCGATTCAGGGGGAATGTTTTATTTACCGACTTTTAATATTCGGTTTTTTCCGTCAACAGTACACAGTTAAACACATTATTTGAATGGTAACGTGCATGTAGGCGTTTCTCCGTTATATGTCATCAACAATAACCATGATTTTTAACACTATCAGTATTCACAAAGTGTAACAGCAGATACTTGCTCACAGATTAGGATCCTAAAACCAGAAAAAAAAAGTGAATGCGAAACTATATATATATATATATATATATATATATATTAGACGCTGTCTACACAGGAAACGTAGCTTCTTAAACTGTTACGAGAACACGCTCGAGTACAGCAATTAGCGATCCCAGCGCGAGGATAGCTCTTCATCGCAAGTTCGTTCCAAGTTTCACTCAAAGTACTAAATCGTACAGAAGTTGGTGTGTACGCATGAACTTGCCTAATTACAAAACAGCCATCTCTTTTACGCTCTACTCTTCTTCCAATGCTTGAGCAATAAATAAATATACATACATACATGTATATACATTAAACTTGTACGTATTTGTGTACAAAACAGTTGGCATCCCTCTGAGAGGCTGCGCGCTAATTTCCATTAGAGGAATAGTTTCATCGTAAACGTTGAATCAACAATTTCAAATTTTTACCTACAGTTCGAAAAACTTAATTTTTTTTTATCTGCCCCACAGAACCGTCACGTTTGCACCAAGATTCAAACAAAAAGAACTTATTCGAACAAGTCGCTATATATAATCGCACTAAGCGACATAAATAATGTTTGTTAATGTTTTGAAACATATTTAAATTGAGCCCTAATAAAATCGGTTGTATAATTTACCGCAAAACACTATTTATTTTTATACACTCGCGTAAAGGACGTTTTTTTACATTTAATACTATTTGAATTGTTAAAATTAATTTCGTATGTAAGCATCGAAAATTCTTTAATTGTCCGTGTTTACATTCGAAATTAGTCGAATTTTTTAATTTTTCGAATATAAAGTATAAAGTTGTTCACCCTTAATTTACATTTCTAACTACATGCAAAATGCGCGTGCAGATAAAAATTCTTTCTTCCAGGCAAAACTTCGTGTGACCATAAAACCATCGCACAACTTTGAAAAATTTTACTTGTTTTTTTCGATTTTTAAACTCGACTAGCATCATAAATTAAAGATCGTTTTTTTTAGTGTTTTTTTTTCTGGCCAGATCTCGCTTTTTGGCCAGTCTACTATTTCTAACTTAATGAAACAACGAAGGTAGTTGCTGAGAAAGTGTCGGTTTCTTTGTAAGTACATATATATTAATATTGTATTACAACACTGGCTTATTATAAACTTTACAGTATACAGTGTTGTATTAGACGTAGTCAGATTTAAGAGTATGTAAACTTTTATGAATAAACGATATAATTATATTGGGAACCCACAGACGAGCTCTGGCCTTCTGGAACTCACAAATTATTTAGAAAATTAAAAAAAAAAAGTTAATACGCCTTTATTGAATCGCTACAAATATTAACCCCCCTTTGGACATGTCAACAAAGGATCTTCGACCAGAAACGAAACAAGCGAGAAGAATCAGTTAAATGTAGATTCGGTCAGCTATTGATAAGATAAAAGAACTGAGGATAGGAACAACAGAGATTGACGGAAACGATAAAATATATGGAGCGCAATAAGGAGGAGGAAGTTTGAGTGATAGCAGATTGGAGTACAAAGAAGTGCGTTCGTTCACGAGGGATGGACATTGAAAGAGGATATGGTCAGGATCACAGAAGGCTTCATCGTCAGAACGAAGAGGATAATTAGGGGGAAGAGTGCGAGATGAAAACGAAAACGTGAGGAAGAAAGAAGATTATGGTTCAGACGTAAACGGATAATAGGGACAATAACGGAGCGGCGAAGCGAAGGAAAATCGTAAAACCAAGGCCGGTTAGGAAGATTAGGTTGGTTGAAAAAATTTAAGAGGAAGGTTGATTTGAAAAGGAAGAAAATCTAAGCAAAATTTAACATGAAACTTTTTACACAATGGGAGTAAACTAGAAACGGGAATTTTATAGAGAAAAAAGCGGGAGGATACAGCAATCTGAGCCAATGAATCTGCCATTTCGTTACCCTCTATCCCCATATGACTGGGGACCACCCAGAGCATTTCAATGCGGATAGCGTGAAGTGAGAAGAGAGTGTGAATGAGAGAGCGAATACGGAGGATAAAAAGGTCAGAGGAGTGAGAGGGAAAATGAGAGGAAATAGCTTTAAGAGTACACATGATGTCGGGGATAATTAAATATCTAGAAGAAGGACGATGTGAGGAAATATGGATTATGGAGCGTAAAATGGCCATTAACTCAGCCGTAAAGATAGTACAAGAAGAAAGAAAACGAAACGATTCAGAGAAATTAATGCTCGGAATGATGAAAGAAGCTCCAACTCCATTAGGCCCTTTTTTTTTTTTTTTTTTTTTAAATTGGGCTCATCAACCAAGGACCTTTTGACCCAGAAATAATTAAAAGAAAACGAAAGTTATATAGTGAGACGATCAGATATCGATAATAAGAAGGAAACAATGGAGGGGATAAAAAGTGTAGAAGGAAAAGACAGGATATAACGAGCACAAAAAGGAGCAGGAAGCCCCAGCCTAAGCAATTGGGAATACAGAGCCGAACGCTCTACCGAAAGAGCAGAGCACTCAAAGAACACGTGACTAGCGTCACAAACAACCGCATCGTTTGAATGGAAAGGATAACATAGGGGCAAACGAGAGGCGAAAGCGTGAGGAAGGCAGCAAGGAATAGTCAAAACGCAAACGCACAATGGCGACAACAACAAAACGAGGAAGTGAAGGGAACAAAAAGAACTAAGGATTTGAAGGAAGATTAGGCTGAACTGACAGATAAAAAGAGCGACAATTAGAAAAGGATCCGACCAAAATCTGAGATGGAAATATTTACACAAAGGCAAGAGATAGAGGATGAGATTTTTTTGAAGAAGAATGAAGAAGAAGCAGCAAACCGAGCCAAAGAATCTGGCATCTCATTACCTGAGATGCCAGAATGGCCAGGAACCCACAATAAGTCAATATGGATCCCATGGAGAGAAGAGAGAGTCCAAATGAGAGAACGTATGCGGAGAATAGAAAAATCACAGGAATGATTAGGAAGAGAAGAGGAGATGGCTTGAAGAGCACTCTCATGGAGTCGGATATGATCAGAAACTGGGAAGAAAGACGATTGGAGGAGATAAAAATAATGGAACGTAAAACAGCCATAGGATTCAGAGAAGTTATAATTTGGAAGAATAAAAGAAGCACCAACACCATCAGGCCCCTTAGAACCATCGGTGAAAATGTTTACATGAGAAGGAAAGAGAGAATTGACAATACTATGGAATTCCTATTTAATTACAGCTGGAGGGAGAGATTTTGCAAGTGCAGGCAAAATAAATACTCTGGGAGGATGGCAAAGATCGCTGAAGTTAAAGGAGAAATAAGGCAGACTATTAAAGGAATTTGTATACGGCCAAAATGAAGTAAGGCGGAGAGAAATAAGGGACAGGATAGGAATTTTCCTAGGCACAAAGCGCCAATTCCGAGAAATTGAAAGGTAGGAAAAAATGAGAGAAGAAGATGAGAATAAAAAAATAAACAGGGAAGGAGCATTCGATTCAGCAAGCAGTGCTGGAATAGGAGAGGATTTAAGAGCACCAAGACAGAGTCTAAGGCAAGAGTTCTGAATCACATCAAGTTTAGAAAGACGGGACTTGAAGGCGCAGGCATAAATGAGCGAACAGTAATCAAGCTTGGAGCGGACAATTTATATAGAAGAATAAGAATAAAAGGGTCACCACCCCATTTAGTCGGAGACAGGGCCTTCAGCAGGTTCAACCGCTTAGTAGAGGAGGAGGAAAGATATTTAATATGTTCAGAGAAAGTCAGACGACTATCGAGAAAGATACCGAGATAACGAAAGCAATTAACACGAGCAGGAACTGTACTATTTAAGGATAAATTAATAGAAGCAGGGTTATAAGGGCGAAGGGGAAATACAACGTAAGAGGACTTAGAAGGAGAAATCGAAAGGTTAATTGAGGCAAGAGCACTTTCAAGAAAATTAAGGGACGAATTGAGAGCTTCATTAGCTGCATCAATATCGTGGGAAGAGAAAAAGAGCAAAATATCATCGGCAAAGAATAAAGAATGGGAATTTAAAGGAAAGGAAGCGATACTAGCAGTATAAATGTTAAAAAGAATAGGACTGAAGAAGGAATCTTGAGGAAGACCGAAACGGAGGATAACAAAGTGTCACGCGAATGATCAGGAAAGGGGAGGATATGGCCTGAAGGGCGCTCAAAGAGTCAGAGATAATTAAAAATTTAGAGGAAAAATGATTCGAATAGTGAATAATTCGTTGATGAATATGGAACAGGAATAGGGAAGGCGAAAAGATTCTGAGAGGTTATAATCAGGAAAGATGAAGGAAGCACCAACACCACCAGGCTCCCTCGAACCATCCGTGTAAATGGTAACATGAAAGGGAAATAGGGAATTGATAGTGCTGTAGAATACCTGTTTAATTACGGCTTGGGGGAGATTTTTAGCAAATGAGGGAACGATAAATACCTTAGGAAGATGGCAGATATCAATGAAGTCGAAGGAAAAACGAGGGAGATTATCGAAAAAGATAATATACGGCCAAAATGAACCGAGACGATGTGAAATAAATGCCAGAATAGGGGTTTTGCTGGGAGCGAAGTGCCAGTTGTGTTATAAATCGAAAGGTAAGACTGAACAAGAGTAGCGAATGCGAGAGGAAAACGTTTAACAAGGAAACGATAGCCTAAATAAGATCTACGATTGGATAGGGGTGACGAATTGGATTCAACAAGAATAGCAGGGGTTGGAGAGGATTTAAGAGCGCCAAGACAGAGACGAAGGCAAGAATTTTGAATTACATCTAGTTTGGAAAGACGGGTCTCGCACTACCATAAATAAAAGAACAATAATCAAATTTGGAACGGATAATAGATTTGTAAAGAGAAATAAGAATATAAGGATCGCCACGCCATTTAGTTGGCCACAGAGCTTTTAGCAAGTTTAACCTTTTAATAGTAGAAGCGGAAAAAGATATTTGATATGTTCAGAGAAGAACAAACGACTATCAAGAAAGACACCGAGATAACAAAAGCAATTAACACGAGAAAGAGATGCATTGTTTAAGGATAGGTTGACCAAAGCAGGGTTATAGGGACGGAGGGTAAAAATAGTATAAGAAGACTTAGAGGGAGAAATTGAAAGATTATTTAAGGAGAGAGAATGTTCCAGCACAATGAGCGACGAACTGAGTGCTCCATAGGCTGCTAAAACATCCTCAGACGAGGAAAACAGGAGAATGTCGTCCGCAAAGAGTAAAGAATAGGAATTTAAACGAAAAGAAGCTATACTGATAGTATAGATGTTAAAAAGAGTAGAACTGAGGGAGGAACCCTGAGAAAGACCTCGGAAAACCTTTCTTGGAACGTCAAGAGATGGAGAGGTGGAGTGGATAGAACGATTTGACATGAGATTGATAATAAGGGAAGTGAATTTGATTGGGATGTTAATTGCCGTCACTTTATCTCTTAAAGTGGGAAGATGAACATTATCAAAAGCAGAGGAGACATCAATAAAGGAAGCTAGGGTGAAATAATGTTTTTGGATAAAGGACACTTATATAAGTGAGAAACGAAAAAACTAACACAATCAGAAGGGTCAATACCAGGCCGAAAGCCGAACATATTAATAGGACATATACGTATTATTATGCTCCAGCCACCAAACAAGGCGCTTGTTGAACATACCCTCAAATAGTTTTCTAATATAAGATTCCAGGGAAATAGAACGTAGGGAATAATTAAAAGAATTCCAAGAGGAAGGAGTTATATACCCTTTGAAAGGAAGGAATTGAAAAAACTAAGAAGAAAACTGAGGGATTGTTCAGAAAGGTTTTTAAGAGCGAGATCGGGTATACCGTCAAGTCCTGGAGTAGAACAATAACAGATTTTGTAGCTGATACAAAAAAATATCAGCTAGTCCAAGTTTTTAACCGTTATAACAAAATCTAGTTAAAATTTCTGTTCCAGTACATTTCAGTGCCAAGTCCTAATCCAATGTATATAAACATCGGAAGTGATCGCGTCTCAACCGTAACATCACATTACATTACACTTTTTTTTTGTATACTCTTTTTTCTGTCGATACCAAGAATTGCCGATCGTAAAATTTTAAACAACATAAATGTTGTATACACAATGGCTACTCTCTGATATGACTCATGATTATTTAACATCAAAAGTCAATATTTTAGGCCGATTTACAGTCTTTAATGTCACACTTACAATGTCTTGTGTTCTCGAAAATTATTTGGTATTTAGGTGGTTTTTTATACTATATACTATTATTGGATATCCCGGATTTGCAGACAGAAATTTTCCGCACTACCCATAAAAATATTGCACCAACTTTTCTCTCCGGGCGTCAAACCCTTTTTCAATTGCTATAATAAAAGTTAAAGAACTATAAAAATTTTCTATACTTCCGGTCATAATTGCAATGCATAATATAACAGAAATGAGAGCAAGGAAAATATTGTTTAGTGATCGCTTGAAAATTATAAAAAAGAAAAAAATGCTTATAAAATATATGCACCTACATTTTCGATTATTTTGGCGAAAACAAAATAAGAAATTTTAATAGTTTTTATAACCGAAAATTGCAAGCTTTAAAAGATATTCTGAAAGAAAAATGTAATAAAAATATATTTTAAAATAAAATTTCTATTATCCTCAAAAAGTATAGGTTATTATAATACAGTCCTTTCTGGTTAAGTTGCAAAGTTACACAATTCAAATAAGTTAAAGCGATTATAGCAAATAGAACAAATTTTAACAAAATGGAACGGGTTATAACCCACTAGATGCTTTACAAAATGTTGTTTTTGTCGGTACAGAACAGCAAAAAAAAAACAAAAAACAAAAAACAAAAAACACATCAAAATACTCTAGACTACTCGCATAATTGAATTAAGGAGGCTTAAAAGAAAATGTTGATATTGACTTCAGATTAAAACTGTTTTTATTTTGAAAACGGGTAGAGACACCTTCGATATGTCACAGTAAGGCTTAAAAATAAAGTAAAGTGGGTCCTGTACCCTTAGCAGAATACTAGGGAGGACTGGGTAATTAAGCTTTTCAAAATGCACTAAGCCTTCGATGAGAGCACTGAAAATGAACTACACTGAGGCCGTTTTGAAAATAGAAACAGTTTTAATCTCGTGTAAAAATGTCATCAGAATTTCCTTTTAGGTTTTCCCGAAATAATTTCGATGCTTTCGATTACGCAATAGTCAACGAAAAAAATAGGCAAATAAAGAAACCACTTTAAGCTGAATTTTCTTTAGTAAGGCTATTTTCCAATTTAAAAAAAAAAAATAAACAAAATCCTCTTTGCGATATACGTATATAAATGGCGTTCTTTACAGAGCAAGATCGAATAAATCAAAGTGGTATGGGATATATTTTAAATAGCTCGCTTGAAAAATATCATTCGAGAGCCGATGGATGTAGACGAAAAAAGATAAAGTTGCAAAATGAACCGATTAAGATAATCACAGTGAAGACGACCGAAAATGAACACAGCCGACACTTATCTTGACGAAATGATTTATCGAGAGAATTAACCCAGTCATTTTGGCGGGAAAAAGCGGTAGGCGTTGGAGGCATAAAAGGATCGAGTAGTGCAAAGCACGTAGTTGTTTCCTGCTATAAATCAGTGTAATAGGCTTTTAGGTATTTATCGGTAAATGTCGGCCAGCAGTTCAAAGAACCGATCGCTGGTCAATTTATCTCTCTTGAAGCAATTCCTATTTCATTATCTGTCGCGGTAGACGTGAAAAATTACCGAAAAATCTTTGAATAATTTCCATGTGCTACTACTTAGGATTTAATGCAGAACTCTTAATCGTCTTAATTTTAATCAGTCAGCTAGAAAAATCGTCTGCAAGATAAAGAAAACATCTAAACATCCATGAACTAGTTCATTCCGGAATCAAGAAATAACCTGTATGTGAGAAAAAATATCTTTACCTTAAAATCTTTTCAATTTAATTAAACTTTTTTCAGTCCTACATAGTAATCAGAACTTTTCATATAATGAAGAATCTCTCGCTCGTTTATATCAATTTTTACTTAAACAAAAATCGCGCAGTGTCGGTTTTTGTTAGTTCGTTAAAATTCTGAAATTACTTTGTACGCTGATGCTAATTACAAAGAACTAGTTTAAAATTATTTAACCGCGTCTCAAAAAAAGCAAATTGACATCAGTCAGTCCTACAACAAATGCGCCACATTTTATTCACTTGCAGAACACCGATTCTTTTCCTTCATTTTGTATTCAAGTTGGTTACTTTCTCAGATAAAGTTTGTTAGATAAATGCATACTTAAAAAGCACTTGTACTACATTTACGTTAAAAGTAATAGTACTATGTTTATTATATATATACATATATATATATATATATATATATATATATTATATACTCGTATATTCTATATTTTTTATTGATTATTAATAGGGTATTGGTTTGGGACTACACGAGACCACCAAAACGCTATCATTGCCGTATTAGCTTTTTTGCAGTTTTGGGGAGAAGGAATACCCTCTTTTATTTATTTAAGTACTATTTAATTTTTTACACGTGTCAAATATTGATCTAAATAACTTTGACTTATAATTACTTTTCATAAAACCATGCCTGTTTATATGAAAAGTAATAACATTATTTACTCTTTTTCTCACATAATAAAAACTTTACTGTTTTTTCATATTTTTAAACTTTATTTTTTCGAGTTATTTTTTTTCGGCAAAATTTTGATACATTCAAAAGCACGAAACTACGTTGGTCTTGCTACTGTATACAGCGATCATGATCCCTACTGTGATTTTCCTTACTATGGTCGAGTACGAAACGTCACAGTCATGTCTTTAAATGCTTATTTTATTTCAAAATTTTTACTATCTTCTTTAACCTATAAAAACTTTCTCTCTCTATTCTCTATGCACAGGATGTCTCATTCCAAAATCTAAAATATCTACTAAAATGAAAAATTCGAAACTTCATATGGGTAAATTCAATGTGCTATATAGAATGGAAATATCTTCAACCAAGGGCGAATGGACCAGAAAGGGGGGAGGCAAGATGATAGAAAAAGGATATGAGAGTTATAGGAAAAATAAAATTTATAGGTTGTAAAGGCTTAATATTTTATTAAACAAGAATAAAATCTTAATTAAAGGCAAATTGTTCATGATTACGCGCCTATGAATACTCATCATGGCCAATTGATTAAAAAGTTTTAGGGCTCCAGGGGGGCACCGCTGGTGACGCCCATGTCATCAACTTCCACCCGCACCAGAAGTAGCCTATTCAAACTGAAAGTCAGTTTTTTTTTTAAATGTAATGGTGTAACTTTTTTTTTGCGGACTACAACTTCACCGTTGAAAAATAAAAAATTTTTGTTTAAAACATTTTTTCTGAAACCTTCGTTTTCAACCTCGAAGTGTTCTCCAAAGTTTAACTATACCGCTGGGGGAGCAGCGTGGTTCTATCGAGATAACTTCAATACGTCAACAAGGTTGTGTCCACTGCAAAAGTTCGTGGAACTAACAACTTCTGATTTCGTTCGGGACGAATTGGTATACATAACCTAGAAGTTTAACAACTGAATCTCAAAGTAATGCGTTTGAACAGCATTCTTGGATAAAAATTTGGAAAAAAATAGAAGACGAATTTAATAGATTAGAAAACTCGGAATTGTATTGAAGAATATTTTTAATTTTTTATTCACTTTACAATTTTTAAATGAACATTTACGCTTAATATAAAATATCTTCTAAATCTTTTTGAATACAACTCGGTATTTCACGGATCGTAAAATTTAACGTGTGACCGCATGTTTCCGTGTTCTTTTATTTTAGCTATAAACTAATACTATTGTTGCCTCTTTCTGGCTTTATGTAACCTTGTTGATAAAGCTTTCTATTTCATTTTGACGATTTGCAGCCATTTTATCTCAATGAAGGTGTGGTGCCATGTGTTTCTGCATTTTTTTTTTGTTATTGTAATTGTTACAGCAAAAAAAAAAAAAAAAGCAGTAAGTTTTAATATTACTGATACTACTGTTATTACTCTGCCTGCCTCAATGTAATATTATTGATAAAACTTCATATTTCATTTTAACAGCTTACAATCATAGTTTATTCAAATGAAGAAGCTGTTGAGATGCTTAAAATAGTGAGAAAACGTATAAATGTTTTTTTCCGCAATCGAGCGATCACAACGAAAACGTTTCTTTCCATAAAAATTTCCTCATTCACAAAGAGTATTCTCAGAATTACCGCCACGCGTTAAAAATGATATTGCACAATCAAATCATAGGAAAAGTAAAAAATTTCGCAAGAGAATTAAGGATATGAGGCCTATCTTTATATTATCATCTCTGCTATGTTTCCACAAGAACTGTTTGAAAAGCCTAAAAAAGGGATTTAGCTGAATCGAATTCATCGATTTATCGCAACTAAAAGTTTCATTCGGTGTGGGCATAACTTCACCGAGTTTTAGGTCACGACAATCATAGACACGATTAACATTTTGCAATTAGGCATGGAAGCAGACTCATTACTTTTTTCATCGAGAGTTTCTGTGCTCAAACGACATTCATTTTTAAAGGTAAAATTATGAGATTAGTAATTGGAACTTTCGCCATCAGTCTAAAACAAACTCGAGAGCGCGGGGTATTTCATAATAAAGACTTGTGTCAGTAGCCACAAAGGTAGCAGTTTTTCACGATATAATTATCTCGACCTTATTATACAGATCCGAAACATGGATACCACACAGTCATCGTATTAAAAAATTCGAACAGTCTCAACAATGGGTCCTTCGAATAAAATTGAAAATTGGATGGAAGGACTACGTCACGAACAACAAGGTTTAACGACGATTTAATTCAAAACTGATCGAGTCAATAATCACACGAGCCTAAGATGAACGGGCTACGGTATGAGAATATAGGATTTCAGATTATCCAAACGTTATTATACAGCGAACTTAATGAAGGGTTGCGCGAAACGAGGTAGCCAAAAGGAAGGAACAAACTACTTAAAATCTTGAGAAACTGCTATCTCCGACCGTGAAAAATGGAGAAAAAACAATTAGGATAACAATTTACGATAAGCACCATATTTAAAAATTAAATCTTAAAACTTAACGTTTCGGAAAGCTTGCACTTACTACCATCAGAGTAGTAGAAGCAGTTGTTATAATTTCACGACCACTAAATAGAACAGCCAATATCACCTTTGATTTATCAAAAGTTTTCGAATGCAATCATTGTGGTCGTGTTTGTCTTCTAAAATCGGAATTATCAGGTATCTTCGCGCATATATCATCCTTCGATAACATCTCTAAATTTTCAAAATAATAATTCAATAACATGGTTGATAGTTTATTGATTTCTTCTATCAGATAATTCGATGAAACCGTCTATTATTATTACCTGTCTGGCGTTTATATTTTCACTTCTACATTCTGTTACTTAATTTAGTTCTGTTAGTTGTTAACTATTTTTTTATTTTACTGACTTGTAGATTTCCTTCAAAAACTTTTTTTTCTTTTTCTCTTTTCCATCTAATTGTCTTTTCTTTTTTTTTCTTTTTTTTTTTTTTTGGTTAAATAGATGCAGCCAAAGAGAGTCGCCCGGCGGCCTCCTCTAATGGTGTCAAATCCCCTAGTACTTCCCTCTTTACTTAATGGAGGTGGCAACAACCTCTTAAAACGAAAATTGTCAATCCCCTACCTCCAGTCCCGCCAAGGATTTACGACTGTCACAACCCAATCTTTCCAATGCAAGCCTGAATAAATAACAATAATATCGCTAACTGTCATATCCGTGATGACAATAATACTAACAATAATAATTACAGTAGTGGTAGTAATGATAATAAGGACAATAATAATAATAATAGGTAGGAGTAATATTAACAGTAGACCCGATAAGGATATCACCTTATTCCCTAATGACTGCCAAGGCCTTTTCATGACGAAAACATCTCTGCAAATACAAATATACAAGCAACAATCGCCCGTTAACCCTTGCTAGATTAATAAATTTTGTCTCACCATCGTTTATCAGTGTTCCTTGCCAAGACAAGGGCCGAATTCCTATCACATTTCTTCCTGCTCCCTCTGACAATTCCTTTCTGTTAATTCGCAAATTTTTCCAATCCGTCTAAATCTTTGATTAAAATACCAGGTATAAAGTTCACTTTTTACTACAAAATTCGTGACAATATTACATCAAACTTCTTCAACCACATGCAATATTATTTTATCACCTCAGTGAGATGTTTCAATAATTAAAGTATTTTTTTATCGCCCTTTTTCATAAACTGGGGCATTATTTAACTAATATATATAACATTTAATTATTCCCATAATTTCGAACACACCGATTAATTACACCGCTTACATTATGTTAAAACCACATGCATATATATATATATATATATATATATATATATATAATATATATATATAAATACAAATGTTTTTCTCGAAATTGTTTGCTATGCTAGAGGATGAATCGGATTATACGTGCCAAAAGAAAAAAATGCAAATCTTTTCTAGAAGATTGATTATTCCAAAGGACAAACCGTGTCTCTGTTCTAAAGTGACGTTTAATACAATCGGGTCGAATTTTTTACGCTAATAAACTGCCGGGCGCTAGAGCTAATAAGATAGCTCAATATTTCTCCGCAAGAAAAAATGATTTATTTATTAATGGTTGTAGTATATTAAAAATAACTATTTATCCAAAAAAATTTATTAAGTCCAGTAAGTAACAAAAATAAAATATATATATATATATATATCAGAATTAGTATTTTTACATATAAACAAGTTCAGTTAAGCATGATGTTTCATGCGCTAAGGATTTCGTATGTTAAGTTAAAGATAACTGTAATTTACATTTAATACAAAATGTAAAACAAAAAATCTGATTTTTTATGGCGCAAAGGGGGACTTTGAAAGTTTCGTTAACGAAATGAAATGTGATTTCGTTCCGGACAAATATCGATCTTTCCAACGACATATCACATGCCCGGGAAAAAAATATTTTTTTCGAAACTTTCGAGCTTTCGGCGCCTTGAGAGCCTGAATATAAAGTTGTAAGCTCGTCTGTATTTTTCCTATAAAGCGGTGCTTTCTACATATATTTGAGATACGTTTTGGTTTTCCCAATTTTAGTACTCGAGCTGTTACTTACGTGAACTTACCTTTTTTTTTGCTGTTTTTGGCCTAAAAGGGGAAATTTAAATAATTTTTTAACCGTAATTTTTTGATTTTATGAAAGGACTTCTACGTTTTGTTTTATATTTTAAATTGCCCTTTTTAAGGATGGCTGGTGATGAATTAGGAACTTTTTGAGGGTGATTTTTGAAGTCGTTTTAAATTCCATATTATATATTCTTAACGGGTTTTTAAATGTGCACCTTAAACAATATATACGGAATTCCATAAAAGACGTGCCGTCTCACCTACTATTTCCTTCACACTAGATAATAATCCTATATCCTTTCAACCTACAGTGAAATTCCTGGGACTATTGTTTGATTGCCGGCTATCCTGGCGTCCACACATATCAGGTTTAAAAAAAAAGTGTTTAAAATCCCTCGGCATTATCAAATACTTATCAAATCCTAAATATAACTTTCACCCCAAGCTTCTTCTATCAGTGTATAAATCCATCATCTTATCTAAAATCATGTACGGGTGTCCCGCCTACTCCCAAGCATGTCAGTCCTTAATAAATTCATTAGATGCAATCCATAATTCTGCCCTTCGTTCAATTCTTGGAGCTCATCGTACTACTCCTGGATCCAGTATGTGCAATTTATTGGGGTGCCCGCCGTTGTCATACTACAGGGACTATCATAGACGATGTAATGCCCTTCTGTCCTTGACACATGCTCCTGTGGCTGCTATTAACTCCCTATGCACACCAAGTTTTTCAAACGATCCTGTGCCTGAAGTTCGTGGCTTATTAAATTCAAATAATATAAATCCAATGAACCCTATGCAAAACCTAACATTAGTTCCCCCATGGGAGTCCCCAATAATAGTATCACTCAAAAACAACTCCAGACAGCACCTAACTGACGCCATCGTAATGGCCAAAAATACAATAAATAAATACACCGACCACGTTATAGTATACACAGATGGTGCTCGGAATAACCCCTCCACAGTCATATCACCGACAGCATGTGCGTTCGTAGTATCGGATAAGGCATATTCTTTCCGCCTCAATGATGGTTGCACAGTACTAGACGCGGAAATGTACGCCATATTATATGGGCTACAATACACGTCTCTGTGTGAGCCCAACAAGAAGATATTAATAATCACAGATTCTCTGACAGCACTAGAAGCCATATCCAGCCCTAAAACAAGAAATACAATAAGCACTCAAATTCTTCGTATGATCATCGACATACAGAAGTCCGAGGGCCAGGTGACGTTTATGTGGGTCCCTGGTCACGCAGGAATACGAGGGAATGAACAAGCGAACGCAATGGCACAATCAGCACTACGAGCTCCGCAGAACAGATACTCGCCTCCCCCTTCATCCATGGCACAATTCTTTCTAGCGATAAGCAAACAAGAATGGAAGGGACAATGGACCGCCTGTCAGACTTTTCTGGCCCAGGTAAAGACAACGATCGAGCCATGGTGGCCTCCAACAAATTGTTCCCGCAGAGAATTCAGTATAATCAGCCGACTGCGGACAGGCCACACCGCAATCTCGCACGACCACCTTCTAAATGGGACATCTCCACCAACACAGTGCCCTTTCTGTATGGGAAATTTCATGCCAACCGTTCAACACTTATTAATAGAATGCACAGCATTCCTATCAACTAAGAAACTCTTAACATATAAAACACTTCCCGATATGCTATCAAACACCCAAACAGCAATAGATTCCGTCATTAATTTTCTTAACATAAACAGGATAGCTAAAACTATATAACCGCAAATCCCGTTTCGGTATGTCGTGATAGCCACAGCAGTTAAATACGGCATACTGAAGATCAGGGAATATCATATAAAAAAAAAAAAAAAAAAAAAAAAAAAAATGTGCACCTTAAATAATAATCATCGCTCAATTTTGAAACTGACGGAAACATTAACATAGCTGGTGTTCTTTGCACATGTTACAGCTCATACGCTAGAAATCACGTTAATAGTTGGCGGAATTTTGAGCATCATCGTTGCCATTATATCGTTAATCACGTACAGGAACTGGAAATACGAGCAAGAACTAGACAGTCTCTTATGGAAGGTCGATTACAAAGAGATCGAAATTAATGATCACGATCAAGATAACATCTCAGCTTCCAGTAAAATTTCAAAAGTAACGAGAATCAAGAGAACTAATAACGAAATCGATCATTTTAATAAAATCCGGTATTACTTTTTTTTCTCTGTGATCAATTTCAGACTTTATATCCGGTAGCCGGCACTAGTCAAGTATCTTTAAGTTCAAATCCGGATACGGACTTTCGATATTCAGCCATCTACACAACAGTCGGAGTTTACAGAGGGCGCGTATTCGCTGTGAAAAAAATCAAGAAAAGGTACATCGATCTTACGCGAGATATGAAGAAAGAGTTAAAAGCGGTAAGAATTTTTTAGGCGTATTTATGACTTTGGAATGACTTGAATATTTAAGTTTAAAAATTAGTTCAAAAATTATTTAACAAATTAATTCAGAAGTTAGTTTTTAATCAATTAAAAAATCGGTTTAAAAATTATTTAAAAAAATAAATTTATAAATTAATAAAAAATAGACGCTTTTCTATTTTCTCTTTTTGTACGTTAACCATTCTCTTCCCTAGCAATGTAATATCTGTTTGGACTTTTTTTCACCAAGACTAACTAAATCAGTAAATCTAGATCTCTTTTTCCTCTTTCTATCTTTCTTTCCCTCCTCAAACAACAGAAAATTATAAAAAATAATTTACTAAAACATTATCTTTAATACAATATTCAGTATTTTTTTTCTTAAAATATTCGATGGAAAGGTCTTTTAACTGTTTTCAGAACTGTTAGTCTTAAATATAATTTTATGCACTGTTTCAGAATATCTTAGCTCCACTACATGAACAGTTGCTGTTAAATCAGAAGCACATAATAATATATTACGTACACGTGAATATGTAACAGTATTAAATTCGATACAGTTATTAAAAACTAGATCCCTGATAAATTTAGAGTTGAGTAGGATTATTATAAATATCGATTTTTTTTTTTTATTTTTTTTTTCATTGTTATTTACCGATAATAAAAAATTAAGTTTAGTTTAATTTTTACTCGCGTAACAGATGAGAGATTTACGTCACGACAATTTGAACGGATTCATTGGCGCCTGCACAGATCCACCGAATATTTGTATCGTTACCGAATATTGTTCTAGAGGAAGTTTAAAAGTACGTACATTTCGAAAATCGTTTTTGATTAATCATTATTTTTTCAAAACCACATGCACTAACCGTGTGTTCCGACTAGTAGTAATAAAATTAATTACTTCTTATTTTAAACAAATTTTCACAGTTCTTCGAGCATGCTTATTTTAATACGATAAAATATTTATCGCGTACCTAATGATGCGACGTAACTTATTAAACAACAAGTGCAATATTTTTTTTTTTTCCCTTAAATTTATATGGTCCATGTGCTGTGTGTAATTGCCGGGATTATTACAGCACATGGATCAGTACAGGATCAGAAGTGTTTTAATATGTTAGCCGCTCTAATATGGTTTAGTATATCCTCGACCTGTTTTGGTTCGTTTGACAACGCAACCGTCGGTAAGTTGGAGGTGCCTGCAGGCAGGCAATGTTCCAGAACGTGTTCAGCGGTTGGTGAAATTGGGGAATTGCATATGGAACAGGCAGAGGGAGGGGATGTTCCTTCCAGCAAATAGTTGTGGGATATTGCTGTGTGCCCTATGCGGAGTCTAGTTAATGCTGCAAACTCTCTGCGGGACATGGATATCGGTGGCCACCAAGGCTCAGTGCTCACCTTAATGGATCGCAGCCATGATGTGTGAGCCGACCACATAATTTCCCATGTCTCTGCCTTATGTTGCTGAAAAAAGGGTGGCCCCAGCTGAGGCAGAGGGGCACCTTCGGGCATTGGACTATATGTTGCTGCCTTAGCAGCCAAGTTCACACGCTCATTCCTCGGCACACCGGTATCAATATTTAATACCAGTTCAAAACAAAAAAAGAAAATCTTAAGATTATAAACGTTAATTAACTTCTCTATTACCAATAAAACTTTGCATAATCGAATGTATAAGGTTGCGTCGTAAAAGAATAAAATTGAATCGAATCTACTTAACTCAAGTTTCAACAGGGGAGGTATTATAAATTTGAAATTGATGGAGAACTATTTTCAGTTCCGAGAATAATTAATTTGGTCGGTAACATATAGATGAAGTTTTATAGTTGTGTGAAAGACAACACGGCAAATGACTCTAAAAAAGGTAAATGTTCATTTCCATCAATGGCGTGTAATATATTATTGTGAAAACTATTATTATATACCATCAATATTCGTATTAATACCAAGTGATCAGCGAACCAACGTCACGGGCAGCTATTAAATTACATCCATTTTTAAAGGTCAATAAAATTAATATACAAATTTAATTTCTTGGTACAGTCTCGTTCAGTGCGTTAAATTATTAAACATCCTAAAGGTGAGTTTTTAATTTTGTTTTTTTGGACCCGTCAACTACGGACATTGACCAAGCGCAAGTGAAATTTTACTACATTTTCAATAGTAGAATTTGAACCAAGTTCTACTCGAAGAAAACAACATAGTTGCTTAATATAACGCTGCGATAGCTGACTTTCTTTTTTTAGTTACAAGTTAAAATATTCCCATTTATGTAATCGACCGGATAAGCCGCAAACGAAATATACCAGGATAAAGCGCGGAGATATTTTCGTGCATTACAATGTCAGCAAAACGATCTGGGTAAACAGCAGTATGTGCGGATGTGTGAAATGATTTTGAATTGATTAAAATGATTAAAATGATTAAAATGATTAAAATGATTAAAATGATTAAAATGATTAAAATGATTAAAATGAATGTAACAAGCTGGATAAGTAAACAGTGTGTATGTATACGATGTGTGAAGTTTTATTTCACTGACGGAACATTTTACGTAAATCAACAATGCGAAAGATAAAAATAGTTTTACAGCATGCCTGAATACATCGATAATTCGTCTCTGGAATAACTCGTGCCAGTAATCCAGTCGAATTATCTAAAAATAATAAAATCACTATCTCCTTCGTTTTATCCAGTAGCTATGGTATGACCTGTGAAATGGCACATAGTCCACATCCTGCAAAATCAAACAGCTAGCCTTTCTCTAACTATATCAGATGAACTATAATTACCACAGGAGAATCTATTGGCTCCGCATCTAAAAGCTTCACAATTAATTATCAACAAATAGCAGACCTATACCCCAATCTACTTAAATTCCGACCTTATAGGTGTAGCAAGTCTCCAAAAAGTAAATTTTACGCGTACATAAAATATGTATGTAAGTATACAATGGTATATATGTATATACGTATATATGTGTGAATGTTATGTATATGAGAAAAAGAAAGGGTAGAATATTTGACTTGTTTTTGAATTCTATTCCTCGCCCTTTCATGGTCGGCGGCGACTGGAACTCCCACTCGCCTCTATGGGGTTGTTCCAGTTATAACAGGAATGGCACAATTATAGAGGAAGTAATTTTCAATTATAATTTTTAGTTCTCCTAAATGATGGTTCTCACACCTTCTTCAAATCATCGTCTACTTCTAGTTCTATCGATCTATCTTTTGTTTCCTCCGACACAGCTCTTAAATCCTCGTGGAAAACTCTAGATGGTACCTTCGGCAGTGACCACGTTCCGATCCTCATTGTTCTTAATGACTTCCTTCTCCCTTCTCTTTCATCTTCATTTACGCCTTTGCATTATGCTGATTGGAACCTGCATAAAACTGATTGGAATAGATTTCGGTTTATTGTGGACTCAGACCTTCCTGCAATACAAGTAGAAAACGATGCTGTTTCACAATATTCAGCCTTTACTAATTCTATCTCCTCTGCTCTAACACTGTCTTCCCCACTCTATCCTCAAGCCCGGAAAAGTCATTCTTTAAGGGCTTCATCATTGTGGTGGAATGGGGACTGCACAGCTGCTGTCAATCAAAGTTTGTCTAACTTTAAATCATTCCGCTCTCAACCTACTTTTAATAATTTCTTGACTTACAAGAGTTCGAACGCTAGAGCCAGATATATTCTCAAAAACGCCAAGAAAAATGCTTGGAAATCCTTTTGCTCTTCCTTTTCTCGATTCACTCCTATTTCCAAAGTGTGGAAGATGGCTAAAGCTTTTAGAAATTCTATTTCCGAACGCCCGTCTAGCTCCAGTCTTCCTAAGGATACTCTTTCTTCTTTCTTTGACTCCATAGCTCCTGATTATGTCCCTAACTACGATGAAGTGGATTCTTTAATTCCTCCTTACCAATTATCACCTCATTTCCTTTCCTCTAACTTTTCCCTCTCTGAACTTCTTTCTTCCCTGAAAAACTCCTCCAACTCCTGTCCGGGCCATGATAAAATTTCTCACTCCATCCTCAAAAATCTATCTGTAAAGTCTCTCCAAATTCTTTTAATCATTTTTAATTCCTTCCTGCAATCTGGTTCTATTCCTGATTCATGGAACACCTTCGTTGTTATCCCAATTCCCGAGAATAATTCTTCTGCCTTTCGGCCCATTTCTTTAGCTTCTTGCCTAAGAAAACTCTTTGAGAGCATGCTTAACAAACGGCTGGTCTGGTGGCTGGAACACAATAACTTGCTTCCAGACAACCAGTTTGGTTTTCGTCCTGGCTTAGGCCCTCCAGATTGTATCAGTATTTTCCTTGCTGATATTTACAAATCATTTATTTCCAAAGAATTCACAATTGCAGCTTTTATTGATGTAGCCAGTGCATACGAAAGCGTCCATCTTCCCACGCTCAAAAACGTTATGATGTCTTTAAATATCCCTGCATACATATCCTTCCTAATTATCAATCTTTTTCAAAGTAGAGCTCTCCTCCTTTCTGCTCCTTCCTTTTTCGCCTCAAGGAAGGTCTTCCAGAGCCTTCCGCAAGGTTCTTGCCTTAGCCCTACTTTATTTAATTTATATGTTTCCAAAATTGGTTTTCTCTCCTTAAAATCCAAAACTTTATTTTTTGCAGATGATATCCTTGTTTACTCCTCTTCCCGTAATCTTCTAGTTGCCAATGAGGAACTAAACAGCTCCTTAAGTACTCTAGAAGAGGTCCTTTCTAACATTCATCTCTTCATTTCCGCTTCAAAATCAGCAGCTGTAGTCTTCACCCTTCGACCTTACAACCCGGGCTCATTTGAAATAAATCTTAAAAATCATTCCATTCCAATAGTCAGTTCTTTTCGTTATCTGGGTATCACTTTATCCCCTCGTCTGTCTTCCCATGAACATATCAGCCATTTATATGCTTCCTCGCTTAAAGTTTTAAACCTTCTTAAAGCTCTCTCACCTACGAGATGGGCAGGCGATCCTTCTGTGTTAATAATGTTGTATAAATCTCTCATACGCTCTAGATTGGATTATTGCAGCTTCTTATATGGCAACGCTTCCAAATCCGTTCTCTACAAATTAGATCGTCTCCAAAACAGTTGCCTTCGGCTTTGTCTCGGAGCTCTGAAGTCATCTCCTATCCCAGCCATTCTATCTGAATCCAATATCTGTCCTCTGTTCATCCGAAGATCTTATTTGAGTTATCGCTTTCTCATTAAACGTTTTTCCACTTCCTCGTCAAATATCAGTACCTCTTATTCTTTTATCCTTCGTCACTGGCGTTTTTCCTCCAATAAAATTCTTATACTATCTCATATATCGTTTCGCCTTTCTAAATTTTCCCCTTTTGTCATTCCTCATCACAAGCTTCCATTTTTTTCTTACGTCTATTCCAAATTGTTAAAGCCACCAAATATCATCTTCATGCCATGCTTCTTTAAATCCTCTCCCTCTCATATCGTCAGTATGGAATTTAATAATACAATAAACTCTCTATTCCGTGATCACTCTTTAATTTTTACTGACGGATCGAAGAGCCCGATCGGAGTTGGGGCGGCTTTCTTGTGCCATCAGTTCTTTCATTCTCGGTCTTTTAGACTTCCGTCCTTTTGTTCTGTCTTTACTGCAGAATCTGTTGCCATTCTACAAGCCATTATTTATATTTCCTCTTCTGCAAGTTCTTCCAAATTCCTTATTGTTTCTGATTCTTTAAGTGTTTTCTATTCGTTCTCTTCTTCATGATCTATCCTCATCGACGTGTACCCAGATTGACTTTCTTTGGATTCCAGGACATGCAGGCATTGATGGAAATGTAGCCATCGACCTTCTTGCTAAAGCTGCTGTTTCCAATGGGAATTTTATTAGTAGGGTTCCAGCACACAATATTCTTCTTCCAACTAAATCCTGCCATCTTAGACTTTGGCATTCTGTTTATGTATCTCTTTTCAGCTAATCCTAATTCCTTTTATCTCTTGATTAATCCTGTTCCTCCTCCTCGTCCTTGGTTCTATTAGTTTCCCAGTTTGCGTCGGTCCATAATTACTAAATTACCTCGCCTCCGTTTCTCGCATAGTCTCCTTCCTTCTTCACTACATCGCTTTTCTTTGGCTGCATCTCATAATTATCCATTGGATCCTGAACGTTCCCAGTATGTTTGCGATGCGAATCACGTGCTCTTCGAGTGCTCCGGTTTATCTCGCGAGCGTGAGTTACTTTATTGTCATCTTTTAAAGCTTGGTCTTCCTGCCCCTTTCAACGCCTCTTATGTTCTTTCTCTACCTACTATCTCTGTTGTTCCTGTCCTAGGGGTGTTCCTTGATTCCATTGTCGACAGAATAAAAATATAATTCTATTCTATTCCATGTATCTATTCCTTTTTGCTGGGCTAATGCTCTTTGCTAGCAAACCCAAGAGAGGGTAATAATAATAACAATAATAATAATAATAATAATAAAAGGGTACAATAAACTTCATTTTCTAATACTAATTGATATTTGCTAGGTATGGTAAACGTTTTATTTGTATATTTTTTAAAGACTGTTTGTACACTCCACTGCTCGCACGAGTTACGTACTTGTGCTGATCGTTGTAGTACATAAAAAATTGGAAATTTAATTAATTGATGTTTGTAAGCACCATTTTTGTTCTACTAAAACGGCAACCATTTAGAAATCTTTTAATTTTTTAATTCTATTTATCTTTGCGATATTTAAACGAAGCTAATAAAACGATTAGAAGAACTAAAGCAATGGTACTACGTATGAAAAGGGATAGGTATGAGGAATACTGTCCGAATTTAATAATGCACTCTAACGAATGTGTACATGAGTGGGAAGAAAGAAATGAATGTGAGAAGATAAATTGCCGGAAGATAGAAGTAGTGACCCAATATAAATATTTGGGGGTAATGGTGGACCAACACTTAAGGCGGGACGGACATACGGAATACATTGCAAAGAAAATTAGGGCAACATTATCAGCATTATACTACACTTTAAAGAAATATGCAACAAGTAAAACGTTAAAAATGGAGTATCATGCGCTATTCGAGAATCAAGTTTGGAATTCAAGTCTAGGGAATGGCTAGGAAAACATACGTGGGTAAAATAAGTAAACTGCAAATAAAATGCTTGAAATTAATATCGGATCACAAATACGAGACCGAAAGTGAAATAATACAAAAAGAAGACGTACTGAGCGTTAGGGGAATGTATTTATTCGTAAAGATATGGGAATACATGATGACAGAGAAGGAAATAGAATTGGAAGAAAGAATAAAAATAGAATACGGGCTGAAGGAAAACTATTTATACTTCGCCGTTAGCTAAAACAAAGATGGGGGAGATTATAACGCAGTTGTTAAATAAAATGCCTAAAGAAATAATAGAGGAGGAAAAAATTGGGGTGAAAAAAAAGAAAATAAAGGAATGGCTACAGAAAGAGGGAAATATAGGAACAATAATAAGCATTAAATAAGAGAAGAGGGTACGGAAATAGTAATAAACACAAGTGAAAAAAGGAAAAGGGAAAGAGACGGAACAAAATAAATAAATAAAATAAATAATAGATTAATTATAGCTAAATTAGAAATAAGGAAAAATAGGATAAGTTTGTAATAAAATATTTGCGTGGCGATAAAATTGTATAGTATATAAGTAGTATAATGTAGGCATATTTAGATGTAAGAAAACTCGTCGACAAGCGTATAACTTGACGAGGGAATGTATAAATATTAATAAATATATATATTTTCAAAAAAAAAAAAAAAAAAAAAAAAAGAACAAAAAGCGCAATAATAATAATCATAATTTAAAGCAGACTTAGCGGGGGGGATATTAGATTAAATTATTATATGAAAAGTTAATTTAAAGAACAAAGCCGAATAATTAGAACAAAAAAAAAAAAAAATTAAAATAATAGTAAAAGGTTTTTAAGAACCTGTTCCGTTTAATGCAAATGGTTATTTTAATCATTTACTGCATTCTCAAAATCACCAAGAGTTCTACGGAAAAAATTATTAAAAATAATTATTTAAAATCCGATTATAATAAATAAAAATCAGAACTATCAAAAATAAAAAAGAATAGAAAGAATCGGTCATAATTTGTCAAACCGGGTAAAGATATCAGTATTGCATTGATCAGTCCATTTCACTGACTAGTTGTTCGAGTAAAGTCACGGAAAGATTAATTTTATATAGATTTTTTTTTTTTTTTTTTCCTTAAATTTATATGGTCCATGTGCTGTGTGTAATTGCCGGGATTATTACAGCACATGGATCAGTGCAGGATCAGAAGTGTTTTAATATGTTAGCCGCTCTAATATGGTTTAGTATATCCTCGACCTTTTAGTATATTCTCGACCTTTTAGTATATCCTCGAATTTTATATAGATTAATTAATTGTCTACTCCACAACAGTTTATATTTTTGCTTGAATTGTCTAGTACATTGCAAATAAGTTGTCTAATACATAATTTAATTGAAATGAATAGTCACCGACTATATATTCATTATTGACGGATTTATTATTGTTGTTTTAATTTTAATTGTTTATATACACCATGAAGATGGATTGTAATACCCGAAACTAGTCGGTGTTTTTATAGTTTTATATTTTTAAATTATATCATTGTGTTTTTAGTGTTTACTTCAGTTCATTCATTTCAATTAAATTTTAACACAATAGTATGGATGCCAGTCATATTAATACATAATTGATAATTTCAATAAGAACAAGCATATGTTAATTTTAGATATTATAAAAGCCTTTAATACCACTTGGCAATAGCATGTATACTTTATAAATGAATTAAATATAGTCTTCCTTTTTATTCAATCAAATGTTATAAATAGCTATTTAGTGAATGGAGGTTCTTGATTAAAATTAACGATACTATTCCTACTAGTATAGTTACATACGCTGGAGTACTTCAGTAGAATATTTTTGGGTTATTCTTGTTTGTTTTATTTTTAAATAACTTCCCTAAACTAAAAGACCTTGAAGTAGCACCATTTGCTGATTATACTGTTATTTATTATGCATCATACAGAATTTACACTATTTAGACCAAAAGAATGTTTCCCAAAAATTAAAAATTATTTAACAAAATGGAAAACTAAAATCAATCTCACTAAAACTGAAGCTACGCTTTTCATGAAGAAAAAAAGGTCATTAACCCTGTAGTAATAAATAATGATAACTTTTCATTTCAAAAAAGATATTAAATACCTTGGAGGTTTACTAGATCGATCATAAACTATTAATAAACTTATCAATTATGCTATCAATAAAGCTCATTTTAAGTAGAAGATGTAACATTTCAGTGAAAAAAATTAACTACTAATTAATAAAAATTCGTCCAACTATGTTATATGGAACCCACTCTTCAGTTATTTTAGAACAAATTCTGTAGAATAATTCTGAAAGCTCCGGTATACACCGACACTATTAATATGTAAACTATTCTTAAACGTTTTTACAAAAAATAATCTATTCCCATGCAACAAAGCTGTTTGACAGATACAGTTTGAACAGACACATTTTTGTTGAAGATATTGCAGAAACATGGAATTTTAAACTTCCGTGGTTCATCAATACAACCGTGTTAGTATTTTTAGTACAACCCACGCCAGACATATTACGTGTTGACGTTTTAAATAAATAAGCACTATCCATCTTCAGAAGTTTTTTTTTTTTTTTTTTTTTTTTTTTTTTTTGAGAGGAGTTATTAAGCATGCAGGGAGAAGTACCCACTAGTACCTACCCGATAATCTTTATCTTAGACAAGATCAGGCGCCTCTTATGTTCCTTCTCTACCTATTCTCTCAGTTACTCCTGTCCTAGCAGTTTCCTTGATTCCATTGTCGACAAAATAAAAATATAATTTCTATTCTATTCCATGCATCTATTGCATTTTGCTGGGCATTGCTCTCTAGTAGCAAACCCAGGGGGGTTAGAAAAAAAAAATTAAAATATAAAAAGTATAAACACAAACGTATTAAACACGCATTACTGTAATTTAGGAGTTGTTAACATTTACATAATTTATTAACATACTTCATTTCCTACTTATTAGGCATTTTTATAGCCATCACCTTTTTTTTTGTTTTTCTCTCCTTTTTTTCATTTTAGCTATAGCTCATAATATAATATTATCTTTATAAAGTTTTCTATTTTCTTTTTTTGTCCCGCCATTTTTTTATTTGGTTTATTTATAATCCACTAGTTAAGTTTTAGTATGGAACATGCTTTAGCCGTGACCTAACCTTCCGAAAACGTTACTCGAGGGGGTGTTACGCGGGAAGGGAGACTAAAGTAGCGCGCTTATAATAAAAATACGACTGTAGTAGAACAAACGGGTTTATAGTGAGTCAGCGCATTATCATTTTTATAGACGAGGTTCGAGCATGGTTGGAGCCGAGCTGTTGGAAATTCTCAATTCGCGGCTTCAACAAATTACCGTGGAATTCGATAAACCGTTCGGCGAACCGCTGTAGCAGGACAAACGGGTTTACAGTGAGTCAGCGCATTTGAGTGCACGTATTACGTAATCATTTGATTTAGTCGATCCTGGACCATGCCTCGATAATGTTCGTCTGCCCCGGTCCTGACCGTCCTCCTTCAACGTCTTCAGGTTACCATATTCTTCATTGTAATGCTGTATCGACTTCTGTCGAAAATAATAAATATTTCAGATATATCGCGAAAGAAAGAAGGGAAATATCCTTCCTAAATCCGCGCTGAAAACTGCCGCTGAGTGACAGAAAGAATGGGAATCGGGTAAAATGCTCGAAAAAATAACTTCCGGCGAAGTTAATAACGTGCCTGAACCAAAAACATCAAAAACTGCCACTGAACGAATGAAAGCATTGCGTTTTCGTAAAATGAACGAAAAAGTCGCTTCTAGTGAGGATAACGACGTACCTGAACCAAAGAAACCGAAAACTGTCGCCGAACGAATGAAAAAAAATCCGTACTTTTTGTATCTCTTCTTTTTTTTTCATTTCTTCATTCATAATTTCCCAAAAGAACAACAGCAGTTACAAAATCGGCATTCGGCAAATCAAGCTAAAGCATGTTCCATGTTTCACAATTTTAGCCGTAGGCTCTAAGTAAAGGCGCCAAGCAACGAGTTTTTTTTTATGTATTTTGTACGATTTTTAATAGTTTATTTACATTGAAATATGGTAAGAGTAAAAATGCTCCGAACACGCTTATAATCGTCGACTATGCTTTTTTTCAATAAACCTTTTTTTCATTTCATGAATGGATTCAGCGCATAATGAACGTACATACAATATAAATAAATTTCTCTGCTTATATGTTAAATTTTCCTTTAAAAAAAACTACTCTTTGGAATTTATGCGCATTTGCTAATCTTATGTTGTAACAGATATTTCATATATCTCCTAATATGAGGTTTGGGAATGACCCAGTGCCCGAACTTTTTTCGGTTATGGGTCGTTTCCAAATCTTTTCAATCCCAAGAACTCTGCCAGACTTCGCAGCAACCGCACCACCTTGGAGTCAGCCAATCACAAACATCAACATATCGCTGACAAAATTTAACAAAGCTCAATACCCCCCAAACATAGCACAAATAACAACAAATATCATAGCGAGCTACACAGACCATGCATGCCTCTACACAGATGGAGCGAAGGCAATAGGTTATCAGTCACCGGCGGCATGCTCCTTCGAAGTCTCAGGGGCAGCAGAGTCAGTTAGACTACACGATTGCTGTACAGCACTGGACGCTGAAATATACGCGATAGTCTTTTGCATCCAACACTATACCGATAGCAACCCCCAGTCCCAAAAGGCCCTACTCATAACTGACTCTCTAAACTCCCTTCAACTCATCTCGGGGATTAAATCCAACAACCCTTTGGTAAGGAAAGTACATTACCTATTATACAGGTTATCACATTTAAACTCCGAAATGTCCTTCCTATGGGTGCCGGCTCATGTTGGGATTCCAGGCAATGAGCGTGTCAATCGAGCAGCTCAGGCGACATTGTTCTCTCCAATGCCACACAACCCCCCTCTTCCTCCTACATTGGCTCATTTATTTATGCAGCAAACTGGAGAAGAATGGCAACAGGAATGGAGATCTTCAAGTACATTTCTCCGAAGCATAAAAACAACCACGGAGCCTTCTTGGTGGCCCACAGACGGAGTTTCTCGCAGAGATTTTTCTGTCCTGAATCGTCTCCGAATAGGACATACAACCCTCTCGCACAACTACATATTCACGAGCTAGGTACCCCCAAATGTCTGCCAATTGTGTAGTCAACCGAGCGCCTCATCCACCTATCACCTGCTTCTCGAATGTCCCTCTTTTGCAGTACCACGATCCATTCACTTCACCACTTCCTCTAGTTCTAAAATACTGTCAAATGCTTCGCCCGCGGTCGCAGCTGTATTAGCTTTCATGCGGAGCAGCGATCTGTACTATCGCGTTTAATCGCCTTAAGTAGGCTCCATGTGCTGTAATAGCCCCAGTAGTTAAACACGGCACATGGAAACCTTCATACACACCCTTGTAATAAAAAAAAAAAAAATTGATTAAGAAGTAAAACATAATTAAGAAAAAACGTCCAAATACTTATAAAATTAATGGTACCACTACAGGTCACAGCGTAATAAATGAATTCAAAATACGTTATGCCTAAATGTATAATTAAATTTTGGGGCCGTTTTGACCCTGACTTCATTTGATGTTAATTTTTGAACTACCGAAATATTATTATTATTATTATTATGTCTATGGTGTTTCAACTGTTTTACATATAAAATATTTACTTGTTACAAACTGAGAAAATATAGATACATTAATACTTGAAATGGAGCTTTTTAAAAATAATTAAAAATTTAAGCAATTAAAAATAGTTCATGTTTGTAATTTGCTTACATATTCTGTTTTTTATTTTATTTCATATTTTAAAGGAAAGATAGATTCGAGGAAACTAACTCAACCTATGGAAAAAAATAGAATTCCTCAACGAAAGAAAACCAGTTTTCGGGTACATCTTGCTATAAAATCAATACAAACAGTCAAAAAAGCGATATAAATGAAAAATGCCTTCGCTGTTTAAACAGAAAGAAAGAGGCAAATTTAACCCAAGACGTTTTGAGCATTATTCAACTTCTATTAGTGAAAGTTTTATTAAAATCTACGAAAACGGCACTTGATTGTTTAGCGGCTTTATCACAAAGATAATGCAGACGAACCCTTAAATACTGACACTGCTTAGTTTCGGAAGTGACAGTTTAATATATTTATATAACTGAAGACGCTTCTAGGATTTCAAGAATTATAGTACAGAAAATTTTCCCAAAACTCCTCCGGTAATTCCCGAAAAAATTCCAATACATAGCACACATACCCGACAAAATACCCTTTTTTTTTTGTTTAAATTAGTTAAAAAGTAATGCTACACCCAGAAACAACAAGAAGGAAAAGAGCCGTCAGTTAAATTTTTATTCGGTCAGATACAAACAATATAATGGATGACGATGGGAAGAACAAAATATAAGATGCTCAATAATGAGTAGGCTGAGTTTCAGAAAACAAGAATGTAGAATACAACGTTCAACAGAAAGCAATGGACATTCAAAAAGGATATGATTAGCGTTGCAAACCATCGCTTCATTGAGATAGAAAAGACAGTTCAGAGAGGGAACAAGGGAATAGCGAAAACGAGAGGAAGACAGAGCAAAATGGCTAAAATGCAAACGAATTATAGAAATGACAACAGAACGGGGAAGCAAAGGAAACTCAAAGAATTCGGGATCAGAAGGAAGATTAAGTTGAACAAATAAATAAAAGAATTGATCGTTACAAAAGGAAGGGAGATAAATATCTGACCAAAACGGTTGTTACTTCTCTGATATTGTCTCATAAATCTTTTTAATTAAATATATATATATATATATATGTTTTTTTTAGTTTTTTTGTGAAATACGCTTAAACGGCAATGTAATAAAAATGAGTGTTATTACCATTTTTTTAATATGAACATATTTTTATTGTATTTCGAAATTTATGAAATACATACTTATAAACTGTAGTAGGTGTAAAAGCCAAATAGTTGACGCATTCGAATGGAGGCCACAACACGACATGATAATGCTCTGAAGTGAACAATGTTGTGTAGACGTGCCTAGTTTTAATTAAGCCCGCTCACTCGCTCGATAATGTAGTGAAATTAGTCACTTGGTCGCTCTTACTCGCTCGTTTGTCTAACTTAATTGACCGAAAATCTCGATACATCGACATAATCCTCGTTCGGTGAATTCTCCTGGCCAATAGCAGAGATGTTTGGCCTAATAAAATCATTTTTTTCTAAATCATTTCATTGCATAATAATTGTAATGCAGCAACATTTCCTTTACGGCGTTGTACCGTCGAATAGTGTTATCATTAAGTATGTACACCTTTGTTCGAGGCACAATAATTTTCCCATAATATCGATTCGACGACAAGGTTTAAGTTTTTTTTTTTTTTTCTTGTTTGGGTTTTTCCCTGGGCTTGTCAGCAACGGACGATTACCCATCAACATGTGTACATAGTAGCAATTAGGAGTAACAAGGAATGGAATCTGACAAAGAATTCTATACCAAAGATGGAGAAACAATAACAATCAACGTCGAAAAATGCCAAACGTACGCATCCTGAAAAGAAAAGGAATGACGAAGGTAAGAGCAAAAGGAGTTAGCTGTCCCATACCATGGCCACATCTGCAATTACAGAGCCCACAGTACAAACGGACAAAGGAATCGGGCTATAAATAATTAAGGAAGAAGAAACACGGGATGTTTAAAAAGCAGTTAGATCCATCAAGCACGAAACCTATATAGAACACAGCGCTTAGCGTCCGTAAACAATTATCCGAAAGTTCAATGACTTTCTCCATCACTATAAAGCAAAGTTTATAGTTTTTAATTATGAAACATTAATCATATTTATGGCGACGACTGCAGAAACAGCGCCTACCATTCTGTTAAAAGGAAATGAGCAGAATTTTCACTGAACACTATGGCCACACTGCAACAGCAGCGCCCGCAGTACCGGCTAACAAGGAGTTCACCTATCTACCGTTAGGGCCGCAAATGCGACAGCGAGCCCGCAAAATTAACTGCGAGCTGTGCCTGTTTGTGACTGTAACTGCAACATCAGTGCGTGTTCTTCGTTTAGAGAGGAGTTCGTTGGGAATCACTGGACACGATAAGTTAGGAATGCCAAAATAGGAAATACTGAAGGGATTAGATATTAATATAATGAAGTACAGAGGATAGGAATTTTGCTACAATTGGTATGATCAACGTTGACTGTAATGAGAGAATAAAGGACACACAATATGGAGTTGGAACATCATGTGAGAGAAGCTCCGCGTATAGAGCTGCCCTTTCCGATGATAAAGAGGAGCATTCAAAGAATACATGATCAGAGTCACATACGACTGTGTTATCGATACACAGCGGACAAATAGGAGAGGACACTATGGAGAAACGATACAATGAAGCAGGAAGTCGACTGTGACCAGATCGAAGACGACAAATAGCAGATATGATGAATCGGGGAAGGTGCGGAAAATGTAGATACCATGGTTGAGTAGGTGGATTAGGGTGAATGGAAAAATATTGTGAATTAGGACTGGAGAAGGATGATTTATAAAAAGATTTCCAATTGGCCTTTTGGATACTTTTTGCTATATTTAATAATTCATGAGAAGGAATCCGTCCGACTGGCCGCCCAGAAGAAATAGCCGAACGAGCAAGATAATCCGCCTTTTCGTTGCCCGCAATTCCGGCATGACCAGGAATCCAAAGAAAGTCGATGGTTAATGAGTGCAATCTGCAAAGACTGAAAATCAGTGATCGGATGCGCAGAATAATAGGATCAGAGTAAGAAGGAACATATGCAGAGGATATACACTGAAGGGCGCTTTTGCAATCAGAAATTAGGAGGAACATTTTACATTGAGGAAAAGATGGAATGAGCTCAATGGCACGTAGTAATGCCAATGTCTCCGCATAATAAATTGAACAAAATGCAGGAATTTTGAACAGGCTGGAATGGTCAAGAGCAGGAATGTAGATAGATGCACCCACTCCGTGTGCCATTTTGGACCCATCCGTAAAAATTAGGGTATGGTTAGCAAAGAATGATGAAACTGCCTGGTTAAATTCATAAACTGTTGCATGAGCAGGGAGATATTTTACATAAGAAGGCAAAGAAAAAAGATTAGGAGAAGGAATAACATTTAATATCTCAAACTGGAAAAATGGAAGTTTATCGAAAGTTAGGATGAAGGGCGAAAACTTAATAAGACGCGAGGCAATGTGGCAGAGAATGGGAACCTTATTAGAGGAAAAACGCCAATCTTGCAAGAGAGAAGAATATGCAGGGACAAGATTGTTTGGGTAAATATGTAGACGTTTAATAAGGAACCGATACGCGAGATAGGATCTACGAATGGATAAAGGAGCCACATTAGCCTCTGCTAAAATCGCAGGAATAGGCGTGGATTTTAAGACTCCTAGACATAAGCGCAGGGCTGCATTCTGAACTAAATCTAATTTAGCTAGGGGAGAACGAGCAGCAGTACCATACAGAAAACAACAGAAATCAAGTTTGGATCGAACAATGGATTTGTAGAGCATAAGAAGTATCATAGGATCACCTCCCCAATGGGAAGAAGATAAAGACTTTAAGATATTCAGACGTTCTAGAGTAGACGAATGGAGGTAATTAATAGGCTCAGTAAAGGATAAACGACTATTCAGAAAGATTCCTTAGTAGCGGAAGGAGGAAACAACAGGTATAGGTGTATTGTCGATATTTATGTTGATTGACTCAGGATTATAGGAACGAAATGTGAAAACAATGCATGAAGATTTTGGAGGAGAGATATATAGATGGATTTGAGAAAGAGAACTCTGCAGAATGTACAAGGATTCTTGCATGTTATTGCAAGCATTTAGAATGCTAGGAGCAGTTGAAAAAAGTAGAACGTCATCTGCAAAAAATAAGGAAGTAGAAGGTAAATTAAGAGAGGCGACACCAAGAGAATAAATATTGAAGAGCGTAGGACTAAGACAGGAACCTTGCGGGAGGCCTCGAAAAACCTTTCGTGACTCTGAAAAGGAAGGAAATCTTAGAGTAACAATTCTACTTAGGAAAAGACTCATGATTAAGGATGTGAAGTGAGAAGGTAAATTAATAGATAACATTCTGCTCTTAAGAGTTGGAAGGTGGACGCTGTCAAAGGCACTATAAATATCAACAAAGGTAGCTAGGGTATATTTTTTCTGGATAAACGATTTATAGATGTGGGACAAGAAGAAAGAAACACAATCAGTAGGACCTCGACCAGAACGAAAACCATACATGTTGTTAGGCAAGACATCATTGTTTTCCAGCCACCAAACCAGCCGCCGGTTCAACATGGACTCGAAAAGTTTCCTCAGACAACTTGCAAGAGAAATGTAACGAAAGGACGAGGAATTAATACCCTTGGGGATGGGAACGATGATAAAGGATTTCCATGACGGAGGAGCGGAACCTAGATGGAGAATAGAGTTAAATAGATTTAAGAGTATTTTAAGATAATATTCAGGAAGATTCTTAAGAACAATATAGGATAATGCATCTATCCCTGGAGAAGAGTTAGGATTTTTCGGGAACACTGATAATAATTCATTAAAAGTGAACGGAAAAGTTAGAAAATGCTCAGAATGGCTTGCGGCAGAGATAAAAAGGTCAAATTCATCAAAATTAGGAACATAGGGCGGAGCAACACAATCAAAGAAAGCAGCTAGCTTGTTCTCCGAAACGCCGGAAGTAAAGGGATTTAAGGACTGAGGGTTTCGGAAAGCCTTAGCTAACCTCCAGATTTGTGAGAGAGGAGTAGATCTAGAAAAGGAAGAACAGAAAGCAGCTCAAGACGCCTTTTTAACCTTTTTGAGAGTAAATCGGAATTTGGCATTAGCTCTTTTGTGAGCTGGGAAGTTTTCCAGAGAAGGAGCAGCTCGAAAAATACGAAACGTGGATACACTGGCTTGGTGGGCAATTGAACATTCCGCATTCCACCATAAGGACGAGGCGTAGGATCGCCTGATGCTCCCAGAAGGAAATTTTTGTGGAGGAGAAGACAAATCTAAAGCTGATGATATTAACTGAACGAAGTTTTCATACTGAGGCGTAACATCTAAGTTAGGATCAAATCTGTAGGAAGAGGAATCCAGGAACGAACGAAAATCAGACCAATTAACCTTTGAAACGTTCCAACTAGGAGAACGGGATTCTTTTTTTACATGAGAGGAGGAAGTCCCATGAACGGACACAATGATAGGAACATGGTCACTACCAAAGGTTCCATCAAGGGTATTCCATGCACATTTCAGGCTTAAATTAGGAGAGGAGAAAGTTAAGTCTATAGAACTGTAGGAATTTTGGTTTTTGAAATATGTAGGAGAGCCGTCGTTGAGAACCACAAGGTTGTAGTCTGAGAGTAGAGTTTGAAGGAAGGAACCATTTCTATTTAGTGACGAACTACCCCAAGCGGGAGAACAGGAGTTCCAATCCCCGCCTATGATAAATGGGTGAGGTAAGGAGTCAAGAAAGGAGGAAAGAGAAAGATCCTTTAGGTTACACAGGGGAGGAATTTAGACAGATACAAGATGAAGGGGATGAGAAATATTAGCGAATGTGTGTGAGATAGAAATATGAACAAAGTTGGGAGAGGAAGAAGGACTAGAGCCACCTGGGATGTCTAAATTGTGGGAAGAAAATGGAATGCCGAACCTAATGAGGATAGCTGCACCACCATAACCATCTTCGCGATCTGATCTAATTACATGAAAACCCCTAATTGAAAAAGTTGATGATTTCGGAAGCCATGTTTCAGACAACAACGCTATACTTATATTATGTAAATTTAGCAAGCCTTCTAAGGCTGCCTTATTCGCCCGGATGCTACGACAGTTCCATTGAATAATATTAAGTACAGGCGTCATTTATAAGATAAGAAAAAAGGAAGAAGAAGAAGAAGAAAACAAAAGAGATGGAAGATTATGTAAGGAGGGCCAATGAAAAATTTGGCTAAGAAAAGTGTAAACAGAGAAGTTAATTTAACTAAACTGGACATTGTTGGACAAGAAGGATGCAGGGTTATCAACAAAGGAAACAGAAGAAACTATGCTAAAAGAAGAAAGGAGCTCCGTAATTGCTGTAGATAATCTGGAGATATTGGAAGAGATATCAGAAGAAAGGTTGTTAGAATTTCTGTGTGAAGATGTGGAGTGTTCAGAAGGTAAGGAAGGGTTGGGGAGAGAAGAACTATTCAGAGCCCATCCAACTGGGGGAGAAGGAGTATAGTAGGATGTGACAGTTGGAAATTGAGGAAGAGGTTAGGGATGACTTACGAATGCCACTAGGCGCGCTTCTGTAGCTCATTTCGTTCGCGTTCTACAAGTATATGTGCATTACTTTTCAGCTGACTCTCGTATATACAATTTTTGTTCATATTATAAGATTAAAACTTAAAACAATGATCAGTGTATTAGAAAAATAGTATCTTAAAAATCATTATTATTATCGTTATATCGTTTACACTATACTTCTTTTCAGAGCACTATTTAGTTGTCTTTTTTTCGAAAGCTCATCTATTTAGAAAGTTTGATTATCAAGGCTAATTAACAAATCCCAACCTATTTCCTAAATAGTAGTATCATCGTTAATGAAATAAATTTTTTCAAAAATTATTGCAGTATCTGTGAGCAGTCAGTCTTAATGCCGAATTTCGTAGTCAGTCAGTTCAAAACCTGGAGAAATTTTAAAATAATTTAATTTCAGCAGACAAATTTGTATTTGATGAAATTAACTGTTTTTTGTTGTTTTTTTTTTTGATTTGTCGACATATTAATGTTTGAAGTTCTCATTCACTTATTTATGAAAAAAGTTTAACGCGAATTCAATAAGAAGGACGTTATACTCGTAATGGCAAACGGTGAAGCTGAATTGCCGCGAACAACGATAAAATAACTTTAATGCTAGCTATTAAATAATTATTATCCATTATTTTTATTATTCATTTCAATAAAAGGATTTTCACAAATACGTACATTTTTTAAAACTGCCGGAATATACAAAACGCATATTAATTTCACCGCAAAAACAGCAAAACAACAGCAAACAGATTTTCATTAGATTAATTAATAGCGATCATTCCTAACCGAATGAAAATAAACATTTTATAATTCGGCGGTTAGCACTATGAGCGAATTCAGACTCGCCAGCAATTCACCTTTCACAGAGATGAAAAATTGAAACCAAATACAGGTTTTAAAAGTGCTCTTCGGCAAAAGTGAAATAATGGAAAATGTTCAAAAAGGTACGCGCTGGTACCGAAATTTTCCCAAACGCTATTAACTTCCGGCCCCACTTGGGAGAAGGTTAAATTCAACACTCTGCAGCTGACCGCAATGTGGAATATAACATCTGTATTCAAAAAGAGGAGAGGACAACGCCGTATAGATAAGAACGCAGCATCGGTCAGTGACACTGATATATGAATTCCTGTGAGAAAAAGAATGATAAGCTCCGGGGAACAATCACTTGCGGGGGGTAACGAGAGTATTCCATCGTTATTGTATGCTTTGCTCTTCAACATTTTGTAAACGAGAATAATTTTTCTTTTCTTCTGACAAGCTTAAATCGGGCGCTGAAAAATATCCCGTCGATGCTTCAAAAGGCTGTAGCGTATGAAGAATAATGCTGTAGGGAGACAGCCTTCGATGCTGACTTTGCTGAAAAACCAATAAAACCTTTAAAAATACATTAATGACTTCGTCAAGAAAACTCCGATAGCGAAGATACACACCGAACAGTTGACAACGAATTACGGTTTTGACTTGGTTTTTTTTTTTTTATGATTTTCCATCGTTGTTTTGTTCGCCCAAAAAATATGAACGCATTTATCATCTCTTCTTTTTTTTGTTATGTTTTTACGGCTATTATTTTATTCATTTTTTTTTCTAGGATATACTGGAGAACGAAGAAGTTAAACTGGACAACATGTTCATATCATCCTTAGTAGCTGACATTTTAAGAGTAAGTGTTTTTCCATTATAATAACAGTAGATTGCAGGTAACGAAACAAGAACTTTTTTAAAGACATTCTAATAACGAACGATTTTTTTTCCTTCTCTAAACCACAAACACAAATACACCAACAGAACCAAACAAAATTTATATGTTAAAAATCCTTTATCGACTGGACTTGAAAAATTGCAATCATACGCGGGAACGGGAATCCGTTAACTCCGAATGAAATGAAAACAGGCGAGTTTTTTATCATCTTACCGATACGCTACTAATATCGCTTATCACGCTTGTCCTTAATATATATGATTTTAATTAGTTTAACCATTTTTTTTTCTGATATGTATATATGTATACATTAATGGCTATCCTTATGAAAAATCATGGGACGTTTCCTTTTATGTAATAGAAACAGCGACAGAAGTATTTGCTGGAAGAGTAATAAATCTGCGAGTTGTGACATAAAACGTCGTTAAAGGGTCACATTTAGACAACGGCTTTGCAAACGTTAATTAAAAAAATAACACAACAAATTAAAACCGACTTCTCTACAAGAATTATAGAAGACTAATACATACATATATATATATATATAAAAACTATTTGGATCTGAAGAAGTTTTAAAAAAATAAATATCTTTTATAGGCGTAGCTATAACAGTGTCTTCCGATAATACCGTTCTTTCTAGTGTTCCAATAGGTGCTGCTTTTTACTTCCTTGTACGAAGTAAAGGAAGTATTGTAATCGCGAAAAATGTTTAATGCCACATTTCAACAGATGTGTCCATTTTAACCATCTCTGATTACTTCCTTATACAGTGGAAAAGAAGTACTGTACTTGTGGAGTGTTTTGAATCTCACGTTTCAACAAAAATATCCATTTTAACCGACCCTGGATCCATTTTAAGTCGTTTTTTCGTGACGTCTGTAATGAGTTTATCACGCAGAACTCAAAAATGGCTTGTCGTAGGAGGTTGAAATTTTGTAGATAGGACCAGCTTAGTATCTAGTTGTGCACTTCCCGTACAAGGCTAGTTAATTACGCATATACTTCATATATTTCATGATTTACCCTTTAAAATTCTTGTTGCTTATTTTTAATGTTCGTGATTTCAGGGCTTGGGGGGCAAACTCTTCCCCCTCACATACTCGTACAAAGAAGTATTGTGCTTGGCCACAACAGATATTTTTATTTCCAAATTATCGACACATTCCAAATATTATCCTCTAGATAAGTAGATATAGGCATATGGAAATTAAAAACATCTGAATATGAGATTAAAAATTGATCTGAAAAATTAAAAATACGTGGTATCTCTAAATTACATATTGAAATATTATATATATATATATATATATATATATATATATATATACATGGGCGTTGCCAGCGGGGGGCAGGAAGGGCCAACTGCCCCCCTGGAGCCTTGAAACTTCTTAATCAACCGACATTGACGAGTATTCATAGGCGCGTAATCATGGACAATTTGGAAAACTTATGTTTTAATTAAGATTTTATTCTTGTTTAATAAAATATTAAGCCTTTTTTTATTTTTCCTATAACTCATCTCTTTCTATCATCTTGCCCCCTGGCGGCTGACAACGCCCTTGTATATATATATAAAAATAATAAAAAATAAATAAATAAATAAATAAACAACATCAAATGGAATTAACAAATTTAACATAGTTTTCCGATAAAAAGCGCTATTAAATAAAAATTATTAATTTTTATTCAATTTTAATGAAATAACCACGTTTTCATTTATAAAAATAGAAAATTCATTTTTCGGGTACTTTTTAATGTTACATTTTTGAAAGCTGCTTTTTTTTGTTTCCATATCTTAAAATACAAATACTTCCCAAACGGCAACGTCTAGTGTAGTTATAAATACAAAAATTATATTTATACCTGGTAGGTACTAAATCTGGAGAGATGTTAGAGCACTTTTTTTCTTACCTTGCAACCAGCTGTTTAGCTGTCAAAGTTATTTATTTTAGAACAAGAGCTTATCATTTTTATCTATTAATCGAGTCCGGAATGTTTGATTCGCTGCAATTTTCTCACTGTATTTGTCTATCAGACTAGATACACCAATGAGTCTCATGATAGTTTTTAATTTGTCCACGTATTTCGTACTTACATCATCCACAATTTTTATATTAACATCTTTACGTATTGCAGCATTTAAAAAGCACACAAACTTATCTTTTTTCCATAATTAACTTTTGTAAATTATTAAAATCTGAACTGCAAATAACCTCTTATATGATTAGGTTGTCAAGTATCCTAAGTTATCGTACAATTATGGTAACAGAAAGAATTTCAAATTTATTGTAATAATATTCTTGAAAAATAAATTATAATAATGAAGAATATTTTCTATTTTTAGTTTTTCAGTAGAAGCATCGTTAGAGAAAATGTTTTTTTCGAAGTTTTCTTTTAAATTTCTTCCCTCGTCATTTCTGTTATACCTGGTGGTCAAGTCAGTCAAATTCTCTATATTGTCTTCTCCGAACTGCTAAAAAACCAATAACACAGTCTCATTTATCAGATTTTTAATAGCCCCACCTGTGGCTCATTTTAATAATACATTTAAAAATTTCGAAAGATTTAAAATACTTATAATAATGCCGACACGATGCACATTGAGTCTCAGCGAAACTTCAATCATTTGACTTCCATCGTACTAGAAAAATTGAACAGCATTGCAGGAATGTTCGCAAATACACTCCGATTTTAATATTTTTTCAGCAGTTCAAAGAAGCTCCCCGTTTAGAAATAGTTTAATTAATATTTAAAATGAATTAGTGATTATAGACAAAAATAAAGCGCTAAAAAATTACAAAAACACTGATAGTTCGGTTTTTAATAATTCACAGGGGATGCAATACCTACACGGATCAGCGGTACACTGTCACGGTAATCTAAAGTCATCGAACTGTTTGGTGGACTCCAGATGGGTGTTGAAATTAACAGACTTCGGCCTGAACGAGTTTAAAAGGAACTCCGAAGACTATCCGCATCATTTTTTACAGCACGACATGTGTCTAGCTCAAGATCCAACGGTAAAATGCAAATGCGAAGGTATGTAAAAGTTCGAGCAATTTCCCTACTGAAATAACGATTCTCTTTTACGCCGACTGAAAGCGAACGTACATAACGAACAAAACCGAACTGGTATTAATAACAACGCGATTGTTGCGCGTCAGGAGTAATATTTTCAAAAAACCGTTATGAAATATGTAGCTGAGGTTATTATAGAACCGTAAATTATTAATTTTATAAATAACGATATATTTTTCACTAATATTCACACTATTAATAATTTCCATCATTTTGATTCGCATATTAATAATTTACATAAATGAATTACCCCGTATAAACATTAATAAAAATTACATATGTTATTGATTATCGTCGTAATAAAAAAAAAAAAATTATAATGTATCAGTCTGCACACGCCGAGGAAGTGGAACTTCTTTGGCTCATAAGTATTAAATTCTATAACAAAGTTTTATTTTAAATTAATTTTATATATAAGTAACACATTTATTATTATCACTATTATTTTAACTGTGCTTAAAAACATTATTAGGATGGAAAAGGTTATAAACAAAATTGTCATTTTCAATAAATAATAAATCTATATAAATTTATAAAAAAGTATCATTATCATTGGTCTATTTCAGTTATGCTTATTACATACCTACCTTACGTTTAATGTGTAACGCATAACGCGTAACCAAAATTTTTCCCTATCGTGCAGTAAAAAGTTTCACTTCAAAAACTCACTAACAGACTAAATGTATAATTTATCGTATCGTGAATATCTTTCTACAGAGTACTTATTACATGTATACATATACATATATATATATATATATATATATATATATGAGAATGCTCATAAACTATATACTATACGAAGTCCCGTAGTATAAATACTTAACTATACATTTACACACAAATACATACTTACCTTACGTTTAGTAACGTGTAACGAAAATTTTTCCCTACCATGCTATAAGAAGTTTCACTTCAAAAATTTTCATAAAATATTAATGAAGTATTTGAGTGGTAAATAATATTATCCATTTTCTGTTATTACTTTATTAAAAATATTATAAAAATATGTACTACAGAAATTATATTTTAATAAATTCAATTCAATTTATTATTATTATTAAGAATCCACAAATGCGCTACAAAGCGCTAGTAGTGGTTACACAAAATCAAATATAGTTTTAATGTATACATTACAATACATTAGCAACATTAATAAATAATAAATATGGCTCTGAGAAACCGATGTAACTATACAAATATAAAATTTAAACAAATTATAAAAGAACTATTTCGATTAATATAAAACAAAATTAAAATACATTAAGCACGGCACTGCGAGACCTGTGTGAACATGCACGTATGAAAGTCGAACAAATTATAATAGAACTAATTGAAATAACATAAACAAAATGAAATCTATGTAGAAAATTGTAGTAAATGAACAAAAATTTACAATATTATACATTAAGTATGGCACTGCGAAACCTGTGTAAACATGCAAGTATAAAGGTTAAACAATATGTAACATATAACTGTTTCGAAAAAAAAAAAAAAAAAAAAAAAAAAAAATGCAAATGCAGTTATAGTGTTTAGATAATATTTTATAAATTATGGAAACGATAATGAATATCTAAAAGAGCAATTAATAATTAAAATTAAAATTTTAAACTGGTAGTGTACTTTATGGATGTGACAGCGATTAATTTATTAAAGTTCATGTGCCTGCACTGCAATTCATTGTTTACATAGGTTAGAGTAATAAAAATGTTATGTACATATTTGACACGGCTATTTAGCAGTTTGTTAATTAAAGCTGTTACATTGTTTTTATCTGGGTTGTAAGAATTTTGAAGATTTTTAGAATAATTACATAATGAACACTTTATGTATATTGCAATTTTCTGTTTTATTTGAAACTAGATTATTCTTATTTCTGTTGTTGTTTCGTTTTATAAGTTATGGTATTTTAATTTCTAGAATGTTTCGTAATATTTGTGGTTGTAAATTTCTGTATAGTTTCATTTTTCTTTTACCTTTTCTTATTTACTTTTTGTGATGTTATTTAAAGTATTGTGAATTTTGGTCGTTTGATTTTCTTATTGTAGTTTTTTGGTTTAGTGTTTGTTCTATAAAGTTTATTTATTGAGAGATGTTCTACCTAGTAGTATGCTTACTGTTATGTTTATTTATCGTTATTAATATATCGGAGAAGTGAAATCATTTTGAAAATACTTCGAGTACTGCATGGATTTAGCGAATTTATTCTGCTATAAAGATAGTTTCGTCGTAAACTAATAGGAGTATTCAAAGGGGTATTTATCTCACAAGTTTTATGCAATTATCTGATTTAAGATTATTTTGGTTTTATTATGCGTGATATATGTATAGTTAAATGGGACATAAATTACACTGCTAGAGATCTCCCCACTGCATAATGTGTTTAATAATATACTTGCGCCTTTTTTTGTAGTTCGCCAAATGAATCTTGACTGATTCTGGTAATGTATTATAAAAAACGGAACCTGCATAGAAGGCTTGATTTCTCATGTGCTGTTTATTTACTTTGGGTATACACGCTTTCTCTACACCCGATGCTCTTGTAGTTCCTGACTTGGTTGATATATTGAATTTCTCTTTATTTTTATATACAAAGTTCAATAATTGAACTTGGTATAGTTGTTGGAGGTTTAATAGTTTTTTGTTTTTGTTATTTTTATTATTTATGTTTGTAATAACTTTTTTCTGAAGTGATTGTAATGGTTTAATGTAACTCGAAGCTGTTTTCCCCCAATGTATGATTCCATAAGATATAACCGGTTGATATAATGATAGATATAATCTGTGTAACTGTGCATCGGAGAAACATTGTTTTAGGTAATAGAAGAGATAACTCATTTTTCTTGCCTTTATTGAGGTATGCGTAATTTGTCTGTACCAGGTTAATTTTTGATCTAAATAAATTCCTAGATATTTAACCTCTTTTACTCTTTCTATCGGTTGATTTTGAAATAGTACGTGAAAACTATCCCAGTTAATTTGGTATTGATATGTGTATAACAGATATTTTGTTTTATCAGTGTTTAAAATTAAGCGATTTGCACGTATCCATTTTGCTACTATATTTACATCATTTTGTATTAAGTTTTGTAAGATTTCTGGAAACCGGGAGTGTGTTACTAATATTGTATCATCTGCGTAACAGGCAATTTTCCCGGAAATTTTTATATTTAATAAATCATTAATGTATATTAGAAATAGGTAGGGTCCAAGAATGCTGCCTTGTGGAACACCGAATTTCTGAGTTAAACTATAACTCCATAGCCCGTTTATTTTTGTGACATAATTTCTTTTAGTGAGATAGGATTTAAACCAATTGTGTATATTTCCTCGTAAGCCGCATTCATACAGTTTTTTGAGTAGTATACTGTGGTCAACCAGATCAAATGCCTTTCGAAAGTCTAAGTATACTGCTGCTACCGCGCGTCCTAACTCTAAATTTTGTGCAATGTAAGTCACATGATCGTACAAAGCGTCGTCGGTCCCTTTTCCTTGCACAAAGCCAAATTGATTTTCATTGAAAAATTTAATACGATGTAAATAATTTACTAGTAATTCCTTTACGCACTTTTCGAAAATTTTTGCTATTGTAGGTAATATACAAATCGGTCTGTAATTGGAGACGTCTGTTTCTTTTCCAGCTTTGTGTACAGGAGTGATAATACCCAATTTTAAAATTTCGGGGAATTTACCTGACTTTAATGATTCGTTGAAGAGATATGTCAAAGGTTCTATGAAAAAATTTATATTATCTTTAATTAGCATTATCGATATTTCATCTGAGCCGAAGGACGTTTTGTTTTTTAACGATAATATTGCTTTTTTTATGTCACACTTGAGAAAACCTACAAACGCAAAGGAATTTATACTATGCATTAATTCGTTAGTGTTACTATCAGAAGTGCTCACTGTTGTGTAATTTTTTTCTATTAGAGCATTTACTGAGTTTATGAAGTATTTATTGAAATGGTTTGCAATTAAACTCTTATTGTCATTTACATTAAATTTGCACTTCTCAATTTCAATTTCATCTATTGCAGCATTTTTCCTGTGTAACACATTGTTGACAAGCATCCAATACTTTTTCTGATCACTGCCATATTTTTGTAATAGTTTTGAGTAGTATTCTCGCTTGTATTTTCTTACTGCTCTTTGCACTGCTTTAGATGCTTCTTTGTATCTATTTTTTATTGAGGTATTTGCACTTACATTCGATTTTTGTAGCTTATAGAGTCTATTTTTCTCCCGTGCTAAGTATAAGATCTCCTCATTAATCCATTCGGGTCGCTTACTATTTTCTTTCCGTGAGTGTTTTAAACGTTTACAGTGTGATATGCCGTCTTTAATTGTTGTAACAAACCATTCGAATTTTTTATCGATATCATCGGTACTACTATAAATATACTCTGTGTTTGTGGAGGTTAAATAATTTCGAAAAAGATCTTTGTTGAAAAAATAATAGCTATGTATTTGTTTCGCGTGGTAGTTATACTCAATATTTATATTAGCGCTAACTGCGTAGTGGTCCGAAAAAGCGATTTTTACAGTTTCATAATCTGAATTCAGATTCATTTGATCTTGCTCAACTCCTCGAATACATATATGGTCGAGACATGATGAATAACTTTCTTTATGTTTAACGAAAGTTGGTTTATTTACAATGTTAATGAACCCATTGGAAGATAACACATTAAGATATTCGGAGTTTTTATTCGCATCTAGTACGTTGATATTTAAGTCACCCGCAATGATAGCAGTATTTAGCGATAAGTCAATAATATTTTGCAGATCATTATTAAATTTATTTAAAGAGGAATCGCAAAAGCGATAGATTCCTGCAACAGAAACACGGTGATTGTTATCTAGATGTAATATACCACTAACTATGTTTCCAGTTGATATTTTAATTTCACTATGTACAAATTTGAAATCGTCTTTAATATAAATAACTACTCCACCTGATCTTTTTTCTTCTCTGCACTGTGCAAACATATTATATCCCGGAATGTTATACCTAACAATTTCATCAGCATATAGCCAAGTTTCTGTTAGAATTATAATGCTGTATTCTGCAACTTGCTCAGAGAGAAATATTGAAAATTCGTCAAGTTTTTTGCGCAAACTGCTAATATTTAAGTTTAATAAACGAATTATTTGTTTCTTTTCTGTTGCTGTCATTATGATTTATTAAGTTTTTATCCTATTTTAGTGTGTAGTTAAGTTAAAATAATGAGGGCTGAAATTAATTAAAAGTGTGTAAGTAGTTAAATGGTCGTGTTCCCTACATTGAGCAAATAATCTATAACCGGGGATATTAAACTTATAAAGCTCGTCACCAAAAACCCAAGTTTCTGTAAATAACATGATATCAAAGTCGGTGTCTGAATCGCTCAAGAAAACTAAGATCTCATTAAAATGCGCTCGTATACTTTTTACATTTAGATTTAATAAATTAAGATTTGGAGCATCCATTTAGTTGGGATATGGAAATAAAATAAATATTACAGCGGACGATTAATACTAAAATAGTAATTACAGAAATACGTAAGAAAAAACGACGGTATCGAGTTACAGGTTTGGTAATAACCGTGGCGAACTGGGATGTTATCTGTAAAATAGTATTTAATATTAATATAAAGTTAGGTACGAGCAACACGGAAATAGCGATTAAAAGAAGTTATTGTTATGGTTAAGGTTTTATATTTAAAATATCCTGTTACACCCATGCGATATCATGCATTTTGGAAAACTATGTAATAAAGCAAACTGTATAACTGAGTGCAAAAAAAAAAAAAAAAAAAAAAACAGTCATTAATTGGTAACATGCAGAGATTAATTTTACATAACACAACACAGTACAAATTTCTCCGATAAAAGAAGTAAAAGAAAAATAAAAGTAAGAAACATACACTCCTGAACCTAGACAAATAGAGTTATTTAGTTTAGTGTGAAATAAAACGAGAAGAAGTTGCAAAGATACCCAGAGCCAGATAGTCCGAGAAGAACGGCTGCGTGAATAAGTCATTAACTATAGCTCTTTATCCATATAAGCTGATTTCCAAACACCTCTATACTTATAAATATAGCGTATTAATAGATCAATACATCTTAAATATACAAAAAATGCTGATAAATCAGTAAATAATAATAGTCATTCGTTTTTTTGTAATTTCTCGATCTGCTCGATGGAGTTGATTCTAACGAGTCTTGAACCCTCATCTTCGCGTGCGAAAACTTTTCCTTCTCGCACCCAGACATATTTCCAGCCCTTTGTTCGTAAGTTCCTGGCTGCTGTAAACAGTCGGGAGTTGTTGCGAGTTAAATGTTCATTAATATATATTTTCGCATCACCAGCATACCCGATGTCCTTCTGTGTTGGTCTCTTCACTCGGCTATTTTTAATTAGGCGTTCTTTAATTTTTCGTCTACAAAATTTGACGATTATTGCCGGATGTGTCTGTCTTGGCATAAGCGGTAGTCGATGACAAGCATCAATGTCTTGTTCAGTTATAATTATATCAGTTGCTTTTCCCAGTTTTATCGCCAATTCTGTATGAAGTATCTAAAAATATGGAACATATTTTTTCTTTTTTTTGTAATGAATAAGAAAACCCTAAAAAATCATTAATATTTATTTTAAATTTTTTGATTTTTTTCTGATATTTGTGTATTTATAATAATTATTTCAGTTCTAATGGGGAGTCCCCCTTCCCCCGTGAACACAACCTTAGCACACATATTCGCTTTTAAATAGATTTCTTAATGTGATGTTAATTCTCTTCTACATAATATATTTCATTTTTTTTTTGTTGGTATAAGACGAAGACGCTGTATATATTTCACTTTATAGTTTTAAAACTACGTTATTTAATATCTTTTTTATTTATTTATTTATTTATTTACTTTTTTTTTTTTTAATTCATTTTGCGTTATTCCTTTTTTTCTGTTCTTGCAAATTATGTGTAGGAAATTTGTTCATTGTCTTTATCGAAATTTTCAATGTCACTTTTCTTTTAGATAAATTAAACTTTTTATTTTTTGAAATTTCAAAAAAAAGTGAGTTCTTAATTTGTTTTTGTTTATGTAGCAGTACGTGCGTAGGTCAAGTTAATTCTACTTCAACATTTTTCTGTTTTAGAAAAGTGCCCGGGAAACATCAGGATCCGCCACTTACATATACATTTATATATGTATATTTGAAAAAGATCAATCCTTCCAATCTTGCCATTGGGGCACCCTCTGAAATGGAAATGTTTCTCTAATACTTATAAAAGAGTAAATTTCAGTTGGCTACACTTATTATTAAAACATAATAATAATTATTTACAGTTTATGTAACGGTTTGTTTAACAGAAAAAAATTCTGCAGTTCAAAAAAGTTTTTCCTAAATTGTTATAATATTATATTGATATCTACATATGTATATAGGTCACGGGTTCAAGACTTGTCTTGTTCCAGATCTCCAAGTCACTCCCAGGTTTACCCAATCCAAAATAATTGGGTATCAGAGAAATCTGGGGAAGTAAAGGCGGCCGAGAGAAAGGAACTGCCCTCCCTTCTCTCATTAGTGCCGTTGGGCTTAGTACATTGTGAACCTTAACTTCACAATCCATGATACCTTATCAATGGTATGAGATTACTTTACTTACTATATGTTGCTGGAGCGCTTGGCTTATAGTCTTGCGTGTACACTCGCCCGTTGTATAATAACAACTGCAATGAGCGGTGTAGCCTATTTTCTACGGTTAGAATGAACAAATAGGCAGTCACGGTGCTCGGAATCGAGCAATACGACTAAAGATATATGTCTTAAGGCTGAATATCCGGGAAAATTTTTCAAGACGCCGGTTGCATTGACATTTCGTGCAATTTCCATGATAGTTAATATTAATATTTCATGACTAATTTTTGGCTAGCTACATTAAAAAAATAAAATAACTTTAAAAAAGAAAGAAATACCAACTTCAAGATTTAACATAAAAAATTTAATAAAAATTCACTAAAAAGTAAAATATAATTATTTACTGCAAAATGCTATATTTTTTAGTAAAATAAGGCGTTATTATGATTGTTTTTTTGAAACAACATTAATACTTATTATAGTCAACGCCGAATTTAAGTTACAACAATGAATAAAAGCCACGTTAGATGAGTATAACTCCACAATCACTCTTATTCCATAATTTCAGTAACATATGAGAGTATTAATGTTGTTTTATTATCTTTTCCAATATAGTTATTTTTTATTTTTCTGGTTCATTTTTATTAAATTTTTAGAGTAAATATTGAAGTCGATTAAACCAATTTTATTTTTCTATTTTTAGCGTACTTTTGAGTGGTAATATAGACAGATCACTCTAAAATGATATGCTACTCCCGGTACGTACCTATATAAATCTGGGTATCGGTTTAAAAATGTTCAAATTCCGTCAATGATGAACTTGTTAATCACGCTTTAAGGGTTTCAGATTCATTATTTTTATTCGAATCTATATTTATATAATATTTCAAGTGATTTTTATACCTCCTCTAATTTTAAAATTTTAACTGTTCATATTTCGCTTATACATTCCAATGGTAATTTTTCGGATAATTTTTATTCGGTCTTATTAAGCCGGAAAAGTATAGCTCCAAGCAAACAACTTTTTAACAGTTATTTTAATGACTACTTAACAAATAACCGATATTTATCGGTACTCATATTGGACCATCACTGGTCGTTACCGTTTCGAATAAATCAACCATACGATCAAAAGTTATACGCAGTAATGCTAAGATACGTAATATTATTACTGTCAGTGAAGAGCTTGCAAATGATAGCGGTTTCAATTTGCTTTTTTCGAATCTATATATTTAAAATATTTTAATTTTTTGTCTTATTAAAAATTACCTTTTTTACAATTACGCTTCCATAGTAAATTGTTGACATTTTAAATGACATTGGCGTCTGTTATATTACTAAAAACGTCTTTAAACAAATCATACTTTTTCACGTTATTTGATGATTACTGAGCATCTGTGCACATCGATATTCAATGCTGTACTCTCGTGCCCCCCCCCAACTGGTACGCTTTCCAACGAATAAAGAATCATCAAAATCGGTCCACACGGGTGCAAGTTTTGAACAAACAAACAAAAAAAAAACAAAAAAAACATAAACTTATAAGCTCCCTTTTTTTTTAAGTCGGTAAAAAAGTACTAGAATTATTTTGACGATTGCCGAGCAAATTCCCAATAAATTTTCATCATTCGAGTACAAGAGGTAGTTGTACGAAATATATGAATACTCATAATGCAATTTTTTCCCCATCAAAGAAAAATTTACTATTTCTTTAAAATTCTTCATATCGCTCTCGCCGTAAGAATAATAACGTTGTCTTCAATGCTTACAAGTCAGATATATAACCCGCGTTGTATATTTTCCAGCAACGGCAACCGTAACGAAAAAAAGTGACAGCAAATTATGAGCACTTTCTTATATTCCCCTATTATAGTATAAGGCGTTCGTCAGCGACATTTCTCGTTTGTCAACTCTCCTATTCCTGCTCGAATTATCGTAATTAACGACCTAGATTGTCGAAGACTTTACATAAAATTTCTTACTCTCGTGGAATTTCTTTGAGCGAAAATCCGGTCCCATTGCAAAGATTATATATGCACTAAGCCTATACGCTTCTAAAGGGATTTTCTTAAGCCTAGCAAATGGTGCTGGCATAATAATAATTACAAGCGCGTGTCACCAAAGCAGCGTAGAATAGGTCGGAAACTTTTGATAACTGTAAAACTACTAAAAATCGCCAAACATCGGATGAGATAATCCGCTTAATCAGCGCATTTTACCTTTTCGCGCTATCGTATATTTCGATGTTCACGGCGACGAATCATAAATCGTAATTAGCTACTTACTCGGTGTCACATCATCTAATCCGCAGGATTACTCTACAGAGCTCCAGAACTGCTACGTGCTTCTCATTCCTACTACAACATCGGAACTCAAAAGGGTGACGTATACTCATTCGGTATTGTACTGTATGAAATAAATGGCAGACAAGGACCTTACGGAAATTCAACTTATCTCACCGTTTCGCAAATTCTGTACAAAATTCTTCATCCAAACAATTCCGAATCTACTTATCGGTATGCATCTTTATTTAAAATATCTGTATAATATAGAGGCTAACATATAAATATTTCCGCGCGTTAAATTTTAATTATGACACTCGACGTGATGACAGTCGAAAGTTTACCGATGAATTTTGAGCAGAATCGTTGGAATTCAAATTGAATCCGTGCCTGATTTATAATATACCATTCATTACATAGACATTTTATCTGAAATTATTAATAACGCAATTTAATAAAAAAAAAAACGAACATTCTCTGCATAATCCGTAAAATAATTTTACTTTATATCGAGACTCCTCTTAGCCGTGATATTTCTTCAGAAAGTTTGAAATACTTATCATTTAATGACTAAGAACTGTCGGTAATTTAAGGAAGCTGTTATATACAACTTTAAAAAAAAAAAAAAAAAAAAAAAAAAATGTCGCGTTCGCCAAAAAAGACATTATCCCAAGAAGAGGGAAAAAAATAAGAAGCAAAATCAGATATTTATGCGATCAGATATGGAGGATAGAAAAGACTCAAGTGACGGAATGACCGAAGGTGGTGGCAAGGAGAGAACAAAAAAAAATACGGAATCGGAAGACCAACTGACAGAAGAGAAGAGGTAAAAGGAAGAACGTTCAGAAGCGATACAGGTGCACCCAAACAAAATGTGATTAGCGTCACCTATAAAATTGTGAGAGAAAGGGTGAAGGGAATAGAGAGCAGAGGGGACCAGGGAGAAGCGAAATAAAAAAGCAGGAAGCAAACTGTGCCCAAAACGTAAACGACAGATTGCAGAGAGAGTTGAATGCCACGTGAAAGGATAATTGAAGAACCAGGGATAAGACGGTAGATTAGACTGGATAAAGAGATGGATTTGAAAATGAGGACGAATAAGAGTTTAACCATAATTTTGAATGAGTTGAAGTGGAGAGGAAATTAATATCATGAGATGAAAATACGCTGAGAAATTCACTGGTAGAAGAGGGTGAACGAGCTAGTGTATCGGCCGAGTCGTTACCTTCGATTCCGCAGTGCCCAGAAGTCCACAGTAGGTCAATTTGAACGGAGTAAAAAAGGAAAATGTTATGGAAAAGAGAGCGTATGAGAAGGATTACGTAATCAAAAGACGGAGGAGGAAAAGAAGAGGAGATGGCTTCGAGGACACTGTGGGACTCTGATATAATAAGGACTTCATGAGAAACTAGGAAAGAAGCAACAAAAAGGACGGCACACAAGATAACAGTAGACTCGGCATAAAAAACTGAACAGAAGGAAAGGAGCTTGAAGGTTTCAGAATAATTTAAGGAAAGATAAAAGAAGGCTGAGAGTGAATATCGCAAAGTGATTAGGGAAAAGAGAGCCAAAGGCACTTAAAAACTCTGATTTAACAACATGGTGAAGGAAGGGTTTGGTAGGGCAAGTTAAGAATAGGCAATTAATAGGATGTAGATGTGTAGAAAAATTGAAAGAAAAGTATAGCAACATGAATAAATATATGGAAAAAAGTGAAAGAGACGGGTGAAAATGAAAGATAGTATTGAAGCTTTGTTGATAGCAAATCGCCAGTTGCGATATAAGAATATAAATTAACAAGAGAAGAAGAAGAAATAGGTAGACGTTTGATTGAAAAGCGGTAATCTAGATAGGACCTTCGAACGAAAAAAGGAGCGGATGAGTGATTCGGCATGTAAAACGGGAATAGGAGTAGACTTTCTAGCTCTCAGACGAAGACAAACATTCTGGGCACGGTCGAGTTTAGACAGCAAGGATGTGGAGGAATTTCCATAGATAAAACAACAATAATCAAGGATAGAACGAAAAAGATTTGTAGAGCATTAATAGAATGCATGGGTCTCCACTCCAATTATTACGGGAAAGTAACCTGATCACATAATGTTCGAATGATCTTCGCTTTCAATGAAACAACCTTCTTTTTATTCCTTTCTGTTATCCAGCAGTTTTTTTTTTTTTTTTTTTTTTAGATCCCCTCTTTGGGCACGTCAGCTAAGGACCTACACCCAGAAACAACAAAAAAGAAAAGAGCCGTCAGTTAAATTTTGATTCGGTCAGATATGGACAATATAAAGGAACTAACGGATGAGATAATGGACAGTGAAGAGAAGGACAGAATATATGATGCACAATAAGGAGCGGGGAGCTTGAGTTTCAGCAAACAAGAATATAGGATACCGCGTTCAACAGAAAGGAATGGATATTCAAAAAAGATGTGATTGGTGTCGCAAATTGCCGCTTCGTTTGGTTGGAGAGGACAATTTGGAAAGAAGACAAGGGAAAAGCAAAAACGAGAGGAAGGAAGAGCAGAATGGTCAAAACGCAAGCGAATCATAGAAATGACAACGGAACGGGGAAGTAAAGGAGACTCAAAGAACACCAGATACTAGAAGGAAGACTAGGTTGTACAGACAGATAAAAGGATTGATCGTTACGGAAGGAGGAAGGATAAATATCTGATCAAAATTTAAGATGAAATTTAGAACATAGGGAATTCAAGTTAGAGGATGGAATTGTTTTAAAGAAGGAACGAGAGGAAGCAGCAACTCGAGCCAAGGAATCGGCCGTCTCATTACCTATCCAGCAGTGTTCCCACTCCTAATAATGCTTCGTTTATTCTTTCCCTTCCTTTTCCTCCTGTCATCCAAGTGCTTGACACATACATTCTTATTGGATATTTCACGTCGCATAAAAATCTGATTCTCTTTCTTCTCCTTTTCTCAGCTCTTGGGCCAATGTCCATGTTAACAAACCCATTAGAGAGGGGATAATAAAAAAAAAAAAAAAAAAAAAAAAAAAAGATGTTATAACAGCATTATTTTTTAAAACACCCAAAAGGTATAGAATTTTTAATGCAAGTATATTATCAATGTGGCAGAAACTTTTAAATTAGCTCCCCCCCCCAAAAAAAAAATCTGTATTAATTAAATAGAAACATACATAAAATCAACCAGAAAAGAAAATTTCGAGCGATAATTTCCAAAAAAAAAAAAAAAAAAAACAAAAAAAAACGCGGATATATACGCACCCTCCATACATACACGAATATTAGAATCGGTAATTTTTTAATTACAATTATGAGAAGACGTAATCTACTCTGTACAATTGTAATCGATTAATTTTGGTAATTACAAGAGTGATTCTTGCAATTTTAATGTAATCGATTACACTTCAACATAATGCATAAAATTACCGAATAATAACCGGGATTTGATCACTAGACTTCATCAAGATCAAACAAAGACAGTAACTTTCTTTTTCTTTTTTGGGCGTGCCAACTATGGGCAACCAACGCAAGTGAAATTTTTGAAATGCCAATGTGTGACAGCGAGATTCGAACTTGGTCTTACCTGACGGACGAAATATCACTGCCTAACCAATTGCGTCACGGTAGTTGGTTAACTTTAATATTTAAATATCCAGATGATAATAATTTTACTGCATCGACAGTGTATAATAACAATAAAACGTGGTTTATTTTTTCTTATTTATGTATTTATATACTTCTGCGCATAACATCGCATACTATTGAAAGATCGATACTATCATCCATCCAAATCTAGTTAAATATTCGAGTTTTTTAATTGTCCGACCGGTTAATGTTGATGAAGAGTACTCTCTATTCGAATTGCTCGACAAATCCGACTATGCTCTCTTGACGGAACAAGAATTCATTTAGAGGGAGAATTTAAGCCGATTTTTTATGTACATCGTGTTTTACATACGAAAGCAAAGAAGACATTCGCATTTGATTTTGTTTATTTTCTTCGTTTCCATTCATATTAAGATCCAATCTAACCTCTTTTCTCATTTTTAACATTATCCCTACGTCTCTTTGTCCTTGGTTGGCGTTCCCATTGTGAATTAAATAGCGTGACATTAAAAGTACATTTTCCGATTAAAAGAGGTCGTCACCGTGCAGCGTTTCGGAGGAGGATTTTCACTTCAAGATTGTTTTCACTGTTCTCAATTCAAATTAACCCAAGATAAATTAACCGCTTAGTCCCTTCAATACTTTTCATTCCTCCAGTAAAGTCTTAAAATATTATCTATCGACATTCTTAAAAAATGTTTACAAAATTTCGGGGAAAAGGGAATGTCTCCATGATATTTCTTTTCTCAATCCACCACCGCTCTGTAGATGTACTTGAACTTTGAATATCTATTTGAAACGATTAGACCATATTCTCTCCAAATAAATTTTCTAAGAAAAAAACCAAAGAAATTGATTTTCTCTCCAAAAAAGATATATGATGCCACATACACGGGAATTACCAATATGCAATCCAAGTCATATTTTCAACCTCATCTTTACTGGTTGCGGCAAGGTCAAGGAAAGAAAATACAAACGTCTATTCCAAAATTTTGCTAATAATTATCATAGTTAATAAAAAGTAGTTAACCTTTACTCTTTTCGTAGACCGCCTTTGGAAGCACTGGAAAACAGTTTCGATTACATTCGCGACTGCTTAAAGGAATGCTGGTCCGAGAATCCAGACGAGAGGCCAGATTTTAAAACTATACGAAATAAATTAAAACCGATGCGTAAAGGAATGTAAGTACATAAATTACCAAAATTCTAATAATATTATTATTACACGGCCGTTTAGAACATTGGATACTATTTGCAACGAAATAAGCCAAATTTTAAAATACCGTCAATATTTTCTTCAGATCCAATAAAAGCTTAGTACACTGTATAAACAGGCAGCGCGATAGCCTAGTAAATAAGGTGCTTGGCTACCAACAAACCAGAGCTGTTATAGGTTATATCGTGGCTCGTTCCGGATCCAAGACGTTCCTACGTCCAGCTTTTGAAATAACTGGGTACCGGAAAAATCTAGGAAAGTAAAGGCGTCCAAGAGAAAGGAACTGGCCCCAATATTCTCTTCAAGTCCATTAGGCTTAGAGTACTACACTGTGAACTTTAATTTCACAATCCATGATATTACTTCATTTTACTTTTACTTTACTTACATTGTAAACAACTCAATTCTACAATATATATTATATTGCAGACACGGGACACACTTTATTTTTACAGTCGAGCAACAAAATAATTTAGGTCGTTGATTATTATATAATGAACGAGGTAAAACCAGAACACACAAATGCTGATCGCCTGATAAAAAACAGAAAATTAAAAATTTGAACGTAGATTTTTTAATTTTTTCGGTTTTGCGCAAACTAATACGTAACATTTACTATTTCTTCTTCATCCGCTGAAACTGTGTTCGCGTGTGTTCAGTTAGATTAAGAAATTTGGTCTCGACAAAACAAACATGCTAACAAGTCGCAAAAGTGTGAGCGATTCGACGTCAGTCGTTGATCTTATCGCTTTTACGTTGACTAAGATATATGTATAGGTATATATATATATATATATTATGCTGTATTTCTATTTTATAAATAACTAAATTTAGGCCCCCTTCAGATTCAAACTGCATACACTGAGTTCATCTCTACTACTTACAATTAGGTAAACAATAATTCGGGTCTTCTTAAAGTTCAGGCATTAAGTATACATACACCATATTTAAAACCTACAGGCCTCTTTTTTTTTCTATTTTCCAGCGGAAGATGGGAACATTTCCGACCCATTTTATTTAATATTCAATTTAAATGTTTGATAATTTTTCATTATTTTTATAAATCATAATAGCTATGTAAAAGCAAATTACCGTTAAACAGAGAATTTTCCAATTTGCAATAATTTTATGACCTATTCTATTCGGTAATGCGTAGCTGTGTGTAAATAATTTCACTTATTCACATTAAAATAATATTTTACATTGAACACCGATCGTCTCTGTTCCGATCGAGATAATTCGTAGCTCTGTGTATTAATTATTTTACGTATTGCGCACCGAGAAAAAGAAAAAAAAATCGCGCAGCTATAACTAGTTTTTATCAAAATAAATAGTCCATTTTCATTGGCAACAGAGCGAAGGCTAAGGATCAAAAGAAGAAAAAATCAATGATTCGCACTATTTTTATCGATAATTTATCCATTCTCGGATAAATTAATCAAGAAAGAGTTTTGAAATATATAGAAAATCAATAGTTCAGTGATTTGTTGGCCTCGAAATGCACGTTAATAAAATATTGATGTTACTTGAACTAGTGACGGCAATAAAAACAGAAATATTAACTGCTCCCAGTTTTACAGATTCTTTTCTCAGTAATAATTTTCTAAGGAACGAAATATTTTTGAACAAACGATTTTTTTATGTTTTGTATTTAATAATATTCTTTTGTTATAAAAATGTATAAATGTTGTATTTCAGTTTAAATAGTAATACAGTAAAACCTCGATTATCCGTGTTAATTGGGGATTCATCATGCACGGATACGAGAAAACACGGTTAACCCGCAGCCGGCCGTTCTGCGAGTTTTTATGTATCCCCAATCTTGCGACCCACGTAATATGTGGGTGTCGGGAGGCTCTTCACTCCATTTCATATTATGAAAAGATAGCTGACCATCTACGATTGCAATTGTATAATTTTTCTGTATTACGTTTTTTGTTTTTGCTTTATAATAAATACGTATAATACTGTATAATGATAGCTGTGATATAAAACCCCCCTTTTAGCGAGACTGGATTATTTAGACTAATTTAATTACGGTACATATTGTACACATACGGAAGATTTATAAAATTTAAGATTTTTATTCATTTTAAATATATTGTATATTGACAAGACGAAGAAATAAGAACACAACAGGTAGGGTATAAAGAAAAATGAAATGAACGTAACGTAGAGAAAAAAGGTGTGATAAAAAGGAATAGATTAGACTACGTCATATTAATTTTTTGTGAAAAAAGTCAGTCAGTTTCTTCTGTCTGTCGGCAATCTCTTTCTGTTTTATCTTCGTCTCGGGAAATTTTGTAATTGCAGAATGTCTGTGATCTGTCTGCTACTCGAAATACGTGATCACAGTTTGTAATGCAACGCAGTTTTACAGCTTACTCGCTGTTCCTGGTACTCTAGCGTTTCGACTTCCTCTCTTCATTTTCCCATTCAGAATCCGCATTGATTTCATTTAACATTTCTTCATCGGTACGCTAACCAGGATCAATTTCATAATTATCTATCCACTCCTTCATATTTTCATCAACATGTTCAAATTCTTTTCCATCATAATTTGGAAGCTTTTTTGCAGGAAGCACGCCAGTTTAAAGAGATGATGCACGGTTAATCCGCCAACCGGTTAAAACACACACGGATAATCGCGGTTTTACTGTTGTACTTAGTTGTTCCCTTCTTTTATCGCTACTTGTATCAGAATTTTATTGGTAAAAAATAGTTTTCAGTTCGAAATTTTTCGATGCAACCGTTTGTATTTATAAATAAACATAAAAACATTCTGTAAATTTAAATAACCGACTGTTCACTACAACTGAGAATTTCCTTCCTTAATGAAATTAACAGAAAAAGATTGTTTCTTCTTTTTGGCTTTTATGAAGAAAGAGTATTATTATAGGTTGTGTCTTCATTTGAAAACAGAAGAAAATAAGACAATCGTTTTTGCTTCCATTTTTATTATATCCAATTCTTAGTCTCTATATTTAGGATTGAAAATGGCTCGCGTGTGTCATTGTAAATGGTGGCCCCGTCCCCTAAGCTCTGTGATGTTTCTCATTTAAAATAGGCTCTTCTCAATCGTATCGAATGAAATAAACCGTTGTTAGTAACATCTGTGTATGTTATCATGGCAAATCTTCCTCGCCAGAGGTTGGAGCCGTAACTGAATTACTGATGGATTAAATTTAACGAAGAAAACTATGCTAGCGAATTTTCTTGACCCGATATCGCGTATTTTACACATCGTGATTAATAGTGAAATATAAATTCAACGGCGAACCGTAATTTACTGTTTTCGCTTCAATTTTATTCCGTATCTCTGAAACACTGCTATATATGCGGAAAGACAGATGGACGCGTCCAACTCCGACAAATTTGATTTTATCAATAGCGAAAAATTGCCCGAACCTCAACATTTTCGATGCCGCGTACCAAGGACAAAACCAGAAGTACATTACGCATCGCATCTCTCTCTCTCTCTCTCTCTCCGAAAAATTTGCAGAGGGTACCCCAAAAGCTCTCTATACAACGGAAACATTAATGTTTATGCGTTACACTTTCGTCAAAATGACTACCGAAAAATGTCGGTCGCGGCCCGGCCCCTTCTAACGAATTATAAATTGTACCATTGAATTCAGTAGCAATGAAAATTTTTCGGAAACTGTCGTAAAATATATTATAGGACGGTATTATGAAATTTTTCAACTCGGAAGATCGGAAAATTTTAAGGGAAAACTTTTCTTATATCCCGGACAAATAATACTTACGATCAGCGCGAAATCTTAAAATAAGGCGTTTTTTCATTCGCTCATTATCGAAATAAGTTGGCCGCTTGCTGTTTCGTTGCTCTCGAGTTGAATTTGTCATCCGCGAATGAAAATAAAGACACACATCGTCGCTATAGTGGCTGAAATCGAAAATATTCCAAAAGTTCGTGCATTGCAATATAGATAAATACGAAATATTCAATAATCCATCTTTTACAACATCTCTCCTCTCTGAATAGCAAGAACGTATAGAACAATATAATTAAAAAATAAATAAAAACATATAGTTCACCGAGACCAGTGTCGGATGAAAACGTCCCCTGCCTGTATTCCACGGTGCAAGCGAATTTACAGAAAAAAGAAAACCACGGATGACGTTGAAGAGATGGCTGAATAGAGAAGTAAAAGGAGGCAAGATTAGAAAATGAAAAAGAGCTGAGCCATAATTTGGATGAGCGACTGGGGAAAGAAGTAGAATGTTATGAGCTGAAAATGTGGCCAAAAATTAGCCCCCGAGAAATGGATGAAGGGGCTAAGGAATCCCCTATATTAATGCCACCAATAAAACTAGTTTTTTTTGCGGTTTTTTTTCGACGACCATGAAATAAAATCTCCAGAAGAGAATATGTCCTTATGTGTCGAATAATTCTTGATAAGAGCGCTAACTTTACCATTACAGCGTACAACGATTACACTGAACACAAATTTTAACGGCCTTTAAAAAATAATGAAACGCGATTTTTGTTTTTTTGACCGCACAGGCCTCTCTATTGTGGCCGGCAAAAAGAACTATTTACTGAATAAAAACAAAATGAATTAATTTGTCCGTCTAAATTTATTAAAGAACGATGTCATTTTAAAAAGATGCATCTGTACATTAATACTTTACCAATAAATAAAAAAAAAAAAAAAAAAAAAAAGGGAAGAAAAATCATCACATATAAAAAAAAAAAAAATCCTAAGAAAAGCTGAAAATCTAGTAAGAATAAAGAGTGTTAAAAATTGTTTTTTTTTTCCATTTGGAATCGCCAACAACAAACACACTCGGAAACGAACATAAAATTCATTAGTATTAATCATTCGAATAATGAAAGAATAAACAATTGAGAACTTTCTCCGACCATAACAATTTATCTTTTAATCTGCAGCGTGAGTTATACATACGACATCTAGAAAAGTTTTTGTAAAAGCATCGACGTCGCCAGCGCAACTGGTAAAAATTGTATTCTTGTAGCCGATAGCCAAAAGTAAGAAATAAAAATAAAAGATTTTCCAGCGAAGAAGAGGCTACAATTTACTTGCAAACTAATGATGGACAAGCTTAACCACAAACTTCTCTACTCCCGGCGAAGTAAATAATAGCTTTATTGGAATAAACAATAAAGGTTATTTAAATTAGAAAATTCGCATATTAATTTTTTTCTTATCATCTAATCATTTTACTAGATGTTATCAACATATTATGCTGATTTCGCTTTATTTGTGCAAGACAATTTTTATTTTGAACATGTTCCATTCAAACGCCTTCCATTTTTCTTTTAAAGCCATCAATTCATTCATCGTGTTTCTTCAAAGGAGGACTAATATTTTGCTTTATTATTAGAAAAAAATTATTCAAAAACATAAAATTTTGTGTTTAAGTCCGCACTTGCGTGACATTATAACAAACCAAAAAGGGAACGTCCAATTCTTGAGTATACATGAAGTGTGAACATGACGCTCGAATAGGAAATCGCTAAAATCCTCAAGATGAGCAAGAAAAATTAAAAACATTCTATATGTAATTTAGCCATTTCAATAAATGATTAAACCAGCTACCGTCATCATTGGTTGTGGAACTGGGTTCAGATCCGCTCCGCACATTAAAAATATAAAAAACGAACATTCACGCATTTAAATTGGCCAACCCCCTAAAACGCACACGCATACATAATAATAATAATATATTTATATATATATTTATATATATATATATATATATATATATATATATATATATATATATATATATATGTGTGTGTGTGTGTATGTATATTAAGAAAAATAACGCGTAACAAGATTAAAATTAAAACTATCCTGCTCAAACAACAGTAGCTACTTGACGAGTTTCGAGACTGTAATCAAAATTAATTTCTAGCCACACCTGTACGCTGAACAAAACCAGATGCCATTTAATCTGTAAAACTAACAGCGAAATTCCGTAATCTTTAAAATGTTATTACACGAAACGAATACTACACTTGAATTAAGCTTTTATTTACATATCTGTGTTGCATGGGTAGGAATTTTAATTTTTACGAAATTTGTAGAAATCCATCGATAAACTCTGTGGTTTACACTAACCGGTTTAAGTAACTAGTAGCAATAAAATGTTATGAAATCCAGACACACAACTCGGTTATTTTCTAATTATTATTATTGTAAAGTTTTTAAAATATTTCCCATATTATTCACTATTGAAAAAGAAAAAAACCTATTTTATATAGGAAGGCAAATATCTTCGATAATATGATGGCGATGATGGAAAAGTATGCAAACAATTTAGAAGTTCTGGTCGACGAAAGAACTGATCAGCTAGTTGAAGAAAAGAAGAAAACAGGTTAGAATTCACAACCGAATGCATTAGTCTATTAACATACTGCTTCCGTAAGTAGAGCTACTTCGTGATTTAAAATGGCTCGACTAAAAAAGAAAAAAAAAATGCAAAAAAAAACGCGGTTCTTCAATTATTTTAATAATTACAACGTGCCATTTACTTTTTTTAATAAAAAAAAAAAAATAAACGTAAACCGTGTCACTTTAAAGTAGTTGTTACAGTTCTCCGAATCGTTTTCCTTTTTGTGTGTTTCGAGCTCGAACTTTCAAGCGCCTTTCATTCTTTTTTTCTTATCAAATTCGTATCGTATTATTTCTTTTTCACATTACAACATTCAAAATTGATGGCATAATCACGAGCAGCACATACACAGCGAACAGAAACAAAACATTCAAAAAAGTTAATTAACAAACGCCGAATTTTTATTAAAAATTTATCGTAAGTTTTTTTTTACGAAATATTAAAATACCATAATGTTTCGCAGAAAATGTACTACGAATGTGATGGAAACATTTTAGATCCAATTTTTTTACGAGACCCTATTCGCAAATGGTCTTTTAATTTATAATTTTTATTATCGGTTTTTCCTTTTTTTTTTTGAAAAGAGTAACTAATTTTATATTATAATTATCAACTCACGATTTGCAATGTCAAAGCCTAAATCTATTTGGACAATTAAAGAATTTCGCTTACGTGTAAGAATTTTTGTCATTTCGAGCTAAAACGGAATCGATGACATAGACCGATGAGAAATTTTGAAAAATACATTTTCCGCTAACTATGAAGATAATGGCGCGCGGTGCATATTTAAAAACAAAATTATTTTCCGGTGAGACAGGGGAACACTGAAATTAATATCCCATTTTAAATGATATTTATTATTCCTTTTAATCTTTTATCTTTTGGGTTTTTCAAATTTCCGCAAGGACAACTCCTTTTACCGCCCTTTTTCCCTCAAAAAAGTGCAGATGGAAAGATTTCCTTTTTTTTTATTTACGTTTACTAACGTGCAATTTGTATTTTTACTTCAGACGCTTTGCTATACGAAATGTTGCCTCGGACGGTTGCAGAACAACTCAAAAGAGGCCACAAAGTGGACCCGGAAAATTTCGATTCAGTCACAATTTACTTCAGCGACATAGTCGGCTTCACCGCCATGTCAGCAGAAAGTACTGCGCTACAGGTAAAATTAGGAGAAACTAATTTACAATTTCGAACAAGATCTTTTCGGGAAAAGATCGAATTTTACCGTCGGGACTAGCGCGGAAAACTTAATTATATTTTTTTAATTACACCATTCCTTCTTCCAGGTAGTTGACTTTTTAAATGATCTCTACACGGTGTTCGATTCAATCATTGAAAATTACGACGTTTACAAAGTTGAAACTATAGGCGACGCCTACATGGTGGTACGTAGTAGTGGTCTTGTATAAGATATATCGAATAAATCGTATTTTATCTAATTTTAAAAATCTGAAGAAAACTCATAATAATCGCATAAAGGCAGATGCGTGGTGAGAAAAGCCTTTTTCTTAACAATCTACCTTTATAACGAAAGAAGCTATTGGTCATGAAATTACAAAAAGAACCTCTCCATCTTATTGATTCCAATAGTATTTGTTTCCCCATCTCATTCTCTTCGCGCTAATTCCACTCACCAGAGTACAGTGGTAATATGTCCACACGTTAAATTCTTCATTTCCCCATCATGTGAAAATCTTCACTGATGGTTTCAAAAATTATGATAACGGGGTGGGCGGTGATTTTACATCCTCTCGCTTAATCATTCGGAATCCTTCAAACTTCCTTCCTTTTATTTTTTCTGCAGAAGCAATCTCCATTCACCGTACTGTCTCCTTTATTTCCTCTTCAAGAAGGACCTGTAAATTTTTCATTAATACCGATTCCAAATCTATGCTGCAAGCTGTTTCTTCTCCTCCTTCCCGCTCGTCTAATGATATTATTTTTTCTGTTCGCGCCTTTATTTCCAACTTGCGTTTAGCACGTTCTATCCTTATTGACTTTTTATGAATTCCTGGCCACTCTGCCATTGAGGGCAACGAAGCAGCTGACTTCCTAACTCGCTCGGCATCTCTCAATGGTCCATTCCTTTTGCATTTTCCTGCCTCAGACATCCTTTTTCTCTCCGCAAGTCTCCTTACCAGACTATGGGTTGACATCCACCCTTCTTTTTTCGCCAACCGTTCTTCCTTCTACCTCCTCCTCCAGCCTATTTCCAATCCACAGCCCTGGTTCCAATTTGTTCCCTTTTCTCGGCGTACGGCTATTGTTTCCTTAATTAGACTCCGTCATTCCTTCCTTCCCTCTTCTCGTTTTTCTTTTTCTCTTTCACCTTCTTCCTTTTGCCCTCTCCACTCTACTGATCTTCCCTTTATATACGACCCCAACCATGTCCTTTTTGAATGCCCTGCTCTTTTTCCTGAGCGCTCTCATCTATACGCCGAACTCTTGACGTTGGATCTTCCTACCCCTTCCAATGCTTCCTTTATCCTTTCCTTCCCATCTCCAACCATTATTCCCCTCCTACTTTCCTTTATAATCTCTTGAGTAGGTGATCTAAGCTCATTTAGTTGGGACAGTGCTGACACCGAACCCATTTATATATAAAAAAAAAAAAAATCTTCTTACAGACACAAAATACAGTTTTCACTTCACCACTCGCTTTTTAACACGCAACGTGAATTATATTAAAATTATGCGCTGTTATAAAAAAAAATTATACAGCCATTAATAGAAAAACATTCCTACCGTTTATTACGGCTTTATTTTTGTAAAGAAATTTATAATTTTTGCAAAATGTTTTATTTACTTTTTTTGTATTTCATATTTTTCAGCTTAATTTTAAATTAAATAAACCACGAATGTAGCTTTAGTGCACGGCAGTGGTGCGGTTTCTATAGAAAGTCTTTTAGAAAATTTAATATGCATATTTTAAATGAAAAAAATAAATACGTAAATAGTACCAAAACGCTAAACCAGAATATTAAATTACAATTTAAAAACGGAAATGCGTAAAGAATTACGCATTCTTTGTATTTATATTCACACGAGCGCAAAGTTCGAATCCAAGCATCTATTTTCAAGACCTAACCGAAATTTTCTTCCGGGAACTCGAAAATTCGCCTCCGTCCGAAACCCTTAGAGCTGAGTACCCAACCGATAATAATCCAAACGCTTTGCCCCTTAATCTACAAAATAATACAAATTCGCTCTAGAGCAAGCAACAAACTTTGTAAAGTTTGCCGACGGCAAATCTACTACTGATGATGTTAAGGAGTTCATGAATCTGGAAGGTCATAAAATTGTTGAAGATAACGATTAAAAGCTATTGTAGAAACAGTTCTTCTGTGCAGAAGACAGAAAATGGTCCTAAGAGGAAGCCATGATTACGGAGAAGTTGGAGTAAATGAACCTGCTCACAGTGACGACAATTTTCGAGAACTTCTCCGTTTTCGTTTGTGCTCGGTCTGGTGATGAAGAGCACTTAAGAGCCGTTTACTTACACAAAGCATACACAATAGAGCCTTTTATACTTCATCGGGAATTTAGAATGAAACGACAATGCCATTCAAGTGCGAGTACTTAAAAGGGCTAAATAGGCAGGTTTTTTTTTATTGTATTGGCAAACGAAACTATTTTCATGGAATCTTGCAATAATAATATAAAAAAAAAACAACTATGTAGGATCGGCAGAAATAGTATAATGGATGGGTTCACTTTTGGCACCAAGATAGTATACTTACGATAATTTGAAACATGCTGTAGGATTTTTTTGGAAATGTACGATGGTAGGAGATGATAAAACTAGTCAAGTACAACACTAGGAGCTTCGGATTTGGGTAAATTTGAGGACTACAATGCGAGTTAAAGTATAAAAATGAAGCTCATGAATTTTTGGCCTGGGATGAATTTTAGAGTCTCGGAAGAAAATTTGGGATAGTTTTTGAATTCCGGCACAGGAAATGAGGTTAGTTTTGGGCTTTTGCATGAAGTACTTAGGTTTTTCGTTGCTGGAATAGGATTTTGGAGTAAAATTTAGACGCCCCAACTGCCCTATTTATTGACTACCATCATTTTTAATCAGTCGGTCATTCCCGCTACTGACCTTTGAGGCATGTACATCATTTATTTTCCATTACTTTTAAAGATTCTTTCTATTTTACTTCACTTTTCTGCAGCATCGCCAACAACGATCGCACTTAAAACAGTATATCATGTTTGCAATTTAACTTCCAGCCAACATACAACTTTGACGTTTAACGTCGTCAATTTTTGACGCATTTTTAACAACATTAAATATTTTTAAAACCCGTGCGGACTGCGTATCTCCGAATTGGTCCTTTGTCCGTATTATAGTAAGAAAAAACTGGTAAAAATCTCAATATCTTCGCACCCCCTTGAAAACAGTAGGTGGTACTAATATTGAAAGTACTTTTTTAAAATTTTGCGAATTAAATTCTCAATTTAGATTTCCTCTTTTTCTCCTCTTTTTTCTTTTCAATATATTCCGAGAGTAACAAAAATATTTTCATACGGTTGATACATAGGTCAGCGGATTACCGATAAGAAACGGCGATAATCATGCTGCAGAAATCGCTACAATGTCGCTGCATTTATTGGAAGAAGTGAAGAAATTTAGGATGAGACACAGGCCGTATGATAATTTAATGCTAAGAATCGGAATTCATACAGGTAAAATTAGAATTCTAAACAAAGCAAATTCATATCGAAGCGGAAGAATGTATCTTAAATTTGATTCAGTGTCTATAATACGTTTCGAATTTAGATTATCATTCAAAAAGAATAATTATTCGTATAAAATGGAAGTAAGCTTCTCAAAGTAAACTGTAACGTCAGCTTGAGTTTTAAAATAATTCTTCACAATCTATTTCAAAGTTCCAAGTTTCCATTTTTACTCACGTATTCTTGATTGAATGTAGAGCGTCTTAAAATTGAAACCATTCAGTTAGAAAATCGATTTTTAAAATTAAAGAGTATTACAAATTAGACTACTTTTTCATTTATTTTTCACTGAAATAAAGCTTTTAAACTTTCAATAATTCCTTCTTAGTTTCCATTTAATTATAAGCATTAATCAATAGTTAGAAAATTTTATGTTAATTTGCTTTAAACACTACTATAATGAAGCTATAAACAGATAGCCAAAAGAGGGTATATATGTATGTGGTGGCCAGCCGCAAGAATGATGATGACTTCGAACAAAACTTTTTAAAAATTAAGCCGCTTGTATAGTGAATACAAAAGCAACAAATTAAAATCTTATATAAGTTCTATAATTTTTTAAGGCAACAGCAGCTTAAAAAAAAAAAATTAATTTGTAATATATTTTGATTTTAAAAACTAATGTTTGAAATTATCTTATTCCAGTTTCTAGGATAAAGAGAAATGAAATCCTTAAAAAAATTTGCAAAAACGCAGCATTTAAAAATACATTCATAACTTAAACAAAATAATTGTTGTAGTAAAAAATTTTAATTAAAAAAAAAAATACACTTTTTTTCACATAAACCTCCTATTATTATTTCATACCATTTTCTTTGTCAACAATTTAGGCCCCGTATGCGCTGGAGTAGTTGGCTTGAAAATGCCACGATATTGTCTATTTGGAGACACCGTTAATACAGCCAGTCGAATGGAATCCACCGGAAGTGGTAATTTACATTCATTCTCAAATATTTATTTTCGCATTTTATTCATAAGAAAAACTACGTAAAATCTGACGTTCTGTTCAAAGTCGGTATTTTAGCTTCTAAAGCAGAACCATGTGAACCTGAATTGTGTCATTGTTGGTTCAGAGTTGGTGAACACGTATCTCTAGAACTTAGTCGGAGTTACATCATCAACTCTGCTGTAGGATTCTGATACGCGGATACATATCCTTTTAGGCATGCTCATCATTAATATATATATATATATTAATTACAACGTAATAAAAAATGTCACAATTTTATGTAACGAAAAAATGTCCTAATTTTATGTAATGAAAGTTAAATGTTAGAATATGATTTTTGTGATTATGTTATTATATTCATATGGACGGTTTTAGAATTACGTAGTAAATTTTGATCACTTTATACAAAGTATAGAAGAGAAAGAGACAGAAATGTCAGCAAAAGGAGTGAAGGGGCACAGCCCCTTGCGAGGCCAAAATGACCGAGTTACATATATATATATATAATAAAAAAACTACTTTATAAATTGAAATTTCGTTTGATGTCTTTATAGTTAAATGATACACCGTATAATTGGCAATGATATTCTTTCACCACTTTGATTCAACGAGAATTCCCGAAAACCTTGAATGATCACCTATTCGTAAAATTAAACATGAGAAATTTTCACTTTTTTACGCAAATACTGCCCAAGGGTACCTTACACTCTGGATAATCGCATTTCTTCTTAATCATCCGATATTCTGCGCCCCGTATATCCTCTTATTATACAGTTGTAAGCAATGTAATTCAGACAATTCCATGTATACTAGACTTCCACTGCAAAAATATGCATCTGAACTGACTTAATTTAATGAGGTGTGCGAAGGTAGTTCGTGTTAACATTACTTCTGTATAATTTTCATTTACCAGTGTCTTGGGGCATCAAAGTCAGAACTACCGTTTTGATAGTCGTGTCATACAGGCCGTGATTACTTCCCGTTTTTATTCAATCATTAAGCATTTTTGTCGAACAAATTACAAGAAGAAAGAAAGAAAGAAAGAAAGAAAGAAAGAAAGAAAGAAAGAAAGAAAGAAAGAAAGAAAGAAAGAAAACCATTTATTTGTACAGCTTCGATATATAATACAATACAGAAATTGAATAGAAATAAGTATCCGTAGCGAAAGAGGATTCTCACCGGATACGAACATGTCAGTTAATAATTTACATTAAACATTAGTTAACTTAACAAGATTTAATTTGCAGGAAAAATTACAAAATCAAAAAACCCCGCATGCATGAACAACCAAACTTACAATAAAATAATTAATTAGCAATTTTTAATCTACGACAGTATGTGGGCTGAAACTAAAACGCAGCTACTTAGTTAAATACGATAGACCTAAATTAATCAACTTATAATAGCTTAAAAATTCTAATTGTAATATAACGCTTATTTTCTTATAATGTCGCCAAGACGCAAGAGTTGCACAGTATTTCATTTAAAGGTGTGCTAGTAGGACGCGTTTTATCCTTCTATGTTTGTATTTCTGGTATCTATGCTTAAGTGTGTGTTGGTAATCATAGTCACCGATATTATTAACTAACGTTCAGTCGGATGCTCTGCATGCGTCAAAATATTATTTCCGCGTGTTCTTTGTAATCATTTCTTGAACGTATGGCATTTTTGGGTGATTATGCATATAGTGTTGATATGCTGGTGTATCGCGGTTTATTTAGTATACTATTCGTAGACAGTGATTTTGAATTCTTTGAAGTTTCTGAAAAGTAATTTTACTGGCTGACGACGAAATTATTACTGCATATAGTATTTTGGCAAAATGATCTGTGTTTATAAATAATAAGCTTGTTTTGAGATGTTACGATGCGATTTCCTATTAAAGTGTATGGGTATAGAGACAACAAATCTTTTGCTGAGCTCTTATAACTTCATTATTAATAAGTTTCGTGAACGTTAATCTTTTATCAAGCGTTAGACCCTTAAATATGGGATTTCACCCTTCCACATTCTACACGACTATTCTGGATATCTATTTGTTTTTGTATGCGCGGTCGTCTTCTAGCGAATAAAATAGCTTCCGTTTTATTATCATTTATTTTGATTTGCCACTTTTTATATTATCGTCTTTGCTGCTTTATGAAGTCTCTATTTTCTATTGTGTTTGTTCTGTAAGAGTCACCAGTATCGCAGTATCATCTGCATATAGGTATATTTTCGTACCGTTAATTTTGGCTATGTCGCTTAAGTATAAATAAATAACGATTGCGATATGTAAAATTTTATAAGGTTTCAGATTTAGGGAACTTGGCAGGAGCATCGTGCTCACACATGAATGAACAATTAAAAATTAAATGGCTAGTATAGTTATTATAAAACACCTTCGTACAATCGTTCGCAGTGTAAACCCTCGGGAGTCTTCAAAAAGTAGTAGACCATTTTGTACTTTACGAAAATTTAATGATTATTCGGAGAAACTTGGTACTTTAGCGCTTTGCGTTAATGTGTGAAAGAATTTGCAGTCGTGTCCATCCCAAAACGAGTGGTTGAAAATAAAAAAAAAAAAAAAAAAAAGAAGAGATCCTATGAAATTAAACTTCAAAATTAATTTTTAACTTGTACTACATTTTAAAATTAAGCACCTATAACATAACGGCTAAGTTTAAAATAATACCCTGGCGAAACATTTTTAATAGTTAAATATAACATGAAGAGAAAATCGCCTTTGAAACTCCGGAAAATCTTATACTACGTAAACGTTTCACAGATAATTAAAAATTGAAAGCACTTCTGTGAAAGTACCCAAAATTTATAATGAGTTCTTTTTTTTTCGTTTTTACAAGCTCTTTAATACGAAGGAAATATTGTTCAACTGTAATTTTTACACACGTGCGAGTAAACGACAAATATTACCTTTACAGCGCTGAAGATACATTGCAGTTCCGAATGCAAAGCTTTACTAGACCGTTTGGGCGGTTACCGGATGGTCAAACGAGGCGTCATCGGAATAAAAGGAAAAGGCGAAGTGCTAACGTACTGGCTGGTGGGAGAAGAAACGGCTTACCGAAATAAACGAACGGAAGAACGAACTAAAAGAAGGCATCCAGCTGGACACCAAAAACAGATGTCGAAAAAAAGCAAATGTTCCTCGGAAGACTTTAGTTTATCGCAACAGCCTCAGGCACCGGCAACTGTTACTTCAGTTCCTAGGAGCTCGTTAAAAAATAAAAATACCATCTCCGCCGTCTACCCGAGAAATACGGTAACCAGATGCATTAGCTTAGAATCGCCCAAAAAACTCAGATTCGCCAACAGCGGGAACGCTCTCGACATTAATCCGTACCATAAATGTAGCCACGATCCACTAGTCGAAATTATTTTTAACGATCATCTACCATTGCACAGGCGACCTTCCAAAGTTCCAGAAGGTGACGAACTTTGTGCGGACGTCCCTCCGTTAAGCATTTCCTGTCCCTGTATAGAAAACATCACATCGAGCGCTGACGTAAACAAAAAAAAGCAAGAACCTTGCTCCAAATTGGACAAAATTAATAACGAATTTTCTACACACTCCGCTACAAACAGTCTATTATTATTAACGAATGGTTCTTCAAATCGGTCAATGTTCACCGTAGGCAATAATAATAATTACAACACTGGCACGAATAGCTACTATCAACCGGAGGAAATCGATAAAACTTCTGCCGATGTAGACTCACCTTTGCTGCAAAAATTATAAGAAACTAGTACAAAAAAAAAATTCTATAACTTCTTAAAATACGAGTCTTTTTTTTACGTTTATTTTGTTAAGTGCGAATCGCTTATTTTTCATTATAGATCGAGCGCGAACTGAAAAATTCAAATCAACATCGACCGTTTAAAATGTTTCAGTACTTAAACACATCACTATGATCAGCAACACGAGTCCATTAATGTTTTTTCCGGTTTTTTTTGTTTTTTTTTACCCCTAAAATGAAAAATACAGAACTAACATACGGCTGCTTAAAAGACGTATAAAACGACGATTTTTAAAAGTTTTGAAAAACTAAAGAAAACAATACAATGTTCAAAAGAAAATTTATGTTTTTTTTTTTTTCACTACTCCGGTCTTATTACTACAATTAACGCTGTGGTTTAGCTATCTAGACCGTGACTTGTTTTACGTAAAGTTAATACTTCCACGCGTCTCTTCTCATTGGAACAAGACATGACTACGTGTGATTTTACTTAAAACCAATATATTGGAAGTTGGAGGAAACGATAAAGAGTTGATCATTGAGAAAAATTGTACATAAGCACACGAGAAAAATAAAAAACACCCAGGTAAAGTACGTGTGCTGGAGATGAGAGTTTCAGAATCCCGCGCTGCCTATGCTGACTTAGACTGAATTTTCCGCTGATTTGAGCGAATAAAATATATATATATATAAAAAAAAAAAAAAAAAAGGAAGTATTAAATAATGTAAAAAACTATAAAGTGGAAAATGTATGTGACACCTTAAAACTTAATCGAACAACTCCATTTGGTCTAAAATTTTTCAACGACAAAACTGAATATTTTTATTTCACTTTACTTTGAGAATATTCTTTTTAAAATTTAAACAATTTCATTCGAAAAAAAAAAAAATTAAAACTTCTTATTTTCGAACAACTAATCTTTTACAGAATGTAAAAGCATATATGTGTACTATTTTTTGAAGCTTCCTTACTGCTTTAAAATTGATCTTGTTAAGCGGAATAATAAGAACAATGCTTGATCGAAATCAATGTGTTAAAAGTGACGGAATACTTGCTCTCTAGATTCGGGGAGTACTTATAATATTATTCGATGCTTTTTAGCACAGAAAACTAATTCCGCGTCTAATTTCCACATTTAAATCGAAAAATTTAAACTTAAATTAGTTCCAAAAAGTACTCTGATCATCGGGTGTCTCGAAATGAAAATCTATTGCGGAACAAAATAATAATTTCAGAACAATTTCATCATAAACAGTACTAGTCCGTTAATAAGTCTATCAACCGGCACAATATTAAATCAACGATTTTACTCGTATCAAATTGTAATAAAAAATTAAACACAATTGTCTAGATCAAAGGCGCACGCAGGATTTTTTTTTGGTCGGGGCTAGAATTTAGAAGATGAGTTAGGGCGTGGTAACTCGGTACCTCGACTAAGTTCCCATCTATTTCCGTGGTTTGTAAATTAAAATAAAAAAAAAATACAAAATTAACGAATATTATTTTTAAAAAAGTTACAAAACTGACGAATTTTATTTAAAAAAGAAAAATAATAATAGAAACGTAACATTATGTTTGTAATAAGCACAAATTAGATAAGCATACGAATTTTATTTAAGTAAAACAAAACATTACAAAACAAAATTAAGATTTCGAAGATTTTTTGGGGGGAGCAATGGCCCCGTGGCACCCCCCTTAGGTGCGCCAATGGTCTAGATACAAACAAAATCACATAATAAGAATTCACCGATTTTACATAATGAAAAACAAATCATAACGATTCTCTCTAATGCGGTACACATTAACACGCCATTAAAGACATAATTACATACTAGTAACAAAACAACATACATTAGAGTTTAATAAATAAACGAAACTTCAAACATCCGTTGTGAAATACAGTAGAATCCGCTTAATGTGAAGGCGGATATTGTTATCAATCGGTTAATGTTATCAAAATGCTTCGGTCCCGATTTCTTGTCCTTTTTACACACAAATTTCCCCCTTTTATGTGATCAAGACGTCGTTTATTGTTATCGCAATCAGAGCACGTAATGTAGTAGGTTTTTCAATAAATCTCGTTTCTTATTTTCTTTCATTGAATGTGTACCTACAATTATGCATATAACGAAGTTGATAACAAATCGTCTTCGTATACAGTTGTTTCATCGCTTTCCTTATGATAATGTCGTCGAAACCAAAACGTCGCGATTGCAGTGTTTCGGAAAAAGTAAACATTTTACGAAAGTATGACGCGCTTGTACCCATATCCCAACGTGAAGCAGCATCAAAATTAGGAATTTCGCAACCGCTATTATGTAAAATTTTGAAGTCGAGAGAAGAATTGGAAACTGCGACGATATGCAACGGGAACACTTCGCGTAAAAGAAAACGATTCGGTAAAGATGAACAAGTTGAAACAGCTTTGGTTGGATGGTTCGATCAGGTACGTGACAAGAACGCGTCAGTTAACGGTCCGATTTTACGTGCAAAAGCGGAAAGTTTAGCGAAACAGTTAGGCAAAGATTTCGTTGCTACAGAAGGCTGGTTTCGTAGATTTACGAATCGGCACAACTTAGTTTATAGAAAGCCGTGCGGCGAACAAGCTGACGCTGATGTTTCTGCGGCTGAGTCGTGGATCAAAGATGTTTGGCCTACCTTAATTGATCAGTATTCTCCTGATGACATATTTAACGCTGATGAAACCGGGATTTACTACCGAGCACTGCCTGAAACCACGTACGTGTTCAAAAGTGAAGCGTTGAAGGGGTTTAAAGTAGCCAAAGATAGAATTACGGTGCTATGCTGCTGCAGTATGTCCGGTGAAAAAGAAGAACTGCTGGTTATCGGTAAGAGTAAAAATCCAAGATGCTTCAAGAACGTAAAAAACCTACCAGTTTCATATTCGGCTAATAAGAATGCCTGGATGACGTTGGAAATTTTTAAAGAATGGTTGGTGCAATGGGACCGACGCTTAAATCGAAACATTCTTTTGCTGGTGGACAACTGTACAGCTCATAATGTCGACCTAACTTTCCGCCACATTAAAATTGTTTTTATGCCGCCGAATACCACCTCATTAATTCAACCGTTAGATCAAGGCGTAATTAGGACCCTAAAGGCGTACTATCGCAACGAAATGAGACAACGAGTTTTGGAACAGATCGAAGGCAACATGCAAGGCTTATCGGCGGCCGAATTAAGTACGAAAACTGATCTTCTATCAGCTCTCCATCTCTTGAAGCATGGCTGGGATTCAGTTACTAAATTAACAATTTCTAACTGCTTCAAAAAAGGAGGATTCTTTCCAAAATCAGAACTGGTCGAAGTGCTTTGTGAACTCCCTTGTCCCGATGACTTGTTACAAGTCGAATTTGAAGAATGGCTCGATATTGATTCCAATTTGACTACTGCTGCTCCTGTGACTGAAAAAGATGTATGCGACAACATTTTAAATCACGACGACGAAGAGCTTTCATCATCAGAGGAGGAAATGGAATATGAAAATAGTGTACCCTCTCACAAAGAAGTTATAGATGCCCTCGCAACCATTCGACGATTTGTGCAGTGCAGAGGCACTGTTGATAATTTCAATGATACTTATGCGTCAGAAAAACTTGTTAAAAATTTACTCGTTCAGAATTTGAAACAAAGTTCTTTGACACGTTACCTTCCGAAGGGTAAGTAATGCCTAATGATATTAACCGACGTATCTATTTTATCAAACGCACTTTGTGGTATGTACTTCAAAGTTAGAATCAAGTATGTGATATACATATGTACGTGCAATAAAAAAAAATTTTTCAACTCGATTTTTTTTCGCTTAATGTTATCAGCCGCTTAATGTTATCGATATTCCCTCGGACATTTGCGATCACATTAAGCGGATTTTACTGTATTTCAAAATATTCCCCCTACACATAAAATTATCTTTAGATTCATATTCAGGGTCTAATGCAAAGTATGCCAAAACAAACCGCACAATATTAGAAAGGCCCAATTCTAAATCCAACCGGATAAACTTTCAGTCTCTTTTGATTGCAGTTTTCGTTTTAAATTAAACGTTATACCGGTTCATTGTAGCGATCTCAAAAGGCACCAAGTCCACACAATACATTAGCTCGAAAGTATTTTTTGTAAGAGCCTACCGGTAAATATCGCGTGACTTAAAATTTGTTATGTCCATGGCATCCAGGGCATGAAAAAAAAAAACATAAAATAAAATAAATAACGTGATCATTATCTTGTCTCGTTTTCCTTAATAAATCAGAGTTGTTCTACATAAATGCGTACGAGGTGTAGCTATTAAATAAAAAGACTGTGTTTCAAAAACAGCTTTATTGTTAAAATTATTCGACAACTGCGGGCTTTCTCCTTCGATATACTCACCTCTCCTCTGCAACACATCTGTTTTTTTTTCCATTCTTGAAAACAGTGCTGGGAAGTCTTTTTCTGTAAGGCCTTTCAAAAGTTGCGTCGTTCTTTCTTTTACCTCTTCCATTGATTCAAAATGAGTTCCTTTTAGGACAAACTTCACCTTCGGAAACAAAATTAAGTCGTACGTAGCCAAGTCTGGTGAACAGGGCTCGTGCTCGAGCACTGGAATGAAAAACTGCTTCACAGACAGCGCGTTATAAGTACGTTGTCTTGATGCAGGATCCACGTCTTGTTTCGCCACCTGTTAAGCACATACTAATTGAATGTCCAAGTTTCGTGGCCATCAGAAACAAAAGCCAGCTACCGAACAACCTCAAGGACTGTCTCAATTCAACCGGCGGATGCTACAAGACCTTAATGTTCCTCAAAGCAGTCAAGTTAATCAATGAAATTTGAAATTATATTGTATTAAATTGTGTCAGTAAACGTTTAACTGATTATTTATGTAATTGTTAATTGTGGTCGTCAATAACCTTGTAGAGTTGCAAGGCGACCTTAACTTAAATAAATAAATAAATAATCCCCCGATCTTCTTCTACAAACTCGCTCTCGCAAGGTTACCAACACTTGCAAATAATAATCTTGGTTCACAATTTGACCCTCTGGAACCCATTCGATCATCACAATTCCATTGATGTCGTCGAAAAAAACGATTAACATTGTTTTGAATTTTGACTTTGACATCTTCGCTTTTTTTTTTCATTCTGGGCGAAGCGGATGTTTTCCAGTGCATCGATTGCCTCCTCTTAGTTTCAACATCGTACTGAAAAATCCGTGTTTCGTCGCATGCAATGATCCTATTCATCAAATCCGGCTCTTCGTTTTACCGTTCAAGAAAGTCAAAACAAACCTGTTGACGGGCACAGCTTCGATCAGCACTCAAGCTTTTCGGTACCAGCTTCACACAGACTTGAGACATGTTAAATTCTTCATGTAAAATTCTTCTGACGGTTTCTTTATCGGCGTTTACCATCTCCGCCATCATCCGGAATACTCAAACGACAATCTGCGCGCACAATTTTATTGATTTCGGCAACGGTTGCAAGAGTTGAAATCGAGAAGGATTGACCTGAAAGCTGGAGTCATCTTCAACACTCTCTCGAAAAAAACAAAAAACACATGCACGTGACGGAGAATTCTCACCGTAAGCTTCTTTCAGAAATGCATAACACTCGGTTGGAGTTTTCTTCAATTTCGTGAGAAATTTCAAATCGTGTTTTTCGTCACACATTGTACCCGTGACGCGCAAAAAACTCACATACTCTTCAACATTCGTTAGAAAAAATACTACTATAGCTACGAAAACGTGGTTCGGAACTGTGTTAGTAGAAACCTCATACTTGTTTCTTTCCTTACTCCTTCAGGGAGCCCATAGCGCACGCAGTCTCGTTATTTAAAAGCCACACCATGTATATATTAAGAGATTAAAAAGCAATAATTTATTACTAAACATAAGATCGGCAATGAAAATATAAAAACCCAGTGATTTCCATTAATTAGGGTAGTTATAAAATTATATCAACAAATAAATGAATTTAAATATTAAAATTACTATTCAAAAAATTTCAGTATGACAAACGAAAACAAAATTATATAACTGCCGGTAAAAATGAAGGTAAAATTATGCTTATTGACACAGATTTAAAAATATACCCTAAAACTGATTAAATTATTTTTAGCTGTGTATAGTTTTCTCTCAATTTTTCTAAATAACGGAGAAGAATAACTATTTCCAAAAGGAATACAAAGCCAAACACGATCGATTCGAGACACAAAAATTTAGTTAAATGTTCTCTTTTAACTCGGTAAGAAAATTTAAATACAACCATTTACAGCTCGTTAATTTAAGCCAACTCCCCTCTAACACGTCTTTCATTGTTTAGCGTCAAGGTAGTAATCTTTAATAATATTAAATGTATGGAATTTCAAACGATTTTACTCGCGTTTTTTATATATATATAACTGAAATAGATTACAACTACCAGGGCCGTATCTGAAGGGGATTTTCAGGGTTCACTCCCACACACCCCACGAAATGTCTGCGAAATAATAACTACTTGAATTAAATGGACCGAAATTCAGAATAAATTTATTTACTACAAGGCTTTAGTGTACTATTTATAAATAAATATATGTCATGATAATACACACACACACGCATAATTATATATATATATACATATATACATATAAATATTTTCGTAACCCCTCCCAAAATTTTGGTCTAGATACGGCCCTAACAACTAAAATTAGTTGAGGTTAATTACTTCATCTTTGTATTAATCAATTCAATTTCTTGACTTGTCAAATACCATTTCGCTAGAATTATGTTTCTTTTTATATCGATTTAAAGTAGTCAATAGTACCAGATGTAACGTAACTGATAATAGGCACTGTCAATAGTTCCAAAATCGCTCAATTAAACCGGTTATTGTATTGTCTAAATTATCTATGTGAAATTTTTTAGATACTAAAATTTAATTTCAAAATTTTAAATCAAAAAAATCTGTTATTTTCAGATTGCAGACAACTAATTTCAAATCTCTGGTACTATTATATTGTCTATTTTGTATTTCTTTATTCTTTAAATTGTAATAATATCGGATAAATTATTTTTATCAAATTTTTCATGCGTAATAATACTCGAAAATTTTGTTCATTCAGAAATTTACTTTTTATTATAACGCTATTTAAAGTTTTTCGATTTGCTTGACAGCGAAATTCGTCGTTTAATAGTTATTTTAGTGTGCTAAGATGTATATATTATATAACTGCATTTATTATTCTGGTCATAATAATGTAATTTAATCATATTTGGTATCACCAACGTCCTATTTTTCTAATTTATAAAATCAAATTGCACTTACAGCTGTATGCGTAACTACAGTTACAACCTTAAAAGAGATACCTTTAATTTCATACACGATAAACTAGCCGGATTCTGTATTACTGATTCTTCTTTTTTTTTCTTCCCCAAACAAATTTTAAAACTGGAAAAATCAGAAAATCTTTTCAAGCCACATAATTACACATTCTTCTTAATGTATAAAAAAACTGTTCAATGAATGATCAAAAATCAAAACAACAATAACTTTATTAAATTGTGCCACGATTAACAACTGGTATTTCATTATCTAGATCTTAAATGCACAATTATACTTCAACTATCAAACACGATCATTATGCCAAGACTATTTTAATTTCTTTTATTTTACTTTCACTAATTGCTGGATAAATTCTGCTTCGCTTAACGTATTAACAGGAATCTATTAACGATGCTAATACAAACCCTTCTATGATTTGCACTCCTTCCGGTATATTTATCGTAATACATTAAAACATGTACAACCAGCCCTTATTTTTATTCGCAAACAAAACCTGCTTTTACCACGATTACTACAATGTTTATTCCGTTCACAAAAACCAGTATTCATTCTGAACACTAAATTTTATTTACTATCTCTTATTTCACTATGTAGTAATAATGCTAATGATTTTGTATTTTTTTCCTCCCCCCATACATCCTTTTATATTAAATACACAAACATGTTTCATCAATAATGTTATTTTGCGATATAAACAAGGCTGAACTATATCTATGCATACTTCAGCAAAAATCCAATTACAATGATTTGGTATTGACCACAATCAAATATAACTACATTTTTTAAATAATTATTTTGTGTATATATATATACATATATATATATAGTAAATGGTAATTCACAACCTTTTTATTTGTAAGCATATATATTTACTACTCCTTATTACTATTACCGTTACGAATATTTTACATTTTTCTACGAAAACAAGTCGCGTGAATTATAATTTGTTCCTAAACTGTTGTAAATAAAAAACATAAAGAATCACGTTTCTTTTTTCGACAGAAATACGTCTCTCTCTTTCGTTCTATTAACCTATTTTTACCTCTATCGAAGATCTTCCGAAAGAAAATGTATACATAAAAGTTAACAAATAGATGATACATAAAGCAGAGGTTTCTTCACGATTTTTATCCATAAATTAAAATAATTTGCAAAGTAATCTTTTAATTATCCAAAATTATATTAGTTTCGGAGGGTAAAAATGAAAAAAAAATTAAATAAACCGTTTTTTTTTTTGTTTTTTTTGGGAAGGTTCGTCTACAAGGACATTGGCCCAAGAACAAAGGAAAAAGAAGACCAAGAGGCTCAAATTTTTACACGATCAATGTAGCCGACAAATAAGAATCAAGAGCTTAGACAACAAAAGGAGAAGGAAGGGAGAGAATGAACGAAGCACTGTATGGAGTGGGAATATCAATTTGTAAAAGGGAGAAATAGAAAGAATCTTGATCGGTTGCAAGAGACGAACACCGGAACATTATGTGATCGGGATCATAAATAAATTGGATATTCCGGTGCAATGGACAATAAGAAAATGGTACAAGATAGTAACGGAAAAGCGAGAAAGGAAGCAAACCGTGCCCAGAGCGCAAGCGGCAAATCGCAGAGATGTTGGAGCGACGGATGGAAGAAAAGTCAAGAAACCAGGGGAAACGAGGAAGGGAAGGCTGAATAGACAAGAAAAAGGAATCCGGGTTGGAAAATGAGGATACGTAAGAGAGTCAAACCGTAGTTTGGAATGAACAGCTGCAGACGGAAGGATAATATTTGAAGAAGAGAAAACAGGAAGAAGCCTACTGGAAGGGGAAGATAACCGAGCGAATGAGTCAACTAACTGATTACCCCCCCCCCCCCCCCCCCCATTCCGGCATGACCAGGGATCTAAAAGGCGTTCGTTTGGATTAAGTGAGAAAGAAAAAGATCATGAATCAAGGAGCGAATAAGAAGAATAACTTAATCGTTTAAGTGAGGAGAGAAAGATGTGATAGTCTGGAGCACGCTTTGAGCATCCGACAGTATAAGGATATTGTGAGAGACAGGAGAAGACCTGATAAAAAGAAGGGCACGCAGAATAGCAGAGGACTCTGCATAGAAGATAGAGCAAAAGGAGGGAAGTTTAAAGGACTCGACATAATTTAGGGAAAGGCAGAAAAAAGCTGCACCAACACCATTAGGTCCCTTGGAACCATCGGTTAAAATCACAAATGGTTAGGGAAAGAAGAGCTTAGATTCAGTAAAAATTCTGATCTAGCAACATTATGAATGTCAGGTTTAGGAGGAATGGGGAAACAAGAGCAGTTAATGGGATGAAGAAAAGAGAAAAAACTGAGGGAGAAATATGGGAGTTTATCATAAATGTAGATATATGGAGAAAACTGAACAAGACGGGCAGCGATAAGAGATAGAACGGGAGTTTTGTTGACAGAAAAACGCCAGCTAAGTGAATGAGTAACGTCCTTAGCTGACATGCTCAAAAATTTAAAAAAAAAAGAGAGATGGGGGAATAAGAAGAAATAAGAGGAGAAGAGGAAAACGGCAACCGTTTGATGAGGAAACAATAACCCAAGAAATGAACCATTTCAGTATAAACAACCTTTCAATCAAAAATAAACTAATGTAATAAAAATATATACGTAAAAGGCTCTATTCAATTAAAACTGACAATTGTGTGATATACAATATTTTTGAGAAGGAATAAAAATTAAATAAATGTAATTACATTTAAGCATAAAAATCACTAATAATTAATCAAAAACAATTAACACTTCAGAATATAAAAATTATACCTGAAACATCGGTAATTTTCCTTGCATAAATATACATACATAAATTTGTGAATTATAATTTATTTGAGTAAGTTCACATTTTATTCACTCATAAATAACAACGTTAACGAAAATAATCTACAATGAATTAATCAGTCTGAAATTAAATAATCAACAAAAAGGTTATATACAAATTCTATACATTACGGCAAAAAACTGCAAACAGAAAATGAAAAGGGCACAAAGCCGTTCACAGAATTTTGAAGGGGGGATTATTTTTTGCGTATTTATTTTACAAATAACAATACATTTTTCACTAATATTCATGCTATTAATAATTTCCATAATTTTGATTTATATATTAATAATTTACATAAATGAATTACCGTATAAACATTAATAAAAATTACATGTTATTGATTATTCTCATAATAAAAAATTTTGCTACAATATTAATGAAGTACCTAAAAATATGTAGCATTTTTTTTCTTTTTTTTTTTAAAAGTAGGTAAGAACACCCTAAAAAATCATCAATATTTATTTTAAATTTTTGATTTTTTTTCAGATTTTTGTGTATTTATAATTATTTCAGTTCTCCCCTCATGCGTGGACACGATCTTGAAAGGACACTAGAAATACAACCACGATAAAATATTATTATCCAAATCTCCTTTAGAACAACTGTTTAAACCAAACTCTTAACAGTTACAAATTAGTAAATCATGGATGGTCTTCAATTAACAGCTAATCATATTACAAACCTAATTTTCTACTCAAAAGCTACACCCTCACAGAGTGACCAACAACTATTTTATTTTTACTTTAAATTTCTACTTTAATTCTTAAACATTATCTATTAAATGTTTATGTAAAGTTTGTATTAAAATTATTTCACAATTTATATATATATATATTTTTTTTTTTTTGGGCTTGACCAACCGAGGGCAACTACCCAGGACAATTGGACTAGATTAGAGATTAAATTTTAATCCGGTCAGAAATCGATGACAAAAAAGAGACAAGAATAGAAACCACCTTGGATAACGGCAAAGCTAAGATATAGGAAGCATTATATGGAGTAGGAAAATCCAGCTTTAATAGCTGAACGTACAGGATATTACGTTCGAAGGAAAGACCGGAACATTCAAACAGCACATGGTCAAGATCATAAACGATGGAACAGTAGCCAAAGTGCAAAGGACAATAAGGGGACAGGGAAAGAGCAAAACGATACCGTGAGGATGGAAGCAAAGTATGAATGAACCGCAGACAGCAGATAGCAATGATAAAAAAAACGTTTAAGAGTAGGAAAATAATAGAACCAAGAACAGGAAGGGGGTCTAGGCTGAATAGAAAGGTAAAATGAGTTAGGATTGGAAAAGGAGCGAGGATACACATCCGACCAAAGTCTGACATGCATTCTTTAGAAGAGGGTAAGTATGTTGTGACCAGGAATCCTCTTAACAAAATGTGAAGAGTGTAACGCTAAGCGTGCTAAGGAATCCACCGTCTCGTTACCATCAATACCCGCATGCCTTGGAATCCAAAGATCAATGGAAATGGAATAGGAAAGACTATAGATTAGAGAACGTATACAGAAAACAATAAAATCGAAGGAATATGAGGGAAAAGGAGAGGATATAGCCTGAAGAGCACTTTTGGAGTCCGAAATGATTAGGTATCTATTAGAGGAACGAGTTGAGGAAATAAATGTAACGGCTCGAAGAATGGCATAAAGTTCCGCGAAGAAGATGGAACAAAAAGCCGGCAGCCTGAAGAATTGAACGGAATTCCTAGCTGGGAAGAAAAAGGAAGCAGCTACTCCTCCTGAACTCCTGGAACCATCAGTAAATATTAAGGAATGAAGAAGAAATGAGGAATTAATAAGAAAATTAAATTCTTGATTGGCAGCTGCGAAGCCAGAAGTTTTAGATGATGAAGGGAGAGAAGAGAGTTTTGGAAGGTGAAAAAACCCAAAGAAGTTAAACATAAAATAAGGAAGTTTACAATGGGAAATAGTATAGGAGGAGAATTTGTCTAAACGATGAGAAACAAGGACTAAGATAGGGGATTTATTAGGAGAGAAGCGCCATTTATGAAAGCTGGAGAGGTATGAGAGACGAATCTTAGAAAACGAGATGAAAAGTCTTTTTACAAGGAACCTGTATCCTAAATATGATCGGCGGATGAACAACGGCTTTACATTAGATTCAGCAAGAATAGCTGGAATAAGAGTGAAATTGAGCGACCTTAAGCAAAAACGAAGAACCAAATTTTGTATTAAATCCAGTTTGGAGAGGAGAGTTTTGGAGGCATTGCCATATATGAAAGAACAGTAATCTAGTTTAGATAATATGATTGATTTGTACAGCACGATTAAGATTTGAGGATCACCGCCCCATCTCGTATGTGACAGCGCCTTAAACAGATTGAGTCGTTTAAGGCAAGAAATTTTAAGGAAATTAATACGCTCGAAGAAGGACAAGCGGCTATTTAGAAACACTCCAAGATAGCAGAAACAGTTTACTAGGGAAATAGGAAGATTATTCAGAGAAACATTGACAGTGGCTAAATCGTAAGGACGGAGAGAGAATACAACGCGGAAGGATTTAAAAGAAGAGACAGGGAGATGAATAGAGGAAAGAGAAAGTTTCAAGGCGGTTAGTGATCTGTTAAGTTCCTCGTTGGCAGTTGTGATATTCATAGCTGAGGAGTAAAGGAGAATATCGTCTGCATAGAACAGGGAAGAGGAAGAAATAGGGAAAGCGGTAACTTTGAGCATATAGATATTAAACAAAGTGGGACTGAGACAAGAGCCCTGCGGAAGACCATGAAAAACTCTTCTTGAAGGAGAATATGTTGCGGAAGACAAACAGACAGACCGATTTAGCATAAGGTTGAGAACAAGGTCAACGAAAGTAAGAGGAATACTAATGGATAACATTTTTTCCTTAAGGCAGGGAAGATCAATATTGTCGAGAGCAGCAGAGATATAAATAAAGGCTGCCAAGGCGTATTTTTTGCCAATAAAGGATTTATATATATCGGATACAATAAGACTTATACAATCATCTGGACCAAGGCCCAAATGAAAACCAAACATATTACTAGGAAGGATATTCAAGTTTTCCAACCACCAAACGAGACGTCAATTGGGAATACTTTCAAAGAGCTTTCTAAGGCAGGAGGCGAAGGAGATAGGTCAAAAAGAAGAGGAGTTCTTTTTGGAAATGGGGATGACAATAAATGTGTTTCAAGAGAAGGAAGTACTGCAAGTATCAACAAAGGAATTAAACAACGAATTCAGGAACTGAAGAGCACTATCAGAAAGATTTTGGAGAACAAGGTAGGAAATTCCATCGATTCCAGGTCAGGTTTTAGACGCCTTATAAATTTACTTATTATTTTAAGGAAACAGGATCACTAAAATACTTGAAAGACTGTACTTCAAATTTTTTTTTTTTTTCTTAATGAGTTCGTCAACATGGACATCGGCCCAAAAACAGCGGAACGAAGAGGAAAGAGAGACTCAGATCCTTACACGATCAGAGATAGCCGACAGAAAGGAATCAAGAGCTAGAATAACCTAAGGAGAAGGAAGGGAGAGAATCAATGAAGCACAGTATGGAGCGGGAATACCGGTTTATAAGAGGAAGGAACAAAAAGAAGCTCGTTCAGTTGAAAGCGAAAATGTTAAAAAATATTTAACAGCAAAATTACAAATAAAAAAAAGGAACATCAAAATATAATTAAACCAACTACATACATGAAGACGGCAAAAAAAAATATATACATATATAAACGATTTTCAATAGAAAAAATCTTTTATTAAAACCACTAAATATATAATACTATAACATTGATGCGAACAACTTAACATAAATAAAAAGAAATAATAAACTAGAAAAAAACATTTTCTAAATACCTAGCAAAAAGAACTGCACTCAGATAACCGGCGACCGCTCGACTCGCTGGAGAGCGAACTTGCCGGCTGATTGTACACTAAAGACGAACATTCCGAATACCTTTTTTGACCACCTGCCGTTTTGTTCTACCTTCGCCGAGTGTAAACGTGATTCTTATATGTTAGTGAGACACATGAATCCTCAAACTTCTTTCTACATCGATTAACATTACCTTCGTGCTCTTCGAGTATTTTTCGGTAAAGAAAAAAAAGCAACACACTCTTAAACAATTTAATAGTTCAAAAGATTGTGATGAACGTAACAACCGAAGATGAATTGGCATTTCTCGTGCCGCAATTTTTATGACTTCATACGCGATTAATACACAAAATATAAATACATCGCGATTTGGAAGACAAAAAGAAACCAAAAAAAAATCAATAGCTCTGCAACCGTTGTAATTTCGCACATAAGTTACGGATAAAATGTTCTTCCAGAAAATATGTAACCTCGAATAACTTAATTACTAGGGACGGGAAAAATCGTAAAATTCAACGTGCCCATTACAAGAAAGTTAAATCACATAGCCAATTTCTAACTTCTATATTGGAATTCCAGAAATTAAAAAAAGTTAATTTTTTTTAAGGGTATTGTATATCGATGGAAAGCTTGCTACTTGATAATAACAAATATAAATATTGATATTTTAACGGATCTTCATAGGTTTGCAAAAAATTTTAAAAAGCGTTAAACACAGCATGTCCCTTCGTCTTAACGGAGAAAATATTACTTTGAAACTCCGGATTCCTTCTGTTATTGAGGTGGTAAAATCGAGATACAAAGCGTTTCGTCGATAGGCTGGCGGCTGATACAAATGGACCGATTACTGGCTTTGCAAATCAAAATATACCACACTCCACATTTCACAGATTGAAAAGCCAGCAGCTAATAGGACTATAAGGGCAATTACAAGAAGACTTGATCCGTTTAAACATTTTCCCATATTTTCCATAGAAATATAGAAATAAAAACCAACTCAACTCAGCCGTCTACATAGCACCTTTCAAAAGTTTTATTCAAAAAATTAACACCATTGGAAGTATTTAAATTACATTCAGTTCCTAAGAAAAAAATTTATCTTCATTTGTCCATGTCCTCAGGATGTCAACCACAATTTGTGGTCTGCAGTTTAAATCATGATTTCAAATTTACATTATCATTATTATTCTGAGCTTACTTGGATTACTACGGAGTGTACTATTCAGATAAGATATAATATTTGAAATTAAATATTACGAAATATCGCTGTACTGATTTCTCCAGCACAACCAGATATTAAAACACACATTGATATAATATAAAACGATTGAATTATGCAAATGAAATATAATCAAACTTCTATAAATCACTATTGCTGTCGGTGATGCACTGTCTGGTTAATCAGTATTATGCTGACCTTCCGGTGGTTGAAAATTGAATCCAGAAGGAGTACCATGATTACAATTGGCAAATTAAAATAAATATTAAATTATTTTTCAACCAATTTCACAGTAATAAAATAAGCAATTATCTGACCTGCTGGACTAGGTAAATATACTTCATGCAGTACACGTCTGCATTTTATTTTTCTGCAGCCAACTTTTTTATTAAAGAACAAAACTGATTTCTTCAGAAGAAAGGTAAAGCCTAACAAACTGTGATAAAAAATCTCAATTAGATCTCTTCTTCATTCCAGCAACCACCTATCACAAAGAACCACTAATGACATGCCGAGCCACTTATGATGATCCTTGCTAGCCGCTCACATCTGAGAAACAACAGTATTCCTCAGGCACACTCACATTTCCTTTCAGACAGTATTCCATCGATTTCTATATTTTATTTTGTGTGTATTATTTGTTCTATGTAATGGACACATGACATCAGCCAACAATCAAATTTTAAACTGTAAAACTGCATCAGATGAAACCATTCATCAATTATAGTTATCAGCCTGGGGCGGTATTACATCATCATTTGCAATTTAAATACAAAATAGATATGCTAACTTAAGTAGTAAAAAAAAAATCCAATAATTTATAGAATTGTAATACATAACACAATTCATAGTGTCAATGAAATGAATACTTAATTTCTAATTTTAGCTTTTAACATTCAAATTTGTAAATATTTCAGAACGTATTGCAATACATAATAATTAAAGCCTTAAAAAAACATTTACTACACAATACCTGATAGGTAGGATAAAATAGATTAACTCAATCAGTTCAGTCCAAGATCTTGTGTAGGATGGTCGATGCACTATGGCTTGTATCAAGTACATTGATAAGAAGAAAACTCCGGATTCCTTCTGCTATTGAGGTGGTATAATCGAGATACAAGGCGTTTTGTCGATAGGCTGGCAGCTGATACAAATAGACCGATTACTCGTTTTGCAAATCAAAATATACCTCACTCCACATTTCACAGATTGAAAAGCCAGCGGCCGCATGGTAGTTTGAATAATCAGTGAACTTATTTAGATATAATACAGCAAACAGACTGGGGTCATTGGATCAACTAGTCGAATTAAATTATTTGCTTCATGCTATTTTGCCCGGGTCGCTTCTACCAATTTGAAAAAACATAGGAAAATAAAAAAATTTCTACATTATTTACACTACAAATCATAACTTAAAAATGTAACAAGTTAAATACAATTGATTCTTAATTTTAGGGTACATTTATTATCTCTATTTACATTACAGTTACTGATACACTCAGCGAGGGCAAGTGAATTCATTAGACACTTCATAATAGCATATAACAAAGTTACATCATAGTGTACCATATTTTAGAACATACATACTATTCCAAACGCATAAATTAATATTTGCTGTTAATAAATCGATTATTTTACAAAAAATAATAAATAAAATAAAAATAAAAATGTAACAAGTAAATCTTAAAATTACATCTTACACATCTATTAAAATGTAACCGTTTAAACCAAATCTGGCCGACCACAGCTAATAGTACTGAAAGAGCAATTACAAGAAGACTTGATCCGTTTAAACATTTTCCCATATTTTCCATAGAAATATCGAAATAAAAACCCACTCAACTCAGCCGTCTACATAGCACCTTTCAAAAGTTTTATTCAAAAAATTAACACCATTGGAAGTATTTAAATTACATTCAGTTCCTAAGAAAAAAATTTATCTTCATTTGTCCATGTCCTCAGGATGTCAACCACAATTTGTTGTCTGCAGTTTAAATCATGATTTCAAATTTACATTATCATTATTATTCTGAGCTTACTTGGATTACTACGGAGTGTACTATTCAGATAAGATATAATATTTGAAATTAAATATTACGAAATATCGCTGTACTGATTTCTCCAGCACAACCAGATATTAAAACACACATTGATATAATATAAAACGATTGAATTATGCAAATGAAATATAATCAAACTTCTATAAATCACTATTGCTGTCGGTGATGCACTGTCTGGTTAATCAGTATTATGCTGACCTTCCGGTGGTTGAAAATTGAATCCAGAAGGAGTACCATGATTACAATTGGCAAATTAAAATAAATATTAAATTATTTTTCAACCAATTTCACAGTAATAAAATAAGCAATTATCTGACCTGCTGGACTAGGTAAATATACTTCATGCAGTACACGTCTGCATTTTATTTTTCTGCAGCCAACTTTTTTATTAAAGAACAAAACTGATTTCTTCAGAAGAAAGGTAAAGCCTAACAAACTGTGATAAAAAATCTCAATTAGATCTCTTCTTCATTCCAGCAACCACCTATCACAAAGAACCACTAATGACATGCCGAGCCACTTATGATGATCCTTGCTAGCCGCTCACATCTGAGAAACAACAGTATTCCTCAGGCACACTCACATTTCCTTTCAGACAGTATTCCATCGATTTCTATATTTTATTTTGTGTGTATTATTTGTTCTATGTAATGGACACATGACATCAGCCAACAATCAAATTTTAAACTGTAAAACTGCATCAGATGAAACCATTCATCAATTATAGTTATCAGCCTGGGGCGGTATTACATCATCATTTGCAATTTAAATACAAAATAGATATGCTAACTTAAGTAGTAAAAAAAAAATCCAATAATTTATAGAATTGTAATACATAACACAATTCATAGTGTCAATGAAATGAATACTTAATTTCTAATTTTAGCTTTTAACATTCAAATTTGTAAATATTTCAGAACGTATTGCAATACATAATAATTAAAGCCTTAAAAAAACATTTACTACACAATACCTGATAGGTAGGATAAAATAGATTAACTCAATCAGTTCAGTCTAAGATCTTGTGTAGGATGGTCGATGCACTATGGCTTGTATCAAGTACATTGATAAGAAGAAAACTCCGGATTCCTTCTGCTATTGAGGTGGTATAATCGAGATACAAGGCGTTTTGTCGATAGGCTGGCAGCTGATACAAATAGACCGATTACTCGTTTTGCAAATCAAAATATACCTCACTCCACATTTCACAGATTGAAAAGCCAGCGGCCGCATGGTAGTTTGAATAATCAGTGAACTTATTTGGATATAATACAGCAAACAGACTGGGGTCATTGGATCAACTAGTCGAATTAAATTATTTGCTTCATGCTATTTTGCCCGGGTCGCTTCTACCAATTTGAAAAAACATAGGAAAATAAAAAAATTTCTACATTATTTACACTACAAATCATAACTTAAAAATGTAACAAGTTAAATACAATTGATTCTTAATTTTAGGGTACATTTATTATCTCTATTTACATTACAGTTACTGATACACTCAGCGAGGGCAAGTGAATTCATTAGACACTTCATAATAGCGTATAACAAAGTTACATCATAGTGTACCATATTTTAGAACATACATACTATTCCAAACGCATAAATTAATATTTGCTGTTAATAAATCGATTATTTTACAAAAAATAATAAATAAAATAAAAATAAAAATGTAACAAGTAAATCTTAAAATTACATCTTACACATCTATTAAAATGTAACCGTTTAAACCAAATCTGGCCGACCACAGCTAATAGTACTGAAAGAGCAATTACAAGAAGACTTGATCCGTTTAAACATTTTCCCATATTTTCCATAGAAATATCGAAATAAAACCCCACTCAACTCAGCCGTCTACATAGCACCTTTCAAAAGTTTTATTCAAAAAATTAACACCATTGGAAGTATTTAAATTACATTCAGTTCCTAAGAAAAAAATTTATCTTCATTTGTCCATGTCCTCAGGATGTCAACCACAATTTGTTGTCTGCAGTTTAAATCATGATTTCAAATTTACATTATCATTATTATTCTGAGCTTACTTGGATTACTACGGAGTGTACTATTCAGATAAGATATAATATTTGAAATTAAATATTACGAAATATCGCTGTACTGATTTCTCCAGCACAACCAGATATTAAAACACACATTGATATAATATAAAACGATTGAATTATGCAAATGAAATATAATCAAACTTCTATAAATCACTATTGCTGTCGGTGATGCACTGTCTGGTTAATCAGTATTATGCTGACCTTCCGGTGGTTGAAAATTGAATCCAGAAGGAGTACCATGATTACAATTGGCAAATTAAAATAAATATTAAATTATTTTTCAACCAATTTCACAGTAATAAAATAAGCAATTATCTGACCTGCTGGACTAGGTAAATATACTTCATGCAGTACACGTCTGCATTTTATTTTTCTGCAGCCAACTTTTTTATTAAAGAACAAAACTGATTTCTTCAGAAGAAAGGTAAAGCCTAACAAACTGTGATAAAAAATCTCAATTAGATCTCTTCTTCATTCCAGCAACCACCTATCACAAAGAACCACTAATGACATGCCGAGCCACTTATGATGATCCTTGCTAGCCGCTCACATCTGAGAAACAACAGTATTCCTCAGGCACACTCACATTTCCTTTCAGACAGTATTCCATCGATTTCTATATTTTATTTTGTGTGTATTATTTGTTCTATGTAATGGACACATGACATCAGCCAACAATCAAATTTTAAACTGTAAAACTGCATCAGATGAAACCATTCATCAATTATAGTTATCAGCCTGGGGCGGTATTACATCATCATTTGCAATTTAAATACAAAATAGATGTGCTAACTTAAGTAGTAAAAAAAAAATCCAATAATTTATAGAATTGTAATACATAACACAATTCATAGTGTCAATGAAATGAATACTTAATTTCTAATTTTAGCTTTTAACATTCAAATTTGTAAATATTTCAGAACGTATTGCAATACATAATAATTAAAGCCTTAAAAAAACATTTACTACACAATACCTGATAGGTAGGATAAAATAGATTAACTCAATCGGTTCAGTCTAAGATCTTGTGTAGGATGGTCGATGCACTATGGCTTGTATCAAGTACATTGATAAGAAGAAAACTCCGGATTCCTTCTGCTATTGAGGTGGTATAATCGAGATACAAGGCGTTTTGTCGATAGGCTGGCAGCTGATACAAATAGACCGATTACTCGTTTTGCAAATCAAAATATACCTCACTCCACATTTCACAGATTGAAAAGCCAGCGGCCGCATGGTAGTTTGAATAATCAGTGAACTTATTTAGATATAATACAGCAAACAGACTGGGGTCATTGGATCAACTAGTCGAATTAAATTATTTGCTTCATGCTATTTTGCCCGGGTCGCTTCTACCAATTTGAAAAAACATAGGAAAATAAAAAAATTTCTACATTATTTACACTACAAATCATAACTTAAAAATGTAACAAGTTAAATACAATTGATTCTTAATTTTAGGGTACATTTATTATCTCTATTTACATTACAGTTACTGATACACTCAGCGAGGGCAAGTGAATTCATTAGACACTTCATAATAGCATATAACAAAGTTACATCATAGTGTACCATATTTTAGAACATACATACTATTCCAAACGCATAAATTAATATTTGCTGTTAATAAATCGATTATTTTACAAAAAATAATAAATAAAATAAAAATAAAAATGTAACAAGTAAATCTTAAAATTACATCTTACACATCTATTAAAATGTAACCGTTTAAACCAAATCTGGCCGACCACAGCTAATAGTACTGAAAGAGCAATTACAAGAAGACTTGATCCGTTTAAACATTTTCCCATATTTTCCATAGAAATATAGAAATAAAAACCCACTCAACTCAGCCGTCTACATAGCACCTTTCAAAAGTTTTATTCAAAAAATTAACACCATTGGAAGTATTTAAATTACATTCAGTTCCTAAGAAAAAAATTTATCTTCATTTGTCCATGTCCTCAGGATGTCAACCACAATTTGTTGTCTGCAGTTTAAATCATGATTTCAAATTTACATTATCATTATTATTCTGAGCTTACTTGGATTACTACGGAGTGTACTATTCAGATAAGATATAATATTTGAAATTAAATATTACGAAATATCGCTGTACTGATTTCTCCAGCACAACCAGATATTAAAACACACATTGATATAATATAAAACGATTGAATTATGCAAATGAAATATAATCAAACTTCTATAAATCACTATTGCTGTCGGTGATGCACTGTCTGGTTAATCAGTATTATGCTGACCTTCCGGTGGTTGAAAATTGAATCCAGAAGGAGTACCATGATTACAATTGGCAAATTAAAATAAATATTAAATTATTTTTCAACCAATTTCACAGTAATAAAATAAGCAATTATCTGACCTGCTGGACTAGGTAAATATACTTCATGCAGTACACGTCTGCATTTTATTTTTCTGCAGCCAACTTTTTTATTAAAGAACAAAACTGATTTCTTCAGAAGAAAGGTAAAGCCTAACAAACTGTGATAAAAAATCTCAATTAGATCTCTTCTTCATTCCAGCAACCACCTATCACAAAGAACCACTAATGACATGCCGAGCCACTTATGATGATCCTTGCTAGCCGCTCACATCTGAGAAACAACAGTATTCCTCAGGCACACTCACATTTCCTTTCAGACAGTATTCCATCGATTTCTATATTTTATTTTGTGTATTATTTGTTCTATGTAATGGACACATGACATCAGCCAACAATCAAATTTTAAACTGTAAAACTGCATCAGATGAAACCATTCATCAATTATAGTTATCAGCCTGGGGCGGTATTACATCATCATTTGCAATTTAAATACAAAATAGATGTGCTAACTTAAGTAGTAAAAAAAAAAATCCAATAATTTATAGAATTGTAATACATAACACAATTCATAGGGTCAATGTAATGAACAATTAATTTCTAATTTTAGCTATTAGCATTAAATTTTGAATATATTTCAGGACTTGTGGCAAATACAATTGGATCTCTTCTTCTTTCCAGTCCCGATCATTCCCAAGCTGCCCCTTGATGAGACCTACTCTTTATGATGATCCTTGCTAGCCGCTCACATTTGAGAAACAACAGTATTCCATCGATTTCTATATTTTATTTTGTGTGCATTATTTGTTCTATGTAATGGATGCATGACATCAGCCAACAATCAAATTTTAAACTGTAAAACTGCATCAGATGAAACCATTCATCAATTATAGTTATCAGCCTGGGGCTGTATTACATCATCATTTGCAACTTACATACAAAATATACACCATCTACAGGAGTAAAAAAGATAATCCAATAAATTTATAGAATTGTAATTCCAATTGATAGTGTGAATCCGGTGAATAATTAATTCCAAATTTTAGCTTTTAACATTCAAATTTGTAAATATTTCAGAACGTATTGCAATACATAATAATTAAAGCCTTAAAAAAACATTTACTACACAATACCTGATAGGTAGGATAAAATAGATTAACTCAATCAGTTCAGTCTAAGATCTTGTGTAGGATGGTCGATGCACTATGGCTTGTATCAAGTACATTGATAAGAAGAAAACTCCGGATTCCTTCTGCTATTGAGGTGGTATAATCGAGATACAAGGCGTTTTGTCGATAGGCTGGCAGCTGATACAAATAGACCGATTACTCGTTTTGCAAATCAAAATATACCTCACTCCACATTTCACAGATTGAAAAGCCAGCGGCCGCATGGTAGTTTGAATAATCAGTGAACTTATTTAGATATAATACAGCAAACAGACTGGGGTCATTGGATCAACTAGTCGAATTAAATTATTTGCTTCATGCTATTTTGCCCGGGTCGCTTCTACCAATTTGAAAAAACATAGGAAAATAAAAAAATTTCTACATTATTTACACTACAAATCATAACTTAAAAATGTAACAAGTTAAATACAATTGATTCTTAATTTTAGGGTACATTTATTATCTCTATTTACATTACAGTTACTGATACACTCAGCGAGGGCAAGTGAATTCATTAGACACTTCATAATAGCGTATAACAAAGTTACATCATAGTGTACCATATTTTAGAACATACATACTATTCCAAACGCATAAATTAATATTTGCTGTTAATAAATCGATTATTTTACAAAAAATAATAAATAAAATAAAAATAAAAATGTAACAAGTAAATCTTAAAATTACATCTTACACATCTATTAAAATGTAACCGTTTAAACCAAATCTGGCCGACCACAGCTAATAGTACTGAAAGAGCAATTACAAGAAGACTTGATCCGTTTAAACATTTTCCCATATTTTCCATAGAAATATCGAAATAAAACCCCACTCAACTCAGCCGTCTACATAGCACCTTTCAAAAGTTTTATTCAAAAAATTAACACCATTGGAAGTATTTAAATTACATTCAGTTCCTAAGAAAAAAATTTATCTTCATTTGTCCATGTCCTCAGGATGTCAACCACAATTTGTTGTCTGCAGTTTAAATCATGATTTCAAATTTACATTATCATTATTATTCTGAGCTTACTTGGATTACTACGGAGTGTACTATTCAGATAAGATACAATATTTGAAATTAAATATTATGAAATATCGCTGTACTGATTTCTCCAGCACAACCAGATATTAAAACACACATTGATATAATATAAAACGATTGAATTATGCAAATGAAATATAATCAAACTTCTATAAATCACTATTGCTGTCGGTGATGCACTGTCTGGTTAATCAGTATTATGCTGACCTTCCGGTGGTTGAAAATTGAATCCAGAAGGAGTACCATGATTACAATTGGCAAATTAAAATAAATATTAAATTATTTTTCAACCAATTTCACAGTAATAAAATAAGCAATTATCTGACCTGCTGGACTAGGTAAATATACTTCATGCAGTACACGTCTGCATTTTATTTTTCTGCAGCCAACTTTTTTATTAAAGAACAAAACTGATTTCTTCAGAAGAAAGGTAAAGCCTAACAAACTGTGATAAAAAATCTCAATTAGATCTCTTCTTCATTCCAGCAACCACCTATCACAAAGAACCACTAATGACATGCCGAGCCACTTATGATGATCCTTGCTAGCCGCTCACTTCTAAGCAACAACAGTATTCCTCAGGCACACTCACATTTCCTTTCAGACAGTATTCCATCGATTTCTATATTTTATTTTGTGTGTATTATTTGTTCTATGTAATGGACACATGACATCAGCCAACAATCAAATTTTAAACTGTAAAACTGCATCAGATGAAACCATTCATCAATTATAGTTATCAGCCTGGGGCGGTATTACATCATCATTTGCAATTTAAATACAAAATAGATGTGCTAACTTAAGTAGTAAAAAAAAAATCCAATAATTTATAGAATTGTAATACATAACACAATTCATAGTGTCAATGAAATGAATACTTAATTTCTAATTTTAGCTTTTAACATTCAAATTTGTAAATATTTCAGAACGTATTGCAATACATAATAATTAAAGCCTTAAAAAAACATTTACTACACAATACCTGATAGGTAGGATAAAATAGATTAACTCAATCGGTTCAGTCTAAGATCTTGTGTAGGATGGTCGATGCACTATGGCTTGTATCAAGTACATTGATAAGAAGAAAACTCCGGATTCCTTCTGCTATTGAGGTGGTATAATCGAGATACAAGGCGTTTTGTCGATAGGCTGGCAGCTGATACAAATAGACCGATTACTCGTTTTGCAAATCAAAATATACCTCACTCCACATTTCACAGATTGAAAAGCCAGCGGCCGCATGGTAGTTTGAATAATCAGTGAACTTATTTAGATATAATACAGCAAACAGACTGGGGTCATTGGATCAACTAGTCGAATTAAATTATTTGCTTCATGCTATTTTGCCCGGGTCGCTTCTACCAATTTGAAAAAACATAGGAAAATAAAAAAATTTCTACATTATTTACACTACAAATCATAACTTAAAAATGTAACAAGTTAAATACAATTGATTCTTAATTTTAGGGTACATTTATTATCTCTATTTACATTACAGTTACTGATACACTCAGCGAGGGCAAGTGAATTCATTAGACACTTCATAATAGCGTATAACAAAGTTACATCATAGTGTACCATATTTTAGAACATACATACTATTCCAAACGCATAAATTAATATTTGCTGTTAATAAATCGATTATTTTACAAAAAATAATAAATAAAATAAAAATAAAAATGTAACAAGTAAATCTTAAAATTACATCTTACACATCTATTAAAATGTAACCGTTTAAACCAAATCTGGCCGACCACAGCTAATAGTACTGAAAGAGCAATTACAAGAAGACTTGATCCGTTTAAACATTTTCCCATATTTTCCATAGAAATATCGAAATAAAACCCCACTCAACTCAGCCGTCTACATAGCACCTTTCAAAAGTTTTATTCAAAAAATTAACACCATTGGAAGTATTTAAATTACATTCAGTTCCTAAGAAAAAAATTTATCTTCATTTGTCCATGTCCTCAGGATGTCAACCACAATTTGTTGTCTGCAGTTTAAATCATGATTTCAAATTTACATTATCATTATTATTCTGAGCTTACTTGGATTACTACGGAGTGTACTATTCAGATAAGATACAATATTTGAAATTAAATATTATGAAATATCGCTGTACTGATTTCTCCAGCACAACCAGATATTAAAACACACATTGATATAATATAAAACGATTGAATTATGCAAATGAAATATAATCAAACTTCTATAAATCACTATTGCTGTCGGTGATGCACTGTCTGGTTAATCAGTATTATGCTGACCTTCCGGTGGTTGAAAATTGAATCCAGAAGGAGTACCATGATTACAATTGGCAAATTAAAATAAATATTAAATTATTTTTCAACCAATTTCACAGTAATAAAATAAGCAATTATCTGACCTGCTGGACTAGGTAAATATACTTCATGCAGTACACGTCTGCATTTTATTTTTCTGCAGCCAACTTTTTTATTAAAGAACAAAACTGATTTCTTCAGAAGAAAGGTAAAGCCTAACAAACTGTGATAAAAAATCTCAATTAGATCTCTTCTTCATTCCAGCAACCACCTATCACAAAGAACCACTAATGACATGCCGAGCCACTTATGATGATCCTTGCTAGCCGCTCACTTCTAAGCAACAACAGTATTCCTCAGGCACACTCACATTTCCTTTCAGACAGTATTCCATCGATTTCTATATTTTATTTTGTGTGTATTATTTGTTCTATGTAATGGACACATGACATCAGCCAACAATCAAATTTTAAACTGTAAAACTGCATCAGATGAAACCATTCATCAATTATAGTTATCAGCCTGGGGCGGTATTACATCATCATTTGCAATTTAAATACAAAATAGATGTGCTAACTTAAGTAGTAAAAAAAAAATCCAATAATTTATAGAATTGTAATACATAACACAATTCATAGTGTCAATGAAATGAATACTTAATTTCTAATTTTAGCTTTTAACATTCAAATTTGTAAATATTTCAGAACGTATTGCAATACATAATAATTAAAGCCTTAAAAAAACATTTACTACACAATACCTGATAGGTAGGATAAAATAGATTAACTCAATCGGTTCAGTCTAAGATCTTGTGTAGGATGGTCGATGCACTATGGCTTGTATCAAGTACATTGATAAGAAGAAAACTCCGGATTCCTTCTGCTATTGAGGTGGTATAATCGAGATACAAGGCGTTTTGTCGATAGGCTGGCAGCTGATACAAATAGACCGATTACTCGTTTTGCAAATCAAAATATACCTCACTCCACATTTCACAGATTGAAAAGCCAGCGGCCGCATGGTAGTTTGAATAATCAGTGAACTTATTTAGATATAATACAGCAAACAGACTGGGGTCATTGGATCAACTAGTCGAATTAAATTATTTGCTTCATGCTATTTTGCCCGGGTCGCTTCTACCAATTTGAAAAAACATAGGAAAATAAAAAAATTTCTACATTATTTACACTACAAATCATAACTTAAAAATGTAACAAGTTAAATACAATTGATTCTTAATTTTAGGGTACATTTATTATCTCTATTTACATTACAGTTACTGATACACTCAGCGAGGGCAAGTGAATTCATTAGACACTTCATAATAGCATATAACAAAGTTACATCATAGTGTACCATATTTTAGAACATACATACTATTCCAAACGCATAAATTAATATTTGCTGTTAATAAATCGATTATTTTACAAAAAATAATAAATAAAATAAAAATAAAAATGTAACAAGTAAATCTTAAAATTACATCTTACACATCTATTAAAATGTAACCGTTTAAACCAAATCTGGCCGACCACAGCTAATAGTACTGAAAGAGCAATTACAAGAAGACTTGATCCGTTTAAACATTTTCCCATATTTTCCATAGAAATATAGAAATAAAAACCCACTCAACTCAGCCGTCTACATAGCACCTTTCAAAAGTTTTATTCAAAAAATTAACACCATTGGAAGTATTTAAATTACATTCAGTTCCTAAGAAAAAAATTTATCTTCATTTGTCCATGTCCTCAGGATGTCAACCACAATTTGTTGTCTGCAGTTTAAATCATGATTTCAAATTTACATTATCATTATTATTCTGAGCTTACTTGGATTACTACGGAGTGTACTATTCAGATAAGATATAATATTTGAAATTAAATATTACGAAATATCGCTGTACTGATTTCTCCAGCACAACCAGATATTAAAACACACATTGATATAATATAAAACGATTGAATTATGCAAATGAAATATAATCAAACTTCTATAAATCACTATTGCTGTCGGTGATGCACTGTCTGGTTAATCAGTATTATGCTGACCTTCCGGTGGTTGAAAATTGAATCCAGAAGGAGTACCATGATTACAATTGGCAAATTAAAATAAATATTAAATTATTTTTCAACCAATTTCACAGTAATAAAATAAGCAATTATCTGACCTGCTGGACTAGGTAAATATACTTCATGCAGTACACGTCTGCATTTTATTTTTCTGCAGCCAACTTTTTTATTAAAGAACAAAACTGATTTCTTCAGAAGAAAGGTAAAGCCTAACAAACTGTGATAAAAAATCTCAATTAGATCTCTTCTTCATTCCAGCAACCACCTATCACAAAGAACCACTAATGACATGCCGAGCCACTTATGATGATCCTTGCTAGCCGCTCACATCTGAGAAACAACAGTATTCCTCAGGCACACTCACATTTCCTTTCAGACAGTATTCCATCGATTTCTATATTTTATTTTGTGTATTATTTGTTCTATGTAATGGACACATGACATCAGCCAACAATCAAATTTTAAACTGTAAAACTGCATCAGATGAAACCATTCATCAATTATAGTTATCAGCCTGGGGCGGTATTACATCATCATTTGCAATTTAAATACAAAATAGATGTGCTAACTTAAGTAGTAAAAAAAAAAATCCAATAATTTATAGAATTGTAATACATAACACAATTCATAGGGTCAATGTAATGAACAATTAATTTCTAATTTTAGCTATTAGCATTAAATTTTGAATATATTTCAGGACTTGTGGCAAATACAATTGGATCTCTTCTTCTTTCCAGTCCCGATCATTCCCAAGCTGCCCCTTGATGAGACCTACTCTTTATGATGATCCTTGCTAGCCGCTCACATTTGAGAAACAACAGTATTCCATCGATTTCTATATTTTATTTTGTGTGCATTATTTGTTCTATGTAATGGATGCATGACATCAGCCAACAATCAAATTTTAAACTGTAAAACTGCATCAGATGAAACCATTCATCAATTATAGTTATCAGCCTGGGGCTGTATTACATCATCATTTGCAACTTACATACAAAATATACACCATCTACAGGAGTAAAAAAGGTAATCCAATAAATTTATAGAATTGTAATTCCAATTGATAGTGTGAATCCGGTGAATAATTAATTCCAAATTTTAGCTTTTAACATTCAAATTTGTAAATATTTCAGAACGTATTGCAATACATAATAATTAAAGCCTTAAAAAAACATTTACTACACAATACCTGATAGGTAGGATAAAATAGATTAACTCAATCAGTTCAGTCTAAGATCTTGTGTAGGATGGTCGATGCACTATGGCTTGTATCAAGTACATTGATAAGAAGAAAACTCCGGATTCCTTCTGCTATTGAGGTGGTATAATCGAGATACAAGGCGTTTTGTCGATAGGCTGGCAGCTGATACAAATAGACCGATTACTCGTTTTGCAAATCAAAATATACCTCACTCCACATTTCACAGATTGAAAAGCCAGCGGCCGCATGGTAGTTTGAATAATCAGTGAACTTATTTAGATATAATACAGCAAACAGACTGGGGTCATTGGATCAACTAGTCGAATTAAATTATTTGCTTCATGCTATTTTGCCCGGGTCGCTTCTACCAATTTGAAAAAACATAGGAAAATAAAAAAATTTCTACATTATTTACACTACAAATCATAACTTAAAAATGTAACAAGTTAAATACAATTGATTCTTAATTTTAGGGTACATTTATTATCTCTATTTACATTACAGTTACTGATACACTCAGCGAGGGCAAGTGAATTCATTAGACACTTCATAATAGCGTATAAAAAAGTTACATCATAGTGTACCATATTTTAGAACATACATACTATTCCAAACGCATAAATTATTATTTGCTGTTAATAAATCGATTATTTTACAAAAAATAATAAATAAAATAAAAATAAAAATGTAACAAGTAAATCTTAAAATTACATCTTACACATCTATTAAAATGTAACCGTTTAAACCAAATCTGGCCGACCACAGCTAATAGTACTGAAAGAGCAATTACAAGAAGACTTGATCCGTTTAAACATTTTCCCATATTTTCCATAGAAATATAGAAATAAAAACCCACTCAACTCAGCCGTCTACATAGCACCTTTCAAAAGTTTTATTCAAAAATTAACACCATTGGAAGTATTTAAATTACATTCAGTTCCTAAGAAAAAAATTTATCTTCATTTGTCCATGTCCTCAGGATGTCAACCACAATTTGTTGTCTGCAGTTTAAATCATGATTTCAAATTTACATTATCATTATTATTCTGAGCTTACTTGGATTACTACGGAGTGTACTATTCAGATAAGATACAATATTTGAAATTAAATATTATGAAATATCGCTGTACTGATTTCTCCAGCACAACCAGATATTAAAACACACATTGATATAATATAAAACGATTGAATTATGCAAATGAAATATAATCAAACTTCTATAAATCACTATTGCTGTCGGTGATGCACTGTCTGGTTAATCAGTATTATGCTGACCTTCCGGTGGTTGAAAATTGAATCCAGAAGGAGTACCATGATTACAATTGGCAAATTAAAATAAATATTAAATTATTTTTCAACCAATTTCACAGTAATAAAATAAGCAATTATCTGACCTGCTGGACTAGGTAAATATACTTCATGCAGTACACGTCTGCATTTTATTTTTCTGCAGCCAACTTTTTTATTAAAGAACAAAACTGATTTCTTCAGAAGAAAGGTAAAGCCTAACAAACTGTGATAAAAAATCTCAATTAGATCTCTTCTTCATTCCAGCAACCACCTATCACAAAGAACCACTAATGACATGCCGAGCCACTTATGATGATCCTTGCTAGCCGCTCACTTCTAAGCAACAACAGTATTCCTCAGGCACACTCACATTTCCTTTCAGACAGTATTCCATCGATTTCTATATTTTATTTTGTGTGTATTATATGTTCTATGTAATGGACACATGACATCAGCCAACAATCAAATTTTAAACTGTAAAACTGCATCAGATGAAACCATTCATCAATTATAGTTATCAGCCTGGGGCGGTATTACATCATCATTTGCAATTTAAATACAAAATAGATGTGCTAACTTAAGTAGTAAAAAAAAAAATCCAATAATTTATAGAATTGTAATACATAACACAATTCATAGGGTCAATGTAATGAACAATTAATTTCTAATTTTAGCTATTAGCATTAAATTTTGAATATATTTCAGGACTTGTGGCAAATACAATTGGATCTCTTCTTCTTTCCAGTCCCGATCATTCCCAAGCTGCCCCTTGATGAGACCTACTCTTTATGATGATCCTTGCTAGCCGCTCACATTTGAGAAACAACAGTATTCCATCGATTTCTATATTTTATTTTGTGTGCATTATTTGTTCTATGTAATGGATGCATGACATCAGCCAACAATCAAATTTTAAACTGTAAAACTGCATCAGATGAAACCATTCATCAATTATAGTTATCAGCCTGGGGCTGTATTACATCATCATTTGCAACTTACATACAAAATATACACCATCTACAGGAGTAAAAAAGGTAATCCAATAAATTTATAGAATTGTAATTCCAATTGATAGTGTGAATCCGGTGAATAATTAATTCCAAATTTTAGCTTTTAACATTCAAATTTGTAAATATTTCAGAACGTATTGCAATACATAATAATTAAAGCCTTAAAAAAACATTTACTACACAATACCTGATAGGTAGGATAAAATAGATTAACTCAATCAGTTCAGTCTAAGATCTTGTGTAGGATGGTCGATGCACTATGGCTTGTATCAAGTACATTGATAAGAAGAAAACTCCGGATTCCTTCTGCTATTGAGGTGGTATAATCGAGATACAAGGCGTTTTGTCGATAGGCTGGCAGCTGATACAAATAGACCGATTACTCGTTTTGCAAATCAAAATATACCTCACTCCACATTTCACAGATTGAAAAGCCAGCGGCCGCATGGTAGTTTGAATAATCAGTGAACTTATTTAGATATAATACAGCAAACAGACTGGGGTCATTGGATCAACTAGTCGAATTAAATTATTTGCTTCATGCTATTTTGCCCGGGTCGCTTCTACCAATTTGAAAAAACATAGGAAAATAAAAAAATTTCTACATTATTTACACTACAAATCATAACTTAAAAATGTAACAAGTTAAATACAATTGATTCTTAATTTTAGGGTACATTTATTATCTCTATTTACATTACAGTTACTGATACACTCAGCGAGGGCAAGTGAATTCATTAGACACTTCATAATAGCGTATAAAAAAGTTACATCATAGTGTACCATATTTTAGAACATACATACTATTCCAAACGCATAAATTATTATTTGCTGTTAATAAATCGATTATTTTACAAAAAATAATAAATAAAATAAAAATAAAAATGTAACAAGTAAATCTTAAAATTACATCTTACACATCTATTAAAATGTAACCGTTTAAACCAAATCTGGCCGACCACAGCTAATAGTACTGAAAGAGCAATTACAAGAAGACTTGATCCGTTTAAACATTTTCCCATATTTTCCATAGAAATATAGAAATAAAAACCCACTCAACTCAGCCGTCTACATAGCACCTTTCAAAAGTTTTATTCAAAAATTAACACCATTGGAAGTATTTAAATTACATTCAGTTCCTAAGAAAAAAATTTATCTTCATTTGTCCATGTCCTCAGGATGTCAACCACAATTTGTTGTCTGCAGTTTAAATCATGATTTCAAATTTACATTATCATTATTATTCTGAGCTTACTTGGATTACTACGGAGTGTACTATTCAGATAAGATACAATATTTGAAATTAAATATTATGAAATATCGCTGTACTGATTTCTCCAGCACAACCAGATATTAAAACACACATTGATATAATATAAAACGATTGAATTATGCAAATGAAATATAATCAAACTTCTATAAATCACTATTGCTGTCGGTGATGCACTGTCTGGTTAATCAGTATTATGCTGACCTTCCGGTGGTTGAAAATTGAATCCAGAAGGAGTACCATGATTACAATTGGCAAATTAAAATAAATATTAAATTATTTTTCAACCAATTTCACAGTAATAAAATAAGCAATTATCTGACCTGCTGGACTAGGTAAATATACTTCATGCAGTACACGTCTGCATTTTATTTTTCTGCAGCCAACTTTTTTATTAAAGAACAAAACTGATTTCTTCAGAAGAAAGGTAAAGCCTAACAAACTGTGATAAAAAATCTCAATTAGATCTCTTCTTCATTCCAGCAACCACCTATCACAAAGAACCACTAATGACATGCCGAGCCACTTATGATGATCCTTGCTAGCCGCTCACTTCTAAGCAACAACAGTATTCCTCAGGCACACTCACATTTCCTTTCAGACAGTATTCCATCGATTTCTATATTTTATTTTGTGTGTATTATTTGTTCTATGTAATGGACACATGACATCAGCCAACAATCAAATTTTAAACTGTAAAACTGCATCAGATGAAACCATTCATCAATTATAGTTATCAGCCTGGGGCGGTATTACATCATCATTTGCAATTTAAATACAAAATAGATATGCTAACTTAAGTAGTAAAAAAAAAATCCAATAATTTATAGAATTGTAATACATAACACAATTCATAGTGTCAATGTAATGAACAATTAATTTCTAATTTTAGCTACTAGCATTAAATTTTGAATATATTTCAGGACTTGTGGCAAATACAATTGGATCTCTTCTTCTTTCCAGTCCCGATCATTCCCAAGCTGCCCCTTGATGAGACCTACTCTTTATGATGATCCTTGCTAGCCGCTCACATCTGAGAAACAACAGTATTCCTCAGGCACACTCACATTTCCTTTCAGACAGTATTCCATCGATTTCTATATTTTATTTTGTGTGTATTATTTGTTCTATGTAATGGACACATGACATCAGCCAACAATCAAATTTTAAACTGTAAAACTGCATCAGATGAAACCATTCATCAATTATAGTTATCAGCCTGGGGCGGTATTACATCATCATTTGCAATTTAAATACAAAATAGATGTGCTAACTTAAGTAGTAAAAAAAAAAATCCAATAATTTATAGAATTGTAATACATAACACAATTCATAGGGTCAATGTAATGAACAATTAATTTCTAATTTTAGCTATTAGCATTAAATTTTGAATATATTTCAGGACTTGTGGCAAATACAATTGGACCTCTTCTTCTTTCCAGTCCCGATCATTCCCAAGCTGCCCCTTGATGAGACCTACTCTTTATGATGATCCTTGCTAGCCGCTCAAATCTGAGAAACAACAGTATTCCATCGATTTCTATATTTTATTTTGTGTGCATTATTTGTTCTATGTAATGGACGCATGACATCAGCCAACAATCAAATTTTAAACTGTAAAACTGCATCAGATGAAACCATTCATCAATTATAGTTATCAGCCTGGGGCGGTATTACATCATCATTTGCAACTTACATACAAAATATACACCATCTACAGGAGTAAAAAAGATAATCCAATAAATTTATAGAATTGTAATTCCAATTGATAGTGTGAATGCGGTGAATAATTAATTCCAAATTTTAGCTTTTAACATTCAAATTTGTAAATATTTCAGAACGTATTGCAATACATAATAATTAAAGCCTTAAAAAAACATTTACTACACAATACCTGATAGGTAGGATAAAATAGATTAACTCAATCAGTTCAGTCTAAGATCTTGTGTAGGATGGTCGATGCACTATGGCTTGTATCAAGTACATTGATAAGAAGAAAACTCCAGATTCCTTCTGCTATTGAGGTGGTATAATCGAGATACAAGGCGTTTTGTCGATAGGCTGGCAGCTGATACAAATAGACCGATTACTCGTTTTGCAAATCAAAATATACCTCACTCCACATTTCACAGATTGAAAAGCCAGCGGCCGCATGGTAGTTTGAATAATCAGTGAACTTATTTAGATATAATACAGCAAACAGACTGGGGTCATTGGATCAACTAGTCGAATTAAATTATTTGCTTCATGCTATTTTGCCCGGGTCGCTTCTACCAATTTGAAAAAACATAGGAAAATAAAAAAATTTCTACATTATTTACACTACAAATCATAACTTAAAAATGTAACAAGTTAAATACAATTGATTCTTAATTTTAGGGTACATTTATTATCTCTATTTACATTACAGTTACTGATACACTCAGCGAGGGCAAGTGAATTCATTAGACACTTCATAATAGCATATAACAAAGTTACATCATAGTGTACCATATTTTAGAACATACATACTATTCCAAACGCATAAATTATTATTTGCTGTTAATAAATCGATTATTTTACAAAAAATAATAAATAAAATAAAAATAAAAATGTAACAAGTAAATCTTAAAATTATATCTTACACATCTATTAAAATGTAACCGTTTAAACCAAATCTGGCCGACCACAGCTAATAGTACTGAAAGAGCAATTACAAGAAGACTTGATCCGTTTAAACATTTTCCCATATTTTCCACAGAAATATAGAAATAAAAACCCACTCAACTCAGCCGTCTACATAGCACCTTTCAAAAGTTTTATTCAAAAATTAACACCATTGGAAGTATTTAAATTACATTCAGTTCCTAAGAAAAAAATTTATCTTCATTTGTCCATGTCCTCAGGATGTCAACCACAATTTGTTGTCTGCAGTTTAAATCATGATTTCAAATTTACATTATCATTATTATTCTGAGCTTACTTGGATTACTACGGAGTGTACTATTCAGATAAGATACAATATTTGAAATTAAATATTACGAAATATCGCTGTACTGATTTCTCCAGCACAACCAGATATTAAAACACACATTGATATAATATAAAACGATTGAATTATGCAAATGAAATATAATCAAACTTCTATAAATCACTATTGCTGTCGGTGATGCACTGTCTGGTTAATCAGTATTATGCTGACCTTCCTGAGGTTGAAAATTGAATCCAGAAGGAGTACCATGATTACAATTGGCAAATTAAAATAAATATTAAATTATTTTTCAACCAATTTCACAGTAATAAAATAAGCAATTATCTGACCTGCTGGACTGGGTAAATATACTTCATGCAGTACACGTCTGCATTTTATTTTTCTGCGGCCAACTTTTTTATTAAAGAACAAAACTGATTTCTTCAGAAGAAAGGTAAAGCCTAACAAACTGTGATAAAAAATCTCAATTAGATCTCTTCTTCATTCCAGCAACCACCTATCACAAAGAACCACTAATGACATGCCGAGCCACTTATGATGATCCTTGCTAGCCGCTCACTTCTAAGCAACAACAGTATTCCTCAGGCACACTCACATTTCCTTTCAGACAGTATTCCATCGATTTCTATATTTTATTTTGTGTGTATTATATGTTCTATGTAATGGACACATGACATCAGCCAACAATCAAATTTTAAACTGTAAAACTGCATCAGATGAAACCATTCATCAATTATAGTTATCAGCCTGGGGCGGTATTACATCATCATTTGCAATTTAAATACAAAATAGATGTGCTAACTTAAGTAGTAAAAAAAAAAATCCAATAATTTATAGAATTGTAATACATAACACAATTCATAGGGTCAATGTAATGAACAATTAATTTCTAATTTTTGCTATTAGCATTAAATTTTGAATATATTTCAGGACTTGTGGCAAATACAATTGGATCTCTTCTTCTTTCCAGTCCCGATCATTCCCAAGCTGCCCCTTGATGAGACCTACTCTTTATGATGATCCTTGCTAGCCGCTCACATCTGAGAAACAATAGTATTCCTCAGGCACACTCACATTTCCTTTCAGACAGTATTCCATCGATTTCTATATTTTATTTTGTGTGTATTATTTGTTCTATGTAATGGACACATGACATCAGCCAACAATCAAATTTTAAACTGTAAAACTGCATCAGATGAAACCATTCATCAATTATAGTTATCAGCCTGGGGCGGTATTACATCATCATTTGCAATTTAAATACAAAATAGATGTGCTAACTTAAGTAGTAAAAAAAAAAATCCAATAATTTATAGAATTGTAATACATAACACAATTCATAGGGTCAATGTAATGAACAATTAATTTCTAATTTTAGCTATTAGCATTAAATTTTGAATATATTTCAGGACTTGTGGCAAATACAATTGGATCTCTTCTTCTTTCCAGTCCCGATCATTCCCAAGCTGCCCCTTGATGAGACCTACTCTTTATGATGATCCTTGCTAGCCGCTCAAATCTGAGAAACAACAGTATTCCATCGATTTCTATATTTTATTTTGTGTGCATTATTTGTTCTATGTAATGGACGCATGACATCAGCCAACAATCAAATTTTAAACTGTAAAACTGCATCAGATGAAACCATTCATCAATTATAGTTATCAGCCTGGGGCGGTATTACATCATCATTTGCAACTTACATACAAAATATACACCATCTACAGGAGTAAAAAAGATAATCCAATAAATTTATAGAATTGTAATTCCAATTGATAGTGTGAATGCGGTGAATAATTAATTCCAAATTTTAGCTTTTAACATTCAAATTTGTAAATATTTCAGAACGTATTGCAATACATAATAATTAAAGCCTTAAAAAAACATTTACTACACAATACCTGATAGGTAGGATAAAATAGATTAACTCAATCAGTTCAGTCTAAGATCTTGTGTAGGATGGTCGATGCACTATGGCTTGTATCAAGTACATTGATAAGAAGAAAACTCCGGATTCCTTCTGCTATTGAGGTGGTATAATCGAGATACAAGGCGTTTTGTCGATAGGCTGGCAGCTGATACAAATAGACCGATTACTCGTTTTGCAAATCAAAATATACCTCACTCCACATTTCACAGATTGAAAAGCCAGCGGCCGCATGGTAGTTTGAATAATCAGTGAACTTATTTAGATATAATACAGCAAACAGACTGGGGTCATTGGATCAACTAGTCGAATTAAATTATTTGCTTCATGCTATTTTGCCCGGGTCGCTTCTACCAATTTGAAAAAACATAGGAAAATAAAAAAATTTCTACATTATTTACACTACAAATCATAACTTAAAAATGTAACAAGTTAAATACAATTGATTCTTAATTTTAGGGTACATTTATTATCTCTATTTACATTACAGTTACTGATACACTCAGCGAGGGCAAGTGAATTCATTAGACATTTCATAATAGCATATAACAAAGTTACATCATAGTGTACCATATTTTAGAACATACATACTATTCCAAACGCATAAATTATTATTTGCTGTTAATAAATCGATTATTTTACAAAAAATAATAAATAAAATAAAAATAAAAATGTAACAAGTAAATCTTAAAATTACATCTTACACATCTATTAAAATGTAACCGTTTAAACCAAATCTGGCCGACCACAGCTAATAGTACTGAAAGAGCAATTACAAGAAGACTTGATCCGTTTAAACATTTTCCCATATTTTCCACAGAAATATAGAAATAAAAACCCACTCAACTCAGCCGTCTACATAGCACCTTTCAAAAGTTTTATTCAAAAATTAACACCATTGGAAGTATTTAAATTACATTCAGTTCCTAAGAAAAAAATTTATCTTCATTTGTCCATGTCCTCAGGATGTCAACCACAATTTGTTGTCTGCAGTTTAAATCATGATTTCAAATTTACATTATCATTATTATTCTGAGCTTACTTGGATTACTACGGAGTGTACTATTCAGATAAGATACAATATTTGAAATTAAATATTACGAAATATCGCTGTACTGATTTCTCCAGCACAACCAGATATTAAAACACACATTGATATAATATAAAACGATTGAATTATGCAAATGAAATATAATCAAACTTCTATAAATCACTATTGCTGTCGGTGATGCACTGTCTGGTTAATCAGTATTATGCTGACCTTCCTGAGGTTGAAAATTGAATCCAGAAGGAGTACCATGATTACAATTGGCAAATTAAAATAAATATTAAATTATTTTTCAACCAATTTCACAGTAATAAAATAAGCAATTATCTGACCTGCTGGACTGGGTAAATATACTTCATGCAGTACACGTCTGCATTTTATTTTTCTGCGGCCAACTTTTTTATTAAAGAACAAAACTGATTTCTTCAGAAGAAAGGTAAAGCCTAACAAACTGTGATAAAAAATCTCAATTAGATCTCTTCTTCATTCCAGCAACCACCTATCACAAAGAACCACTAATGACATGCCGAGCCACTTATGATGATCCTTGCTAGCCGCTCACTTCTAAGCAACAACAGTATTCCTCAGGCACACTCACATTTCCTTTCAGACAGTATTCCATCGATTTCTATATTTTATTTTGTGTGTATTATATGTTCTATGTAATGGACACATGACATCAGCCAACAATCAAATTTTAAACTGTAAAACTGCATCAGATGAAACCATTCATCAATTATAGTTATCAGCCTGGGGCGGTATTACATCATCATTTGCAATTTAAATACAAAATAGATGTGCTAACTTAAGTAGTAAAAAAAAAAATCCAATAATTTATAGAATTGTAATACATAACACAATTCATAGGGTCAATGTAATGAACAATTAATTTCTAATTTTAGCTATTAGCATTAAATTTTGAATATATTTCAGGACTTGTGGCAAATACAATTGGATCTCTTCTTCTTTCCAGTCCCGATCATTCCCAAGCTGCCCCTTGATGAGACCTACTCTTTATGATGATCCTTGCTAGCCGCTCACATCTGAGAAACAACAGTATTCCATCGATTTCTATATTTTATTTTGTGTGCATTATTTGTTCTATGTAATGGACGCATGACATCAGCCAACAATCAAATTTTAAACTGTAAAACTGCATCAGATGAAACCATTCATCAATTATAGTTATCAGCCTGGGGCTGTATTACATCATCATTTGCAACTTACATACAAAATATACACCATCTACAGGAGTAAAAAAGATAATCCAATAAATTTATAGAATTGTAATTCCAATTGATAGTGTGAATGCGGTGAATAATTAATTCCAAATTTTAGCTTTTAACATTCAAATTTGTAAATATTTCAGAACGTATTGCAATACATAATAATTAAAGCCTTAAAAAAACATTTACTACACAATACCTGATAGGTAGGATAAAATAGATTAACTCAATCAGTTCAGTCTAAGATCTTGTGTAGGATGGTCGATGCACTATGGCTTGTATCAAGTACATTGATAAGAAGAAAACTCCGGATTCCTTCTGCTATTGAGGTGGTATAATCGAGATACAAGGCGTTTTGTCGATAGGCTGGCAGCTGATACAAATAGACCGATTACTCGTTTTGCAAATCAAAATATACCTCACTCCACATTTCACAGATTGAAAAGCCAGCGGCCGCATGGTAGTTTGAATAATCAGTGAACTTATTTAGATATAATACAGCAAACAGACTGGGGTCATTGGATCAACTAGTCGAATTAAATTATTTGCTTCATGCTATTTTGCCCGGGTCGCTTCTACCAATTTGAAAAAACATAGGAAAATAAAAAAATTTCTACATTATTTACACTACAAATCATAACTTAAAAATGTAACAAGTTAAATACAATTGATTCTTAATTTTAGGGTACATTTATTATCTCTATTTACATTACAGTTACTGATACACTCAGCGAGGGCAAGTGAATTCATTAGACACTTCATAATAGCATATAACAAAGTTACATCATAGTGGACCATATTTTAGAACATACATACTATTCCAAACGCATAAATTATTATTTGCTGTTAATAAATCGATTATTTTACAAAAAATAATAAATAAAATAAAAATAAAAATGTAACAAGTAAATCTTAAAATTACATCTTACACATCTATTAAAATGTAACCGTTTAAACCAAATCTGGCCGACCACAGCTAATAGTACTGAAAGAGCAATTACAAGAAGACTTGATCCGTTTAAACATTTTCCCATATTTTCCATAGAAATATAGAAATAAAAACCCACTCAACTCAGCCGTCTACATAGCACCTTTCAAAAGTTTTATTCAAAAATTAACACCATTGGAAGTATTTAAATTACATTCAGTTCCTAAGAAAAAAATTTATCTTCATTTGTCCATGTCCTCAGGATGTCAACCACAATTTGTTGTCTGCAGTTTAAATCATGATTTCAAATTTACATTATCATTATTATTCTGAGCTTACTTGGATTACTACGGAGTGTACTATTCAGATAAGATACAATATTTGAAATTAAATATTATGAAATATCGCTGTACTGATTTCTCCAGCACAACCAGATATTAAAACACACATTGATATAATATAAAACGATTGAATTATGCAAATGAAATATAATCAAACTTCTATAAATCACTATTGCTGTCGGTGATGCACTGTCTGGTTAATCAGTATTATGCTGACCTTCCGGTGGTTGAAAATTGAATCCAGAAGGAGTACCATGATTACAATTGGCAAATTAAAATAAATATTAAATTATTTTTCAACCAATTTCACAGTAATAAAATAAGCAATTATCTGACCTGCTGGACTAGGTAAATATACTTCATGCAGTACACGTCTGCATTTTATTTTTCTGCAGCCAACTTTTTTATTAAAGAACAAAACTGATTTCTTCAGAAGAAAGGTAAAGCCTAACAAACTGTGATAAAAAATCTCAATTAGATCTCTTCTTCATTCCAGCAACCACCTATCACAAAGAACCACTAATGACATGCCGAGCCACTTATGATGATCCTTGCTAGCCGCTCACTTCTAAGCAACAACAGTATTCCTCAGGCACACTCACATTTCCTTTCAGACAGTATTCCATCGATTTCTATATTTTATTTTGTGTGTATTATATGTTCTATGTAATGGACACATGACATCAGCCAACAATCAAATTTTAAACTGTAAAACTGCATCAGATGAAACCATTCATCAATTATAGTTATCAGCCTGGGGCGGTATTACATCATCATTTGCAATTTAAATACAAAATAGATGTGCTAACTTAAGTAGTAAAAAAAAAAATCCAATAATTTATAGAATTGTAATACATAACACAATTCATAGGGTCAATGTAATGAACAATTAATTTCTAATTTTAGCTATTAGCATTAAATTTTGAATATATTTCAGGACTTGTGGCAAATACAATTGGATCTCTTCTTCTTTCCAGTCCCGATCATTCCCAAGCTGCCCCTTGATGAGACCTACTCTTTATGATGATCCTTGCTAGCCGCTCACATCTGAGAAACAACAGTATTCCATCGATTTCTATATTTTATTTTGTGTGCATTATTTGTTCTATGTAATGGACGCATGACATCAGCCAACAATCAAATTTTAAACTGTAAAACTGCATCAGATGAAACCATTCATCAATTATAGTTATCAGCCTGGGGCGGTATTACATCATCATTTGCAACTTACATACAAAATATACACCATCTACAGGAGTAAAAAAGATAATCCAATAAATTTATAGAATTGTAATTCCAATTGATAGTGTGAATCCGGTGAATAATTAATTCCAAATTTTAGCTTTTAACATTCAAATTTGTAAATATTTCAGAACGTATTGCAATACATAATAATTAAAGCCTTAAAAAAACATTTACTACACAATACCTGATAGGTAGGATAAAATAGATTAACTCAATCAGTTCAGTCTAAGATCTTGTGTAGGATGGTCGATGCACTATGGCTTGTATCAAGTACATTGATAAGAAGAAAACTCCGGATTCCTTCTGCTATTGAGGTGGTATAATCGAGATACAAGGCGTTTTGTCGATAGGCTGGCAGCTGATACAAATAGACCGATTACTCGTTTTGCAAATCAAAATATACCTCACTCCACATTTCACAGATTGAAAAGCCAGCGGCCGCATGGTAGTTTGAATAATCAGTGAACTTATTTAGATATAATACAGCAAACAGACTGGGGTCATTGGATCAACTAGTCGAATTAAATTATTTGCTTCATGCTATTTTGCCCGGGTCGCTTCTACCAATTTGAAAAAACATAGGAAAATAAAAAAATTTCTACATTATTTACACTACAAATCATAACTTAAAAATGTAACAAGTTAAATACAATTGATTCTTAATTTTAGGGTACATTTATTATCTCTATTTACATTACAGTTACTGATACACTCAGCGAGGGCAAGTGAATTCATTAGACACTTCATAATAGCATATAACAAAGTTACATCATAGTGTACCATATTTTAGAACATACATACTATTCCAAACGCATAAATTATTATTTGCTGTTAATAAATCGATTATTTTACAAAAAATAATAAATAAAATAAAAATAAAAATGTAACAAGTAAATCTTAAAATTACATCTTACACATCTATTAAAATGTAACCGTTTAAACCAAATCTGGCCGACCACAGCTAATAGTACTGAAAGAGCAATTACAAGAAGACTTGATCCGTTTAAACATTTTCCCACATTTTCCATAGAAATATAGAAATAAAAACCCACTCAACTCAGCCGTCTACATAGCACCTTTCAAAAGTTTTATTCAAAAATTAACACCATTGGAAGTATTTAAATTACATTCAGTTCCTAAGAAAAAAATTTATCTTCATTTGTCCATGTCCTCAGGATGTCAACCACAATTTGTTGTCTGCAGTTTAAATCATGATTTCAAATTTACATTATCATTATTATTCTGAGCTTACTTGGATTACTACGGAGTGTACTATTCAGATAAGATACAATATTTGAAATTAAATATTATGAAATATCGCTGTACTGATTTCTCCAGCACAACCAGATATTAAAACACACATTGATATAATATAAAACGATTGAATTATGCAAATGAAATATAATCAAACTTCTATAAATCACTATTGCTGTCGGTGATGCACTGTCTGGTTAATCAGTATTATGCTGACCTTCCGGTGGTTGAAAATTGAATCCAGAAGGAGTACCATGATTACAATTGGCAAATTAAAATAAATATTAAATTATTTTTCAACCAATTTCACAGTAATAAAATAAGCAATTATCTGACCTGCTGGACTAGGTAAATATACTTCATGCAGTACACGTCTGCATTTTATTTTTCTGCAGCCAACTTTTTTATTAAAGAACAAAACTGATTTCTTCAGAAGAAAGGTAAAGCCTAACAAACTGTGATAAAAAATCTCAATTAGATCTCTTCTTCATTCCAGCAACCACCTATCACAAAGAACCACTAATGACATGCCGAGCCACTTATGATGATCCTTGCTAGCCGCTCACTTCTAAGCAACAACAGTATTCCTCAGGCACACTCACATTTCCTTTCAGACAGTATTCCATCGATTTCTATATTTTATTTTGTGTGTATTATATGTTCTATGTAATGGACACATGACATCAGCCAACAATCAAATTTTAAACTGTAAAACTGCATCAGATGAAACCATTCATCAATTATAGTTATCAGCCTGGGGCGGTATTACATCATCATTTGCAATTTAAATACAAAATAGATGTGCTAACTTAAGTAGTAAAAAAAAAAATCCAATAATTTATAGAATTGTAATACATAACACAATTCATAGGGTCAATGTAATGAACAATTAATTTCTAATTTTAGCTATTAGCATTAAATTTTGAATATATTTCAGGACTTGTGGCAAATACAATTGGATCTCTTCTTCTTTCCAGTCCCGATCATTCCCAAGCTGCCCCTTGATGAGACCTACTCTTTATGATGATCCTTGCTAGCCGCTCACATCTGAGAAACAACAGTATTCCATCGATTTCTATATTTTATTTTGTGTGCATTATTTGTTCTATGTAATGGACGCATGACATCAGCCAACAATCAAATTTTAAACTGTAAAACTGCATCAGATGAAACCATTCATCAATTATAGTTATCAGCCTGGGGCGGTATTACATCATCATTTGCAACTTACATACAAAATATACACCATCTACAGGAGTAAAAAAGATAATCCAATAAATTTATAGAATTGTAATTCCAATTGATAGTGTGAATGCGGTGAATAATTAATTCCAAATTTTAGCTTTTAACATTCAAATTTGTAAATATTTCAGAACGTATTGCAATACATAATAATTAAAGCCTTAAAAAAACATTTACTACACAATACCTGATAGGTAGGATAAAATAGATTAACTCAATCAGTTCAGTCTAAGATCTTGTGTAGGATGGTCGATGCACTATGGCTTGTATCAAGTACATTGATAAGAAGAAAACTCCGGATTCCTTCTGCTATTGAGGTGGTATAATCGAGATACAAGGCGTTTTGTCGATAGGCTGGCAGCTGATACAAATAGACCGATTACTCGTTTTGCAAATCAAAATATACCTCACTCCACATTTCACAGATTGAAAAGCCAGCGGCCGCATGGTAGTTTGAATAATCAGTGAACTTATTTAGATATAATACAGCAAACAGACTGGGGTCATTGGATCAACTAGTCGAATTAAATTATTTGCTTCATGCTATTTTGCCCGGGTCGCTTCTACCAATTTGAAAAAACATAGGAAAATAAAAAAATTTCTACATTATTTACACTACAAATCATAACTTAAAAATGTAACAAGTTAAATACAATTGATTCTTAATTTTAGGGTACATTTATTATCTCTATTTACATTACAGTTACTGATACACTCAGCGAGGGCAAGTGAATTCATTAGACACTTCATAATAGCATATAACAAAGTTACATCATAGTGTACCATATTTTAGAACATACATACTATTCCAAACGCATAAATTATTATTTGCTGTTAATAAATCGATTATTTTACAAAAAATAATAAATAAAATAAAAATAAAAATGTAACAAGTAAATCTTAAAATTACATCTTACACATCTATTAAAATGTAACCGTTTAAACCAAATCTGGCCGACCACAGCTAATAGTACTGAAAGAGCAATTACAAGAAGACTTGATCCGTTTAAACATTTTCCCATATTTTCCATAGAAATATAGAAATAAAAACCCACTCAACTCAGCCGTCTACATAGCACCTTTCAAAAGTTTTATTCAAAAATTAACACCATTGGAAGTATTTAAATTACATTCAGTTCCTAAGAAAAAAATTTATCTTCATTTGTCCATGTCCTCAGGATGTCAACCACAATTTGTTGTCTGCAGTTTAAATCATGATTTCAAATTTACATTATCATTATTATTCTGAGCTTACTTGGATTACTACGGAGTGTACTATTCAGATAAGATACAATATTTGAAATTAAATATTATGAAATATCGCTGTACTGATTTCTCCAGCACAACCAGATATTAAAACACACATTGATATAATATAAAACGATTGAATTATGCAAATGAAATATAATCAAACTTCTATAAATCACTATTGCTGTCGGTGATGCACTGTCTGGTTAATCAGTATTATGCTGACCTTCCGGTGGTTGAAAATTGAATCCAGAAGGAGTACCATGATTACAATTGGCAAATTAAAATAAATATTAAATTATTTTTCAACCAATTTCACAGTAATAAAATAAGCAATTATCTGACCTGCTGGACTAGGTAAATATACTTCATGCAGTACACGTCTGCATTTTATTTTTCTGCAGCCAACTTTTTTATTAAAGAACAAAACTGATTTCTTCAGAAGAAAGGTAAAGCCTAACAAACTGTGATAAAAAATCTCAATTAGATCTCTTCTTCATTCCAGCAACCACCTATCACAAAGAACCACTAATGACATGCCGAGCCACTTATGATGATCCTTGCTAGCCGCTCACTTCTAAGCAACAACAGTATTCCTCAGGCACACTCACATTTCCTTTCAGACAGTATTCCATCGATTTCTATATTTTATTTTGTGTGTATTATATGTTCTATGTAATGGACACATGACATCAGCCAACAATCAAATTTTAAACTGTAAAACTGCATCAGATGAAACCATTCATCAATTATAGTTATCAGCCTGGGGCGGTATTACATCATCATTTGCAATTTAAATACAAAATAGATGTGCTAACTTAAGTAGTAAAAAAAAAAATCCAATAATTTATAGAATTGTAATACATAACACAATTCATAGGGTCAATGTAATGAACAATTAATTTCTAATTTTAGCTATTAGCATTAAATTTTGAATATATTTCAGGACTTGTGGCAAATACAATTGGATCTCTTCTTCTTTCTAGTCCCGATCATTCCCAAGCTGCCCCTTGATGAGACCTACTCTTTATGATGATCCTTGCTAGCCGCTCACATCTGAGAAACAACAGTATTCCATCGATTTCTATATTTTATTTTGTGTGCATTATTTGTTCTATGTAATGGACGCATGACATCAGCCAACAATCAAATTTTAAACTGTAAAACTGCATCAGATGAAACCATTCATCAATTATAGTTATCAGCCTGGGGCGGTATTACATCATCATTTGCAACTTACATACAAAATATACACCATCTACAGGAGTAAAAAAGATAATCCAATAAATTTATAGAATTGTAATTCCAATTGATAGTGTGAATGCGGTGAATAATTAATTCCAAATTTTAGCTTTTAACATTCAAATTTGTAAATATTTCAGAACGTATTGCAATACATAATAATTAAAGCCTTAAAAAAACATTTACTACACAATACCTGATAGGTAGGATAAAATAGATTAACTCAATCAGTTCAGTCTAAGATCTTGTGTAGGATGGTCGATGCACTATGGCTTGTATCAAGTACATTGATAAGAAGAAAACTCCGGATTCCTTCTGCTATTGAGGTGGTATAATCGAGATACAAGGCGTTTTGTCGATAGGCTGGCAGCTGATACAAATAGACCGATTACTCGTTTTGCAAATCAAAATATACCTCACTCCACATTTCACAGATTGAAAAGCCAGCGGCCGCATGGTAGTTTGAATAATCAGTGAACTTATTTAGATATAATACAGCAAACAGACTGGGGTCATTGGATCAACTAGTCGAATTAAATTATTTGCTTCATGCTATTTTGCCCGGGTCGCTTCTACCAATTTGAAAAAACATAGGAAAATAAAAAAATTTCTACATTATTTACACTACAAATCATAACTTAAAAATGTAACAAGTTAAATACAATTGATTCTTAATTTTAGGGTACATTTATTATCTCTATTTACATTACAGTTACTGATACACTCAGCGAGGGCAAGTGAATTCATTAGACACTTCATAATAGCATATAACAAAGTTACATCATAGTGTACCATATTTTAGAACATACATACTATTCCAAACGCATAAATTATTATTTGCTGTTAATAAATCGATTATTTTACAAAAAATAATAAATAAAATAAAAATAAAAATGTAACAAGTAAATCTTAAAATTACATCTTACACATCTATTAAAATGTAACCGTTTAAACCAAATCTGGCCGACCACAGCTAATAGTACTGAAAGAGCAATTACAAGAAGACTTGATCCGTTTAAACATTTTCCCATATTTTCCATAGAAATATAGAAATAAAAACCCACTCAACTCAGCCGTCTACATAGCACCTTTCAAAAGTTTTATTCAAAAATTAACACCATTGGAAGTATTTAAATTACATTCAGTTCCTAAGAAAAAAATTTATCTTCATTTGTCCATGTCCTCAGGATGTCAACCACAATTTGTTGTCTGCAGTTTAAATCATGATTTCAAATTTACATTATCATTATTATTCTGAGCTTACTTGGATTACTACGGAGTGTACTATTCAGATAAGATACAATATTTGAAATTAAATATTATGAAATATCGCTGTACTGATTTCTCCAGCACAACCAGATATTAAAACACACATTGATATAATATAAAACGATTGAATTATGCAAATGAAATATAATCAAACTTCTATAAATCACTATTGCTGTCGGTGATGCACTGTCTGGTTAATCAGTATTATGCTGACCTTCCGGTGGTTGAAAATTGAATCCAGAAGGAGTACCATGATTACAATTGGCAAATTAAAATAAATATTAAATTATTTTTCAACCAATTTCACAGTAATAAAATAAGCAATTATCTGACCTGCTGGACTAGGTAAATATACTTCATGCAGTACACGTCTGCATTTTATTTTTCTGCAGCCAACTTTTTTATTAAAGAACAAAACTGATTTCTTCAGAAGAAAGGTAAAGCCTAACAAACTGTGATAAAAAATCTCAATTAGATCTCTTCTTCATTCCAGCAACCACCTATCACAAAGAACCACTAATGACATGCCGAGCCACTTATGATGATCCTTGCTAGCCGCTCACTTCTAAGCAACAACAGTATTCCTCAGGCACACTCACATTTCCTTTCAGACAGTATTCCATCGATTTCTATATTTTATTTTGTGTGTATTATATGTTCTATGTAATGGACACATGACATCAGCCAACAATCAAATTTTAAACTGTAAAACTGCATCAGATGAAACCATTCATCAATTATAGTTATCAGCCTGGGGCGGTATTACATCATCATTTGCAATTTAAATACAAAATAGATGTGCTAACTTAAGTAGTAAAAAAAAAAATCCAATAATTTATAGAATTGTAATACATAACACAATTCATAGGGTCAATGTAATGAACAATTAATTTCTAATTTTAGCTATTAGCATTAAATTTTGAATATATTTCAGGACTTGTGGCAAATACAATTGGATCTCTTCTTCTTTCTAGTCCCGATCATTCCCAAGCTGCCCCTTGATGAGACCTACTCTTTATGATGATCCTTGCTAGCCGCTCACATCTGAGAAACAACAGTATTCCATCGATTTCTATATTTTATTTTGTGTGCATTATTTGTTCTATGTAATGGACGCATGACATCAGCCAACAATCAAATTTTAAACTGTAAAACTGCATCAGATGAAACCATTCATCAATTATAGTTATCAGCCTGGGGCGGTATTACATCATCATTTGCAACTTACATACAAAATATACACCATCTACAGGAGTAAAAAAGATAATCCAATAAATTTATAGAATTGTAATTCCAATTGATAGTGTGAATGCGGTGAATAATTAATTCCAAATTTTAGCTTTTAACATTCAAATTTGTAAATATTTCAGAACGTATTGCAATACATAATAATTAAAGCCTTAAAAAAACATTTACTACACAATACCTGATAGGTAGGATAAAATAGATTAACTCAATCAGTTCAGTCTAAGATCTTGTGTAGGATGGTCGATGCACTATGGCTTGTATCAAGTACATTGATAAGAAGAAAACTCCGGATTCCTTCTGCTATTGAGGTGGTATAATCGAGATACAAGGCGTTTTGTCGATAGGCTGGCAGCTGATACAAATAGACCGATTACTCGTTTTGCAAATCAAAATATACCTCACTCCACATTTCACAGATTGAAAAGCCAGCGGCCGCATGGTAGTTTGAATAATCAGTGAACTTATTTAGATATAATACAGCAAACAGACTGGGGTCATTGGATCAACTAGTCGAATTAAATTATTTGCTTCATGCTATTTTGCCCGGGTCGCTTCTACCAATTTGAAAAAACATAGGAAAATAAAAAAATTTCTACATTATTTACACTACAAATCATAACTTAAAAATGTAACAAGTTAAATACAATTGATTCTTAATTTTAGGGTACATTTATTATCTCTATTTACATTACAGTTACTGATACACTCAGCGAGGGCAAGTGAATTCATTAGACACTTCATAATAGCATATAACAAAGTTACATCATAGTGTACCATATTTTAGAACATACATACTATTCCAAACGCATAAATTATTATTTGCTGTTAATAAATCGATTATTTTACAAAAAATAATAAATAAAATAAAAATAAAAATGTAACAAGTAAATCTTAAAATTACATCTTACACATCTATTAAAATGTAACCGTTTAAACCAAATCTGGCCGACCACAGCTAATAGTACTGAAAGAGCAATTACAAGAAGACTTGATCCGTTTAAACATTTTCCCATATTTTCCACAGAAATATAGAAATAAAAACCCACTCAACTCAGCCGTCTACATAGCACCTTTCAAAAGTTTTATTCAAAAATTAACACCATTGGAAGTATTTAAATTACATTCAGTTCCTAAGAAAAAAATTTATCTTCATTTGTCCATGTCCTCAGGATGTCAACCACAATTTGTTGTCTGCAGTTTAAATCATGATTTCAAATTTACATTATCATTATTATTCTGAGCTTACTTGGATTACTACGGAGTGTACTATTCAGATAAGATACAATATTTGAAATTAAATATTACGAAATATCGCTGTACTGATTTCTCCAGCACAACCAGATATTAAAACACACATTGATATAATATAAAACGATTGAATTATGCAAATGAAATATAATCAAACTTCTATAAATCACTATTGCTGTCGGTGATGCACTGTCTGGTTAATCAGTATTATGCTGACCTTCCAGTGGTTGAAAATTGAATCCAGAAGGAGTACCATGATTACAATTGGCAAATTAAAATAAATATTAAATTATTTTTCAACCAATTTCACAGTAATAAAATAAGCAATTATCTGACCTGCTGGACTGGGTAAATATACTTCATGCAGTACACGTCTGCATTTTATTTTTCTGCGGCCAACTTTTTTATTAAAGAACAAAACTGATTTCTTCAGAAGAAAGGTAAAGCCTAACAAACTGTGATAAAAAATCTCAATTAGATCTCTTCTTCATTCCAGCAACCACCTATCACAAAGAACCACTAATGACATGCCGAGCCACTTATGATGATCCTTGCTAGCCGCTCACTTCTAAGCAACAACAGTATTCCTCAGGCACACTCACATTTCCTTTCAGACAGTATTCCATCGATTTCTATATTTTATTTTGTGTGTATTATTTGTTCTATGTAATGGACACATGACATCAGCCAACAATCAAATTTTAAACTGTAAAACTGCATCAGATGAAACCATTCATCAATTATAGTTATCAGCCTGGGGCGGTATTACATCATCATTTGCAATTTAAATACAAAATAGATGTGCTAACTTAAGTAGTAAAAAAAAAAATCCAATAATTTATAGAATTGTAATACATAACACAATTCATAGGGTCAATGTAATGAACAATTAATTTCTAATTTTAGCTATTAGCATTAAATTTTGAATATATTTCAGGACTTGTGGCAAATACAATTGGATCTCTTCTTCTTTCCAGTCCCGATCATTCCCAAGCTGCCCCTTGATGAGACCTACTCTTTATGATGATCCTTGCTAGCCGCTCACATCTCAGAAACAACAGTATTCCATCGATTTCTATATTTTATTTTGTGTGCATTATTTGTTCTATGTAATGGACGCATGACATCAGCCAACAATCAAATTTTAAACTGTAAAACTGCATCAGATGAAACCATTCATCAATTATAGTTATCAGCCTGGGGCGGTATTACATCATCATTTGCAACTTACATACAAAATATACACCATCTACAGGAGTAAAAAAGATAATCCAATAAATTTATAGAATTGTAATTCCAATTGATAGTGTGAATGCGGTGAATAATTAATTCCAAATTTTAGCTTTTAACATTCAAATTTGTAAATATTTCAGAACGTATTGCAATACATAATAATTAAAGCCTTAAAAAAACATTTACTACACAATACCTGATAGGTAGGATAAAATAGATTAACTCAATCAGTTCAGTCTAAGATCTTGTGTAGGATGGTCGATGCACTATGGCTTGTATCAAGTACATTGATAAGAAGAAAACTCCGGATTCCTTCTGCTATTGAGGTGGTATAATCGAGATACAAGGCGTTTTGTCGATAGGCTGGCAGCTGATACAAATAGACCGATTACTCGTTTTGCAAATCAAAATATACCTCACTCCACATTTCACAGATTGAAAAGCCAGCGGCCGCATGGTAGTTTGAATAATCAGTGAACTTATTTAGATATAATACAGCAAACAGACTGGGGTCATTGGATAAACTAGTCGAATTAAATTATTTGCTTCATGCTATTTTGCCCGGGTCGCTTCTACCAATTTGAAAAAACATAGGAAAATAAAAAAATTTCTACATTATTTACACTACAAATCATAACTTAAAAATGTAACAAGTTAAATACAATTGATTCTTAATTTTAGGGTACATTTATTATCTCTATTTACATTACAGTTACTGATACACTCAGCGAGGGCAAGTGAATTCATTAGACACTTCATAATAGCATATAACAAAGTTACATCATAGTGTACCATATTTTAGAACATACATACTATTCCAAACGCATAAATTATTATTTGCTGTTAATAAATCGATTATTTTACAAAAAATAATAAATAAAATAAAAATAAAAATGTAACAAGTAAATCTTAAAATTACATCTTACACATCTATTAAAATGTAACCGTTTAAACCAAATCTGGCCGACCACAGCTAATAGTACTGAAAGAGCAATTACAAGAAGACTTGATCCGTTTAAACATTTTCCCATATTTTCCACAGAAATATAGAAATAAAAACCCACTCAACTCAGCCGTCTACATAGCACCTTTCAAAAGTTTTATTCAAAAATTAACACCATTGGAAGTATTTAAATTACATTCAGTTCCTAAGAAAAAAATTTATCTTCATTTGTCCATGTCCTCAGGATGTCAACCACAATTTGTTGTCTGCAGTTTAAATCATGATTTCAAATTTACATTATCATTATTATTCTGAGCTTACTTGGATTACTACGGAGTGTACTATTCAGATAAGATACAATATTTGAAATTAAATATTACGAAATATCGCTGTACTGATTTCTCCAGCACAACCAGATATTAAAACACACATTGATATAATATAAAACGATTGAATTATGCAAATGAAATATAATCAAACTTCTATAAATCACTATTGCTGTCGGTGATGCACTGTCTGGTTAATCAGTATTATGCTGACCTTCCAGTGGTTGAAAATTGAATCCAGAAGGAGTACCATGATTACAATTGGCAAATTAAAATAAATATTAAATTATTTTTCAACCAATTTCACAGTAATAAAATAAGCAATTATCTGACCTGCTGGACTGGGTAAATATACTTCATGCAGTACACGTCTGCATTTTATTTTTCTGCGGCCAACTTTTTTATTAAAGAACAAAACTGATTTCTTCAGAAGAAAGGTAAAGCCTAACAAACTGTGATAAAAAATCTCAATTAGATCTCTTCTTCATTCCAGCAACCACCTATCACAAAGAACCACTAATGACATGCCGAGCCACTTATGATGATCCTTGCTAGCCGCTCACTTCTAAGCAACAACAGTATTCCTCAGGCACACTCACATTTCCTTTCAGACAGTATTCCATCGATTTCTATATTTTATTTTGTGTGTATTATTTGTTCTATGTAATGGACACATGACATCAGCCAACAATCAAATTTTAAACTGTAAAACTGCATCAGATGAAACCATTCATCAATTATAGTTATCAGCCTGGGGCGGTATTACATCATCATTTGCAATTTAAATACAAAATAGATGTGCTAACTTAAGTAGTAAAAAAAAAAATCCAATAATTTATAGAATTGTAATACATAACACAATTCATAGGGTCAATGTAATGAACAATTAATTTCTAATTTTAGCTATTAGCATTAAATTTTGAATATATTTCAGGACTTGTGGCAAATACAATTGGATCTCTTCTTCTTTCCAGTCCCGATCATTCCCAAGCTGCCCCTTGATGAGACCTACTCTTTATGATGATCCTTGCTAGCCGCTCACATCTGAGAAACAACAGTATTCCATCGATTTCTATATTTTATTTTGTGTGCATTATTTGTTCTATGTAATGGACGCATGACATCAGCCAACAATCAAATTTTAAACTGTAAAACTGCATCAGATGAAACCATTCATCAATTATAGTTATCAGCCTGGGGCGGTATTACATCATCATTTGCAACTTACATACAAAATATACACCATCTACAGGAGTAAAAAAGATAATCCAATAAATTTATAGAATTGTAATTCCAATTGATAGTGTGAATGCGGTGAATAATTAATTCCAAATTTTAGCTTTTAACATTCAAATTTGTAAATATTTCAGAACGTATTGCAATACATAATAATTAAAGCCTTAAAAAAACATTTACTACACAATACCTGATAGGTAGGATAAAATAGATTAACTCAATCAGTTCAGTCTAAGATCTTGTGTAGGATGGTCGATGCACTATGGCTTGTATCAAGTACATTGATAAGAAGAAAACTCCGGATTCCTTCTGCTATTGAGGTGGTATAATCGAGATACAAGGCGTTTTGTCGATAGGCTGGCAGCTGATACAAATAGACCGATTACTCGTTTTGCAAATCAAAATATACCTCACTCCACATTTCACAGATTGAAAAGCCAGCGGCCGCATGGTAGTTTGAATAATCAGTGAACTTATTTAGATATAATACAGCAAACAGACTGGGGTCATTGGATCAACTAGTCGAATTAAATTATTTGCTTCATGCTATTTTGCCCGGGTCGCTTCTACCAATTTGAAAAAACATAGGAAAATAAAAAAATTTCTACATTATTTACACTACAAATCATAACTTAAAAATGTAACAAGTTAAATACAATTGATTCTTAATTTTAGGGTACATTTATTATCTCTATTTACATTACAGTTACTGATACACTCAGCGAGGGCAAGTGAATTCATTAGACACTTCATAATAGCATATAACAAAGTTACATCATAGTGTACCATATTTTAGAACATACATACTATTCCAAACGCATAAATTATTATTTGCTGTTAATAAATCGATTATTTTACAAAAAATAATAAATAAAATAAAAATAAAAATGTAACAAGTAAATCTTAAAATTACATCTTACACATCTATTAAAATGTAACCGTTTAAACCAAATCTGGCCGACCACAGCTAATAGTACTGAAAGAGCAATTACAAGAAGACTTGATCCGTTTAAACATTTTCCCATATTTTCCACAGAAATATAGAAATAAAAACCCACTCAACTCAGCCGTCTACATAGCACCTTTCAAAAGTTTTATTCAAAAATTAACACCATTGGAAGTATTTAAATTACATTCAGTTCCTAAGAAAAAAATTTATCTTCATTTGTCCATGTCCTCAGGATGTCAACCACAATTTGTTGTCTGCAGTTTAAATCATGATTTCAAATTTACATTATCATTATTATTCTGAGCTTACTTGGATTACTACGGAGTGTACTATTCAGATAAGATACAATATTTGAAATTAAATATTACGAAATATCGCTGTACTGATTTCTCCAGCACAACCAGATATTAAAACACACATTGATATAATATAAAACGATTGAATTATGCAAATGAAATATAATCAAACTTCTATAAATCACTATTGCTGTCGGTGATGCACTGTCTGGTTAATCAGTATTATGCTGACCTTCCTGAGGTTGAAAATTGAATCCAGAAGGAGTACCATGATTACAATTGGCAAATTAAAATAAATATTAAATTATTTTTCAACCAATTTCACAGTAATAAAATAAGCAATTATCTGACCTGCTGGACTGGGTAAATATACTTCATGCAGTACACGTCTGCATTTTATTTTTCTGCGGCCAACTTTTTTATTAAAGAACAAAACTGATTTCTTCAGAAGAAAGGTAAAGCCTAACAAACTGTGATAAAAAATCTCAATTAGATCTCTTCTTCATTCCAGCAACCACCTATCACAAAGAACCACTAATGACATGCCGAGCCACTTATGATGATCCTTGCTAGCCGCTCACTTCTAAGAAACAACAGTATTCCTCAGGCACACTCACATTTCCTTTCAGACAGTATTCCATCGATTTCTATATTTTATTTTGTGTGTATTATATGTTCTATGTAATGGACACATGACATCAGCCAACAATCAAATTTTAAACTGTAAAACTGCATCAGATGAAACCATTCATCAATTATAGTTATCAGCCTGGGGCGGTATTACATCATCATTTGCAATTTAAATACAAAATAGATGTGCTAACTTAAGTAGTAAAAAAAAAAATCCAATAATTTATAGAATTGTAATACATAACACAATTCATAGGGTCAATGTAATGAACAATTAATTTCTAATTTTAGCTATTAGCATTAAATTTTGAATATATTTCAGGACTTGTGGCAAATAAATTGGATCTCTTCTTCTTTCCAGTCCCGATCATTCCCAAGCTGCCCCTTGATGAGACCTACTCTTTATGATGATCCTTGCTAGCCGCTCACATCTGAGAAACAACAGTATTCCTCAGGCACACTCACATTTCCTTTCAGACAGTATTCCATCGATTTCTATATTTTATTTTGTGTGTATTATTTGTTCTATGTAATGGACACATGACATCAGCCAACAATCAAATTTTAAACTGTAAAACTGCATCAGATGAAACCATTCATCAATTATAGTTATCAGCCTGGGGCGGTATTACATCATCATTTGCAATTTAAATACAAAATAGATGTGCTAACTTAAGTAGTAAAAAAAAAAATCCAATAATTTATAGAATTGTAATACATAACACAATTCATAGGGTCAATGTAATGAACAATTAATTTCTAATTTTAGCTATTAGCATTAAATTTTGAATATATTTCAGGACTTGTGGCAAATACAATTGGATCTCTTCTTCTTTCCAGTCCCGATCATTCCCAAGCTGCCCCTTGATGAGACCTACTCTTTATGATGATCCTTGCTAGCCACTCAAATCTGAGAAACAACAGTATTCCATCGATTTCTATATTTTATTTTGTGTGCATTATTTGTTCTATGTAATGGACGCATGACATCAGCCAACAATCAAATTTTAAACTGTAAAACTGCATCAGATGAAACCATTCATCAATTATAGTTATCAGCCTGGGGCTGTATTACATCATCATTTGCAACTTACATACAAAATATACACCATCTACAGGAGTAAAAAAGATAATCCAATAAATTTATAGAATTGTAATTCCAATTGATAGTGTGAATGCGGTGAATAATTAATTCCAAATTTTAGCTTTTAACATTCAAATTTGTAAATATTTCAGAACGTATTGCAATACATAATAATTAAAGCCTTAAAAAAACATTTACTACACAATACCTGATAGGTAGGATAAAATAGATTAACTCAATCAGTTCAGTCTAAGATCTTGTGTAGGATGGTCGATGCACTATGGCTTGTATCAAGTACATTGATAAGAAGAAAACTCCGGATTCCTTCTGCTATTGAGGTGGTATAATCGAGATACAAGGCGTTTTGTCGATAGGCTGGCAGCTGATACAAATAGACCGATTACTCGTTTTGCAAATCAAAATATACCTCACTCCACATTTCACAGATTGAAAAGCCAGCGGCCGCATGGTAGTTTGAATAATCAGTGAACTTATTTAGATATAATACAGCAAACAGACTGGGGTCATTGGATCAACTAGTCGAATTAAATTATTTGCTTCATGCTATTTTGCCCGGGTCGCTTCTACCAATTTGAAAAAACATAGGAAAATAAAAAAATTTCTACATTATTTACACTACAAATCATAACTTAAAAATGTAACAAGTTAAATACAATTGATTCTTAATTTTAGGGTACATTTATTATCTCTATTTACATTACAGTTACTGATACACTCAGCGAGGGCAAGTGAATTCATTAGACACTTCATAATAGCATATAACAAAGTTACATCATAGTGTACCATATTTTAGAACATACATACTATTCCAAACGCATAAATTATTATTTGCTGTTAATAAATCGATTATTTTACAAAAAATAATAAATAAAATAAAAATAAAAATGTAACAAGTAAATCTTAAAATTACATCTTACACATCTATTAAAATGTAACCGTTTAAACCAAATCTGGCCGACCACAGCTAATAGTACTGAAAGAGCAATTACAAGAAGACTTGATCCGTTTAAACATTTTCCCATATTTTCCACAGAAATATAGAAATAAAAACCCACTCAACTCAGCCGTCTACATAGCACCTTTCAAAAGTTTTATTCAAAAATTAACACCATTGGAAGTATTTAAATTACATTCAGTTCCTAAGAAAAAAATTTATCTTCATTTGTCCATGTCCTCAGGATGTCAACCACAATTTGTTGTCTGCAGTTTAAATCATGATTTCAAATTTACATTATCATTATTATTCTGAGCTTACTTGGATTACTACGGAGTGTACTATTCAGATAAGATACAATATTTGAAATTAAATATTACGAAATATCGCTGTACTGATTTCTCCAGCACAACCAGATATTAAAACACACATTGATATAATATAAAACGATTGAATTATGCAAATGAAATATAATCAAACTTCTATAAATCACTATTGCTGTCGGTGATGCACTGTCTGGTTAATCAGTATTATGCTGACCTTCCTGAGGTTGAAAATTGAATCCAGAAGGAGTACCATGATTACAATTGGCAAATTAAAATAAATATTAAATTATTTTTCAACCAATTTCACAGTAATAAAATAAGCAATTATCTGACCTGCTGGACTGGGTAAATATACTTCATGCAGTACACGTCTGCATTTTATTTTTCTGTGGCCAACTTTTTTATTAAAGAACAAAACTGATTTCTTCAGAAGAAAGGTAAAGCCTAACAAACTGTGATAAAAAATCTCAATTAGATCTCTTCTTCATCCCAGCAACCACCTATCACAAAGAACCACTAATGACATGCCGAGCCACTTATGATGATCCTTGCTAGCCGCTCACTTCTAAGCAACAACAGTATTCCTCAGGCACACTCACATTTCCTTTCAGACAGTATTCCATCGATTTCTATATTTTATTTTGTGTGTATTATATGTTCTATGTAATGGACACATGACATCAGCCAACAATCAAATTTTAAACTGTAAAACTGCATCAGATGAAACCATTCATCAATTATAGTTATCAGCCTGGGGCGGTATTACATCATCATTTGCAATTTAAATACAAAATAGATGTGCTAACTTAAGTAGTAAAAAAAAAAATCCAATAATTTATAGAATTGTAATACATAACACAATTCATAGGGTCAATGTAATGAACAATTAATTTCTAATTTTAGCTATTAGCATTAAATTTTGAATATATTTCAGGACTTGTGGCAAATACAATTGGATCTCTTCTTCTTTCCAGTCCCGATCATTCCCAAGCTGCCCCTTGATGAGACCTACTCTTTATGATGATCCTTGCTAGCCGCTCACATCTGAGAAACAACAGTATTCCTCAGGCACACTCACATTTCCTTTCAGACAGTATTCCATCGATTTCTATATTTTATTTTGTGTGTATTATTTGTTCTATGTAATGGACACATGACATCAGCCAACAATCAAATTTTAAACTGTAAAACTGCATCAGATGAAACCATTCATCAATTATAGTTATCAGCCTGGGGCGGTATTACATCATCATTTGCAATTTAAATACAAAATAGATGTGCTAACTTAAGTAGTAAAAAAAAAAATCCAATAATTTATAGAATTGTAATACATAACACAATTCATAGGGTCAATGTAATGAACAATTAATTTCTAATTTTAGCTATTAGCATTAAATTTTGAATATATTTCAGGACTTGTGGCAAATACAATTGGATCTCTTCTTCTTTCCAGTCCCGATCATTCCCAAGCTGCCCCTTGATGAGACCTACTCTTTATGATGATCCTTGCTAGCCGCTCAAATCTGAGAAACAACAGTATTCCATCGATTTCTATATTTTATTTTGTGTGCATTATTTGTTCTATGTAATGGACGCATGACATCAGCCAACAATCAAATTTTAAACTGTAAAACTGCATCAGATGAAACCATTCATCAATTATAGTTATCAGCCTGGGGCGGTATTACATCATCATTTGCAACTTACATACAAAATATACACCATCTACAGGAGTAAAAAAGATAATCCAATAAATTTATAGAATTGTAATTCCAATTGATAGTGTGAATGCGGTGAATAATTAATTCCAAATTTTAGCTTTTAACATTCAAATTTGTAAATATTTCAGAACGTATTGCAATACATAATAATTAAAGCCTTAAAAAAACATTTACTACACAATACCTGATAGGTAGGATAAAATAGATTAACTCAATCAGTTCAGTCTAAGATCTTGTGTAGGATGGTCGATGCACTATGGCTTGTATCAAGTACATTGATAAGAAGAAAACTCCGGATTCCTTCTGCTATTGAGGTGGTATAATCGAGATACAAGGCGTTTTGTCGATAGGCTGGCAGCTGATACAAATAGACCGATTACTCGTTTTGCAAATCAAAATATACCTCACTCCACATTTCACAGATTGAAAAGCCAGCGGCCGCATGGTAGTTTGAATAATCAGTGAACTTATTTAGATATAATACAGCAAACAGACTGGGGTCATTGGATCAACTAGTCGAATTAAATTATTTGCTTCATGCTATTTTGCCCGGGTCGCTTCTACCAATTTGAAAAAACATAGGAAAATAAAAAAATTTCTACATTATTTACACTACAAATCATAACTTAAAAATGTAACAAGTTAAATACAATTGATTCTTAATTTTAGGGTACATTTATTATCTCTATTTACATTACAGTTACTGATACACTCAGCGAGGGCAAGTGAATTCATTAGACACTTCATAATAGCATATAACAAAGTTACATCATAGTGTACCATATTTTAGAACATACATACTATTCCAAACGCATAAATTATTATTTGCTGTTAATAAATCGATTATTTTACAAAAAATAATAAATAAAATAAAAATAAAAATGTAACAAGTAAATCTTAAAATTACATCTTACACATCTATTAAAATGTAACCGTTTAAACCAAATCTGGCCGACCACAGCTAATAGTACTGAAAGAGCAATTACAAGAAGACTTGATCCGTTTAAACATTTTCCCATATTTTCCACAGAAATATAGAAATAAAAACCCACTCAACTCAGCCGTCTACATAGCACCTTTCAAAAGTTTTATTCAAAAATTAACACCATTGGAAGTATTTAAATTACATTCAGTTCCTAAGAAAAAAATTTATCTTCATTTGTCCATGTCCTCAGGATGTCAACCACAATTTGTTGTCTGCAGTTTAAATCATGATTTCAAATTTACATTATCATTATTATTCTGAGCTTACTTGGATTACTACGGAGTGTACTATTCAGATAAGATACAATATTTGAAATTAAATATTACGAAATATCGCTGTACTGATTTCTCCAGCACAACCAGATATTAAAACACACATTGATATAATATAAAACGATTGAATTATGCAAATGAAATATAATCAAACTTCTATAAATCACTATTGCTGTCGGTGATGCACTGTCTGGTTAATCAGTATTATGCTGACCTTCCTGAGGTTGAAAATTGAATCCAGAAGGAGTACCATGATTACAATTGGCAAATTAAAATAAATATTAAATTATTTTTCAACCAATTTCACAGTAATAAAATAAGCAATTATCTGACCTGCTGGACTGGGTAAATATACTTCATGCAGTACACGTCTGCATTTTATTTTTCTGCGGCCAACTTTTTTATTAAAGAACAAAACTGATTTCTTCAGAAGAAAGGTAAAGCCTAACAAACTGTGATAAAAAATCTCAATTAGATCTCTTCTTCATTCCAGCAACCACCTATCACAAAGAACCACTAATGACATGCCGAGCCACTTATGATGATCCTTGCTAGCCGCTCACTTCTAAGCAACAACAGTATTCCTCAGGCACACTCACATTTCCTTTCAGACAGTATTCCATCGATTTCTATATTTTATTTTGTGTGTATTATATGTTCTATGTAATGGACACATGACATCAGCCAACAATCAAATTTTAAACTGTAAAACTGCATCAGATGAAACCATTCATCAATTATAGTTATCAGCCTGGGGCGGTATTACATCATCATTTGCAATTTAAATACAAAATAGATGTGCTAACTTAAGTAGTAAAAAAAAAAATCCAATAATTTATAGAATTGTAATACATAACACAATTCATAGGGTCAATGTAATGAACAATTAATTTCTAATTTTAGCTATTAGCATTAAATTTTGAATATATTTCAGGACTTGTGGCAAATAAATTGGATCTCTTCTTCTTTCCAGTCCCGATCATTCCCAAGCTGCCCCTTGATGAGACCTACTCTTTATGATGATCCTTGCTAGCCGCTCACATCTGAGAAACAACAGTATTCCTCAGGCACACTCACATTTCCTTTCAGACAGTATTCCATCGATTTCTATATTTTATTTTGTGTGTATTATTTGTTCTATGTAATGGACACATGACATCAGCCAACAATCAAATTTTAAACTGTAAAACTGCATCAGATGAAACCATTCATCAATTATAGTTATCAGCCTGGGGCGGTATTACATCATCATTTGCAATTTAAATACAAAATAGATGTGCTAACTTAAGTAGTAAAAAAAAAAATCCAATAATTTATAGAATTGTAATACATAACACAATTCATAGGGTCAATGTAATGAACAATTAATTTCTAATTTTAGCTATTAGCATTAAATTTTGAATATATTTCAGGACTTGTGGCAAATACAATTGGATCTCTTCTTCTTTCCAGTCCCGATCATTCCCAAGCTGCCCCTTGATGAGACCTACTCTTTATGATGATCCTTGCTAGCCACTCAAATCTGAGAAACAACAGTATTCCATCGATTTCTATATTTTATTTTGTGTGCATTATTTGTTCTATGTAATGGACGCATGACATCAGCCAACAATCAAATTTTAAACTGTAAAACTGCATCAGATGAAACCATTCATCAATTATAGTTATCAGCCTGGGGCGGTATTACATCATCATTTGCAACTTACATACAAAATATACACCATCTACAGGAGTAAAAAAGATAATCCAATAAATTTATAGAATTGTAATTCCAATTGATAGTGTGAATGCGGTGAATAATTAATTCCAAATTTTAGCTTTTAACATTCAAATTTGTAAATATTTCAGAACGTATTGCAATACATAATAATTAAAGCCTTAAAAAAACATTTACTACACAATACCTGATAGGTAGGATAAAATAGATTAACTCAATCAGTTCAGTCTAAGATCTTGTGTAGGATGGTCGATGCACTATGGCTTGTATCAAGTACATTGATAAGAAGAAAACTCCGGATTCCTTCTGCTATTGAGGTGGTATAATCGAGATACAAGGCGTTTTGTCGATAGGCTGGCAGCTGATACAAATAGACCGATTACTCGTTTTGCAAATCAAAATATACCTCACTCCACATTTCACAGATTGAAAAGCCAGCGGCCGCATGGTAGTTTGAATAATCAGTGAACTTATTTAGATATAATACAGCAAACAGACTGGGGTCATTGGATCAACTAGTCGAATTAAATTATTTGCTTCATGCTATTTTGCCCGGGTCGCTTCTACCAATTTGAAAAAACATAGGAAAATAAAAAAATTTCTACATTATTTACACTACAAATCATAACTTAAAAATGTAACAAGTTAAATACAATTGATTCTTAATTTTAGGGTACATTTATTATCTCTATTTACATTACAGTTACTGATACACTCAGCGAGGGCAAGTGAATTCATTAGACACTTCATAATAGCATATAACAAAGTTACATCATAGTGTACCATATTTTAGAACATACATACTATTCCAAACGCATAAATTATTATTTGCTGTTAATAAATCGATTATTTTACAAAAAATAATAAATAAAATAAAAATAAAAATGTAACAAGTAAATCTTAAAATTACATCTTACACATCTATTAAAATGTAACCGTTTAAACCAAATCTGGCCGACCACAGCTAATAGTACTGAAAGAGCAATTACAAGAAGACTTGATCCGTTTAAACATTTTCCCATATTTTCCACAGAAATATAGAAATAAAAACCCACTCAACTCAGCCGTCTACATAGCACCTTTCAAAAGTTTTATTCAAAAATTAACACCATTGGAAGTATTTAAATTACATTCAGTTCCTAAGAAAAAAATTTATCTTCATTTGTCCATGTCCTCAGGATGTCAACCACAATTTGTTGTCTGCAGTTTAAATCATGATTTCAAATTTACATTATCATTATTATTCTGAGCTTACTTGGATTACTACGGAGTGTACTATTCAGATAAGATACAATATTTGAAATTAAATATTACGAAATATCGCTGTACTGATTTCTCCAGCACAACCAGATATTAAAACACACATTGATATAATATAAAACGATTGAATTATGCAAATGAAATATAATCAAACTTCTATAAATCACTATTGCTGTCGGTGATGCACTGTCTGGTTAATCAGTATTATGCTGACCTTCCTGAGGTTGAAAATTGAATCCAGAAGGAGTACCATGATTACAATTGGCAAATTAAAATAAATATTAAATTATTTTTCAACCAATTTCACAGTAATAAAATAAGCAATTATCTGACCTGCTGGACTGGGTAAATATACTTCATGCAGTACACGTCTGCATTTTATTTTTCTGTGGCCAACTTTTTTATTAAAGAACAAAACTGATTTCTTCAGAAGAAAGGTAAAGCCTAACAAACTGTGATAAAAAATCTCAATTAGATCTCTTCTTCATCCCAGCAACCACCTATCACAAAGAACCACTAATGACATGCCGAGCCACTTATGATGATCCTTGCTAGCCGCTCACTTCTAAGCAACAACAGTATTCCTCAGGCACACTCACATTTCCTTTCAGACAGTATTCCATCGATTTCTATATTTTATTTTGTGTGTATTATATGTTCTATGTAATGGACACATGACATCAGCCAACAATCAAATTTTAAACTGTAAAACTGCATCAGATGAAACCATTCATCAATTATAGTTATCAGCCTGGGGCGGTATTACATCATCATTTGCAATTTAAATACAAAATAGATGTGCTAACTTAAGTAGTAAAAAAAAAAATCCAATAATTTATAGAATTGTAATACATAACACAATTCATAGGGTCAATGTAATGAACAATTAATTTCTAATTTTAGCTATTAGCATTAAATTTTGAATATATTTCAGGACTTGTGGCAAATACAATTGGATCTCTTCTTCTTTCCAGTCCCGATCATTCCCAAGCTGCCCCTTGATGAGACCTACTCTTTATGATGATCCTTGCTAGCCGCTCACATCTGAGAAACAACAGTATTCCTCAGGCACACTCACATTTCCTTTCAGACAGTATTCCATCGATTTCTATATTTTATTTTGTGTGTATTATTTGTTCTATGTAATGGACACATGACATCAGCCAACAATCAAATTTTAAACTGTAAAACTGCATCAGATGAAACCATTCATCAATTATAGTTATCAGCCTGGGGCGGTATTACATCATCATTTGCAATTTAAATACAAAATAGATGTGCTAACTTAAGTAGTAAAAAAAAAAATCCAATAATTTATAGAATTGTAATACATAACACAATTCATAGGGTCAATGTAATGAACAATTAATTTCTAATTTTAGCTATTAGCATTAAATTTTGAATATATTTCAGGACTTGTGGCAAATACAATTGGATCTCTTCTTCTTTCCAGTCCCGATCATTCCCAAGCTGCCCCTTGATGAGACCTACTCTTTATGATGATCCTTGCTAGCCGCTCAAATCTGAGAAACAACAGTATTCCATCGATTTCTATATTTTATTTTGTGTGCATTATTTGTTCTATGTAATGGACGCATGACATCAGCCAACAATCAAATTTTAAACTGTAAAACTGCATCAGATGAAACCATTCATCAATTATAGTTATCAGCCTGGGGCGGTATTACATCATCATTTGCAACTTACATACAAAATATACACCATCTACAGGAGTAAAAAAGATAATCCAATAAATTTATAGAATTGTAATTCCAATTGATAGTGTGAATGCGGTGAATAATTAATTCCAAATTTTAGCTTTTAACATTCAAATTTGTAAATATTTCAGAACGTATTGCAATACATAATAATTAAAGCCTTAAAAAAACATTTACTACACAATACCTGATAGGTAGGATAAAATAGATTAACTCAATCAGTTCAGTCTAAGATCTTGTGTAGGATGGTCGATGCACTATGGCTTGTATCAAGTACATTGATAAGAAGAAAACTCCGGATTCCTTCTGCTATTGAGGTGGTATAATCGAGATACAAGGCGTTTTGTCGATAGGCTGGCAGCTGATACAAATAGACCGATTACTCGTTTTGCAAATCAAAATATACCTCACTCCACATTTCACAGATTGAAAAGCCAGCGGCCGCATGGTAGTTTGAATAATCAGTGAACTTATTTAGATATAATACAGCAAACAGACTGGGGTCATTGGATCAACTAGTCGAATTAAATTATTTGCTTCATGCTATTTTGCCCGGGTCGCTTCTACCAATTTGAAAAAACATAGGAAAATAAAAAAATTTCTACATTATTTACACTACAAATCATAACTTAAAAATGTAACAAGTTAAATACAATTGATTCTTAATTTTAGGGTACATTTATTATCTCTATTTACATTACAGTTACTGATACACTCAGCGAGGGCAAGTGAATTCATTAGACACTTCATAATAGCATATAACAAAGTTACATCATAGTGTACCATATTTTAGAACATACATACTATTCCAAACGCATAAATTATTATTTGCTGTTAATAAATCGATTATTTTACAAAAAATAATAAATAAAATAAAAATAAAAATGTAACAAGTAAATCTTAAAATTACATCTTACACATCTATTAAAATGTAACCGTTTAAACCAAATCTGGCCGACCACAGCTAATAGTACTGAAAGAGCAATTACAAGAAGACTTGATCCGTTTAAACATTTTCCCATATTTTCCACAGAAATATAGAAATAAAAACCCACTCAACTCAGCCGTCTACATAGCACCTTTCAAAAGTTTTATTCAAAAATTAACACCATTGGAAGTATTTAAATTACATTCAGTTCCTAAGAAAAAAATTTATCTTCATTTGTCCATGTCCTCAGGATGTCAACCACAATTTGTTGTCTGCAGTTTAAATCATGATTTCAAATTTACATTATCATTATTATTCTGAGCTTACTTGGATTACTACGGAGTGTACTATTCAGATAAGATACAATATTTGAAATTAAATATTACGAAATATCGCTGTACTGATTTCTCCAGCACAACCAGATATTAAAACACACATTGATATAATATAAAACGATTGAATTATGCAAATGAAATATAATCAAACTTCTATAAATCACTATTGCTGTCGGTGATGCACTGTCTGGTTAATCAGTATTATGCTGACCTTCCTGAGGTTGAAAATTGAATCCAGAAGGAGTACCATGATTACAATTGGCAAATTAAAATAAATATTAAATTATTTTTCAACCAATTTCACAGTAATAAAATAAGCAATTATCTGACCTGCTGGACTGGGTAAATATACTTCATGCAGTACACGTCTGCATTTTATTTTTCTGCGGCCAACTTTTTTATTAAAGAACAAAACTGATTTCTTCAGAAGAAAGGTAAAGCCTAACAAACTGTGATAAAAAATCTCAATTAGATCTCTTCTTCATTCCAGCAACCACCTATCACAAAGAACCACTAATGACATGCCGAGCCACTTATGATGATCCTTGCTAGCCGCTCACTTCTAAGCAACAACAGTATTCCTCAGGCACACTCACATTTCCTTTCAGACAGTATTCCATCGATTTCTATATTTTATTTTGTGTGTATTATATGTTCTATGTAATGGACACATGACATCAGCCAACAATCAAATTTTAAACTGTAAAACTGCATCAGATGAAACCATTCATCAATTATAGTTATCAGCCTGGGGCGGTATTACATCATCATTTGCAATTTAAATACAAAATAGATGTGCTAACTTAAGTAGTAAAAAAAAAAATCCAATAATTTATAGAATTGTAATACATAACACAATTCATAGGGTCAATGTAATGAACAATTAATTTCTAATTTTAGCTATTAGCATTAAATTTTGAATATATTTCAGGACTTGTGGCAAATACAATTGGATCTCTTCTTCTTTCCAGTCCCGATCATTCCCAAGCTGCCCCTTGATGAGACCTACTCTTTATGATGATCCTTGCTAGCCGCTCACATCTGAGAAACAACAGTATTCCATCGATTTCTATATTTTATTTTGTGTGCATTATTTGTTCTATGTAATGGACGCATGACATCAGCCAACAATCAAATTTTAAACTGTAAAACTGCATCAGATGAAACCATTCATCAATTATAGTTATCAGCCTGGGGCTGTATTACATCATCATTTGCAACTTACATACAAAATATACACCATCTACAGGAGTAAAAAAGATAATCCAATAAATTTATAGAATTGTAATTCCAATTGATAGTGTGAATGCGGTGAATAATTAATTCCAAATTTTAGCTTTTAACATTCAAATTTGTAAATATTTCAGAACGTATTGCAATACATAATAATTAAAGCCTTAAAAAAACATTTACTACACAATACCTGATAGGTAGGATAAAATAGATTAACTCAATCAGTTCAGTCTAAGATCTTGTGTAGGATGGTCGATGCACTATGGCTTGTATCAAGTACATTGATAAGAAGAAAACTCCGGATTCCTTCTGCTATTGAGGTGGTATAATCGAGATACAAGGCGTTTTGTCGATAGGCTGGCAGCTGATACAAATAGACCGATTACTCGTTTTGCAAATCAAAATATACCTCACTCCACATTTCACAGATTGAAAAGCCAGCGGCCGCATGGTAGTTTGAATAATCAGTGAACTTATTTAGATATAATACAGCAAACAGACTGGGGTCATTGGATCAACTAGTCGAATTAAATTATTTGCTTCATGCTATTTTGCCCGGGTCGCTTCTACCAATTTGAAAAAACATAGGAAAATAAAAAAATTTCTACATTATTTACACTACAAATCATAACTTAAAAATGTAACAAGTTAAATACAATTGATTCTTAATTTTAGGGTACATTTATTATCTCTATTTACATTACAGTTACTGATACACTCAGCGAGGGCAAGTGAATTCATTAGACACTTCATAATAGCATATAACAAAGTTACATCATAGTGGACCATATTTTAGAACATACATACTATTCCAAACGCATAAATTATTATTTGCTGTTAATAAATCGATTATTTTACAAAAAATAATAAATAAAATAAAAATAAAAATGTAACAAGTAAATCTTAAAATTACATCTTACACATCTATTAAAATGTAACCGTTTAAACCAAATCTGGCCGACCACAGCTAATAGTACTGAAAGAGCAATTACAAGAAGACTTGATCCGTTTAAACATTTTCCCATATTTTCCATAGAAATATAGAAATAAAAACCCACTCAACTCAGCCGTCTACATAGCACCTTTCAAAAGTTTTATTCAAAAATTAACACCATTGGAAGTATTTAAATTACATTCAGTTCCTAAGAAAAAAATTTATCTTCATTTGTCCATGTCCTCAGGATGTCAACCACAATTTGTTGTCTGCAGTTTAAATCATGATTTCAAATTTACATTATCATTATTATTCTGAGCTTACTTGGATTACTACGGAGTGTACTATTCAGATAAGATACAATATTTGAAATTAAATATTATGAAATATCGCTGTACTGATTTCTCCAGCACAACCAGATATTAAAACACACATTGATATAATATAAAACGATTGAATTATGCAAATGAAATATAATCAAACTTCTATAAATCACTATTGCTGTCGGTGATGCACTGTCTGGTTAATCAGTATTATGCTGACCTTCCGGTGGTTGAAAATTGAATCCAGAAGGAGTACCATGATTACAATTGGCAAATTAAAATAAATATTAAATTATTTTTCAACCAATTTCACAGTAATAAAATAAGCAATTATCTGACCTGCTGGACTAGGTAAATATACTTCATGCAGTACACGTCTGCATTTTATTTTTCTGCAGCCAACTTTTTTATTAAAGAACAAAACTGATTTCTTCAGAAGAAAGGTAAAGCCTAACAAACTGTGATAAAAAATCTCAATTAGATCTCTTCTTCATTCCAGCAACCACCTATCACAAAGAACCACTAATGACATGCCGAGCCACTTATGATGATCCTTGCTAGCCGCTCACTTCTAAGCAACAACAGTATTCCTCAGGCACACTCACATTTCCTTTCAGACAGTATTCCATCGATTTCTATATTTTATTTTGTGTGTATTATATGTTCTATGTAATGGACACATGACATCAGCCAACAATCAAATTTTAAACTGTAAAACTGCATCAGATGAAACCATTCATCAATTATAGTTATCAGCCTGGGGCGGTATTACATCATCATTTGCAATTTAAATACAAAATAGATGTGCTAACTTAAGTAGTAAAAAAAAAAATCCAATAATTTATAGAATTGTAATACATAACACAATTCATAGGGTCAATGTAATGAACAATTAATTTCTAATTTTAGCTATTAGCATTAAATTTTGAATATATTTCAGGACTTGTGGCAAATACAATTGGATCTCTTCTTCTTTCCAGTCCCGATCATTCCCAAGCTGCCCCTTGATGAGACCTACTCTTTATGATGATCCTTGCTAGCCGCTCACATCTGAGAAACAACAGTATTCCATCGATTTCTATATTTTATTTTGTGTGCATTATTTGTTCTATGTAATGGACGCATGACATCAGCCAACAATCAAATTTTAAACTGTAAAACTGCATCAGATGAAACCATTCATCAATTATAGTTATCAGCCTGGGGCGGTATTACATCATCATTTGCAACTTACATACAAAATATACACCATCTACAGGAGTAAAAAAGATAATCCAATAAATTTATAGAATTGTAATTCCAATTGATAGTGTGAATGCGGTGAATAATTAATTCCAAATTTTAGCTTTTAACATTCAAATTTGTAAATATTTCAGAACGTATTGCAATACATAATAATTAAAGCCTTAAAAAAACATTTACTACACAATACCTGATAGGTAGGATAAAATAGATTAACTCAATCAGTTCAGTCTAAGATCTTGTGTAGGATGGTCGATGCACTATGGCTTGTATCAAGTACATTGATAAGAAGAAAACTCCGGATTCCTTCTGCTATTGAGGTGGTATAATCGAGATACAAGGCGTTTTGTCGATAGGCTGGCAGCTGATACAAATAGACCGATTACTCGTTTTGCAAATCAAAATATACCTCACTCCACATTTCACAGATTGAAAAGCCAGCGGCCGCATGGTAGTTTGAATAATCAGTGAACTTATTTAGATATAATACAGCAAACAGACTGGGGTCATTGGATCAACTAGTCGAATTAAATTATTTGCTTCATGCTATTTTGCCCGGGTCGCTTCTACCAATTTGAAAAAACATAGGAAAATAAAAAAATTTCTACATTATTTACACTACAAATCATAACTTAAAAATGTAACAAGTTAAATACAATTGATTCTTAATTTTAGGGTACATTTATTATCTCTATTTACATTACAGTTACTGATACACTCAGCGAGGGCAAGTGAATTCATTAGACACTTCATAATAGCATATAACAAAGTTACATCATAGTGGACCATATTTTAGAACATACATACTATTCCAAACGCATAAATTATTATTTGCTGTTAATAAATCGATTATTTTACAAAAAATAATAAATAAAATAAAAATAAAAATGTAACAAGTAAATCTTAAAATTACATCTTACACATCTATTAAAATGTAACCGTTTAAACCAAATCTGGCCGACCACAGCTAATAGTACTGAAAGAGCAATTACAAGAAGACTTGATCCGTTTAAACATTTTCCCATATTTTCCACAGAAATATAGAAATAAAAACCCACTCAACTCAGCCGTCTACATAGCACCTTTCAAAAGTTTTATTCAAAAATTAACACCATTGGAAGTATTTAAATTACATTCAGTTCCTAAGAAAAAAATTTATCTTCATTTGTCCATGTCCTCAGGATGTCAACCACAATTTGTTGTCTGCAGTTTAAATCATGATTTCAAATTTACATTATCATTATTATTCTGAGCTTACTTGGATTACTACGGAGTGTACTATTCAGATAAGATACAATATTTGAAATTAAATATTACGAAATATCGCTGTACTGATTTCTCCAGCACAACCAGATATTAAAACACACATTGATATAATATAAAACGATTGAATTATGCAAATGAAATATAATCAAACTTCTATAAATCACTATTGCTGTCGGTGATGCACTGTCTGGTTAATCAGTATTATGCTGACCTTCCTGAGGTTGAAAATTGAATCCAGAAGGAGTACCATGATTACAATTGGCAAATTAAAATAAATATTAAATTATTTTTCAACCAATTTCACAGTAATAAAATAAGCAATTATCTGACCTGCTGGACTGGGTAAATATACTTCATGCAGTACACGTCTGCATTTTATTTTTCTGCGGCCAACTTTTTTATTAAAGAACAAAACTGATTTCTTCAGAAGAAAGGTAAAGCCTAACAAACTGTGATAAAAAATCTCAATTAGATCTCTTCTTCATTCCAGCAACCACCTATCACAAAGAACCACTAATGACATGCCGAGCCACTTATGATGATCCTTGCTAGCCGCTCACTTCTAAGCAACAACAGTATTCCTCAGGCACACTCACATTTCCTTTCAGACAGTATTCCATCGATTTCTATATTTTATTTTGTGTGTATTATATGTTCTATGTAATGGACACATGACATCAGCCAACAATCAAATTTTAAACTGTAAAACTGCATCAGATGAAACCATTCATCAATTATAGTTATCAGCCTGGGGCGGTATTACATCATCATTTGCAATTTAAATACAAAATAGATGTGCTAACTTAAGTAGTAAAAAAAAAAATCCAATAATTTATAGAATTGTAATACATAACACAATTCATAGGGTCAATGTAATGAACAATTAATTTCTAATTTTAGCTATTAGCATTAAATTTTGAATATATTTCAGGACTTGTGGCAAATACAATTGGATCTCTTCTTCTTTCCAGTCCCGATCATTCCCAAGCTGCCCCTTGATGAGACCTACTCTTTATGATGATCCTTGCTAGCCGCTCACATCTGAGAAACAACAGTATTCCATCGATTTCTATATTTTATTTTGTGTGCATTATTTGTTCTATGTAATGGACGCATGACATCAGCCAACAATCAAATTTTAAACTGTAAAACTGCATCAGATGAAACCATTCATCAATTATAGTTATCAGCCTGGGGCTGTATTACATCATCATTTGCAACTTACATACAAAATATACACCATCTACAGGAGTAAAAAAGATAATCCAATAAATTTATAGAATTGTAATTCCAATTGATAGTGTGAATGCGGTGAATAATTAATTCCAAATTTTAGCTTTTAACATTCAAATTTGTAAATATTTCAGAACGTATTGCAATACATAATAATTAAAGCCTTAAAAAAACATTTACTACACAATACCTGATAGGTAGGATAAAATAGATTAACTCAATCAGTTCAGTCTAAGATCTTGTGTAGGATGGTCGATGCACTATGGCTTGTATCAAGTACATTGATAAGAAGAAAACTCCGGATTCCTTCTGCTATTGAGGTGGTATAATCGAGATACAAGGCGTTTTGTCGATAGGCTGGCAGCTGATACAAATAGACCGATTACTCGTTTTGCAAATCAAAATATACCTCACTCCACATTTCACAGATTGAAAAGCCAGCGGCCGCATGGTAGTTTGAATAATCAGTGAACTTATTTAGATATAATACAGCAAACAGACTGGGGTCATTGGATCAACTAGTCGAATTAAATTATTTGCTTCATGCTATTTTGCCCGGGTCGCTTCTACCAATTTGAAAAAACATAGGAAAATAAAAAAATTTCTACATTATTTACACTACAAATCATAACTTAAAAATGTAACAAGTTAAATACAATTGATTCTTAATTTTAGGGTACATTTATTATCTCTATTTACATTACAGTTACTGATACACTCAGCGAGGGCAAGTGAATTCATTAGACACTTCATAATAGCATATAACAAAGTTACATCATAGTGGACCATATTTTAGAACATACATACTATTCCAAACGCATAAATTATTATTTGCTGTTAATAAATCGATTATTTTACAAAAAATAATAAATAAAATAAAAATAAAAATGTAACAAGTAAATCTTAAAATTACATCTTACACATCTATTAAAATGTAACCGTTTAAACCAAATCTGGCCGACCACAGCTAATAGTACTGAAAGAGCAATTACAAGAAGACTTGATCCGTTTAAACATTTTCCCATATTTTCCATAGAAATATAGAAATAAAAACCCACTCAACTCAGCCGTCTACATAGCACCTTTCAAAAGTTTTATTCAAAAATTAACACCATTGGAAGTATTTAAATTACATTCAGTTCCTAAGAAAAAAATTTATCTTCATTTGTCCATGTCCTCAGGATGTCAACCACAATTTGTTGTCTGCAGTTTAAATCATGATTTCAAATTTACATTATCATTATTATTCTGAGCTTACTTGGATTACTACGGAGTGTACTATTCAGATAAGATACAATATTTGAAATTAAATATTATGAAATATCGCTGTACTGATTTCTCCAGCACAACCAGATATTAAAACACACATTGATATAATATAAAACGATTGAATTATGCAAATGAAATATAATCAAACTTCTATAAATCACTATTGCTGTCGGTGATGCACTGTCTGGTTAATCAGTATTATGCTGACCTTCCGGTGGTTGAAAATTGAATCCAGAAGGAGTACCATGATTACAATTGGCAAATTAAAATAAATATTAAATTATTTTTCAACCAATTTCACAGTAATAAAATAAGCAATTATCTGACCTGCTGGACTAGGTAAATATACTTCATGCAGTACACGTCTGCATTTTATTTTTCTGCAGCCAACTTTTTTATTAAAGAACAAAACTGATTTCTTCAGAAGAAAGGTAAAGCCTAACAAACTGTGATAAAAAATCTCAATTAGATCTCTTCTTCATTCCAGCAACCACCTATCACAAAGAACCACTAATGACATGCCGAGCCACTTATGATGATCCTTGCTAGCCGCTCACTTCTAAGCAACAACAGTATTCCTCAGGCACACTCACATTTCCTTTCAGACAGTATTCCATCGATTTCTATATTTTATTTTGTGTGTATTATATGTTCTATGTAATGGACACATGACATCAGCCAACAATCAAATTTTAAACTGTAAAACTGCATCAGATGAAACCATTCATCAATTATAGTTATCAGCCTGGGGCGGTATTACATCATCATTTGCAATTTAAATACAAAATAGATGTGCTAACTTAAGTAGTAAAAAAAAAAATCCAATAATTTATAGAATTGTAATACATAACACAATTCATAGGGTCAATGTAATGAACAATTAATTTCTAATTTTAGCTATTAGCATTAAATTTTGAATATATTTCAGGACTTGTGGCAAATACAATTGGATCTCTTCTTCTTTCCAGTCCCGATCATTCCCAAGCTGCCCCTTGATGAGACCTACTCTTTATGATGATCCTTGCTAGCCGCTCACATCTGAGAAACAACAGTATTCCATCGATTTCTATATTTTATTTTGTGTGCATTATTTGTTCTATGTAATGGACGCATGACATCAGCCAACAATCAAATTTTAAACTGTAAAACTGCATCAGATGAAACCATTCATCAATTATAGTTATCAGCCTGGGGCGGTATTACATCATCATTTGCAACTTACATACAAAATATACACCATCTACAGGAGTAAAAAAGATAATCCAATAAATTTATAGAATTGTAATTCCAATTGATAGTGTGAATGCGGTGAATAATTAATTCCAAATTTTAGCTTTTAACATTCAAATTTGTAAATATTTCAGAACGTATTGCAATACATAATAATTAAAGCCTTAAAAAAACATTTACTACACAATACCTGATAGGTAGGATAAAATAGATTAACTCAATCAGTTCAGTCTAAGATCTTGTGTAGGATGGTCGATGCACTATGGCTTGTATCAAGTACATTGATAAGAAGAAAACTCCGGATTCCTTCTGCTATTGAGGTGGTATAATCGAGATACAAGGCGTTTTGTCGATAGGCTGGCAGCTGATACAAATAGACCGATTACTCGTTTTGCAAATCAAAATATACCTCACTCCACATTTCACAGATTGAAAAGCCAGCGGCCGCATGGTAGTTTGAATAATCAGTGAACTTATTTAGATATAATACAGCAAACAGACTGGGGTCATTGGATCAACTAGTCGAATTAAATTATTTGCTTCATGCTATTTTGCCCGGGTCGCTTCTACCAATTTGAAAAAACATAGGAAAATAAAAAAATTTCTACATTATTTACACTACAAATCATAACTTAAAAATGTAACAAGTTAAATACAATTGATTCTTAATTTTAGGGTACATTTATTATCTCTATTTACATTACAGTTACTGATACACTCAGCGAGGGCAAGTGAATTCATTAGACACTTCATAATAGCATATAACAAAGTTACATCATAGTGTACCATATTTTAGAACATACATACTATTCCAAACGCATAAATTATTATTTGCTGTTAATAAATCGATTATTTTACAAAAAATAATAAATAAAATAAAAATAAAAATGTAACAAGTAAATCTTAAAATTACATCTTACACATCTATTAAAATGTAACCGTTTAAACCAAATCTGGCCGACCACAGCTAATAGTACTGAAAGAGCAATTACAAGAAGACTTGATCCGTTTAAACATTTTCCCATATTTTCCACAGAAATATAGAAATAAAAACCCACTCAACTCAGCCGTCTACATAGCACCTTTCAAAAGTTTTATTCAAAAATTAACACCATTGGAAGTATTTAAATTACATTCAGTTCCTAAGAAAAAAATTTATCTTCATTTGTCCATGTCCTCAGGATGTCAACCACAATTTGTTGTCTGCAGTTTAAATCATGATTTCAAATTTACATTATCATTATTATTCTGAGCTTACTTGGATTACTACGGAGTGTACTATTCAGATAAGATACAATATTTGAAATTAAATATTATGAAATATCGCTGTACTGATTTCTCCAGCACAACCAGATATTAAAACACACATTGATATAATATAAAACGATTGAATTATGCAAATGAAATATAATCAAACTTCTATAAATCACTATTGCTGTCGGTGATGCACTGTCTGGTTAATCAGTATTATGCTGACCTTCCGGTGGTTGAAAATTGAATCCAGAAGGAGTACCATGATTACAATTGGCAAATTAAAATAAATATTAAATTATTTTTCAACCAATTTCACAGTAATAAAATAAGCAATTATCTGACCTGCTGGACTAGGTAAATATACTTCATGCAGTACACGTCTGCATTTTATTTTTCTGCAGCCAACTTTTTTATTAAAGAACAAAACTGATTTCTTCAGAAGAAAGGTAAAGCCTAACAAACTGTGATAAAAAATCTCAATTAGATCTCTTCTTCATTCCAGCAACCACCTATCACAAAGAACCACTAATGACATGCCGAGCCACTTATGATGATCCTTGCTAGCCGCTCACTTCTAAGCAACAACAGTATTCCTCAGGCACACTCACATTTCCTTTCAGACAGTATTCCATCGATTTCTATATTTTATTTTGTGTGTATTATATGTTCTATGTAATGGACACATGACATCAGCCAACAATCAAATTTTAAACTGTAAAACTGCATCAGATGAAACCATTCATCAATTATAGTTATCAGCCTGGGGCGGTATTACATCATCATTTGCAATTTAAATACAAAATAGATGTGCTAACTTAAGTAGTAAAAAAAAAAATCCAATAATTTATAGAATTGTAATACATAACACAATTCATAGGGTCAATGTAATGAACAATTAATTTCTAATTTTAGCTATTAGCATTAAATTTTGAATATATTTCAGGACTTGTGGCAAATACAATTGGATCTCTTCTTCTTTCCAGTCCCGATCATTCCCAAGCTGCCCCTTGATGAGACCTACTCTTTATGATGATCCTTGCTAGCCGCTCACATCTGAGAAACAACAGTATTCCATCGATTTCTATATTTTATTTTGTGTGCATTATTTGTTCTATGTAATGGACGCATGACATCAGCCAACAATCAAATTTTAAACTGTAAAACTGCATCAGATGAAACCATTCATCAATTATAGTTATCAGCCTGGGGCGGTATTACATCATCATTTGCAACTTACATACAAAATATACACCATCTACAGGAGTAAAAAAGATAATCCAATAAATTTATAGAATTGTAATTCCAATTGATAGTGTGAATGCGGTGAATAATTAATTCCAAATTTTAGCTTTTAACATTCAAATTTGTAAATATTTCAAAACGTATTGCAATACATAATAATTAAAGCCTTAAAAAAACATTTACTACACAATACCTGATAGGTAGGATAAAATAGATTAACTTAATCAGTTCAGTCTAAGATCTTGTGTAGGATGGTCGATGCACTATGGCTTGTATCAAGTACATTGATAAGAAGAAAACTCCGGATTCCTTCTGCTATTGAGGTGGTATAATCGAGATACAAGGCGTTTTGTCGATAGGCTGGCAGCTGATACAAATAGACCGATTACTCGTTTTGCAAATCAAAATATACCTCACTCCACATTTCACAGATTGAAAAGCCAGCGGCCGCATGGTAGTTTGAATAATCAGTGAACTTATTTAGATATAATACAGCAAACAGACTAGGGTCATTGGATCAACTAGTCGAATTAAATTATTTGCTTCATGCTATTTTGCCCGGGTCGCTTCTACCAATTTGAAAAAACATAGGAAAATAAAAAAATTTCTACATTATTTACACTAAAAATCATAACTTAAAAATGTAACAAGTTAAATACAATTGATTCTTAATTTTAGGGTACATTTATTATCTCTATTTACATTACAGTTACTGATACACTCAGCGAGGGCAAGTGAATTCATTAGACACTTCATAATAGCATATAACAAAGTTACATCATAGTGTACCATATTTTAGAACATACATACTATTCCAAACGCATAAATTATTATTTGCTGTTAATAAATCGATTATTTTACAAAAAATAATAAATAAAATAAAAATAAAAATGTAACAAGTAAATCTTAAAATTACATCTTACACATCTATTAAAATGTAACCGTTTAAACCAAATCTGGCCGACCACAGCTAATAGTACTGAAAGAGCAATTACAAGAAGACTTGATCCGTTTAAACATTTTCCCATATTTTCCACAGAAATATAGAAATAAAAACCCACTCAACTCAGCCGTCTACATAGCACCTTTCAAAAGTTTTATTCAAAAATTAACACCATTGGAAGTATTTAAATTACATTCAGTTCCTAAGAAAAAAATTTATCTTCATTTGTCCATGTCCTCAGGATGTCAACCACAATTTGTTGTCTGCAGTTTAAATCATGATTTCAAATTTACATTATCATTATTATTCTGAGCTTACTTGGATTACTACGGAGTGTACTATTCAGATAAGATACAATATTTAAAATTAAATATTACGAAATATCGCTGTACTGATTTCTCCAGCACAACCAGATATTAAAACACACATTGATATAATATAAAACGATTGAATTATGCAAATGAAATATAATCAAACTTCTATAAATCACTATTGCTGTCGGTGATGCACTGTCTGGTTAATCAGTATTATGCTGACCTTCCAGTGGTTGAAAATTGAATCCAGAAGGAGTACCATGATTACAATTGGCAAATTAAAATAAATATTAAATTATTTTTCAACCAATTTCACAGTAATAAAATAAGCAATTATCTGACCTGCTGGACTGGGTAAATATACTTCATGCAGTACACGTCTGCATTTTATTTTTCTGCGGCCAACTTTTTTATTAAAGAACAAAACTGATTTCTTCAGAAGAAAGGTAAAGCCTAACAAACTGTGATAAAAAATCTCAATTAGATCTCTTCTTCATTCCAGCAACCACCTATCACAAAGAACCACTAATGACATGCCGAGCCACTTATGATGATCCTTGCTAGCCGCTCACTTCTAAGCAACAACAGTATTCCTCAGGCACACTCACATTTCCTTTCAGACAGTATTCCATCGATTTCTATATTTTATTTTGTGTGTATTATTTGTTCTATGTAATGGACACATGACATCAGCCAACAATCAAATTTTAAACTGTAAAACTGCATCAGATGAAACCATTCATCAATTATAGTTATCAGCCTGGGGCGGTATTACATCATCATTTGCAATTTAAATACAAAATAGATGTGCTAACTTAAGTAGTAAAAAAAAAAATCCAATAATTTATAGAATTGTAATACATAACACAATTCATAGGGTCAATGTAATGAACAATTAATTTCTAATTTTAGCTATTAGCATTAAATTTTGAATATATTTCAGGACTTGTGGCAAATACAATTGGATCTCTTCTTCTTTCCAGTCCCGATCATTCCCAAGCTGCCCCTTGATGAGACCTACTCTTTATGATGATCCTTGCTAGCCGCTCACATCTGAGAAACAACAGTATTCCATCGATTTCTATATTTTATTTTGTGTGCATTATTTGTTCTATGTAATGGACGCATGACATCAGCCAACAATCAAATTTTAAACTGTAAAACTGCATCAGATGAAACCATTCATCAATTATAGTTATCAGCCTGGGGCGGTATTACATCATCATTTGCAACTTACATACAAAATATACACCATCTACAGGAGTAAAAAAGATAATCCAATAAATTTATAGAATTGTAATTCCAATTGATAGTGTGAATGCGGTGAATAATTAATTCCAAATTTTAGCTTTTAACATTCAAATTTGTAAATATTTCAGAACGTATTGCAATACATAATAATTAAAGCCTTAAAAAAACATTTACTACACAATACCTGATAGGTAGGATAAAATAGATTAACTCAATCAGTTCAGTCTAAGATCTTGTGTAGGATGGTCGATGCACTATGGCTTGTATCAAGTACATTGATAAGAAGAAAACTCCGGATTCCTTCTGCTATTGAGGTGGTATAATCGAGATACAAGGCGTTTTGTCGATAGGCTGGCAGCTGATACAAATAGACCGATTACTCGTTTTGCAAATCAAAATATACCTCACTCCACATTTCACAGATTGAAAAGCCAGCGGCCGCATGGTAGTTTGAATAATCAGTGAACTTATTTAGATATAATACAGCAAACAGACTGGGGTCATTGGATCAACTAGTCGAATTAAATTATTTGCTTCATGCTATTTTGCCCGGGTCGCTTCTACCAATTTGAAAAAACATAGGAAAATAAAAAAATTTCTACATTATTTACACTACAAATCATAACTTAAAAATGTAACAAGTTAAATACAATTGATTCTTAATTTTAGGGTACATTTATTATCTCTATTTACATTACAGTTACTGATACACTCAGCGAGGGCAAGTGAATTCATTAGACACTTCATAATAGCATATAACAAAGTTACATCATAGTGTACCATATTTTAGAACATACATACTATTCCAAACGCATAAATTATTATTTGCTGTTAATAAATCGATTATTTTACAAAAAATAATAAATAAAATAAAAATAAAAATGTAACAAGTAAATCTTAAAATTACATCTTACACATCTATTAAAATGTAACCGTTTAAACCAAATCTGGCCGACCACAGCTAATAGTACTGAAAGAGCAATTACAAGAAGACTTGATCCGTTTAAACATTTTCCCATATTTTCCACAGAAATATAGAAATAAAAACCCACTCAACTCAGCCGTCTACATAGCACCTTTCAAAAGTTTTATTCAAAAATTAACACCATTGGAAGTATTTAAATTACATTCAGTTCCTAAGAAAAAAATTTATCTTCATTTGTCCATGTCCTCAGGATGTCAACCACAATTTGTTGTCTGCAGTTTAAATCATGATTTCAAATTTACATTATCATTATTATTCTGAGCTTACTTGGATTACTACGGAGTGTACTATTCAGATAAGATACAATATTTGAAATTAAATATTACGAAATATCGCTGTACTGATTTCTCCAGCACAACCAGATATTAAAACACACATTGATATAATATAAAACGATTGAATTATGCAAATGAAATATAATCAAACTTCTATAAATCACTATTGCTGTCGGTGATGCACTGTCTGGTTAATCAGTATTATGCTGACCTTCCGGTGGTTGAAAATTGAATCCAGAAGGAGTACCATGATTACAATTGGCAAATTAAAATAAATATTAAATTATTTTTCAACCAATTTCACAGTAATAAAATAAGCAATTATCTGACCTGCTGGACTAGGTAAATATACTTCATGCAGTACACGTCTGCATTTTATTTTTCTGCAGCCAACTTTTTTATTAAAGAACAAAACTGATTTCTTCAGAAGAAAGGTAAAGCCTAACAAACTGTGATAAAAAATCTCAATTAGATCTCTTCTTCATTCCAGCAACCACCTATCACAAAGAACCACTAATGACATGCCGAGCCACTTATGATGATCCTTGCTAGCCGCTCACTTCTAAGCAACAACAGTATTCCTCAGGCACACTCACATTTCCTTTCAGACAGTATTCCATCGATTTCTATATTTTATTTTGTGTGTATTATTTGTTCTATGTAATGGACACATGACATCAGCCAACAATCAAATTTTAAACTGTAAAACTGCATCAGATGAAACCATTCATCAATTATAGTTATCAGCCTGGGGCGGTATTACATCATCATTTGCAATTTAAATACAAAATAGATGTGCTAACTTAAGTAGTAAAAAAAAAAATCCAATAATTTATAGAATTGTAATACATAACACAATTCATAGGGTCAATGTAATGAACAATTAATTTCTAATTTTAGCTATTAGCATTAAATTTTGAATATATTTCAGGACTTGTGGCAAATACAATTGGATCTCTTCTTCTTTCCAGTCCCGATCATTCCCAAGCTGCCCCTTGATGAGACCTACTCTTTATGATGATCCTTGCTAGCCGCTCACATCTGAGAAACAACAGTATTCCATCGATTTCTATATTTTATTTTGTGTGCATTATTTGTTCTATGTAATGGACGCATGACATCAGCCAACAATCAAATTTTAAACTGTAAAACTGCATCAGATGAAACCATTCATCAATTATAGTTATCAGCCTGGGGCGGTATTACATCATCATTTGCAACTTACATACAAAATATACACCATCTACAGGAGTAAAAAAGATAATCCAATAAATTTATAGAATTGTAATTCCAATTGATAGTGTGAATGCGGTGAATAATTAATTCCAAATTTTAGCTTTTAACATTCAAATTTGTAAATATTTCAAAACGTATTGCAATACATAATAATTAAAGCCTTAAAAAAACATTTACTACACAATACCTGATAGGTAGGATAAAATAGATTAACTTAATCAGTTCAGTCTAAGATCTTGTGTAGGATGGTCGATGCACTATGGCTTGTATCAAGTACATTGATAAGAAGAAAACTCCGGATTCCTTCTGCTATTGAGGTGGTATAATCGAGATACAAGGCGTTTTGTCGATAGGCTGGCAGCTGATACAAATAGACCGATTACTCGTTTTGCAAATCAAAATATACCTCACTCCACATTTCACAGATTGAAAAGCCAGCGGCCGCATGGTAGTTTGAATAATCAGTGAACTTATTTAGATATAATACAGCAAACAGACTAGGGTCATTGGATCAACTAGTCGAATTAAATTATTTGCTTCATGCTATTTTGCCCGGGTCGCTTCTACCAATTTGAAAAAACATAGGAAAATAAAAAAATTTCTACATTATTTACACTAAAAATCATAACTTAAAAATGTAACAAGTTAAATACAATTGATTCTTAATTTTAGGGTACATTTATTATCTCTATTTACATTACAGTTACTGATACACTCAGCGAGGGCAAGTGAATTCATTAGACACTTCATAATAGCATATAACAAAGTTACATCATAGTGTACCATATTTTAGAACATACATACTATTCCAAACGCATAAATTATTATTTGCTGTTAATAAATCGATTATTTTACAAAAAATAATAAATAAAATAAAAATAAAAATGTAACAAGTAAATCTTAAAATTACATCTTACACATCTATTAAAATGTAACCGTTTAAACCAAATCTGGCCGACCACAGCTAATAGTACTGAAAGAGCAATTACAAGAAGACTTGATCCGTTTAAACATTTTCCCATATTTTCCACAGAAATATAGAAATAAAAACCCACTCAACTCAGCCGTCTACATAGCACCTTTCAAAAGTTTTATTCAAAAATTAACACCATTGGAAGTATTTAAATTACATTCAGTTCCTAAGAAAAAAATTTATCTTCATTTGTCCATGTCCTCAGGATGTCAACCACAATTTGTTGTCTGCAGTTTAAATCATGATTTCAAATTTACATTATCATTATTATTCTGAGCTTACTTGGATTACTACGGAGTGTACTATTCAGATAAGATACAATATTTAAAATTAAATATTACGAAATATCGCTGTACTGATTTCTCCAGCACAACCAGATATTAAAACACACATTGATATAATATAAAACGATTGAATTATGCAAATGAAATATAATCAAACTTCTATAAATCACTATTGCTGTCGGTGATGCACTGTCTGGTTAATCAGTATTATGCTGACCTTCCAGTGGTTGAAAATTGAATCCAGAAGGAGTACCATGATTACAATTGGCAAATTAAAATAAATATTAAATTATTTTTCAACCAATTTCACAGTAATAAAATAAGCAATTATCTGACCTGCTGGACTGGGTAAATATACTTCATGCAGTACACGTCTGCATTTTATTTTTCTGCGGCCAACTTTTTTATTAAAGAACAAAACTGATTTCTTCAGAAGAAAGGTAAAGCCTAACAAACTGTGATAAAAAATCTCAATTAGATCTCTTCTTCATTCCAGCAACCACCTATCACAAAGAACCACTAATGACATGCCGAGCCACTTATGATGATCCTTGCTAGCCGCTCACTTCTAAGCAACAACAGTATTCCTCAGGCACACTCACATTTCCTTTCAGACAGTATTCCATCGATTTCTATATTTTATTTTGTGTGTATTATTTGTTCTATGTAATGGACACATGACATCAGCCAACAATCAAATTTTAAACTGTAAAACTGCATCAGATGAAACCATTCATCAATTATAGTTATCAGCCTGGGGCGGTATTACATCATCATTTGCAATTTAAATACAAAATAGATGTGCTAACTTAAGTAGTAAAAAAAAAAATCCAATAATTTATAGAATTGTAATACATAACACAATTCATAGGGTCAATGTAATGAACAATTAATTTCTAATTTTAGCTATTAGCATTAAATTTTGAATATATTTCAGGACTTGTGGCAAATACAATTGGATCTCTTCTTCTTTCCAGTCCCGATCATTCCCAAGCTGCCCCTTGATGAGACCTACTCTTTATGATGATCCTTGCTAGCCGCTCACATCTGAGAAACAACAGTATTCCATCGATTTCTATATTTTATTTTGTGTGCATTATTTGTTCTATGTAATGGACGCATGACATCAGCCAACAATCAAATTTTAAACTGTAAAACTGCATCAGATGAAACCATTCATCAATTATAGTTATCAGCCTGGGGCGGTATTACATCATCATTTGCAACTTACATACAAAATATACACCATCTACAGGAGTAAAAAAGATAATCCAATAAATTTATAGAATTGTAATTCCAATTGATAGTGTGAATGCGGTGAATAATTAATTCCAAATTTTAGCTTTTAACATTCAAATTTGTAAATATTTCAGAACGTATTGCAATACATAATAATTAAAGCCTTAAAAAAACATTTACTACACAATACCTGATAGGTAGGATAAAATAGATTAACTCAATCAGTTCAGTCTAAGATCTTGTGTAGGATGGTCGATGCACTATGGCTTGTATCAAGTACATTGATAAGAAGAAAACTCCGGATTCCTTCTGCTATTGAGGTGGTATAATCGAGATACAAGGCGTTTTGTCGATAGGCTGGCAGCTGATACAAATAGACCGATTACTCGTTTTGCAAATCAAAATATACCTCACTCCACATTTCACAGATTGAAAAGCCAGCGGCCGCATGGTAGTTTGAATAATCAGTGAACTTATTTAGATATAATACAGCAAACAGACTGGGGTCATTGGATCAACTAGTCGAATTAAATTATTTGCTTCATGCTATTTTGCCCGGGTCGCTTCTACCAATTTGAAAAAACATAGGAAAATAAAAAAATTTCTACATTATTTACACTACAAATCATAACTTAAAAATGTAACAAGTTAAATACAATTGATTCTTAATTTTAGGGTACATTTATTATCTCTATTTACATTACAGTTACTGATACACTCAGCGAGGGCAAGTGAATTCATTAGACACTTCATAATAGCATATAACAAAGTTACATCATAGTGTACCATATTTTAGAACATACATACTATTCCAAACGCATAAATTATTATTTGCTGTTAATAAATCGATTATTTTACAAAAAATAATAAATAAAATAAAAATAAAAATGTAACAAGTAAATCTTAAAATTACATCTTACACATCTATTAAAATGTAACCGTTTAAACCAAATCTGGCCGACCACAGCTAATAGTACTGAAAGAGCAATTACAAGAAGACTTGATCCGTTTAAACATTTTCCCATATTTTCCACAGAAATATAGAAATAAAAACCCACTCAACTCAGCCGTCTACATAGCACCTTTCAAAAGTTTTATTCAAAAATTAACACCATTGGAAGTATTTAAATTACATTCAGTTCCTAAGAAAAAAATTTATCTTCATTTGTCCATGTCCTCAGGATGTCAACCACAATTTGTTGTCTGCAGTTTAAATCATGATTTCAAATTTACATTATCATTATTATTCTGAGCTTACTTGGATTACTACGGAGTGTACTATTCAGATAAGATACAATATTTGAAATTAAATATTATGAAATATCGCTGTACTGATTTCTCCAGCACAACCAGATATTAAAACACACATTGATATAATATAAAACGATTGAATTATGCAAATGAAATATAATCAAACTTCTATAAATCACTATTGCTGTCGGTGATGCACTGTCTGGTTAATCAGTATTATGCTGACCTTCCGGTGGTTGAAAATTGAATCCAGAAGGAGTACCATGATTACAATTGGCAAATTAAAATAAATATTAAATTATTTTTCAACCAATTTCACAGTAATAAAATAAGCAATTATCTGACCTGCTGGACTAGGTAAATATACTTCATGCAGTACACGTCTGCATTTTATTTTTCTGCGGCCAACTTTTTTATTAAAGAACAAAACTGATTTCTTCAGAAGAAAGGTAAAGCCTAACAAACTGTGATAAAAAATCTCAATTAGATCTCTTCTTCATTCCAGCAACCACCTATCACAAGGAACCACTAATGACATGCCGAGCCACTTATGATGATCCTTGCTAGCCGCTCACTTCTAAGCAACAACAGTATTCCTCAGGCACACTCACATTTCCTTTCAGACAGTATTCCATCGATTTCTATATTTTATTTTGTGTGTATTATTTGTTCTATGTAATGGACACATGACATCAGCCAACAATCAAATTTTAAACTGTAAAACTGCATCAGATGAAACCATTCATCAATTATAGTTATCAGCCTGGGGCGGTATTACATCATCATTTGCAATTTAAATACAAAATAGATGTGCTAACTTAAGTAGTAAAAAAAAAAATCCAATAATTTATAGAATTGTAATACATAACACAATTCATAGGGTCAATGTAATGAACAATTAATTTCTAATTTTAGCTATTAGCATTAAATTTTGAATATATTTCAGGACTTGTGGCAAATACAATTGGATCTCTTCTTCTTTCCAGTCCCGATCATTCCCAAGCTGCCCCTTGATGAGACCTACTCTTTATGATGATCCTTGCTAGCCGCTCACATCTGAGAAACAACAGTATTCCATCGATTTCTATATTTTATTTTGTGTGCATTATTTGTTCTATGTAATGGACGCATGACATCAGCCAACAATCAAATTTTAAACTGTAAAACTGCATCAGATGAAACCATTCATCAATTATAGTTATCAGCCTGGGGCAGTATTACATCATCATTTGCAACTTACATACAAAATATACACCATCTACAGGAGTAAAAAAGATAATCCAATAAATTTATAGAATTGTAATTCCAATTGATAGTGTGAATGCGGTGAATAATTAATTCCAAATTTTAGCTTTTAACATTCAAATTTGTAAATATTTCAGAACGTATTGCAATACATAATAATTAAAGCCTTAAAAAAACATTTACTACACAATACCTGATAGGTAGGATAAAATAGATTAACTCAATCAGTTCAGTCTAAGATCTTGTGTAGGATGGTCGATGCACTATGGCTTGTATCAAGTACATTGATAAGAAGAAAACTCCGGATTCCTTCTGCTATTGAGGTGGTATAATCGAGATACAAGGCGTTTTGTCGATAGGCTGGCAGCTGATACAAATAGACCGATTACTCGTTTTGCAAATCAAAATATACCTCACTCCACATTTCACAGATTGAAAAGCCAGCGGCCGCATGGTAGTTTGAATAATCAGTGAACTTATTTAGATATAATACAGCAAACAGACTAGGGTCATTGGATCAACTAGTCGAATTAAATTATTTGCTTCATGCTATTTTGCCCGGGTCGCTTCTACCAATTTGAAAAAACATAGGAAAATAAAAAAATTTCTACATTATTTACACTACAAATCATAACTTAAAAATGTAACAAGTTAAATACAATTGATTCTTAATTTTAGGGTACATTTATTATCTCTATTTACATTACAGTTACTGATACACTCAGCGAGGGCAAGTGAATTCATTAGACACTTCATAATAGCATATAACAAAGTTACATCATAGTGTACCATATTTTAGAACATACATACTATTCCAAACGCATAAATTATTATTTGCTGTTAATAAATCGATTATTTTACAAAAAATAATAAATAAAATAAAAATAAAAATGTAACAAGTAAATCTTAAAATTACATCTTACACATCTATTAAAATGTAACCGTTTAAACCAAATCTGGCCGACCACAGCTAATAGTACTGAAAGAGCAATTACAAGAAGACTTGATCCGTTTAAACATTTTCCCATATTTTCCACAGAAATATAGAAATAAAAACCCACTCAACTCAGCCGTCTACATAGCACCTTTCAAAAGTTTTATTCAAAAATTAACACCATTGGAAGTATTTAAATTACATTCAGTTCCTAAGAAAAAAATTTATCTTCATTTGTCCATGTCCTCAGGATGTCAACCACAATTTGTTGTCTGCAGTTTAAATCATGATTTCAAATTTACATTATCATTATTATTCTGAGCTTACTTGGATTACTACGGAGTGTACTATTCAGATAAGATACAATATTTGAAATTAAATATTACGAAATATCGCTGTACTGATTTCTCCAGCACAACCAGATATTAAAACACACATTGATATAATATAAAACGATTGAATTATGCAAATGAAATATAATCAAACTTCTATAAATCACTATTGCTGTCGGTGATGCACTGTCTGGTTAATCAGTATTATGCTGACCTTCCAGTGGTTGAAAATTGAATCCAGAAGGAGTACCATGATTACAATTGGCAAATTAAAATAAATATTAAATTATTTTTCAACCAATTTCACAGTAATAAAATAAGCAATTATCTGACCTGCTGGACTGGGTAAATATACTTCATGCAGTACACGTCTGCATTTTATTTTTCTGCGGCCAACTTTTTTATTAAAGAACAAAACTGATTTCTTCAGAAGAAAGGTAAAGCCTAACAAACTGTGATAAAAAATCTCAATTAGATCTCTTCTTCATTCCAGCAACCACCTATCACAAAGAACCACTAATGACATGCCGAGCCACTTATGATGATCCTTGCTAGCCGCTCACTTCTAAGCAACAACAGTATTCCTCAGGCACACTCACATTTCCTTTCAGACAGTATTCCATCGATTTCTATATTTTATTTTGTGTGTATTATTTGTTCTATGTAATGGACACATGACATCAGCCAACAATCAAATTTTAAACTGTAAAACTGCATCAGATGAAACCATTCATCAATTATAGTTATCAGCCTGGGGCGGTATTACATCATCATTTGCAATTTAAATACAAAATAGATGTGCTAACTTAAGTAGTAAAAAAAAAAATCCAATAATTTATAGAATTGTAATACATAACACAATTCATAGGGTCAATGTAATGAACAATTAATTTCTAATTTTAGCTATTAGCATTAAATTTTGAATATATTTCAGGACTTGTGGCAAATACAATTGGATCTCTTCTTCTTTCCAGTCCCGATCATTCCCAAGCTGCCCCTTGATGAGACCTACTCTTTATGATGATCCTTGCTAGCCGCTCACATCTGAGAAACAACAGTATTCCATCGATTTCTATATTTTATTTTGTGTGCATTATTTGTTCTATGTAATGGACGCATGACATCAGCCAACAATCAAATTTTAAACTGTAAAACTGCATCAGATGAAACCATTCATCAATTATAGTTATCAGCCTGGGGCGGTATTACATCATCATTTGCAACTTACATACAAAATATACACCATCTACAGGAGTAAAAAAGATAATCCAATAAATTTATAGAATTGTAATTCCAATTGATAGTGTGAATGCGGTGAATAATTAATTCCAAATTTTAGCTTTTAACATTCAAATTTGTAAATATTTCAGAACGTATTGCAATACATAATAATTAAAGCCTTAAAAAAACATTTACTACACAATACCTGATAGGTAGGATAAAATAGATTAACTCAATCAGTTCAGTCTAAGATCTTGTGTAGGATGGTCGATGCACTATGGCTTGTATCAAGTACATTGATAAGAAGAAAACTCCGGATTCCTTCTGCTATTGAGGTGGTATAATCGAGATACAAGGCGTTTTGTCGATAGGCTGGCAGCTGATACAAATAGACCGATTACTCGTTTTGCAAATCAAAATATACCTCACTCCACATTTCACAGATTGAAAAGCCAGCGGCCGCATGGTAGTTTGAATAATCAGTGAACTTATTTAGATATAATACAGCAAACAGACTGGGGTCATTGGATCAACTAGTCGAATTAAATTATTTGCTTCATGCTATTTTGCCCGGGTCGCTTCTACCAATTTGAAAAAACATAGGAAAATAAAAAAATTTCTACATTATTTACACTACAAATCATAACTTAAAAATGTAACAAGTTAAATACAATTGATTCTTAATTTTAGGGTACATTTATTATCTCTATTTACATTACAGTTACTGATACACTCAGCGAGGGCAAGTGAATTCATTAGACACTTCATAATAGCATATAACAAAGTTACATCATAGTGTACCATATTTTAGAACATACATACTATTCCAAACGCATAAATTATTATTTGCTGTTAATAAATCGATTATTTTACAAAAAATAATAAATAAAATAAAAATAAAAATGTAACAAGTAAATCTTAAAATTACATCTTACACATCTATTAAAATGTAACCGTTTAAACCAAATCTGGCCGACCACAGCTAATAGTACTGAAAGAGCAATTACAAGAAGACTTGATCCGTTTAAACATTTTCCCATATTTTCCACAGAAATATAGAAATAAAAACCCACTCAACTCAGCCGTCTACATAGCACCTTTCAAAAGTTTTATTCAAAAATTAACACCATTGGAAGTATTTAAATTACATTCAGTTCCTAAGAAAAAAATTTATCTTCATTTGTCCATGTCCTCAGGATGTCAACCACAATTTGTTGTCTGCAGTTTAAATCATGATTTCAAATTTACATTATCATTATTATTCTGAGCTTACTTGGATTACTACGGAGTGTACTATTCAGATAAGATACAATATTTGAAATTAAATATTACGAAATATCGCTGTACTGATTTCTCCAGCACAACCAGATATTAAAACACACATTGATATAATATAAAACGATTGAATTATGCAAATGAAATATAATCAAACTTCTATAAATCACTATTGCTGTCGGTGATGCACTGTCTGGTTAATCAGTATTATGCTGACCTTCCAGTGGTTGAAAATTGAATCCAGAAGGAGTACCATGATTACAATTGGCAAATTAAAATAAATATTAAATTATTTTTCAACCAATTTCACAGTAATAAAATAAGCAATTATCTGACCTGCTGGACTGGGTAAATATACTTCATGCAGTACACGTCTGCATTTTATTTTTCTGCGGCCAACTTTTTTATTAAAGAACAAAACTGATTTCTTCAGAAGAAAGGTAAAGCCTAACAAACTGTGATAAAAAATCTCAATTAGATCTCTTCTTCATTCCAGCAACCACCTATCACAAAGAACCACTAATGACATGCCGAGCCACTTATGATGATCCTTGCTAGCCGCTCACTTCTAAGCAACAACAGTATTCCTCAGGCACACTCACATTTCCTTTCAGACAGTATTCCATCGATTTCTATATTTTATTTTGTGTGTATTATTTGTTCTATGTAATGGACACATGACATCAGCCAACAATCAAATTTTAAACTGTAAAACTGCATCAGATGAAACCATTCATCAATTATAGTTATCAGCCTGGGGCGGTATTACATCATCATTTGCAATTTAAATACAAAATAGATGTGCTAACTTAAGTAGTAAAAAAAAAAATCCAATAATTTATAGAATTGTAATACATAACACAATTCATAGGGTCAATGTAATGAACAATTAATTTCTAATTTTAGCTATTAGCATTAAATTTTGAATATATTTCAGGACTTGTGGCAAATACAATTGGATCTCTTCTTCTTTCCAGTCCCGATCATTCCCAAGCTGCCCCTTGATGAGACCTACTCTTTATGATGATCCTTGCTAGCCGCTCACATCTGAGAAACAACAGTATTCCATCGATTTCTATATTTTATTTTGTGTGCATTATTTGTTCTATGTAATGGACGCATGACATCAGCCAACAATCAAATTTTAAACTGTAAAACTGCATCAGATGAAACCATTCATCAATTATAGTTATCAGCCTGGGGCGGTATTACATCATCATTTGCAACTTACATACAAAATATACACCATCTACAGGAGTAAAAAAGATAATCCAATAAATTTATAGAATTGTAATTCCAATTGATAGTGTGAATGCGGTGAATAATTAATTCCAAATTTTAGCTTTTAACATTCAAATTTGTAAATATTTCAGAACGTATTGCAATACATAATAATTAAAGCCTTAAAAAAACATTTACTACACAATACCTGATAGGTAGGATAAAATAGATTAACTCAATCAGTTCAGTCTAAGATCTTGTGTAGGATGGTCGATGCACTATGGCTTGTATCAAGTACATTGATAAGAAGAAAACTCCGGATTCCTTCTGCTATTGAGGTGGTATAATCGAGATACAAGGCGTTTTGTCGATAGGCTGGCAGCTGATACAAATAGACCGATTACTCGTTTTGCAAATCAAAATATACCTCACTCCACATTTCACAGATTGAAAAGCCAGCGGCCGCATGGTAGTTTGAATAATCAGTGAACTTATTTAGATATAATACAGCAAACAGACTAGGGTCATTGGATCAACTAGTCGAATTAAATTATTTGCTTCATGCTATTTTGCCCGGGTCGCTTCTACCAATTTGAAAAAACATAGGAAAATAAAAAAATTTCTACATTATTTACACTAAAAATCATAACTTAAAAATGTAACAAGTTAAATACAATTGATTCTTAATTTTAGGGTACATTTATTATCTCTATTTACATTACAGTTACTGATACACTCAGCGAGGGCAAGTGAATTCATTAGACACTTCATAATAGCATATAACAAAGTTACATCATAGTGTACCATATTTTAGAACATACATACTATTCCAAACGCATAAATTATTATTTGCTGTTAATAAATCGATTATTTTACAAAAAATAATAAATAAAATAAAAATAAAAATGTAACAAGTAAATCTTAAAATTACATCTTACACATCTATTAAAATGTAACCGTTTAAACCAAATCTGGCCGACCACAGCTAATAGTACTGAAAGAGCAATTACAAGAAGACTTGATCCGTTTAAACATTTTCCCATATTTTCCACAGAAATATAGAAATAAAAACCCACTCAACTCAGCCGTCTACATAGCACCTTTCAAAAGTTTTATTCAAAAATTAACACCATTGGAAGTATTTAAATTACATTCAGTTCCTAAGAAAAAAATTTATCTTCATTTGTCCATGTCCTCAGGATGTCAACCACAATTTGTTGTCTGCAGTTTAAATCATGATTTCAAATTTACATTATCATTATTATTCTGAGCTTACTTGGATTACTACGGAGTGTACTATTCAGATAAGATACAATATTTGAAATTAAATATTACGAAATATCGCTGTACTGATTTCTCCAGCACAACCAGATATTAAAACACACATTGATATAATATAAAACGATTGAATTATGCAAATGAAATATAATCAAACTTCTATAAATCACTATTGCTGTCGGTGATGCACTGTCTGGTTAATCAGTATTATGCTGACCTTCCGGTGGTTGAAAACTGAATCCAGAAGGAGTACCATGATTACAATTGGCAAATTAAAATAAATATTAAATTATTTTTCAACCAATTTCACAGTAATAAAATAAGCAATTATCTGACCTGCTGGACTAGGTAAATATACTTCATGCAGTACACGTCTGCATTTTATTTTTCTGCAGCCAACTTTTTTATTAAAGAACAAAACTGATTTCTTCAGAAGAAAGGTAAAGCCTAACAAACTGTGATAAAAAATCTCAATTAGATCTCTTCTTCATTCCAGCAACCACCTATCACAAAGAACCACTAATGACATGCCGAGCCACTTATGATGATCCTTGCTAGCCGCTCACTTCTAAGCAACAACAGTATTCCTCAGGCACACTCACATTTCCTTTCAGACAGTATTCCATCGATTTCTATATTTTATTTTGTGTGTATTATTTGTTCTATGTAATGGACACATGACATCAGCCAACAATCAAATTTTAAACTGTAAAACTGCATCAGATGAAACCATTCATCAATTATAGTTATCAGCCTGGGGCGGTATTACATCATCATTTGCAATTTAAATACAAAATAGATATGCTAACTTAAGTAGTAAAAAAAAAATCCAATAATTTATAGAATTGTAATACATAACACAATTCATAGTGTCAATGTAATGAACAATTAATTTCTAATTTTAGCTACTAGCATTAAATTTTGAATATATTTCAGGACTTGTGGCAAATACAATTGGATCTCTTCTTCTTTCCAGTCCCGATCATTCCCAAGCTGCCCCTTGATGAGACCTACTCTTTATGATGATCCTTGCTAGCCGCTCACATCTGAGAAACAACAGTATTCCTCAGGCACACTCACATTTCCTTTCAGACAGTATTCCATCGATTTCTATATTTTATTTTGTGTGTATTATTTGTTCTATGTAATGGACACATGACATCAGCCAACAATCAAATTTTAAACTGTAAAACTGCATCAGATGAAACCATTCATCAATTATAGTTATCAGCCTGGGGCGGTATTACATCATCATTTGCAATTTAAATACAAAATAGATGTGCTAACTTAAGTAGTAAAAAAAAAAATCCAATAATTTATAGAATTGTAATACATAACACAATTCATAGGGTCAATGTAATGAACAATTAATTTCTAATTTTAGCTATTAGCATTAAATTTTGAATATATTTCAGGACTTGTGGCAAATACAATTGGATCTCTTCTTCTTTCCAGTCCCGATCATTCCCAAGCTGCCCCTTGATGAGACCTACTCTTTATGATGATCCTTGCTAGCCGCTCACATCTGAGAAACAACAGTATTCCATCGATTTCTATATTTTATTTTGTGTGCATTATTTGTTCTATGTAATGGACGCATGACATCAGCCAACAATCAAATTTTAAACTGTAAAACTGCATCAGATGAAACCATTCATCAATTATAGTTATCAGCCTGGGGCGGTATTACATCATCATTTGCAATTTAAATACAAAATAGATGTGCTAACTTAAGTAGTAAAAAAAAAAATCCAATAATTTATAGAATTGTAATACATAACACAATTCATAGGGTCAATGTAATGAACAATTAATTTCTAATTTTAGCTATTAGCATTAAATTTTGAATATATTTCAGGACTTGTGGCAAATACAATTGGATCTCTTCTTCTTTCCAGTCCCGATCATTCCCAAGCTGCCCCTTGATGAGACCTACTCTTTATGATGATCCTTGCTAGCCGCTCACATCTGAGAAACAACAGTATTCCATCGATTTCTATATTTTATTTTGTGTGCATTATTTGTTCTATGTAATGGACGCATGACATCAGCCAACAATCAAATTTTAAACTGTAAAACTGCATCAGATGAAACCATTCATCAATTATAGTTATCAGCCTGGGGCGGTATTACATCATCATTTGCAACTTACATACAAAATATACACCATCTACAGGAGTAAAAAAGATAATCCAATAAATTTATAGAATTGTAATTCCAATTGATAGTGTGAATGCGGTGAATAATTAATTCCAAATTTTAGCTTTTAACATTCAAATTTGTAAATATTTCAGAACGTATTGCAATACATAATAATTAAAGCCTTAAAAAAACATTTACTACACAATACCTGATAGGTAGGATAAAATAGATTAACTCAATCAGTTCAGTCTAAGATCTTGTGTAGGATGGTCGATGCACTATGGCTTGTATCAAGTACATTGATAAGAAGAAAACTCCGGATTCCTTCTGCTATTGAGGTGGTATAATCGAGATACAAGGCGTTTTGTCGATAGGCTGGCAGCTGATACAAATAGACCGATTACTCGTTTTGCAAATCAAAATATACCTCACTCCACATTTCACAGATTGAAAAGCCAGCGGCCGCATGGTAGTTTGAATAATCAGTGAACTTATTTAGATATAATACAGCAAACAGACTAGGGTCATTGGATCAACTAGTCGAATTAAATTATTTGCTTCATGCTATTTTGCCCGGGTCGCTTCTACCAATTTGAAAAAACATAGGAAAATAAAAAAATTTCTACATTATTTACACTAAAAATCATAACTTAAAAATGTAACAAGTTAAATACAATTGATTCTTAATTTTAGGGTACATTTATTATCTCTATTTACATTACAGTTACTGATACACTCAGCGAGGGCAAGTGAATTCATTAGACACTTCATAATAGCATATAACAAAGTTACATCATAGTGTACCATATTTTAGAACATACATACTATTCCAAACGCATAAATTATTATTTGCTGTTAATAAATCGATTATTTTACAAAAAATAATAAATAAAATAAAAATAAAAATGTAACAAGTAAATCTTAAAATTACATCTTACACATCTATTAAAATGTAACCGTTTAAACCAAATCTGGCCGACCACAGCTAATAGTACTGAAAGAGCAATTACAAGAAGACTTGATCCGTTTAAACATTTTCCCATATTTTCCACAGAAATATAGAAATAAAAACCCACTCAACTCAGCCGTCTACATAGCACCTTTCAAAAGTTTTATTCAAAAATTAACACCATTGGAAGTATTTAAATTACATTCAGTTCCTAAGAAAAAAATTTATCTTCATTTGTCCATGTCCTCAGGATGTCAACCACAATTTGTTGTCTGCAGTTTAAATCATGATTTCAAATTTACATTATCATTATTATTCTGAGCTTACTTGGATTACTACGGAGTGTACTATTCAGATAAGATACAATATTTGAAATTAAATATTACGAAATATCGCTGTACTGATTTCTCCAGCACAACCAGATATTAAAACACACATTGATATAATATAAAACGATTGAATTATGCAAATGAAATATAATCAAACTTCTATAAATCACTATTGCTGTCGGTGATGCACTGTCTGGTTAATCAGTATTATGCTGACCTTCCGGTGGTTGAAAATTGAATCCAGAAGGAGTACCATGATTACAATTGGCAAATTAAAATAAATATTAAATTATTTTTCAACCAATTTCACAGTAATAAAATAAGCAATTATCTGACCTGCTGGACTAGGTAAATATACTTCATGCAGTACACGTCTGCATTTTATTTTTCTGCAGCCAACTTTTTTATTAAAGAACAAAACTGATTTCTTCAGAAGAAAGGTAAAGCCTAACAAACTGTGATAAAAAATCTCAATTAGATCTCTTCTTCATTCCAGCAACCACCTATCACAAAGAACCACTAATGACATGCCGAGCCACTTATGATGATCCTTGCTAGCCGCTCACTTCTAAGCAACAACAGTATTCCTCAGGCACACTCACATTTCCTTTCAGACAGTATTCCATCGATTTCTATATTTTATTTTGTGTGTATTATTTGTTCTATGTAATGGACACATGACATCAGCCAACAATCAAATTTTAAACTGTAAAACTGCATCAGATGAAACCATTCATCAATTATAGTTATCAGCCTGGGGCGGTATTACATCATCATTTGCAATTTAAATACAAAATAGATGTGCTAACTTAAGTAGTAAAAAAAAAAATCCAATAATTTATAGAATTGTAATACATAACACAATTCATAGGGTCAATGTAATGAACAATTAATTTCTAATTTTAGCTATTAGCATTAAATTTTGAATATATTTCAGGACTTGTGGCAAATACAATTGGATCTCTTCTTCTTTCCAGTCCCGATCATTCCCAAGCTGCCCCTTGATGAGACCTACTCTTTATGATGATCCTTGCTAGCCGCTCACATCTGAGAAACAACAGTATTCCATCGATTTCTATATTTTATTTTGTGTGCATTATTTGTTCTATGTAATGGACGCATGACATCAGCCAACAATCAAATTTTAAACTGTAAAACTGCATCAGATGAAACCATTCATCAATTATAGTTATCAGCCTGGGGCGGTATTACATCATCATTTGCAACTTACATACAAAATATACACCATCTACAGGAGTAAAAAAGATAATCCAATAAATTTATAGAATTGTAATTCCAATTGATAGTGTGAATGCGGTGAATAATTAATTCCAAATTTTAGCTTTTAACATTCAAATTTGTAAATATTTCAGAACGTATTGCAATACATAATAATTAAAGCCTTAAAAAAATATTTACTACACAATACCTGATAGGTAGGATAAAATAGATTAACTTAATCAGTTCAGTCTAAGATCTTGTGTAGGATGGTCGATGCACTATGGCTTGTATCAAGTACATTGATAAGAAGAAAACTCCGGATTCCTTCTGCTATTGAGGTGGTATAATCGAGATACAAGGCGTTTTGTCGATAGGCTGGCAGCTGATACAAATAGACCGATTACTCGTTTTGCAAATCAAAATATACCTCACTCCACATTTCACAGATTGAAAAGCCAGCGGCCGCATGGTAGTTTGAATAATCAGTGAACTTATTTAGATATAATACAGCAAACAGACTAGGGTCATTGGATCAACTAGTCGAATTAAATTATTTGCTTCATGCTATTTTGCCCGGGTCGCTTCTACCAATTTGAAAAAACATAGGAAAATAAAAAAATTTCTACATTATTTACACTAAAAATCATAACTTAAAAATGTAACAAGTTAAATACAATTGATTCTTAATTTTAGGGTACATTTATTATCTCTATTTACATTACAGTTACTGATACACTCAGCGAGGGCAAGTGAATTCATTAGACACTTCATAATAGCATATAACAAAGTTACATCATAGTGTACCATATTTTAGAACATACATACTATTCCAAACGCATAAATTATTATTTGCTGTTAATAAATCGATTATTTTACAAAAAATAATAAATAAAATAAAAATAAAAATGTAACAAGTAAATCTTAAAATTACATCTTACACATCTATTAAAATGTAACCGTTTAAACCAAATCTGGCCGACCACAGCTAATAGTACTGAAAGAGCAATTACAAGAAGACTTGATCCGTTTAAACATTTTCCCATATTTTCCACAGAAATATAGAAATAAAAACCCACTCAACTCAGCCGTCTACATAGCACCTTTCAAAAGTTTTATTCAAAAATTAACACCATTGGAAGTATTTAAATTACATTCAGTTCCTAAGAAAAAAATTTATCTTCATTTGTCCATGTCCTCAGGATGTCAACCACAATTTGTTGTCTGCAGTTTAAATCATGATTTCAAATTTACATTATCATTATTATTCTGAGCTTACTTGGATTACTACGGAGTGTACTATTCAGATAAGATACAATATTTGAAATTAAATATTACGAAATATCGCTGTACTGATTTCTCCAGCACAACCAGATATTAAAACACACATTGATATAATATAAAACGATTGAATTATGCAAATGAAATATAATCAAACTTCTATAAATCACTATTGCTGTCGGTGATGCACTGTCTGGTTAATCAGTATTATGCTGACCTTCCAGTGGTTGAAAATTGAATCCAGAAGGAGTACCATGATTACAATTGGCAAATTAAAATAAATATTAAATTATTTTTCAACCAATTTCACAGTAATAAAATAAGCAATTATCTGACCTGCTGGACTGGGTAAATATACTTCATGCAGTACACGTCTGCATTTTATTTTTCTGCGGCCAACTTTTTTATTAAAGAACAAAACTGATTTCTTCAGAAGAAAGGTAAAGCCTAACAAACTGTGATAAAAAATCTCAATTAGATCTCTTCTTCATTCCAGCAACCACCTATCACAAAGAACCACTAATGACATGCCGAGCCACTTATGATGATCCTTGCTAGCCGCTCACTTCTAAGCAACAACAGTATTCCTCAGGCACACTCACATTTCCTTTCAGACAGTATTCCATCGATTTCTATATTTTATTTTGTGTGTATTATTTGTTCTATGTAATGGACACATGACATCAGCCAACAATCAAATTTTAAACTGTAAAACTGCATCAGATGAAACCATTCATCAATTATAGTTATCAGCCTGGGGCGGTATTACATCATCATTTGCAATTTAAATACAAAATAGATGTGCTAACTTAAGTAGTAAAAAAAAAAATCCAATAATTTATAGAATTGTAATACATAACACAATTCATAGGGTCAATGTAATGAACAATTAATTTCTAATTTTAGCTATTAGCATTAAATTTTGAATATATTTCAGGACTTGTGGCAAATACAATTGGATCTCTTCTTCTTTCCAGTCCCGATCATTCCCAAGCTGCCCCTTGATGAGACCTACTCTTTATGATGATCCTTGCTAGCCGCTCACATCTGAGAAACAACAGTATTCCATCGATTTCTATATTTTATTTTGTGTGCATTATTTGTTCTATGTAATGGACGCATGACATCAGCCAACAATCAAATTTTAAACTGTAAAACTGCATCAGATGAAACCATTCATCAATTATAGTTATCAGCCTGGGGCGGTATTACATCATCATTTGCAACTTACATACAAAATATACACCATCTACAGGAGTAAAAAAGATAATCCAATAAATTTATAGAATTGTAATTCCAATTGATAGTGTGAATGCGGTGAATAATTAATTCCAAATTTTAGCTTTTAACATTCAAATTTGTAAATATTTCAGAACGTATTGCAATACATAATAATTAAAGCCTTAAAAAAACATTTACTACACAATACCTGATAGGTAGGATAAAATAGATTAACTCAATCAGTTCAGTCTAAGATCTTGTGTAGGATGGTCGATGCACTATGGCTTGTATCAAGTACATTGATAAGAAGAAAACTCCGGATTCCTTCTGCTATTGAGGTGGTATAATCGAGATACAAGGCGTTTTGTCGATAGGCTGGCAGCTGATACAAATAGACCGATTACTCGTTTTGCAAATCAAAATATACCTCACTCCACATTTCACAGATTGAAAAGCCAGCGGCCGCATGGTAGTTTGAATAATCAGTGAACTTATTTAGATATAATACAGCAAACAGACTGGGGTCATTGGATCAACTAGTCGAATTAAATTATTTGCTTCATGCTATTTTGCCCGGGTCGCTTCTACCAATTTGAAAAAACATAGGAAAATAAAAAAATTTCTACATTATTTACACTACAAATCATAACTTAAAAATGTAACAAGTTAAATACAATTGATTCTTAATTTTAGGGTACATTTATTATCTCTATTTACATTACAGTTACTGATACACTCAGCGAGGGCAAGTGAATTCATTAGACACTTCATAATAGCATATAACAAAGTTACATCATAGTGTACCATATTTTAGAACATACATACTATTCCAAACGCATAAATTATTATTTGCTGTTAATAAATCGATTATTTTACAAAAAATAATAAATAAAATAAAAATAAAAATGTAACAAGTAAATCTTAAAATTACATCTTACACATCTATTAAAATGTAACCGTTTAAACCAAATCTGGCCGACCACAGCTAATAGTACTGAAAGAGCAATTACAAGAAGACTTGATCCGTTTAAACATTTTCCCATATTTTCCACAGAAATATAGAAATAAAAACCCACTCAACTCAGCCGTCTACATAGCACCTTTCAAAAGTTTTATTCAAAAATTAACACCATTGGAAGTATTTAAATTACATTCAGTTCCTAAGAAAAAAATTTATCTTCATTTGTCCATGTCCTCAGGATGTCAACCACAATTTGTTGTCTGCAGTTTAAATCATGATTTCAAATTTACATTATCATTATTATTCTGGGCTTACTTGGATTACTACGGAGTGTACTATTCAGATAAGATACAATATTTGAAATTAAATATTACGAAATATCGCTGTACTGATTTCTCCAGCACAACCAGATATTAAAACACACATTGATATAATATAAAACGATTGAATTATGCAAATGAAATATAATCAAACTTCTATAAATCACTATTGCTGTCGGTGATGCACTGTCTGGTTAATCAGTATTATGCTGACCTTCCTGTGGTTGAAAATTGAATCCAGAAGGAGTACCATGATTACAATTGGCAAATTAAAATAAATATTAAATTATTTTTCAACCAATTTCACAGTAATAAAATAAGCAATTATCTGACCTGCTGGACTAGGTAAATATACTTCATGCAGTACACGTCTGCATTTTATTTTTCTGCAGCCAACTTTTTTATTAAAGAACAAAACTGATTTCTTCAGAAGAAAGGTAAAGCCTAACAAACTGTGATAAAAAATCTCAATTAGATCTCTTCTTCATTCCAGCAACCACCTATCACAAAGAACCACTAATGACATGCCGAGCCACTTATGATGATCCTTGCTAGCCGCTCACTTCTAAGCAACAACAGTATTCCTCAGGCACACTCACATTTCCTTTCAGACAGTATTCCATCGATTTCTATATTTTATTTTGTGTGTATTATTTCTTCTATGTAATGGACACATGACATCAGCCAACAATCAAATTTTAAACTGTAAAACTGCATCAGATGAAACCATTCATCAATTATAGTTATCAGCCTGGGGCGGTATTACATCATCATTTGCAATTTAAATACAAAATAGATATGCTAACTTAAGTAGTAAAAAAAAAATCCAATAATTTATAGAATTGTAATACATAACACAATTCATAGTGTCAATGTAATGAACAATTAATTTCTAATTTTAGCTACTAGCATTAAATTTTGAATATATTTCAGGACTTGTGGCAAATACAATTGGATCTCTTCTTCTTTCCAGTCCCGATCATTCCCAAGCTGCCCCTTGATGAGACCTACTCTTTATGATGATCCTTGCTAGCCGCTCACATCTGAGAAACAACAGTATTCCTCAGGCACACTCACATTTCCTTTCAGACAGTATTCCATCGATTTCTATATTTTATTTTGTGTGTATTATTTGTTCTATGTAATGGACACATGACATCAGCCAACAATCAAATTTTAAACTGTAAAACTGCATCAGATGAAACCATTCATCAATTATAGTTATCAGCCTGGGGCGGTATTACATCATCATTTGCAATTTAAATACAAAATAGATATGCTAACTTAAGTAGTAAAAAAAAAATCCAATAATTTATAGAATTGTAATACATAACACAATTCATAGTGTCAATGTAATGAACAATTAATTTCTAATTTTAGCTACTAGCATTAAATTTTGAATATATTTCAGGACTTGTGGCAAATACAATTGGATCTCTTCTTCTTTCCAGTCCCGATCATTCCCAAGCTGCCCCTTGATGAGACCTACTCTTTATGATGATCCTTGCTAGCCGCTCACTTCTAAGCAACAACAGTATTCCTCAGGCACACTCACATTTCCTTTCAGACAGTATTCCATCGATTTCTATATTTTATTTTGTGTGTATTATTTGTTCTATGTAATGGACACATGACATCAGCCAACAATCAAATTTTAAACTGTAAAACTGCATCAGATGAAACCATTCATCAATTATAGTTATCAGCCTGGGGCGGTATTACATCATCATTTGCAATTTAAATACAAAATAGATATGCTAACTTAAGTAGTAAAAAAAAAATCCAATAATTTATAGAATTGTAATACATAACACAATTCATAGTGTCAATGTAATGAACAATTAATTTCTAATTTTAGATACTAGCATTAAATTTTGAATATATTTCAGGACTTGTGGCAAATACAATTGGATCTCTTCTTCTTTCCAGTCCCGATCATTCCCAAGCTGCCCCTTGATGAGACCTACTCTTTATGATGATCCTTGCTAGCCGCTCACATCTGAGAAACAACAGTATTCCTCAGGCACACTCACATTTCCTTTCAGACAGTATTCCATCGATTTCTATATTTTATTTTGTGTGTATTATTTGTTCTATGTAATGGACACATGACATCAGCCAACAATCAAATTTTAAACTGTAAAACTGCATCAGATGAAACCATTCATCAATTATAGTTATCAGCCTGGGGCGGTATTACATCATCATTTGCAATTTAAATACAAAATAGATATGCTAACTTAAGTAGTAAAAAAAAAATCCAATAATTTATAGAATTGTAATACATAACACAATTCATAGTGTCAATGTAATGAACAATTAATTTCTAATTTTAGCTACTAGCATTAAATTTTGAATATATTTCAGGACTTGTGGCAAATACAATTGGATCTCTTCTTCTTTCCAGTCCCGATCATTCCCAAGCTGCCCCTTGATGAGACCTACTCTTTATGATGATCCTTGCTAGCCGCTCACTTCTAAGCAACAACAGTATTCCTCAGGCACACTCACATTTCCTTTCAGACAGTATTCCATCGATTTCTATATTTTATTTTGTGTGTATTATTTGTTCTATGTAATGGACACATGACATCAGCCAACAATCAAATTTTAAACTGTAAAACTGCATCAGATGAAACCATTCATCAATTATAGTTATCAGCCTGGGGCGGTATTACATCATCATTTGCAATTTAAATACAAAATAGATATGCTAACTTAAGTAGTAAAAAAAAAATCCAATAATTTATAGAATTGTAATACATAACACAATTCATAGTGTCAATGTAATGAACAATTAATTTCTAATTTTAGATACTAGCATTAAATTTTGAATATATTTCAGGACTTGTGGCAAATACAATTGGATCTCTTCTTCTTTCCAGTCCCGATCATTCCCAAGCTGCCCCTTGATGAGACCTACTCTTTATGATGATCCTTGCTAGCCGCTCACATCTGAGAAACAACAGTATTCCTCAGGCACACTCACATTTCCTTTCAGACAGTATTCCATCGATTTCTATATTTTATTTTGTGTGTATTATTTGTTCTATGTAATGGACACATGACATCAGCCAACAATCAAATTTTAAACTGTAAAACTGCATCAGATGAAACCATTCATCAATTATAGTTATCAGCCTGGGGCGGTATTACATCATCATTTGCAATTTAAATACAAAATAGATGTGCTAACTTAAGTAGTAAAAAAAAAAATCCAATAATTTATAGAATTGTAATACATAACACAATTCATAGGGTCAATGTAATGAACAATTAATTTCTAATTTTAGCTATTAGCATTAAATTTTGAATATATTTCAGGACTTGTGGCAAATACAATTGGATCTCTTCTTCTTTCCAGTCCCGATCATTCCCAAGCTGCCCCTTGATGAGACCTACTCTTTATGATGATCCTTGCTAGCCGCTCACATCTGAGAAACAACAGTATTCCATCGATTTCTATATTTTATTTTGTGTGCATTATTTGTTCTATGTAATGGACGCATGACATCAGCCAACAATCAAATTTTAAACTGTAAAACTGCATCAGATGAAACCATTCATCAATTATAGTTATCAGCCTGGGGCGGTATTACATCATCATTTGCAACTTACATACAAAATATACACCATCTACAGGAGTAAAAAAGATAATCCAATAAATTTATAGAATTGTAATTCCAACTGATAGTGTGAATGCGGTGAATAATTAATTCCAAATTTTAGCTTTTAACATTCAAATTTGTAAATATTTCAGAACGTATTGCAATACATAATAATTAAAGCCTTAAAAAAACATTTACTACACAATACCTGATAGGTAGGATAAAATAGATTAACTCAATCAGTTCAGTCTAAGATCTTGTGTAGGATGGTCGATGCACTATGGCTTGTATCAAGTACATTGATAAGAAGAAAACTCCGGATTCCTTCTGCTATTGAGGTGGTATAATCGAGATACAAGGCGTTTTGTCGATAGGCTGGCAGCTGATACAAATAGACCGATTACTCGTTTTGCAAATCAAAATATACCTCACTCCACATTTCACAGATTGAAAAGCCAGCGGCCGCATGGTAGTTTGAATAATCAGTGAACTTATTTAGATATAATACAGCAAACAGACTGGGGTCATTGGATCAACTAGTCGAATTAAATTATTTGCTTCATGCTATTTTGCCCGGGTCGCTTCTACCAATTTGAAAAAACATAGGAAAATAAAAAAATTTCTACATTATTTACACTACAAATCATAACTTAAAAATGTAACAAGTTAAATACAATTGATTCTTAATTTTAGGGTACATTTATTATCTCTATTTACATTACAGTTACTGATACACTCAGCGAGGGCAAGTGAATTCATTAGACACTTCATAATAGCATATAACAAAGTTACATCATAGTGTACCATATTTTAGAACATACATACTATTCCAAACGCATAAATTATTATTTGCTGTTAATAAATCGATTATTTTACAAAAAATAATAAATAAAATAAAAATAAAAATGTAACAAGTAAATCTTAAAATTACATCTTACACATCTATTAAAATGTAACCGTTTAAACCAAATCTGGCCGACCACAGCTAATAGTACTGAAAGAGCAATTACAAGAAGACTTGATCCGTTTAAACATTTTCCCATATTTTCCATAGAAATATAGAAATAAAAACCCACTCAACTCAGCCGTCTACATAGCACCTTTCAAAAGTTTTATTCAAAAATTAACACCATTGGAAGTATTTAAATTACATTCAGTTCCTAAGAAAAAAATTTATCTTCATTTGTCCATGTCCTCAGGATGTCAACCACAATTTGTTGTCTGCAGTTTAAATCATGATTTCAAATTTACATTATCATTATTATTCTGAGCTTACTTGGATTACTACGGAGTGTACTATTCAGATAAGATACAATATTTGAAATTAAATATTACGAAATATCGCTGTACTGATTTCTCCAGCACAACCAGATATTAAAACACACATTGATATAATATAAAACGATTGAATTATGCAAATGAAATATAATCAAACTTCTATAAATCACTATTGCTGTCGGTGATGCACTGTCTGGTTAATCAGTATTATGCTGACCTTCCTGTGGTTGAAAATTGAATCCAGAAGGAGTACCATGATTACAATTGGCAAATTAAAATAAATATTAAATTATTTTTCAACCAATTTCACAGTAATAAAATAAGCAATTATCTGACCTGCTGGACTAGGTAAATATACTTCATGCAGTACACGTCTGCATTTTATTTTTCTGCAGCCAACTTTTTTATTAAAGAACAAAACTGATTTCTTCAGAAGAAAGGTAAAGCCTAACAAACTGTGATAAAAAATCTCAATTAGATCTCTTCTTCATTCCAGCAACCACCTATCACAAAGAACCACTAATGACATGCCGAGCCACTTATGATGATCCTTGCTAGCCGCTCACTTCTAAGCAACAACAGTATTCCTCAGGCACACTCACATTTCCTTTCAGACAGTATTCCATCGATTTCGATATTTTATTTTGTGTGTATTATTTGTTCTATGTAATGGACACATGACATCAGCCAACAATCAAATTTTAAACTGTAAAACTGCATCAGATGAAACCATTCATCAATTATAGTTATCAGCCTGGGGCGGTATTACATCATCATTTGCAATTTAAATACAAAATAGATGTGCTAACTTAAGTAGTAAAAAAAAAAATCCAATAATTTATAGAATTGTAATACATAACACAATTCATAGGGTCAATGTAATGAACAATTAATTTCTAATTTTAGCTATTAGCATTAAATTTTGAATATATTTCAGGACTTGTGGCAAATACAATTGGATCTCTTCTTCTTTCCAGTCCCGATCATTCCCAAGCTGCCCCTTGATGAGACCTACTCTTTATGATGATCCTTGCTAGCCGCTCACATCTGAGAAACAACAGTATTCCATCGATTTCTATATTTTATTTTGTGTGCATTATTTGTTCTATGTAATGGACGCATGACATCAGCCAACAATCAAATTTTAAACTGTAAAACTGCATCAGATGAAACCATTCATCAATTATAGTTATCAGCCTGGGGCAGTATTACATCATCATTTGCAACTTACATACAAAATATACACCATCTACAGGAGTAAAAAAGATAATCCAATAAATTTATAGAATTGTAATTCCAATTGATAGTGTGAATGCGGTGAATAATTAATTCCAAATTTTAGCTTTTAACATTCAAATTTGTAAATATTTCAGAACGTATTGCAATACATAATAATTAAAGCCTTAAAAAAACATTTACTACACAATACCTGATAGGTAGGATAAAATAGATTAACTCAATCAGTTCAGTCTAAGATCTTGTGTAGGATGGTCAATGCACTATGGCTTGTATCAAGTACATTGATAAGAAGAAAACTCCGGATTCCTTCTGCTATTGAGGTGGTATAATCGAGATACAAGGCGTTTTGTCGATAGGCTGGCAGCTGATACAAATAGACCGATTACTCGTTTTGCAAATCAAAATATACCTCACTCCACATTTCACAGATTGAAAAGCCAGCGGCCGCATGGTAGTTTGAATAATCAGTGAACTTATTTAGATATAATACAGCAAACAGACTGGGGTCATTGGATCAACTAGTCGAATTAAATTATTTGCTTCATGCTATTTTGCCCGGGTCGCTTCTACCAATTTGAAAAAACATAGGAAAATAAAAAAATTTCTACATTATTTACACTACAAATCATAACTTAAAAATGTAACAAGTTAAATACAATTGATTCTTAATTTTAGGGTACATTTATTATCTCTATTTACATTACAGTTACTGATACACTCAGCGAGGGCAAGTGAATTCATTAGACACTTCATAATAGCATATAACAAAGTTACATCATAGTGTACCATATTTTAGAACATACATACTATTCCAAACGCATAAATTATTATTTGCTGTTAATAAATCGATTATTTTACAAAAAATAATAAATAAAATAAAAATAAAAATGTAACAAGTAAATCTTAAAATTACATCTTACACATCTATTAAAATGTAACCGTTTAAACCAAATCTGGCCGACCACAGCTAATAGTACTGAAAGAGCAATTACAAGAAGACTTGATCCGTTTAAACATTTTCCCATATTTTCCATAGAAATATAGAAATAAAAACCCACTCAACTCAGCCGTCTACATAGCACCTTTCAAAAGTTTTATTCAAAAAATTAACACCATTGGAAGTATTTAAATTACATTCAGTTCCTAAGAAAAAAATTTATCTTCATTTGTCCATGTCCTCAGGATGTCAACCACAATTTGTTGTCTGCAGTTTAAATCATGATTTCAAATTTACATTATCATTATTATTCTGAGCTTACTTGGATTACTACGGAGTGTACTATTCAGATAAGATACAATATTTGAAATTAAATATTACGAAATATCGCTGTACTGATTTCTCCAGCACAACCAGATATTAAAACACACATTGATATAATATAAAACGATTGAATTATGCAAATGAAATATAATCAAACTTCTATAAATCACTATTGCTGTCGGTGATGCACTGTCTGGTTAATCAGTATTATGCTGACCTTCCTGTGGTTGAAAATTGAATCCAGAAGGAGTACCATGATTACAATTGGCAAATTAAAATAAATATTAAATTATTTTTCAACCAATTTCACAGTAATAAAATAAGCAATTATCTGACCTGCTGGACTAGGTAAATATACTTCATGCAGTACACGTCTGCATTTTATTTTTCTGCAGCCAACTTTTTTATTAAAGAACAAAACTGATTTCTTCAGAAGAAAGGTAAAGCCTAACAAACTGTGATAAAAAATCTCAATTAGATCTCTTCTTCATTCCAGCAACCACCTATCACAAAGAACCACTAATGACATGCCGAGCCACTTATGATGATCCTTGCTAGCCGCTCACTTCTAAGCAACAACAGTATTCCTCAGGCACACTCACATTTCCTTTCAGACAGTATTCCATCGATTTCGATATTTTATTTTGTGTGTATTATTTGTTCTATGTAATGGACACATGACATCAGCCAACAATCAAATTTTAAACTGTAAAACTGCATCAGATGAAACCATTCATCAATTATAGTTATCAGCCTGGGGCGGTATTACATCATCATTTGCAATTTAAATACAAAATAGATGTGCTAACTTAAGTAGTAAAAAAAAAAATCCAATAATTTATAGAATTGTAATACATAACACAATTCATAGGGTCAATGTAATGAACAATTAATTTCTAATTTTAGCTATTAGCATTAAATTTTGAATATATTTCAGGACTTGTGGCAAATACAATTGGATCTCTTCTTCTTTCCAGTCCCGATCATTCCCAAGCTGCCCCTTGATGAGACCTACTCTTTATGATGATCCTTGCTAGCCGCTCACATCTGAGAAACAACAGTATTCCATCGATTTCTATATTTTATTTTGTGTGCATTATTTGTTCTATGTAATGGACGCATGACATCAGCCAACAATCAAATTTTAAACTGTAAAACTGCATCAGATGAAACCATTCATCAATTATAGTTATCAGCCTGGGGCGGTATTACATCATCATTTGCAACTTACATACAAAATATACACCATCTACAGGAGTAAAAAAGATAATCCAATAAATTTATAGAATTGTAATTCCAATTGATAGTGTGAATGCGGTGAATAATTAATTCCAAATTTTAGCTTTTAACATTCAAATTTGTAAATATTTCAGAACGTATTGCAATACATAATAATTAAAGCCTTAAAAAAACATTTACTACACAATACCTGATAGGTAGGATAAAATAGATTAACTCAATCAGTTCAGTCTAAGATCTTGTGTAGGATGGTCGATGCACTATGGCTTGTATCAAGTACATTGATAAGAAGAAAACTCCGGATTCCTTCTGCTATTGAGGTGGTATAATCGAGATACAAGGCGTTTTGTCGATAGGCTGGCAGCTGATACAAATAGACCGATTACTCGTTTTGCAAATCAAAATATACCTCACTCCACATTTCACAGATTGAAAAGCCAGCGGCCGCATGGTAGTTTGAATAATCAGTGAACTTATTTAGATATAATACAGCAAACAGACTGGGGTCATTGGATCAACTAGTCGAATTAAATTATTTGCTTCATGCTATTTTGCCCGGGTCGCTTCTACCAATTTGAAAAAACATAGGAAAATAAAAAAATTTCTACATTATTTACACTACAAATCATAACTTAAAAATGTAACAAGTTAAATACAATTGATTCTTAATTTTAGGGTACATTTATTATCTCTATTTACATTACAGTTACTGATACACTCAGCGAGGGCAAGTGAATTCATTAGACACTTCATAATAGCATATAACAAAGTTACATCATAGTGTACCATATTTTAGAACATACATACTATTCCAAACGCATAAATTATTATTTGCTGTTAATAAATCGATTATTTTACAAAAAATAATAAATAAAATAAAAATAAAAATGTAACAAGTAAATCTTAAAATTACATCTTACACATCTATTAAAATGTAACCGTTTAAACCAAATCTGGCCGACCACAGCTAATAGTACTGAAAGAGCAATTACAAGAAGACTTGATCCGTTTAAACATTTTCCCATATTTTCCATAGAAATATAGAAATAAAAACCCACTCAACTCAGCCGTCTACATAGCACCTTTCAAAAGTTTTATTCAAAAATTAACACCATTGGAAGTATTTAAATTACATTCAGTTCCTAAGAAAAAAATTTATCTTCATTTGTCCATGTCCTCAGGATGTCAACCACAATTTGTTGTCTGCAGTTTAAATCATGATTTCAAATTTACATTATCATTATTATTCTGAGCTTACTTGGATTACTACGGAGTGTACTATTCAGATAAGATACAATATTTGAAATTAAATATTACGAAATATCGCTGTACTGATTTCTCCAGCACAACCAGATATTAAAACACACATTGATATAATATAAAACGATTGAATTATGCAAATGAAATATAATCAAACTTCTATAAATCACTATTGCTGTCGGTGATGCACTGTCTGGTTAATCAGTATTATGCTGACCTTCCTGTGGTTGAAAATTGAATCCAGAAGGAGTACCATGATTACAATTGGCAAATTAAAATAAATATTAAATTATTTTTCAACCAATTTCACAGTAATAAAATAAGCAATTATCTGACCTGCTGGACTAGGTAAATATACTTCATGCAGTACACGTCTGCATTTTATTTTTCTGCAGCCAACTTTTTTATTAAAGAACAAAACTGATTTCTTCAGAAGAAAGGTAAAGCCTAACAAACTGTGATAAAAAATCTCAATTAGATCTCTTCTTCATTCCAGCAACCACCTATCACAAAGAACCACTAATGACATGCCGAGCCACTTATGATGATCCTTGCTAGCCGCTCACTTCTAAGCAACAACAGTATTCCTCAGGCACACTCACATTTCCTTTCAGACAGTATTCCATCGATTTCGATATTTTATTTTGTGTGTATTATTTGTTCTATGTAATGGACACATGACATCAGCCAACAATCAAATTTTAAACTGTAAAACTGCATCAGATGAAACCATTCATCAATTATAGTTATCAGCCTGGGGCGGTATTACATCATCATTTGCAATTTAAATACAAAATAGATGTGCTAACTTAAGTAGTAAAAAAAAAAATCCAATAATTTATAGAATTGTAATACATAACACAATTCATAGGGTCAATGTAATGAACAATTAATTTCTAATTTTAGCTATTAGCATTAAATTTTGAATATATTTCAGGACTTGTGGCAAATACAATTGGATCTCTTCTTCTTTCCAGTCCCGATCATTCCCAAGCTGCCCCTTGATGAGACCTACTCTTTATGATGATCCTTGCTAGCCGCTCACATCTGAGAAACAACAGTATTCCATCGATTTCTATATTTTATTTTGTGTGCATTATTTGTTCTATGTAATGGACGCATGACATCAGCCAACAATCAAATTTTAAACTGTAAAACTGCATCAGATGAAACCATTCATCAATTATAGTTATCAGCCTGGGGCAGTATTACATCATCATTTGCAACTTACATACAAAATATACACCATCTACAGGAGTAAAAAAGATAATCCAATAAATTTATAGAATTGTAATTCCAATTGATAGTGTGAATGCGGTGAATAATTAATTCCAAATTTTAGCTTTTAACATTCAAATTTGTAAATATTTCAGAACGTATTGCAATACATAATAATTAAAGCCTTAAAAAAACATTTACTACACAATACCTGATAGGTAGGATAAAATAGATTAACTCAATCAGTTCAGTCTAAGATCTTGTGTAGGATGGTCAATGCACTATGGCTTGTATCAAGTACATTGATAAGAAGAAAACTCCGGATTCCTTCTGCTATTGAGGTGGTATAATCGAGATACAAGGCGTTTTGTCGATAGGCTGGCAGCTGATACAAATAGACCGATTACTCGTTTTGCAAATCAAAATATACCTCACTCCACATTTCACAGATTGAAAAGCCAGCGGCCGCATGGTAGTTTGAATAATCAGTGAACTTATTTAGATATAATACAGCAAACAGACTGGGGTCATTGGATCAACTAGTCGAATTAAATTATTTGCTTCATGCTATTTTGCCCGGGTCGCTTCTACCAATTTGAAAAAACATAGGAAAATAAAAAAATTTCTACATTATTTACACTACAAATCATAACTTAAAAATGTAACAAGTTAAATACAATTGATTCTTAATTTTAGGGTACATTTATTATCTCTATTTACATTACAGTTACTGATACACTCAGCGAGGGCAAGTGAATTCATTAGACACTTCATAATAGCATATAACAAAGTTACATCATAGTGTACCATATTTTAGAACATACATACTATTCCAAACGCATAAATTATTATTTGCTGTTAATAAATCGATTATTTTACAAAAAATAATAAATAAAATAAAAATAAAAATGTAACAAGTAAATCTTAAAATTACATCTTACACATCTATTAAAATGTAACCGTTTAAACCAAATCTGGCCGACCACAGCTAATAGTACTGAAAGAGCAATTACAAGAAGACTTGATCCGTTTAAACATTTTCCCATATTTTCCATAGAAATATAGAAATAAAAACCCACTCAACTCAGCCGTCTACATAGCACCTTTCAAAAGTTTTATTCAAAAATTAACACCATTGGAAGTATTTAAATTACATTCAGTTCCTAAGAAAAAAATTTATCTTCATTTGTCCATGTCCTCAGGATGTCAACCACAATTTGTTGTCTGCAGTTTAAATCATGATTTCAAATTTACATTATCATTATTATTCTGAGCTTACTTGGATTACTACGGAGTGTACTATTCAGATAAGATACAATATTTGAAATTAAATATTACGAAATATCGCTGTACTGATTTCTCCAGCACAACCAGATATTAAAACACACATTGATATAATATAAAACGATTGAATTATGCAAATGAAATATAATCAAACTTCTATAAATCACTATTGCTGTCGGTGATGCACTGTCTGGTTAATCAGTATTATGCTGACCTTCCTGTGGTTGAAAATTGAATCCAGAAGGAGTACCATGATTACAATTGGCAAATTAAAATAAATATTAAATTATTTTTCAACCAATTTCACAGTAATAAAATAAGCAATTATCTGACCTGCTGGACTAGGTAAATATACTTCATGCAGTACACGTCTGCATTTTATTTTTCTGCAGCCAACTTTTTTATTAAAGAACAAAACTGATTTCTTCAGAAGAAAGGTAAAGCCTAACAAACTGTGATAAAAAATCTCAATTAGATCTCTTCTTCATTCCAGCAACCACCTATCACAAAGAACCACTAATGACATGCCGAGCCACTTATGATGATCCTTGCTAGCCGCTCACTTCTAAGCAACAACAGTATTCCTCAGGCACACTCACATTTCCTTTCAGACAGTATTCCATCGATTTCGATATTTTATTTTGTGTGTATTATTTGTTCTATGTAATGGACACATGACATCAGCCAACAATCAAATTTTAAACTGTAAAACTGCATCAGATGAAACCATTCATCAATTATAGTTATCAGCCTGGGGCGGTATTACATCATCATTTGCAATTTAAATACAAAATAGATGTGCTAACTTAAGTAGTAAAAAAAAAAATCCAATAATTTATAGAATTGTAATACATAACACAATTCATAGGGTCAATGTAATGAACAATTAATTTCTAATTTTAGCTATTAGCATTAAATTTTGAATATATTTCAGGACTTGTGGCAAATACAATTGGATCTCTTCTTCTTTCCAGTCCCGATCATTCCCAAGCTGCCCCTTGATGAGACCTACTCTTTATGATGATCCTTGCTAGCCGCTCACATCTGAGAAACAACAGTATTCCATCGATTTCTATATTTTATTTTGTGTGCATTATTTGTTCTATGTAATGGACGCATGACATCAGCCAACAATCAAATTTTAAACTGTAAAACTGCATCAGATGAAACCATTCATCAATTATAGTTATCAGCCTGGGGCAGTATTACATCATCATTTGCAACTTACATACAAAATATACACCATCTACAGGAGTAAAAAAGATAATCCAATAAATTTATAGAATTGTAATTCCAATTGATAGTGTGAATGCGGTGAATAATTAATTCCAAATTTTAGCTTTTAACATTCAAATTTGTAAATATTTCAGAACGTATTGCAATACATAATAATTAAAGCCTTAAAAAAACATTTACTACACAATACCTGATAGGTAGGATAAAATAGATTAACTCAATCAGTTCAGTCTAAGATCTTGTGTAGGATGGTCAATGCACTATGGCTTGTATCAAGTACATTGATAAGAAGAAAACTCCGGATTCCTTCTGCTATTGAGGTGGTATAATCGAGATACAAGGCGTTTTGTCGATAGGCTGGCAGCTGATACAAATAGACCGATTACTCGTTTTGCAAATCAAAATATACCTCACTCCACATTTCACAGATTGAAAAGCCAGCGGCCGCATGGTAGTTTGAATAATCAGTGAACTTATTTAGATATAATACAGCAAACAGACTGGGGTCATTGGATCAACTAGTCGAATTAAATTATTTGCTTCATGCTATTTTGCCCGGGTCGCTTCTACCAATTTGAAAAAACATAGGAAAATAAAAAAATTTCTACATTATTTACACTACAAATCATAACTTAAAAATGTAACAAGTTAAATACAATTGATTCTTAATTTTAGGGTACATTTATTATCTCTATTTACATTACAGTTACTGATACACTCAGCGAGGGCAAGTGAATTCATTAGACACTTCATAATAGCATATAACAAAGTTACATCATAGTGTACCATATTTTAGAACATACATACTATTCCAAACGCATAAATTATTATTTGCTGTTAATAAATCGATTATTTTACAAAAAATAATAAATAAAATAAAAATAAAAATGTAACAAGTAAATCTTAAAATTACATCTTACACATCTATTAAAATGTAACCGTTTAAACCAAATCTGGCCGACCACAGCTAATAGTACTGAAAGAGCAATTACAAGAAGACTTGATCCGTTTAAACATTTTCCCATATTTTCCATAGAAATATAGAAATAAAAACCCACTCAACTCAGCCGTCTACATAGCACCTTTCAAAAGTTTTATTCAAAAAATTAACACCATTGGAAGTATTTAAATTACATTCAGTTCCTAAGAAAAAAATTTATCTTCATTTGTCCATGTCCTCAGGATGTCAACCACAATTTGTTGTCTGCAGTTTAAATCATGATTTCAAATTTACATTATCATTATTATTCTGAGCTTACTTGGATTACTACGGAGTGTACTATTCAGATAAGATACAATATTTGAAATTAAATATTACGAAATATCGCTGTACTGATTTCTCCAGCACAACCAGATATTAAAACACACATTGATATAATATAAAACGATTGAATTATGCAAATGAAATATAATCAAACTTCTATAAATCACTATTGCTGTCGGTGATGCACTGTCTGGTTAATCAGTATTATGCTGACCTTCCTGTGGTTGAAAATTGAATCCAGAAGGAGTACCATGATTACAATTGGCAAATTAAAATAAATATTAAATTATTTTTCAACCAATTTCACAGTAATAAAATAAGCAATTATCTGACCTGCTGGACTAGGTAAATATACTTCATGCAGTACACGTCTGCATTTTATTTTTCTGCAGCCAACTTTTTTATTAAAGAACAAAACTGATTTCTTCAGAAGAAAGGTAAAGCCTAACAAACTGTGATAAAAAATCTCAATTAGATCTCTTCTTCATTCCAGCAACCACCTATCACAAAGAACCACTAATGACATGCCGAGCCACTTATGATGATCCTTGCTAGCCGCTCACTTCTAAGCAACAACAGTATTCCTCAGGCACACTCACATTTCCTTTCAGACAGTATTCCATCGATTTCGATATTTTATTTTGTGTGTATTATTTGTTCTATGTAATGGACACATGACATCAGCCAACAATCAAATTTTAAACTGTAAAACTGCATCAGATGAAACCATTCATCAATTATAGTTATCAGCCTGGGGCGGTATTACATCATCATTTGCAATTTAAATACAAAATAGATGTGCTAACTTAAGTAGTAAAAAAAAAAATCCAATAATTTATAGAATTGTAATACATAACACAATTCATAGGGTCAATGTAATGAACAATTAATTTCTAATTTTAGCTATTAGCATTAAATTTTGAATATATTTCAGGACTTGTGGCAAATACAATTGGATCTCTTCTTCTTTCCAGTCCCGATCATTCCCAAGCTGCCCCTTGATGAGACCTACTCTTTATGATGATCCTTGCTAGCCGCTCACATCTGAGAAACAACAGTATTCCATCGATTTCTATATTTTATTTTGTGTGCATTATTTGTTCTATGTAATGGACGCATGACATCAGCCAACAATCAAATTTTAAACTGTAAAACTGCATCAGATGAAACCATTCATCAATTATAGTTATCAGCCTGGGGCGGTATTACATCATCATTTGCAACTTACATACAAAATATACACCATCTACAGGAGTAAAAAAGATAATCCAATAAATTTATAGAATTGTAATTCCAATTGATAGTGTGAATGCGGTGAATAATTAATTCCAAATTTTAGCTTTTAACATTCAAATTTGTAAATATTTCAGAACGTATTGCAATACATAATAATTAAAGCCTTAAAAAAACATTTACTACACAATACCTGATAGGTAGGATAAAATAGATTAACTCAATCAGTTCAGTCTAAGATCTTGTGTAGGATGGTCGATGCACTATGGCTTGTATCAAGTACATTGATAAGAAGAAAACTCCGGATTCCTTCTGCTATTGAGGTGGTATAATCGAGATACAAGGCGTTTTGTCGATAGGCTGGCAGCTGATACAAATAGACCGATTACTCGTTTTGCAAATCAAAATATACCTCACTCCACATTTCACAGATTGAAAAGCCAGCGGCCGCATGGTAGTTTGAATAATCAGTGAACTTATTTAGATATAATACAGCAAACAGACTGGGGTCATTGGATCAACTAGTCGAATTAAATTATTTGCTTCATGCTATTTTGCCCGGGTCGCTTCTACCAATTTGAAAAAACATAGGAAAATAAAAAAATTTCTACATTATTTACACTACAAATCATAACTTAAAAATGTAACAAGTTAAATACAATTGATTCTTAATTTTAGGGTACATTTATTATCTCTATTTACATTACAGTTACTGATACACTCAGCGAGGGCAAGTGAATTCATTAGACACTTCATAATAGCATATAACAAAGTTACATCATAGTGTACCATATTTTAGAACATACATACTATTCCAAACGCATAAATTATTATTTGCTGTTAATAAATCGATTATTTTACAAAAAATAATAAATAAAATAAAAATAAAAATGTAACAAGTAAATCTTAAAATTACATCTTACACATCTATTAAAATGTAACCGTTTAAACCAAATCTGGCCGACCACAGCTAATAGTACTGAAAAAGCAATTACAAGAAGACTTGATCCGTTTAAACATTTTCCCATATTTTCCATAGAAATATAGAAATAAAAACCCACTCAACTCAGCCGTCTACATAGCACCTTTCAAAAGTTTTATTCAAAAATTAACACCATTGGAAGTATTTAAATTACATTCAGTTCCTAAGAAAAAAATTTATCTTCATTTGTCCATGTCCTCAGGATGTCAACCACAATTTGTTGTCTGCAGTTTAAATCATGATTTCAAATTTACATTATCATTATTATTCTGAGCTTACTTGGATTACTACGGAGTGTACTATTCAGATAAGATACAATATTTGAAATTAAATATTACGAAATATCGCTGTACTGATTTCTCCAGCACAACCAGATATTAAAACACACATTGATATAATATAAAACGATTGAATTATGCAAATGAAATATAATCAAACTTCTATAAATCACTATTGCTGTCGGTGATGCACTGTCTGGTTAATCAGTATTATGCTGACCTTCCTGTGGTTGAAAATTGAATCCAGAAGGAGTACCATGATTACAATTGGCAAATTAAAATAAATATTAAATTATTTTTCAACCAATTTCACAGTAATAAAATAAGCAATTATCTGACCTGCTGGACTAGGTAAATATACTTCATGCAGTACACGTCTGCATTTTATTTTTCTGCAGCCAACTTTTTTATTAAAGAACAAAACTGATTTCTTCAGAAGAAAGGTAAAGCCTAACAAACTGTGATAAAAAATCTCAATTAGATCTCTTCTTCATTCCAGCAACCACCTATCACAAAGAACCACTAATGACATGCCGAGCCACTTATGATGATCCTTGCTAGCCGCTCACTTCTAAGCAACAACAGTATTCCTCAGGCACACTCACATTTCCTTTCAGACAGTATTCCATCGATTTCGATATTTTATTTTGTGTGTATTATTTGTTCTATGTAATGGACACATGACATCAGCCAACAATCAAATTTTAAACTGTAAAACTGCATCAGATGAAACCATTCATCAATTATAGTTATCAGCCTGGGGCGGTATTACATCATCATTTGCAATTTAAATACAAAATAGATGTGCTAACTTAAGTAGTAAAAAAAAAAATCCAATAATTTATAGAATTGTAATACATAACACAATTCATAGGGTCAATGTAATGAACAATTAATTTCTAATTTTAGCTATTAGCATTAAATTTTGAATATATTTCAGGACTTGTGGCAAATACAATTGGATCTCTTCTTCTTTCCAGTCCCGATCATTCCCAAGCTGCCCCTTGATGAGACCTACTCTTTATGATGATCCTTGCTAGCCGCTCACATCTGAGAAACAACAGTATTCCATCGATTTCTATATTTTATTTTGTGTGCATTATTTGTTCTATGTAATGGACGCATGACATCAGCCAACAATCAAATTTTAAACTGTAAAACTGCATCAGATGAAACCATTCATCAATTATAGTTATCAGCCTGGGGCAGTATTACATCATCATTTGCAACTTACATACAAAATATACACCATCTACAGGAGTAAAAAAGATAATCCAATAAATTTATAGAATTGTAATTCCAATTGATAGTGTGAATGCGGTGAATAATTAATTCCAAATTTTAGCTTTTAACATTCAAATTTGTAAATATTTCAGAACGTATTGCAATACATAATAATTAAAGCCTTAAAAAAACATTTACTACACAATACCTGATAGGTAGGATAAAATAGATTAACTCAATCAGTTCAGTCTAAGATCTTGTGTAGGATGGTCAATGCACTATGGCTTGTATCAAGTACATTGATAAGAAGAAAACTCCGGATTCCTTCTGCTATTGAGGTGGTATAATCGAGATACAAGGCGTTTTGTCGATAGGCTGGCAGCTGATACAAATAGACCGATTACTCGTTTTGCAAATCAAAATATACCTCACTCCACATTTCACAGATTGAAAAGCCAGCGGCCGCATGGTAGTTTGAATAATCAGTGAACTTATTTAGATATAATACAGCAAACAGACTGGGGTCATTGGATCAACTAGTCGAATTAAATTATTTGCTTCATGCTATTTTGCCCGGGTCGCTTCTACCAATTTGAAAAAACATAGGAAAATAAAAAAATTTCTACATTATTTACACTACAAATCATAACTTAAAAATGTAACAAGTTAAATACAATTGATTCTTAATTTTAGGGTACATTTATTATCTCTATTTACATTACAGTTACTGATACACTCAGCGAGGGCAAGTGAATTCATTAGACACTTCATAATAGCATATAACAAAGTTACATCATAGTGTACCATATTTTAGAACATACATACTATTCCAAACGCATAAATTATTATTTGCTGTTAATAAATCGATTATTTTACAAAAAATAATAAATAAAATAAAAATAAAAATGTAACAAGTAAATCTTAAAATTACATCTTACACATCTATTAAAATGTAACCGTTTAAACCAAATCTGGCCGACCACAGCTAATAGTACTGAAAGAGCAATTACAAGAAGACTTGATCCGTTTAAACATTTTCCCATATTTTCCATAGAAATATAGAAATAAAAACCCACTCAACTCAGCCGTCTACATAGCACCTTTCAAAAGTTTTATTCAAAAATTAACACCATTGGAAGTATTTAAATTACATTCAGTTCCTAAGAAAAAAATTTATCTTCATTTGTCCATGTCCTCAGGATGTCAACCACAATTTGTTGTCTGCAGTTTAAATCATGATTTCAAATTTACATTATCATTATTATTCTGAGCTTACTTGGATTACTACGGAGTGTACTATTCAGATAAGATACAATATTTGAAATTAAATATTACGAAATATCGCTGTACTGATTTCTCCAGCACAACCAGATATTAAAACACACATTGATATAATATAAAACGATTGAATTATGCAAATGAAATATAATCAAACTTCTATAAATCACTATTGCTGTCGGTGATGCACTGTCTGGTTAATCAGTATTATGCTGACCTTCCTGTGGTTGAAAATTGAATCCAGAAGGAGTACCATGATTACAATTGGCAAATTAAAATAAATATTAAATTATTTTTCAACCAATTTCACAGTAATAAAATAAGCAATTATCTGACCTGCTGGACTAGGTAAATATACTTCATGCAGTACACGTCTGCATTTTATTTTTCTGCAGCCAACTTTTTTATTAAAGAACAAAACTGATTTCTTCAGAAGAAAGGTAAAGCCTAACAAACTGTGATAAAAAATCTCAATTAGATCTCTTCTTCATTCCAGCAACCACCTATCACAAAGAACCACTAATGACATGCCGAGCCACTTATGATGATCCTTGCTAGCCGCTCACTTCTAAGCAACAACAGTATTCCTCAGGCACACTCACATTTCCTTTCAGACAGTATTCCATCGATTTCGATATTTTATTTTGTGTGTATTATTTGTTCTATGTAATGGACACATGACATCAGCCAACAATCAAATTTTAAACTGTAAAACTGCATCAGATGAAACCATTCATCAATTATAGTTATCAGCCTGGGGCGGTATTACATCATCATTTGCAATTTAAATACAAAATAGATGTGCTAACTTAAGTAGTAAAAAAAAAAATCCAATAATTTATAGAATTGTAATACATAACACAATTCATAGGGTCAATGTAATGAACAATTAATTTCTAATTTTAGCTATTAGCATTAAATTTTGAATATATTTCAGGACTTGTGGCAAATACAATTGGATCTCTTCTTCTTTCCAGTCCCGATCATTCCCAAGCTGCCCCTTGATGAGACCTACTCTTTATGATGATCCTTGCTAGCCGCTCACATCTGAGAAACAACAGTATTCCATCGATTTCTATATTTTATTTTGTGTGCATTATTTGTTCTATGTAATGGACGCATGACATCAGCCAACAATCAAATTTTAAACTGTAAAACTGCATCAGATGAAACCATTCATCAATTATAGTTATCAGCCTGGGGCAGTATTACATCATCATTTGCAACTTACATACAAAATATACACCATCTACAGGAGTAAAAAAGATAATCCAATAAATTTATAGAATTGTAATTCCAATTGATAGTGTGAATGCGGTGAATAATTAATTCCAAATTTTAGCTTTTAACATTCAAATTTGTAAATATTTCAGAACGTATTGCAATACATAATAATTAAAGCCTTAAAAAAACATTTACTACACAATACCTGATAGGTAGGATAAAATAGATTAACTCAATCAGTTCAGTCTAAGATCTTGTGTAGGATGGTCAATGCACTATGGCTTGTATCAAGTACATTGATAAGAAGAAAACTCCGGATTCCTTCTGCTATTGAGGTGGTATAATCGAGATACAAGGCGTTTTGTCGATAGGCTGGCAGCTGATACAAATAGACCGATTACTCGTTTTGCAAATCAAAATATACCTCACTCCACATTTCACAGATTGAAAAGCCAGCGGCCGCATGGTAGTTTGAATAATCAGTGAACTTATTTAGATATAATACAGCAAACAGACTGGGGTCATTGGATCAACTAGTCGAATTAAATTATTTGCTTCATGCTATTTTGCCCGGGTCGCTTCTACCAATTTGAAAAAACATAGGAAAATAAAAAAATTTCTACATTATTTACACTACAAATCATAACTTAAAAATGTAACAAGTTAAATACAATTGATTCTTAATTTTAGGGTACATTTATTATCTCTATTTACATTACAGTTACTGATACACTCAGCGAGGGCAAGTGAATTCATTAGACACTTCATAATAGCATATAACAAAGTTACATCATAGTGTACCATATTTTAGAACATACATACTATTCCAAACGCATAAATTATTATTTGCTGTTAATAAATCGATTATTTTACAAAAAATAATAAATAAAATAAAAATAAAAATGTAACAAGTAAATCTTAAAATTACATCTTACACATCTATTAAAATGTAACCGTTTAAACCAAATCTGGCCGACCACAGCTAATAGTACTGAAAGAGCAATTACAAGAAGACTTGATCCGTTTAAACATTTTCCCATATTTTCCATAGAAATATAGAAATAAAAACCCACTCAACTCAGCCGTCTACATAGCACCTTTCAAAAGTTTTATTCAAAAATTAACACCATTGGAAGTATTTAAATTACATTCAGTTCCTAAGAAAAAAATTTATCTTCATTTGTCCATGTCCTCAGGATGTCAACCACAATTTGTTGTCTGCAGTTTAAATCATGATTTCAAATTTACATTATCATTATTATTCTGAGCTTACTTGGATTACTACGGAGTGTACTATTCAGATAAGATACAATATTTGAAATTAAATATTACGAAATATCGCTGTACTGATTTCTCCAGCACAACCAGATATTAAAACACACATTGATATAATATAAAACGATTGAATTATGCAAATGAAATATAATCAAACTTCTATAAATCACTATTGCTGTCGGTGATGCACTGTCTGGTTAATCAGTATTATGCTGACCTTCCTGTGGTTGAAAATTGAATCCAGAAGGAGTACCATGATTACAATTGGCAAATTAAAATAAATATTAAATTATTTTTCAACCAATTTCACAGTAATAAAATAAGCAATTATCTGACCTGCTGGACTAGGTAAATATACTTCATGCAGTACACGTCTGCATTTTATTTTTCTGCAGCCAACTTTTTTATTAAAGAACAAAACTGATTTCTTCAGAAGAAAGGTAAAGCCTAACAAACTGTGATAAAAAATCTCAATTAGATCTCTTCTTCATTCCAGCAACCACCTATCACAAAGAACCACTAATGACATGCCGAGCCACTTATGATGATCCTTGCTAGCCGCTCACTTCTAAGCAACAACAGTATTCCTCAGGCACACTCACATTTCCTTTCAGACAGTATTCCATCGATTTCGATATTTTATTTTGTGTGTATTATTTGTTCTATGTAATGGACACATGACATCAGCCAACAATCAAATTTTAAACTGTAAAACTGCATCAGATGAAACCATTCATCAATTATAGTTATCAGCCTGGGGCGGTATTACATCATCATTTGCAATTTAAATACAAAATAGATGTGCTAACTTAAGTAGTAAAAAAAAAAATCCAATAATTTATAGAATTGTAATACATAACACAATTCATAGGGTCAATGTAATGAACAATTAATTTCTAATTTTAGCTATTAGCATTAAATTTTGAATATATTTCAGGACCTGTGGCAAATACAATTGGATCTCTTCTTCTTTCCAGTCCCGATCATTCCCAAGCTGCCCCTTGATGAGACCTACTCTTTATGATGATCCTTGCTAGCCGCTCACATCTGAGAAACAACAGTATTCCATCGATTTCTATATTTTATTTTGTGTGCATTATTTGTTCTATGTAATGGACGCATGACATCAGCCAACAATCAAATTTTAAACTGTAAAACTGCATCAGATGAAACCATTCATCAATTATAGTTATCAGCCTGGGGCAGTATTACATCATCATTTGCAACTTACATACAAAATATACACCATCTACAGGAGTAAAAAAGATAATCCAATAAATTTATAGAATTGTAATTCCAATTGATAGTGTGAATGCGGTGAATAATTAATTCCAAATTTTAGCTTTTAACATTCAAATTTGTAAATATTTCAGAACTTATTGCAATACATAATAATTAAAGCCTTAAAAAAACATTTACTACACAATACCTGATAGGTAGGATAAAATAGATTAACTCAATCAGTTCAGTCTAAGATCTTGTGTAGGATGGTCAATGCACTATGGCTTGTATCAAGTACATTGATAAGAAGAAAACTCCGGATTCCTTCTGCTATTGAGGTGGTATAATCGAGATACAAGGCGTTTTGTCGATAGGCTGGCAGCTGATACAAATAGACCGATTACTCGTTTTGCAAATCAAAATATACCTCACTCCACATTTCACAGATTGAAAAGCCAGCGGCCGCATGGTAGTTTGAATAATCAGTGAACTTATTTAGATATAATACAGCAAACAGACTGGGGTCATTGGATCAACTAGTCGAATTAAATTATTTGCTTCATGCTATTTTGCCCGGGTCGCTTCTACCAATTTGAAAAAACATAGGAAAATAAAAAAATTTCTACATTATTTACACTACAAATCATAACTTAAAAATGTAACAAGTTAAATACAATTGATTCTTAATTTTAGGGTACATTTATTATCTCTATTTACATTACAGTTACTGATACACTCAGCGAGGGCAAGTGAATTCATTAGACACTTCATAATAGCATATAACAAAGTTACATCATAGTGTACCATATTTTAGAACATACATACTATTCCAAACGCATAAATTATTATTTGCTGTTAATAAATCGATTATTTTACAAAAAATAATAAATAAAATAAAAATAAAAATGTAACAAGTAAATCTTAAAATTACATCTTACACATCTATTAAAATGTAACCGTTTAAACCAAATCTGGCCGACCACAGCTAATAGTACTGAAAGAGCAATTACAAGAAGACTTGATCCGTTTAAACATTTTCCCATATTTTCCATAGAAATATAGAAATAAAAACCCACTCAACTCAGCCGTCTACATAGCACCTTTCAAAAGTTTTATTCAAAAAATTAACACCATTGGAAGTATTTAAATTACATTCAGTTCCTAAGAAAAAAATTTATCTTCATTTGTCCATGTCCTCAGGATGTCAACCACAATTTGTTGTCTGCAGTTTAAATCATGATTTCAAATTTACATTATCATTATTATTCTGAGCTTACTTGGATTACTACGGAGTGTACTATTCAGATAAGATACAATATTTGAAATTAAATATTACGAAATATCGCTGTACTGATTTCTCCAGCACAACCAGATATTAAAACACACATTGATATAATATAAAACGATTGAATTATGCAAATGAAATATAATCAAACTTCTATAAATCACTATTGCTGTCGGTGATGCACTGTCTGGTTAATCAGTATTATGCTGACCTTCCTGTGGTTGAAAATTGAATCCAGAAGGAGTACCATGATTACAATTGGCAAATTAAAATAAATATTAAATTATTTTTCAACCAATTTCACAGTAATAAAATAAGCAATTATCTGACCTGCTGGACTAGGTAAATATACTTCATGCAGTACACGTCTGCATTTTATTTTTCTGCAGCCAACTTTTTTATTAAAGAACAAAACTGATTTCTTCAGAAGAAAGGTAAAGCCTAACAAACTGTGATAAAAAATCTCAATTAGATCTCTTCTTCATTCCAGCAACCACCTATCACAAAGAACCACTAATGACATGCCGAGCCACTTATGATGATCCTTGCTAGCCGCTCACTTCTAAGCAACAACAGTATTCCTCAGGCACACTCACATTTCCTTTCAGACAGTATTCCATCGATTTCGATATTTTATTTTGTGTGTATTATTTGTTCTATGTAATGGACACATGACATCAGCCAACAATCAAATTTTAAACTGTAAAACTGCATCAGATGAAACCATTCATCAATTATAGTTATCAGCCTGGGGCGGTATTACATCATCATTTGCAATTTAAATACAAAATAGATGTGCTAACTTAAGTAGTAAAAAAAAAAATCCAATAATTTATAGAATTGTAATACATAACACAATTCATAGGGTCAATGTAATGAACAATTAATTTCTAATTTTAGCTATTAGCATTAAATTTTGAATATATTTCAGGACTTGTGGCAAATACAATTGGATCTCTTCTTCTTTCCAGTCCCGATCATTCCCAAGCTGCCCCTTGATGAGACCTACTCTTTATGATGATCCTTGCTAGCCGCTCACATCTGAGAAACAACAGTATTCCATCGATTTCTATATTTTATTTTGTGTGCATTATTTGTTCTATGTAATGGACGCATGACATCAGCCAACAATCAAATTTTAAACTGTAAAACTGCATCAGATGAAACCATTCATCAATTATAGTTATCAGCCTGGGGCAGTATTACATCATCATTTGCAACTTACATACAAAATATACACCATCTACAGGAGTAAAAAAGATAATCCAATAAATTTATAGAATTGTAATTCCAATTGATAGTGTGAATGCGGTGAATAATTAATTCCAAATTTTAGCTTTTAACATTCAAATTTGTAAATATTTCAGAACGTATTGCAATACATAATAATTAAAGCCTTAAAAAAACATTTACTACACAATACCTGATAGGTAGGATAAAATAGATTAACTCAATCAGTTCAGTCTAAGATCTTGTGTAGGATGGTCAATGCACTATGGCTTGTATCAAGTACATTGATAAGAAGAAAACTCCGGATTCCTTCTGCTATTGAGGTGGTATAATCGAGATACAAGGCGTTTTGTCGATAGGCTGGCAGCTGATACAAATAGACCGATTACTCGTTTTGCAAATCAAAATATACCTCACTCCACATTTCACAGATTGAAAAGCCAGCGGCTGCATGGTAGTTTGAATAATCAGTGAACTTATTTAGATATAATACAGCAAACAGACTGGGGTCATTGGATCAACTAGTCGAATTAAATTATTTGCTTCATGCTATTTTGCCCGGGTCGCTTCTACCAATTTGAAAAAACATAGGAAAATAAAAAAATTTCTACATTATTTACACTACAAATCATAACTTAAAAATGTAACAAGTTAAATACAATTGATTCTTAATTTTAGGGTACATTTATTATCTCTATTTACATTACAGTTACTGATACACTCAGCGAGGGCAAGTGAATTCATTAGACACTTCATAATAGCATATAACAAAGTTACATCATAGTGTACCATATTTTAGAACATACATACTATTCCAAACGCATAAATTATTATTTGCTGTTAATAAATCGATTATTTTACAAAAAATAATAAATAAAATAAAAATAAAAATGTAACAAGTAAATCTTAAAATTACATCTTACACATCTATTAAAATGTAACCGTTTAAACCAAATCTGGCCGACCACAGCTAATAGTACTGAAAGAGCAATTACAAGAAGACTTGATCCGTTTAAACATTTTCCCATATTTTCCATAGAAATATAGAAATAAAAACCCACTCAACTCAGCCGTCTACATAGCACCTTTCAAAAGTTTTATTCAAAAAATTAACACCATTGGAAGTATTTAAATTACATTCAGTTCCTAAGAAAAAAATTTATCTTCATTTGTCCATGTCCTCAGGATGTCAACCACAATTTGTTGTCTGCAGTTTAAATCATGATTTCAAATTTACATTATCATTATTATTCTGAGCTTACTTGGATTACTACGGAGTGTACTATTCAGATAAGATACAATATTTGAAATTAAATATTACGAAATATCGCTGTACTGATTTATCCAGCACAACCAGATATTAAAACACACATTGATATAATATAAAACGATTGAATTATGCAAATGAAATATAATCAAACTTCTATAAATCACTATTGCTGTCGGTGATGCACTGTCTGGTTAATCAGTATTATGCTGACCTTCCTGTGGTTGAAAATTGAATCCAGAAGGAGTACCATGATTACAATTGGCAAATTAAAATAAATATTAAATTATTTTTCAACCAATTTCACAGTAATAAAATAAGCAATTATCTGACCTGCTGGACTAGGTAAATATACTTCATGCAGTACACGTCTGCATTTTATTTTTCTGCAGCCAACTTTTTTATTAAAGAACAAAACTGATTTCTTCAGAAGAAAGGTAAAGCCTAACAAACTGTGATAAAAAATCTCAATTAGATCTCTTCTTCATTCCAGCAACCACCTATCACAAAGAACCACTAATGACATGCCGAGCCACTTATGATGATCCTTGCTAGCCGCTCACTTCTAAGCAACAACAGTATTCCTCAGGCACACTCACATTTCCTTTCAGACAGTATTCCATCGATTTCGATATTTTATTTTGTGTGTATTATTTGTTCTATGTAATGGACACATGACATCAGCCAACAATCAAATTTTAAACTGTAAAACTGCATCAGATGAAACCATTCATCAATTATAGTTATCAGCCTGGGGCGGTATTACATCATCATTTGCAATTTAAATACAAAATAGATGTGCTAACTTAAGTAGTAAAAAAAAAAATCCAATAATTTATAGAATTGTAATACATAACACAATTCATAGGGTCAATGTAATGAACAATTAATTTCTAATTTTAGCTATTAGCATTAAATTTTGAATATATTTCAGGACTTGTGGCAAATACAATTGGATCTCTTCTTCTTTCCAGTCCCGATCATTCCCAAGCTGCCCCTTGATGAGACCTACTCTTTATGATGATCCTTGCTAGCCGCTCACATCTGAGAAACAACAGTATTCCATCGATTTCTATATTTTATTTTGTGTGCATTATTTGTTCTATGTAATGGACGCATGACATCAGCCAACAATCAAATTTTAAACTGTAAAACTGCATCAGATGAAACCATTCATCAATTATAGTTATCAGCCTGGGGCAGTATTACATCATCATTTGCAACTTACATACAAAATATACACCATCTACAGGAGTAAAAAAGATAATCCAATAAATTTATAGAATTGTAATTCCAATTGATAGTGTGAATGCGGTGAATAATTAATTCCAAATTTTAGCTTTTAACATTCAAATTTGTAAATATTTCAGAACGTATTGCAATACATAATAATTAAAGCCTTAAAAAAACATTTACTACACAATACCTGATAGGTAGGATAAAATAGATTAACTCAATCAGTTCAGTCTAAGATCTTGTGTAGGATGGTCAATGCACTATGGCTTGTATCAAGTACATTGATAAGAAGAAAACTCCGGATTCCTTCTGCTATTGAGGTGGTATAATCGAGATACAAGGCGTTTTGTCGATAGGCTGGCAGCTGATACAAATAGACCGATTACTCGTTTTGCAAATCAAAATATACCTCACTCCACATTTCACAGATTGAAAAGCCAGCGGCTGCATGGTAGTTTGAATAATCAGTGAACTTATTTAGATATAATACAGCAAACAGACTGGGGTCATTGGATCAACTAGTCGAATTAAATTATTTGCTTCATGCTATTTTGCCCGGGTCGCTTCTACCAATTTGAAAAAACATAGGAAAATAAAAAAATTTCTACATTATTTACACTACAAATCATAACTTAAAAATGTAACAAGTTAAATACAATTGATTCTTAATTTTAGGGTACATTTATTATCTCTATTTACATTACAGTTACTGATACACTCAGCGAGGGCAAGTGAATTCATTAGACACTTCATAATAGCATATAACAAAGTTACATCATAGTGTACCATATTTTAGAACATACATACTATTCCAAACGCATAAATTATTATTTGCTGTTAATAAATCGATTATTTTACAAAAAATAATAAATAAAATAAAAATAAAAATGTAACAAGTAAATCTTAAAATTACATCTTACACATCTATTAAAATGTAACCGTTTAAACCAAATCTGGCCGACCACAGCTAATAGTACTGAAAGAGCAATTACAAGAAGACTTGATCCGTTTAAACATTTTCCCATATTTTCCATAGAAATATAGAAATAAAAACCCACTCAACTCAGCCGTCTACATAGCACCTTTCAAAAGTTTTATTCAAAAAATTAACACCATTGGAAGTATTTAAATTACATTCAGTTCCTAAGAAAAAAATTTATCTTCATTTGTCCATGTCCTCAGGATGTCAACCACAATTTGTTGTCTGCAGTTTAAATCATGATTTCAAATTTACATTATCATTATTATTCTGAGCTTACTTGGATTACTACGGAGTGTACTATTCAGATAAGATACAATATTTGAAATTAAATATTACGAAATATCGCTGTACTGATTTATCCAGCACAACCAGATATTAAAACACACATTGATATAATATAAAACGATTGAATTATGCAAATGAAATATAATCAAACTTCTATAAATCACTATTGCTGTCGGTGATGCACTGTCTGGTTAATCAGTATTATGCTGACCTTCCTGTGGTTGAAAATTGAATCCAGAAGGAGTACCATGATTACAATTGGCAAATTAAAATAAATATTAAATTATTTTTCAACCAATTTCACAGTAATAAAATAAGCAATTATCTGACCTGCTGGACTAGGTAAATATACTTCATGCAGTACACGTCTGCATTTTATTTTTCTGCAGCCAACTTTTTTATTAAAGAACAAAACTGATTTCTTCAGAAGAAAGGTAAAGCCTAACAAACTGTGATAAAAAATCTCAATTAGATCTCTTCTTCATTCCAGCAACCACCTATCACAAAGAACCACTAATGACATGCCGAGCCACTTATGATGATCCTTGCTAGCCGCTCACTTCTAAGCAACAACAGTATTCCTCAGGCACACTCACATTTCCTTTCAGACAGTATTCCATCGATTTCGATATTTTATTTTGTGTGTATTATTTGTTCTATGTAATGGACACATGACATCAGCCAACAATCAAATTTTAAACTGTAAAACTGCATCAGATGAAACCATTCATCAATTATAGTTATCAGCCTGGGGCGGTATTACATCATCATTTGCAATTTAAATACAAAATAGATGTGCTAACTTAAGTAGTAAAAAAAAAAATCCAATAATTTATAGAATTGTAATACATAACACAATTCATAGGGTCAATGTAATGAACAATTAATTTCTAATTTTAGCTATTAGCATTAAATTTTGAATATATTTCAGGACTTGTGGCAAATACAATTGGATCTCTTCTTCTTTCCAGTCCCGATCATTCCCAAGCTGCCCCTTGATGAGACCTACTCTTTATGATGATCCTTGCTAGCCGCTCACATCTGAGAAACAACAGTATTCCATCGATTTCTATATTTTATTTTGTGTGCATTATTTGTTCTATGTAATGGACGCATGACATCAGCCAACAATCAAATTTTAAACTGTAAAACTGCATCAGATGAAACCATTCATCAATTATAGTTATCAGCCTGGGGCAGTATTACATCATCATTTGCAACTTACATACAAAATATACACCATCTACAGGAGTAAAAAAGATAATCCAATAAATTTATAGAATTGTAATTCCAATTGATAGTGTGAATGCGGTGAATAATTAATTCCAAATTTTAGCTTTTAACATTCAAATTTGTAAATATTTCAGAACGTATTGCAATACATAATAATTAAAGCCTTAAAAAAACATTTACTACACAATACCTGATAGGTAGGATAAAATAGATTAACTCAATCAGTTCAGTCTAAGATCTTGTGTAGGATGGTCAATGCACTATGGCTTGTATCAAGTACATTGATAAGAAGAAAACTCCGGATTCCTTCTGCTATTGAGGTGGTATAATCGAGATACAAGGCGTTTTGTCGATAGGCTGGCAGCTGATACAAATAGACCGATTACTCGTTTTGCAAATCAAAATATACCTCACTCCACATTTCACAGATTGAAAAGCCAGCGGCCGCATGGTAGTTTGAATAATCAGTGAACTTATTTAGATATAATACAGCAAACAGACTGGGGTCATTGGATCAACTAGTCGAATTAAATTATTTGCTTCATGCTATTTTGCCCGGGTCGCTTCTACCAATTTGAAAAAACATAGGAAAATAAAAAAATTTCTACATTATTTACACTACAAATCATAACTTAAAAATGTAACAAGTTAAATACAATTGATTCTTAATTTTAGGGTACATTTATTATCTCTATTTACATTACAGTTACTGATACACTCAGCGAGGGCAAGTGAATTCATTAGACACTTCATAATAGCATATAACAAAGTTACATCATAGTGTACCATATTTTAGAACATACATACTATTCCAAACGCATAAATTATTATTTGCTGTTAATAAATCGATTATTTTACAAAAAATAATAAATAAAATAAAAATAAAAATGTAACAAGTAAATCTTAAAATTACATCTTACACATCTATTAAAATGTAACCGTTTAAACCAAATCTGGCCGACCACAGCTAATAGTACTGAAAGAGCAATTACAAGAAGACTTGATCCGTTTAAACATTTTCCCATATTTTCCATAGAAATATAGAAATAAAAACCCACTCAACTCAGCCGTCTACATAGCACCTTTCAAAAGTTTTATTCAAAAAATTAACACCATTGGAAGTATTTAAATTACATTCAGTTCCTAAGAAAAAAATTTATCTTCATTTGTCCATGTCCTCAGGATGTCAACCACAATTTGTTGTCTGCAGTTTAAATCATGATTTCAAATTTACATTATCATTATTATTCTGAGCTTACTTGGATTACTACGGAGTGTACTATTCAGATAAGATACAATATTTGAAATTAAATATTACGAAATATCGCTGTACTGATTTATCCAGCACAACCAGATATTAAAACACACATTGATATAATATAAAACGATTGAATTATGCAAATGAAATATAATCAAACTTCTATAAATCACTATTGCTGTCGGTGATGCACTGTCTGGTTAATCAGTATTATGCTGACCTTCCTGTGGTTGAAAATTGAATCCAGAAGGAGTACCATGATTACAATTGGCAAATTAAAATAAATATTAAATTATTTTTCAACCAATTTCACAGTAATAAAATAAGCAATTATCTGACCTGCTGGACTAGGTAAATATACTTCATGCAGTACACGTCTGCATTTTATTTTTCTGCAGCCAACTTTTTTATTAAAGAACAAAACTGATTTCTTCAGAAGAAAGGTAAAGCCTAACAAACTGTGATAAAAAATCTCAATTAGATCTCTTCTTCATTCCAGCAACCACCTATCACAAAGAACCACTAATGACATGCCGAGCCACTTATGATGATCCTTGCTAGCCGCTCACTTCTAAGCAACAACAGTATTCCTCAGGCACACTCACATTTCCTTTCAGACAGTATTCCATCGATTTCGATATTTTATTTTGTGTGTATTATTTGTTCTATGTAATGGACACATGACATCAGCCAACAATCAAATTTTAAACTGTAAAACTGCATCAGATGAAACCATTCATCAATTATAGTTATCAGCCTGGGGCGGTATTACATCATCATTTGCAATTTAAATACAAAATAGATGTGCTAACTTAAGTAGTAAAAAAAAAAATCCAATAATTTATAGAATTGTAATACATAACACAATTCATAGGGTCAATGTAATGAACAATTAATTTCTAATTTTAGCTATTAGCATTAAATTTTGAATATATTTCAGGACTTGTGGCAAATACAATTGGATCTCTTCTTCTTTCCAGTCCCGATCATTCCCAAGCTGCCCCTTGATGAGACCTACTCTTTATGATGATCCTTGCTAGCCGCTCACATCTGAGAAACAACAGTATTCCATCGATTTCTATATTTTATTTTGTGTGCATTATTTGTTCTATGTAATGGACGCATGACATCAGCCAACAATCAAATTTTAAACTGTAAAACTGCATCAGATGAAACCATTCATCAATTATAGTTATCAGCCTGGGGCAGTATTACATCATCATTTGCAACTTACATACAAAATATACACCATCTACAGGAGTAAAAAAGATAATCCAATAAATTTATAGAATTGTAATTCCAATTGATAGTGTGAATGCGGTGAATAATTAATTCCAAATTTTAGCTTTTAACATTCAAATTTGTAAATATTTCAGAACGTATTGCAATACATAATAATTAAAGCCTTAAAAAAACATTTACTACACAATACCTGATAGGTAGGATAAAATAGATTAACTCAATCAGTTCAGTCTAAGATCTTGTGTAGGATGGTCAATGCACTATGGCTTGTATCAAGTACATTGATAAGAAGAAAACTCCGGATTCCTTCTGCTATTGAGGTGGTATAATCGAGATACAAGGCGTTTTGTCGATAGGCTGGCAGCTGATACAAATAGACCGATTACTCGTTTTGCAAATCAAAATATACCTCACTCCACATTTCACAGATTGAAAAGCCAGCGGCCGCATGGTAGTTTGAATAATCAGTGAACTTATTTAGATATAATACAGCAAACAGACTGGGGTCATTGGATCAACTAGTCGAATTAAATTATTTGCTTCATGCTATTTTGCCCGGGTCGCTTCTACCAATTTGAAAAAACATAGGAAAATAAAAAAATTTCTACATTATTTACACTACAAATCATAACTTAAAAATGTAACAAGTTAAATACAATTGATTCTTAATTTTAGGGTACATTTATTATCTCTATTTACATTACAGTTACTGATACACTCAGCGAGGGCAAGTGAATTCATTAGACACTTCATAATAGCATATAACAAAGTTACATCATAGTGTACCATATTTTAGAACATACATACTATTCCAAACGCATAAATTATTATTTGCTGTTAATAAATCGATTATTTTACAAAAAATAATAAATAAAATAAAAATAAAAATGTAACAAGTAAATCTTAAAATTACATCTTACACATCTATTAAAATGTAACCGTTTAAACCAAATCTGGCCGACCACAGCTAATAGTACTGAAAGAGCAATTACAAGAAGACTTGATCCGTTTAAACATTTTCCCATATTTTCCATAGAAATATAGAAATAAAAACCCACTCAACTCAGCCGTCTACATAGCACCTTTCAAAAGTTTTATTCAAAAATTAACACCATTGGAAGTATTTAAATTACATTCAGTTCCTAAGAAAAAAATTTATCTTCATTTGTCCATGTCCTCAGGATGTCAACCACAATTTGTTGTCTGCAGTTTAAATCATGATTTCAAATTTACATTATCATTATTATTCTGAGCTTACTTGGATTACTACGGAGTGTACTATTCAGATAAGATACAATATTTGAAATTAAATATTACGAAATATCGCTGTACTGATTTCTCCAGCACAACCAGATATTAAAACACACATTGATATAATATAAAACGATTGAATTATGCAAATGAAATATAATCAAACTTCTATAAATCACTATTGCTGTCGGTGATGCACTGTCTGGTTAATCAGTATTATGCTGACCTTCCTGTGGTTGAAAATTGAATCCAGAAGGAGTACCATGATTACAATTGGCAAATTAAAATAAATATTAAATTATTTTTCAACCAATTTCACAGTAATAAAATAAGCAATTATCTGACCTGCTGGACTAGGTAAATATACTTCATGCAGTACACGTCTGCATTTTATTTTTCTGCAGCCAACTTTTTTATTAAAGAACAAAACTGATTTCTTCAGAAGAAAGGTAAAGCCTAACAAACTGTGATAAAAAATCTCAATTAGATCTCTTCTTCATTCCAGCAACCACCTATCACAAAGAACCACTAATGACATGCCGAGCCACTTATGATGATCCTTGCTAGCCGCTCACTTCTAAGCAACAACAGTATTCCTCAGGCACACTCACATTTCCTTTCAGACAGTATTCCATCGATTTCGATATTTTATTTTGTGTGTATTATTTGTTCTATGTAATGGACACATGACATCAGCCAACAATCAAATTTTAAACTGTAAAACTGCATCAGATGAAACCATTCATCAATTATAGTTATCAGCCTGGGGCGGTATTACATCATCATTTGCAATTTAAATACAAAATAGATGTGCTAACTTAAGTAGTAAAAAAAAAAATCCAATAATTTATAGAATTGTAATACATAACACAATTCATAGGGTCAATGTAATGAACAATTAATTTCTAATTTTAGCTATTAGCATTAAATTTTGAATATATTTCAGGACTTGTGGCAAATACAATTGGATCTCTTCTTCTTTCCAGTCCCGATCATTCCCAAGCTGCCCCTTGATGAGACCTACTCTTTATGATGATCCTTGCTAGCCGCTCACATCTGAGAAACAACAGTATTCCATCGATTTCTATATTTTATTTTGTGTGCATTATTTGTTCTATGTAATGGACGCATGACATCAGCCAACAATCAAATTTTAAACTGTAAAACTGCATCAGATGAAACCATTCATCAATTATAGTTATCAGCCTGGGGCAGTATTACATCATCATTTGCAACTTACATACAAAATATACACCATCTACAGGAGTAAAAAAGATAATCCAATAAATTTATAGAATTGTAATTCCAATTGATAGTGTGAATGCGGTGAATAATTAATTCCAAATTTTAGCTTTTAACATTCAAATTTGTAAATATTTCAGAACGTATTGCAATACATAATAATTAAAGCCTTAAAAAAACATTTACTACACAATACCTGATAGGTAGGATAAAATAGATTAACTCAATCAGTTCAGTCTAAGATCTTGTGTAGGATGGTCAATGCACTATGGCTTGTATCAAGTACATTGATAAGAAGAAAACTCCGGATTCCTTCTGCTATTGAGGTGGTATAATCGAGATACAAGGCGTTTTGTCGATAGGCTGGCAGCTGATACAAATAGACCGATTACTCGTTTTGCAAATCAAAATATACCTCACTCCACATTTCACAGATTGAAAAGCCAGCGGCCGCATGGTAGTTTGAATAATCAGTGAACTTATTTAGATATAATACAGCAAACAGACTGGGGTCATTGGATCAACTAGTCGAATTAAATTATTTGCTTCATGCTATTTTGCCCGGGTCGCTTCTACCAATTTGAAAAAACATAGGAAAATAAAAAAATTTCTACATTATTTACACTACAAATCATAACTTAAAAATGTAACAAGTTAAATACAATTGATTCTTAATTTTAGGGTACATTTATTATCTCTATTTACATTACAGTTACTGATACACTCAGCGAGGGCAAGTGAATTCATTAGACACTTCATAATAGCATATAACAAAGTTACATCATAGTGTACCATATTTTAGAACATACATACTATTCCAAACGCATAAATTATTATTTGCTGTTAATAAATCGATTATTTTACAAAAAATAATAAATAAAATAAAAATAAAAATGTAACAAGTAAATCTTAAAATTACATCTTACACATCTATTAAAATGTAACCGTTTAAACCAAATCTGGCCGACCACAGCTAATAGTACTGAAAGAGCAATTACAAGAAGACTTGATCCGTTTAAACATTTTCCCATATTTTCCATAGAAATATAGAAATAAAAACCCACTCAACTCAGCCGTCTACATAGCACCTTTCAAAAGTTTTATTCAAAAAATTAACACCATTGGAAGTATTTAAATTACATTCAGTTCCTAAGAAAAAAATTTATCTTCATTTGTCCATGTCCTCAGGATGTCAACCACAATTTGTTGTCTGCAGTTTAAATCATGATTTCAAATTTACATTATCATTATTATTCTGAGCTTACTTGGATTACTACGGAGTGTACTATTCAGATAAGATACAATATTTGAAATTAAATATTACGAAATATCGCTGTACTGATTTATCCAGCACAACCAGATATTAAAACACACATTGATATAATATAAAACGATTGAATTATGCAAATGAAATATAATCAAACTTCTATAAATCACTATTGCTGTCGGTGATGCACTGTCTGGTTAATCAGTATTATGCTGACCTTCCTGTGGTTGAAAATTGAATCCAGAAGGAGTACCATGATTACAATTGGCAAATTAAAATAAATATTAAATTATTTTTCAACCAATTTCACAGTAATAAAATAAGCAATTATCTGACCTGCTGGACTAGGTAAATATACTTCATGCAGTACACGTCTGCATTTTATTTTTCTGCAGCCAACTTTTTTATTAAAGAACAAAACTGATTTCTTCAGAAGAAAGGTAAAGCCTAACAAACTGTGATAAAAAATCTCAATTAGATCTCTTCTTCATTCCAGCAACCACCTATCACAAAGAACCACTAATGACATGCCGAGCCACTTATGATGATCCTTGCTAGCCGCTCACTTCTAAGCAACAACAGTATTCCTCAGGCACACTCACATTTCCTTTCAGACAGTATTCCATCGATTTCGATATTTTATTTTGTGTGTATTATTTGTTCTATGTAATGGACACATGACATCAGCCAACAATCAAATTTTAAACTGTAAAACTGCATCAGATGAAACCATTCATCAATTATAGTTATCAGCCTGGGGCGGTATTACATCATCATTTGCAATTTAAATACAAAATAGATGTGCTAACTTAAGTAGTAAAAAAAAAAATCCAATAATTTATAGAATTGTAATACATAACACAATTCATAGGGTCAATGTAATGAACAATTAATTTCTAATTTTAGCTATTAGCATTAAATTTTGAATATATTTCAGGACTTGTGGCAAATACAATTGGATCTCTTCTTCTTTCCAGTCCCGATCATTCCCAAGCTGCCCCTTGATGAGACCTACTCTTTATGATGATCCTTGCTAGCCGCTCACATCTGAGAAACAACAGTATTCCATCGATTTCTATATTTTATTTTGTGTGCATTATTTGTTCTATATAATGGACGCATGACATCAGCCAACAATCAAATTTTAAACTGTAAAACTGCATCAGATGAAACCATTCATCAATTATAGTTATCAGCCTGGGGCAGTATTACATCATCATTTGCAACTTACATACAAAATATACACCATCTACAGGAGTAAAAAAGATAATCCAATAAATTTATAGAATTGTAATTCCAATTGATAGTGTGAATGCGGTGAATAATTAATTCCAAATTTTAGCTTTTAACATTCAAATTTGTAAATATTTCAGAACGTATTGCAATACATAATAATTAAAGCCTTAAAAAAACATTTACTACACAATACCTGATAGGTAGTATAAAATAGATTAACTCAATCAGTTCAGTCTAAGATCTTGTGTAGGATGGTCAATGCACTATGGCTTGTATCAAGTACATTGATAAGAAGAAAACTCCGGATTCCTTCTGCTATTGAGGTGGTATAATCGAGATACAAGGCGTTTTGTCGATAGGCTGGCAGCTGATACAAATAGACCGATTACTCGTTTTGCAAATCAAAATATACCTCACTCCACATTTCACAGATTGAAAAGCCAGCGGCCGCATGGTAGTTTGAATAATCAGTGAACTTATTTAGATATAATACAGCAAACAGACTGGGGTCATTGGATCAACTAGTCGAATTAAATTATTTGCTTCATGCTATTTTGCCCGGGTCGCTTCTACCAATTTGAAAAAACATAGGAAAATAAAAAAATTTCTACATTATTTACACTACAAATCATAACTTAAAAATGTAACAAGTTAAATACAATTGATTCTTAATTTTAGGGTACATTTATTATCTCTATTTACATTACAGTTACTGATACACTCAGCGAGGGCAAGTGAATTCATTAGACACTTCATAATAGCATATAACAAAGTTACATCATAGTGTACCATATTTTAGAACATACATACTATTCCAAACGCATAAATTATTATTTGCTGTTAATAAATCGATTATTTTACAAAAAATAATAAATAAAATAAAAATAAAAATGTAACAAGTAAATCTTAAAATTACATCTTACACATCTATTAAAATGTAACCGTTTAAACCAAATCTGGCCGACCACAGCTAATAGTACTGAAAGAGCAATTACAAGAAGACTTGATCCGTTTAAACATTTTCCCATATTTTCCATAGAAATATAGAAATAAAAACCCACTCAACTCAGCCGTCTACATAGCACCTTTCAAAAGTTTTATTCAAAAAATTAACACCATTGGAAGTATTTAAATTACATTCAGTTCCTAAGAAAAAAATTTATCTTCATTTGTCCATGTCCTCAGGATGTCAACCACAATTTGTTGTCTGCAGTTTAAATAATGATTTCAAATTTACATTATCATTATTATTCTGAGCTTACTTGGATTACTACGGAGTGTACTATTCAGATAAGATACAATATTTGAAATTAAATATTACGAAATATCGCTGTACTGATTTCTCCAGCACAACCAGATATTAAAACACACATTGATATAATATAAAACGATTGAATTATGCAAATGAAATATAATCAAACTTCTATAAATCACTATTGCTGTCGGTGATGCACTGTCTGGTTAATCAGTATTATGCTGACCTTCCTGTGGTTGAAAATTGAATCCAGAAGGAGTACCATGATTACAATTGGCAAATTAAAATAAATATTAAATTATTTTTCAACCAATTTCACAGTAATAAAATAAGCAATTATCTGACCTGCTGGACTAGGTAAATATACTTCATGCAGTACACGTCTGCATTTTATTTTTCTGCAGCCAACTTTTTTATTAAAGAACAAAACTGATTTCTTCAGAAGAAAGGTAAAGCCTAACAAACTGTGATAAAAAATCTCAATTAGATCTCTTCTTCATTCCAGCAACCACCTATCACAAAGAACCACTAATGACATGCCGAGCCACTTATGATGATCCTTGCTAGCCGCTCACTTCTAAGCAACAACAGTATTCCTCAGGCACACGCACATTTCCTTTCAGACAGTATTCCATCGATTTCGATATTTTATTTTGTGTGTATTATTTGTTCTATGTAATGGACACATGACATCAGCCAACAATCAAATTTTAAACTGTAAAACTGCATCAGATGAAACCATTCATCAATTATAGTTATCAGCCTGGGGCGGTATTACATCATCATTTGCAATTTAAATACAAAATAGATGTGCTAACTTAAGTAGTAAAAAAAAAAATCCAATAATTTATAGAATTGTAATACATAACACAATTCATAGGGTCAATGTAATGAACAATTAATTTCTAATTTTAGCTATTAGCATTAAATTTTGAATATATTTCAGGACTTGTGGCAAATACAATTGGATCTCTTCTTCTTTCCAGTCCCGATCATTCCCAAGCTGCCCCTTGATGAGACCTACTCTTTATGATGATCCTTGCTAGCCGCTCACATCTGAGAAACAACAGTATTCCATCGATTTCTATATTTTATTTTGTGTGCATTATTTGTTCTATGTAATGGACGCATGACATCAGCCAACAATCAAATTTTAAACTGTAAAACTGCATCAGATGAAACCATTCATCAATTATAGTTATCAGCCTGGGGCAGTATTACATCATCATTTGCAACTTACATACAAAATATACACCATCTACAGGAGTAAAAAAGATAATCCAATAAATTTATAGAATTGTAATTCCAATTGATAGTGTGAATGCGGTGAATAATTAATTCCAAATTTTAGCTTTTAACATTCAAATTTGTAAATATTTCAGAACGTATTGCAATACATAATAATTAAAGCCTTAAAAAAACATTTACTACACAATACCTGATAGGTAGTATAAAATAGATTAACTCAATCAGTTCAGTCTAAGATCTTGTGTAGGATGGTCAATGCACTATGGCTTGTATCAAGTACATTGATAAGAAGAAAACTCCGGATTCCTTCTGCTATTGAGGTGGTATAATCGAGATACAAGGCGTTTTGTCGATAGGCTGGCAGCTGATACAAATAGACCGATTACTCGTTTTGCAAATCAAAATATACCTCACTCCACATTTCACAGATTGAAAAGCCAGCGGCCGCATGGTAGTTTGAATAATCAGTGAACTTATTTAGATATAATACAGCAAACAGACTGGGGTCATTGGATCAACTAGTCGAATTAAATTATTTGCTTCATGCTATTTTGCCCGGGTCGCTTCTACCAATTTGAAAAAACATAGGAAAATAAAAAAATTTCTACATTATTTACACTACAAATCATAACTTAAAAATGTAACAAGTTAAATACAATTGATTCTTAATTTTAGGGTACATTTATTATCTCTATTTACATTACAGTTACTGATACACTCAGCGAGGGCAAGTGAATTCATTAGACACTTCATAATAGCATATAACAAAGTTACATCATAGTGTACCATATTTTAGAACATACATACTATTCCAAACGCATAAATTATTATTTGCTGTTAATAAATCGATTATTTTACAAAAAATAATAAATAAAATAAAAATAAAAATGTAACAAGTAAATCTTAAAATTACATCTTACACATCTATTAAAATGTAACCGTTTAAACCAAATCTGGCCGACCACAGCTAATAGTACTGAAAGAGCAATTACAAGAAGACTTGATCCGTTTAAACATTTTCCCATATTTTCCATAGAAATATAGAAATAAAAACCCACTCAACTCAGCCGTCTACATAGCACCTTTCAAAAGTTTTATTCAAAAAATTAACACCATTGGAAGTATTTAAATTACATTCAGTTCCTAAGAAAAAAATTTATCTTCATTTGTCCATGTCCTCAGGATGTCAACCACAATTTGTTGTCTGCAGTTTAAATCATGATTTCAAATTTACATTATCATTATTATTCTGAGCTTACTTGGATTACTACGGAGTGTACTATTCAGATAAGATACAATATTTGAAATTAAATATTACGAAATATCGCTGTACTGATTTCTCCAGCACAACCAGATATTAAAACACACATTGATATAATATAAAACGATTGAATTATGCAAATGAAATATAATCAAACTTCTATAAATCACTATTGCTGTCGGTGATGCACTGTCTGGTTAATCAGTATTATGCTGACCTTCCTGTGGTTGAAAATTGAATCCAGAAGGAGTACCATGATTACAATTGGCAAATTAAAATAAATATTAAATTATTTTTCAACCAATTTCACAGTAATAAAATAAGCAATTATCTGACCTGCTGGACTAGGTAAATATACTTCATGCAGTACACGTCTGCATTTTATTTTTCTGCAGCCAACTTTTTTATTAAAGAACAAAACTGATTTCTTCAGAAGAAAGGTAAAGCCTAACAAACTGTGATAAAAAATCTCAATTAGATCTCTTCTTCATTCCAGCAACCACCTATCACAAAGAACCACTAATGACATGCCGAGCCACTTATGATGATCCTTGCTAGCCGCTCACTTCTAAGCAACAACAGTATTCCTCAGGCACACGCACATTTCCTTTCAGACAGTATTCCATCGATTTCGATATTTTATTTTGTGTGTATTATTTGTTCTATGTAATGGACACATGACATCAGCCAACAATCAAATTTTAAACTGTAAAACTGCATCAGATGAAACCATTCATCAATTATAGTTATCAGCCTGGGGCGGTATTACATCATCATTTGCAATTTAAATACAAAATAGATGTGCTAACTTAAGTAGTAAAAAAAAAAATCCAATAATTTATAGAATTGTAATACATAACACAATTCATAGGGTCAATGTAATGAACAATTAATTTCTAATTTTAGCTATTAGCATTAAATTTTGAATATATTTCAGGACTTGTGGCAAATACAATTGGATCTCTTCTTCTTTCCAGTCCCGATCATTCCCAAGCTGCCCCTTGATGAGACCTACTCTTTATGATGATCCTTGCTAGCCGCTCACATCTGAGAAACAACAGTATTCCATCGATTTCTATATTTTATTTTGTGTGCATTATTTGTTCTATGTAATGGACGCATGACATCAGCCAACAATCAAATTTTAAACTGTAAAACTGCATCAGATGAAACCATTCATCAATTATAGTTATCAGCCTGGGGCAGTATTACATCATCATTTGCAACTTACATACAAAATATACACCATCTACAGGAGTAAAAAAGATAATCCAATAAATTTATAGAATTGTAATTCCAATTGATAGTGTGAATGCGGTGAATAATTAATTCCAAATTTTAGCTTTTAACATTCAAATTTGTAAATATTTCAGAACGTATTGCAATACATAATAATTAAAGCCTTAAAAAAACATTTACTACACAATACCTGATAGGTAGTATAAAATAGATTAACTCAATCAGTTCAGTCTAAGATCTTGTGTAGGATGGTCAATGCACTATGGCTTGTATCAAGTACATTGATAAGAAGAAAACTCCGGATTCCTTCTGCTATTGAGGTGGTATAATCGAGATACAAGGCGTTTTGTCGATAGGCTGGCAGCTGATACAAATAGACCGATTACTCGTTTTGCAAATCAAAATATACCTCACTCCACATTTCACAGATTGAAAAGCCAGCGGCCGCATGGTAGTTTGAATAATCAGTGAACTTATTTAGATATAATACAGCAAACAGACTGGGGTCATTGGATCAACTAGTCGAATTAAATTATTTGCTTCATGCTATTTTGCCCGGGTCGCTTCTACCAATTTGAAAAAACATAGGAAAATAAAAAAATTTCTACATTATTTACACTACAAATCATAACTTAAAAATGTAACAAGTTAAATACAATTGATTCTTAATTTTAGGGTACATTTATTATCTCTATTTACATTACAGTTACTGATACACTCAGCGAGGGCAAGTGAATTCATTAGACACTTCATAATAGCATATAACAAAGTTACATCATAGTGTACCATATTTTAGAACATACATACTATTCCAAACGCATAAATTATTATTTGCTGTTAATAAATCGATTATTTTACAAAAAATAATAAATAAAATAAAAATAAAAATGTAACAAGTAAATCTTAAAATTACATCTTACACATCTATTAAAATGTAACCGTTTAAACCAAATCTGGCCGACCACAGCTAATAGTACTGAAAGAGCAATTACAAGAAGACTTGATCCGTTTAAACATTTTCCCATATTTTCCATAGAAATATAGAAATAAAAACCCACTCAACTCAGCCGTCTACATAGCACCTTTCAAAAGTTTTATTCAAAAAATTAACACCATTGGAAGTATTTAAATTACATTCAGTTCCTAAGAAAAAAATTTATCTTCATTTGTCCATGTCCTCAGGATGTCAACCACAATTTGTTGTCTGCAGTTTAAATCATGATTTCAAATTTACATTATCATTATTATTCTGAGCTTACTTGGATTACTACGGAGTGTACTATTCAGATAAGATACAATATTTGAAATTAAATATTACGAAATATCGCTGTACTGATTTCTCCAGCACAACCAGATATTAAAACACACATTGATATAATATAAAACGATTGAATTATGCAAATGAAATATAATCAAACTTCTATAAATCACTATTGCTGTCGGTGATGCACTGTCTGGTTAATCAGTATTATGCTGACCTTCCTGTGGTTGAAAATTGAATCCAGAAGGAGTACCATGATTACAATTGGCAAATTAAAATAAATATTAAATTATTTTTCAACCAATTTCACAGTAATAAAATAAGCAATTATCTGACCTGCTGGACTAGGTAAATATACTTCATGCAGTACACGTCTGCATTTTATTTTTCTGCAGCCAACTTTTTTATTAAAGAACAAAACTGATTTCTTCAGAAGAAAGGTAAAGCCTAACAAACTGTGATAAAAAATCTCAATTAGATCTCTTCTTCATTCCAGCAACCACCTATCACAAAGAACCACTAATGACATGCCGAGCCACTTATGATGATCCTTGCTAGCCGCTCACTTCTAAGCAACAACAGTATTCCTCAGGCACACGCACATTTCCTTTCAGACAGTATTCCATCGATTTCGATATTTTATTTTGTGTGTATTATTTGTTCTATGTAATGGACACATGACATCAGCCAACAATCAAATTTTAAACTGTAAAACTGCATCAGATGAAACCATTCATCAATTATAGTTATCAGCCTGGGGCGGTATTACATCATCATTTGCAATTTAAATACAAAATAGATGTGCTAACTTAAGTAGTAAAAAAAAAAATCCAATAATTTATAGAATTGTAATACATAACACAATTCATAGGGTCAATGTAATGAACAATTAATTTCTAATTTTAGCTATTAGCATTAAATTTTGAATATATTTCAGGACTTGTGGCAAATACAATTGGATCTCTTCTTCTTTCCAGTCCCGATCATTCCCAAGCTGCCCCTTGATGAGACCTACTCTTTATGATGATCCTTGCTAGCCGCTCACATCTGAGAAACAACAGTATTCCATCGATTTCTATATTTTATTTTGTGTGCATTATTTGTTCTATGTAATGGACGCATGACATCAGCCAACAATCAAATTTTAAACTGTAAAACTGCATCAGATGAAACCATTCATCAATTATAGTTATCAGCCTGGGGCAGTATTACATCATCATTTGCAACTTACATACAAAATATACACCATCTACAGGAGTAAAAAAGATAATCCAATAAATTTATAGAATTGTAATTCCAATTGATAGTGTGAATGCGGTGAATAATTAATTCCAAATTTTAGCTTTTAACATTCAAATTTGTAAATATTTCAGAACGTATTGCAATACATAATAATTAAAGCCTTAAAAAAACATTTACTACACAATACCTGATAGGTAGTATAAAATAGATTAACTCAATCAGTTCAGTCTAAGATCTTGTGTAGGATGGTCAATGCACTATGGCTTGTATCAAGTACATTGATAAGAAGAAAACTCCGGATTCCTTCTGCTATTGAGGTGGTATAATCGAGATACAAGGCGTTTTGTCGATAGGCTGGCAGCTGATACAAATAGACCGATTACTCGTTTTGCAAATCAAAATATACCTCACTCCACATTTCACAGATTGAAAAGCCAGCGGCCGCATGGTAGTTTGAATAATCAGTGAACTTATTTAGATATAATACAGCAAACAGACTGGGGTCATTGGATCAACTAGTCGAATTAAATTATTTGCTTCATGCTATTTTGCCCGGGTCGCTTCTACCAATTTGAAAAAACATAGGAAAATAAAAAAATTTCTACATTATTTACACTACAAATCATAACTTAAAAATGTAACAAGTTAAATACAATTGATTCTTAATTTTAGGGTACATTTATTATCTCTATTTACATTACAGTTACTGATACACTCAGCGAGGGCAAGTGAATTCATTAGACACTTCATAATAGCATATAACAAAGTTACATCATAGTGTACCATATTTTAGAACATACATACTATTCCAAACGCATAAATTATTATTTGCTGTTAATAAATCGATTATTTTACAAAAAATAATAAATAAAATAAAAATAAAAATGTAACAAGTAAATCTTAAAATTACATCTTACACATCTATTAAAATGTAACCGTTTAAACCAAATCTGGCCGACCACAGCTAATAGTACTGAAAGAGCAATTACAAGAAGACTTGATCCGTTTAAACATTTTCCCATATTTTCCATAGAAATATAGAAATAAAAACCCACTCAACTCAGCCGTCTACATAGCACCTTTCAAAAGTTTTATTCAAAAAATTAACACCATTGGAAGTATTTAAATTACATTCAGTTCCTAAGAAAAAAATTTATCTTCATTTGTCCATGTCCTCAGGATGTCAACCACAATTTGTTGTCTGCAGTTTAAATCATGATTTCAAATTTACATTATCATTATTATTCTGAGCTTACTTGGATTACTACGGAGTGTACTATTCAGATAAGATACAATATTTGAAATTAAATATTACGAAATATCGCTGTACTGATTTCTCCAGCACAACCAGATATTAAAACACACATTGATATAATATAAAACGATTGAATTATGCAAATGAAATATAATCAAACTTCTATAAATCACTATTGCTGTCGGTGATGCACTGTCTGGTTAATCAGTATTATGCTGACCTTCCTGTGGTTGAAAATTGAATCCAGAAGGAGTACCATGATTACAATTGGCAAATTAAAATAAATATTAAATTATTTTTCAACCAATTTCACAGTAATAAAATAAGCAATTATCTGACCTGCTGGACTAGGTAAATATACTTCATGCAGTACACGTCTGCATTTTATTTTTCTGCAGCCAACTTTTTTATTAAAGAACAAAACTGATTTCTTCAGAAGAAAGGTAAAGCCTAACAAACTGTGATAAAAAATCTCAATTAGATCTCTTCTTCATTCCAGCAACCACCTATCACAAAGAACCACTAATGACATGCCGAGCCACTTATGATGATCCTTGCTAGCCGCTCACTTCTAAGCAACAACAGTATTCCTCAGGCACACTCACATTTCCTTTCAGACAGTATTCCATCGATTTCGATATTTTATTTTGTGTGTATTATTTGTTCTATGTAATGGACACATGACATCAGCCAACAATCAAATTTTAAACTGTAAAACTGCATCAGATGAAACCATTCATCAATTATAGTTATCAGCCTGGGGCGGTATTACATCATCATTTGCAATTTAAATACAAAATAGATGTGCTAACTTAAGTAGTAAAAAAAAAAATCCAATAATTTATAGAATTGTAATACATAACACAATTCATAGGGTCAATGTAATGAACAATTAATTTCTAATTTTAGCTATTAGCATTAAATTTTGAATATATTTCAGGACTTGTGGCAAATACAATTGGATCTCTTCTTCTTTCCAGTCCCGATCATTCCCAAGCTGCCCCTTGATGAGACCTACTCTTTATGATGATCCTTGCTAGCCGCTCACATCTGAGAAACAACAGTATTCCATCGATTTCTATATTTTATTTTGTGTGCATTATTTGTTCTATGTAATGGACGCATGACATCAGCCAACAATCAAATTTTAAACTGTAAAACTGCATCAGATGAAACCATTCATCAATTATAGTTATCAGCCTGGGGCGGTATTACATCATCATTTGCAACTTACATACAAAATATACACCATCTACAGGAGTAAAAAAGATAATCCAATAAATTTATAGAATTGTAATTCCAATTGATAGTGTGAATGCGGTGAATAATTAATTCCAAATTTTAGCTTTTAACATTCAAATTTGTAAATATTTCAGAACGTATTGCAATACATAATAATTAAAGCCTTAAAAAAACATTTACTACACAATACCTGATAGGTAGGATAAAATAGATTAACTCAATCAGTTCAGTCTAAGATCTTGTGTAGGATGGTCGATGCACTATGGCTTGTATCAAGTACATTGATAAGAAGAAAACTCCGGATTCCTTCCGCTATTGAGGTGGTATAATCGAGATACAAGGCGTTTTGTCGATAGGCTAGCAGCTGATACAAATAGACCGATTACTCGTTTTGCAAATCAAAATATACCTCACTCCACATTTCACAGATTGAAAAGCCAGCGGCCGCATGGTGGTTTGAATAATCAGTGAACTTATTTAGATATAATACAGCAAACAGACTGGGGTCATTGGATCAACTAGTCGAATTAAATTATTTGCTTCATGCTATTTTGCCCGGGTCGCTTCTACCAATTTGAAAAAACATAGGAAAATAAAAAAATTTCTACATTATTTACACTACAAATCATAACTTAAAAATGTAACAAGTTAAATACAATTGATTCTTAATTTTAGGGTACATTTATTATCTCTATTTACATTACAGTTACTGATACACTCAGCGAGGGCAAGCGAATTCATTAGACACTTCATAATAGCATATAACAAAGTTACATCATAGTGTACCATATTTTATACTATTCCAAACGCATAAATTATTATTTGCGTTTAATAAATCGATTATTTTACAAAAAATAATAAATAAAATAAAAATAAAAATGTAACAAGTAAATCTTAAAATTACATCTTACACATCTATTAAAATGTAACCGTTTAAACCAAATCTGGCCGACCACAGCTAATAGTACTGAAAGAGCAATTACAAGAAGACTTGATCCGTTTAAACATTTTCCCATATTTTCCATAGAAATATAGAAATAAAAACCCACTCAACTCAGCCGTCTACATAGCACCTTTCAAAAGTTTTATTCAAAAAATTAACACCATTGGAAGTATTTAAATTACATTCAGTTCCTAAGAAAAAAATTTATCTTCATTTGTCCATGTCCTCAGGATGTCAACCACAATTTGTTGTCTGCAGTTTAAATCATGATTTCAAATTTACATTATCATTATTATTCTGAGCTTACTTGGATTACTACGGAGTGTACTATTCAGATAAGATACAATATTTGAAATTAAATATTACGAAATATCGCTGTACTGATTTCTCCAGCACAACCAGATATTAAAACACACATTGATATAATATAAAACGATTGAATTATGCAAATGAAATATAATCAAACTTCTATAAATCACTATTGCTGTCGGTGATGCACTGTCTGGTTAATCAGTATTATGCTGACCTTCCTGTGGTTGAAAATTGAATCCAGAAGGAGTACCATGATTACAATTGGCAAATTAAAATAAATATTAAATTATTTTTCAACCAATTTCACAGTAATAAAATAAGCAATTATCTGACCTGCTGGACTAGGTAAATATACTTCATGCAGTACACGTCTGCATTTTATTTTTCTGCAGCCAACTTTTTTATTAAAGAACAAAACTGATTTCTTCAGAAGAAAGGTAAAGCCTAACAAACTGTGATAAAAAATCTCAATTAGATCTCTTCTTCATTCCAGCAACCACCTATCACAAAGAACCACTAATGACATGCCGAGCCACTTATGATGATCCTTGCTAGCCGCTCACTTCTAAGCAACAACAGTATTCCTCAGGCACACGCACATTTCCTTTCAGACAGTATTCCATCGATTTCTATATTTTATTTTGTGTGTATTATTTGTTCTATGTAATGGACACATGACATCAGCCAACAATCAAATTTTAAACTGTAAAACTGCATCAGATGAAACCATTCATCAATTATAGTTATCAGCCTGGGGCGGTATTACATCATCATTTGCAATTTAAATAAAAAATAGATATGCTAACTTAAGTAGTAAAAAAAAAATCCAATAATTTATAGAATTGTAATACATAACACAATTCATAGTGTCAATGTAATGAACAATTAATTTCTAATTTTAGCTACTAGCATTAAATTTTGAATATATTTCAGGACTTGTGGCAAATACAATTGGATCTCTTCTTCTTTCCAGTCCCGATCATTCCCAAGCTGCCCCTTGATGAGACCTACTCTTTATGATGATCCTTGCTAGCCGCTCACATCTGAGAAACAACAGTATTCCATCGATTTCTATATTTTATTTTGTGTGCATTATTTGTTCTATGTAATGGACGCATGACATCAGCCAACAATCAAATTTTAAACTGTAAAACTGCATCAGATGAAACCATTCATCAATTATAGTTATCAGCCTGGGGCGGTATTACATCATCATTTGCAACTTACATACAAAATATACACCATCTACAGGAGTAAAAAAGATAATCCAATAAATTTATAGAATTGTAATTCCAATTGATAGTGTGAATGCGGTGAATAATTAATTCCAAATTTTAGCTTTTAACATTCAAATTTGTAAATATTTCAGAACGTATTGCAATACATAATAATTAAAGCCTTAAAAAAACATTTACTACACAATACCTGATAGGTAGGATAAAATAGATTAACTCAATCAGTTCAGTCTAAGATCTTGTGTAGGATGGTCGATGCACTATGGCTTGTATCAAGTACATTGATAAGAAGAAAACTCCGGATTCCTTCCGCTATTGAGGTGGTATAATCGAGATACAAGGCGTTTTGTCGATAGGCTGGCAGCTGATACAAATAGACCGATTACTCGTTTTGCAAATCAAAATATACCTCACTCCACATTTCACAGATTGAAAAGCCAGCGGCCGCATGGTAGTTTGAATAATCAGTGAACTTATTTAGATATAATACAGCAAACAGACTGGGGTCATTGGATCAACTAGTCGAATTAAATTATTTGCTTCATGCTACTTTGCCCGGGTCGCTTCTACCAATTTGAAAAAACATAGGAAAATAAAAAAATTTCTACATTATTTACACTACAAATCATAACTTAAAAATGTAACAAGTTAAATACAATTGATTCTTAATTTTAGGGTACATTTATTATCTATATTTACATTACAGTTACTGATACACTCAGCGAGGGCAAGTGAATTCATTAGACACTTCATAATAGCGTATAACAAAGTTACATCATAGTGTACCATATTTTAGAACATACATACTATTCCAAACGCATAAATTAATATTTGCTGTTAATAAATCGATTATTTTTAAAAAAATAATAAATAAAATAAAAATAAAAATGTAACAAGTAAATCTTAAAATTACATCTTACACATCTATTAAAATGTAACCGTTTAAACCAAATCTGGCCGACCACAGCTAATAGTACTGAAAGAGCAATTACAAGAAGACTTGATCCGTTTAAACATTTTCCCATATTTTCCATAGAAATATAGAAATAAAAACCCACTCAACTCAGCCGTCTACATAGCACCTTTCAAAAGTTTTATTCAAAAAATTAACACCATTGGAAGTATTTAAATTACATTCAGTTCCTAAGAAAAAAATTTATCTTCATTTGTCCATGTCCTCAGGATGTCAACCACAATTTGTTGTCTGCAGTTTAAATCATGATTTCAAATTTACATTATCATTATTATTCTGAGCTTACTTGGATTACTACGGAGTGTACTATTCAGATAAGATACAATATTTGAAATTAAATATTACGAAATATCGCTGTACTGATTTCTCCAGCACAACCAGATATTAAAACACACATTGATATAATATAAAACGATTGAATTATGCAAATGAAATATAATCAAACTTCTATAAATCACTATTGCTGTCGGTGATGCACTGTCTGGTTAATCAATATTATGCTGACCTTCCGGTGGTTGAAAATTGAATCCAGAAGGAGTACCATGATTACAATTGGCAAATTAAAATAAATATTAAATTATTTTTCAACCAATTTCACAGTAATAAAATAAGCAATTATCTGACCTGCTGGACTAGGTAAATATACTTCATGCAGTACACGTCTGCATTTTATTTTTCTGCAGCCAACTTTTTTATTAAAGAACAAAACTGATTTCTTCAGAAGAAAGGTAAAGCCTAACAAACTGTGATAAAAAATCTCAATTAGATCTCTTCTTCATTCCAGCAACCACCTATCACAAAGAACCACTAATGACATGCCGAGCCACTTATGATGATCCTTGCTAGCCGCTCACTTCTAAGCAACAACAGTATTCCTCAGGCACACTCACATTTCCTTTCAGGTATTCCATCGATTTCTATATTTTATTTTGTGTGTATTATTTGTTCTATGTAATGGACACATGACATCAGCCAACAATCAAATTTTAAACTGTAAAACTGCATCAGATGAAACCATTCATCAATTATAGTTATCAGCCTGGGGCGGTATTACATCATCATTTGCAATTTAAATAAAAAATAGATATGCTAACTTAAGTAGTAAAAAAAAAATCCAATAATTTATAGAATTGTAATACATAACACAATTCATAGTGTCAATGTAATGAACAATTAATTTCTAATTTTAGCTACTAGCATTAAATTTTGAATATATTTCAGGACTTGTGGCAAATACAATTGGATCTCTTCTTCTTTCCAGTCCCGATCATTCCCAAGCTGCCCCTTGATGAGACCTACTCTTTATGATGATCCTTGCTAGCCGCTCACATCTGAGAAACAACAGTATTCCATCGATTTCTATATTTTATTTTGTGTGCATTATTTGTTCTATGTAATGGACGCATGACATCAGCCAACAATCAAATTTTAAACTGTAAAACTGCATCAGATGAAACCATTCATCAATTATAGTTATCAGCCTGGGGCGGTATTACATCATCATTTGCAACTTACATACAAAATATACACCATCTACAGGAGTAAAAAAGATAATCCAATAAATTTATAGAATTGTAATTCCAATTGATAGTGTGAATGCGGTGAATAATTAATTCCAAATTTTAGCTTTTAACATTCAAATTTGTAAATATTTCAGAACGTATTGCAATACATAATAATTAAAGCCTTAAAAAAACATTTACTACACAATACCTGATAGGTAGGATAAAATAGATTAACTCAATCAGTTCAGTCTAAGATCTTGTGTAGGATGGTCGATGCACTATGGCTTGTATCAAGTACATTGATAAGAAGAAAACTCCGGATTCCTTCCGCTATTGAGGTGGTATAATCGAGATACAAGGCGTTTTGTCGATAGGCTGGCAGCTGATACAAATAGACCGATTACTCGTTTTGCAAATCAAAATATACCTCACTCCACATTTCACAGATTGAAAAGCCAGCGGCCGCATGGTAGTTTGAATAATCAGTGAACTTATTTAGATATAATACAGCAAACAGACTGGGGTCATTGGATCAACTAGTCGAATTAAATTATTTGCTTCATGCTACTTTGCCCGGGTCGCTTCTACCAATTTGAAAAAACATAGGAAAATAAAAAAATTTCTACATTATTTACACTACAAATCATAACTTAAAAATGTAACAAGTTAAATACAATTGATTCTTAATTTTAGGGTACATTTATTATCTATATTTACATTACAGTTACTGATACACTCAGCGAGGGCAAGTGAATTCATTAGACACTTCATAATAGCGTATAACAAAGTTACATCATAGTGTACCATATTTTAGAACATACATACTATTCCAAACGCATAAATTAATATTTGCTGTTAATAAATCGATTATTTTAAAAAAAATAATAAATAAAATAAAAATAAAAATGTAACAAGTAAATCTTAAAATTACATCTTACACATCTATTAAAATGTAACCGTTTAAACCAAATCTGGCCGACCACAGCTAATAGTACTGAAAGAGCAATTACAAGAAGACTTGATCCGTTTAAACATTTTCCCATATTTTCCATAGAAATATAGAAATAAAAACCCACTCAACTCAGCCGTCTACATAGCACCTTTCAAAAGTTTTATTCAAAAAATTAACACCATTGGAAGTATTTAAATTACATTCAGTTCCTAAGAAAAAAATTTATCTTCATTTGTCCATGTCCTCAGGATGTCAACCACAATTTGTTGTCTGCAGTTTAAATCATGATTTCAAATTTACATTATCATTATTATTCTGAGCTTACTTGGATTACTACGGAGTGTACTATTCAGATAAGATACAATATTTGAAATTAAATATTACGAAATATCGCTGTACTGATTTCTCCAGCACAACCAGATATTAAAACACACATTGATATAATATAAAACGATTGAATTATGCAAATGAAATATAATCAAACTTCTATAAATCACTATTGCTGTCGGTGATGCACTGTCTGGTTAATCAGTATTATGCTGACCTTCCGGTGGTTGAAAATTGAATCCAGAAGGAGTACCATGATTACAATTGGCAAATTAAAATAAATATTAAATTATTTTTCAACCAATTTCACAGTAATAAAATAAGCAATTATCTGACCTGCTGGACTGGGTAAATATACTTCATGCAGTACACGTCTGCATTTTATTTTTCTGCGGCCAACTTTTTTATTAAAGAACAAAACTGATTTCTTCAGAAGAAAGGTAAAGCCTAACAAACTGTGATAAAAAATCTCAATTAGATCTCTTCTTCATTCCAGCAACCACCTATCACAAAGAACCACTAATGACATGCCGAGCCACTTATGATGATCCTTGCTAGCCGCTCACTTCTAAGCAACAACAGTATTCCTCAGGCACACTCACATTTCCTTTCAGACAGTATTCCATCGATTTCGATATTTTATTTTGTGTGTATTATTTGTTCTATGTAATGGACACATGACATCAGCCAACAATCAAATTTTAAACTGTAAAACTGCATCAGATGAAACCATTCATCAATTATAGTTATCAGCCTGGGGCGGTATTACATCATCATTTCCAATTTAAATACAAAATAGATATGCTAACTAAAGTAGTAAAAAAAAAATCCAATAATTTATAGACTTGTAATACATAACACAATTCATAGTGTCAATGTAATGAACAATTAATTTCTAATTTTAGCTACTAGCATTAAATTTTGAATATATTTCAGGACTTGTGGCAAATACAATTGGAACTCTTCTTCTTTCCAGTGCCGATCATTCCCAAGCTGCCCCTTGATGAGACCTACTCTTTATGATGATCCTTGCTAGCCGCTCACATCTGAGAAACAACAGTATTCCTCAGGCACACTCACATTTCCCTTCAGACAGTATTCCATCGATTTCTATATTTTATTTTGTGTGCATTATTTGTTCTATGTAATGGACGCATGACATCAGCCAACAATCAAATTTTAAACTGTAAAACTGCATCAGATGAAACCATTCATCAATTATAGTTATCAGCCTGGGGCGGTATTACATCATCATTTGCAACTTACATACAAAATATACACCATCTACAGGAGTAAAAAAGATAATCCAATAAATTTATAGAATTGTAATTCCAATTGATAGTGTGAATGCGGTGAATAATTAATTCCAAATTTTAGCTTTCAACATTCAAATTTGTAAATATTTCAGAACGTATTGCAATACATAATAATTAAAGCCTTAAAAAAACAGTTACTACACAATACCTGATAGGTAGGATAAAATAGATTAACTCAATCAGTTCAGTCTAAGATCTTGTGTAGGATGGTCGATGCACTATGGCTTGTATCAAGTACATTGATAAGAAGAAAACTCCGGATTCCTTCTGCTATTGAGGTGGTATAATCGAGATACAAGGCGTTTTGTCGATAGGCTGGCAGCTGATACAAATAGACCGATTACTCGTTTTGCAAATCAAAATATACCTCACTCCACATTTCACAGATTGAAAAGCCAGCGGCCGCATGGTAGTTTGAATAATCAGTGAACTTATTTAGATATAATACAGCAAACAGACTGGGGTCATTGGATCAACTAGTCGAATTAAATTATTTGCTTCATGCTATTTTGCCCGGGTCGCTTCTACCAATTTGAAAAAACATAGGAAAATAAAAAAATTTCTACATTATTTACACTACAAATCATAACTTAAAAATGTAACAAGTTAAATACAATTGATTCTTAATTTAAGGGTACATTTATTATCTCTATTTACATTACAGTTACTGATACACTCAGCGAGGGCAAGTGAATTCATTAGACACTTCATAATAGCATATAACAAAGTTACATCATAGTGTACCATATTTTAGAACATACATACTATTCCAAACGCATAAATTAATATTTGCTGTTAATAAATCGTTTATTTTAAAAAAAATAATAAATAAAATAAAAATAAAAATGTAACAAGTAAATCTTAAAATTACATCTTACACATCTATTAAAATGTAACCGTTTAAACCAAATCTGGCCGACCACAGCTAATAGTACTGAAAGAGCAATTACAAGAAGACTTGATCCGTTTAAACATTTTCCCATATTTTCCATAGAAATATAGAAATAAAAACCCACTCAACTCAGCCGTCTACATAGCACCTTTCAAAAGTTTTATTCAAAAAATTAACACCATTGGAAGTATTTAAATTACATTCAGTTCCTAAGAAAAAAATTTATCTTCATTTGTCCATGTCCTCAGGATGTCAACCACAATTTGTTGTCTGCAGTTTAAATCATGATTTCAAATTTACATTATCATTATTATTCTGAGCTTACTTGGATTACTACGGAGTGTACTATTCAGATAAGATACAATATTTGAAATTAAATATTACGAAATATCGCTGTACTGATTTCTCCAGCACAACCAGATATTAAAACACACATTGATATAATATAAAACGATTGAATTATGCAAATGAAATATAATCAAACTTCTATAAATCACTATTGCTGTCGGTGATGCACTGTCTGGTTAATCAGTATTATGCTGACCTTCCAGTGGTTGAAAATTGAATCCAGAAGGAGTACCATGATTACAATTGGCAAATTAAAATAAATATTAAATTATTTTTCAACCAATTTCACAGTAATAAAATAAGCAATTATCTGACCTGCTGGACTGGGTAAATATACTTCATGCAGTACACATCTGCATTTTATTTTTCTGCAGCCAACTTTTTTATTAAAGAACAAAACTGATTTCTTCAGAAGAAAGGTAAAGCCTAACAAACTGTGATAAAAAATCTCAATTAGATCTCTTCTTCATTCCAGCAACCACCTATCACAAAGAACCACTAATGACATGCCGAGCCACTTATGATGATCCTTGCTAGCCGCTCACTTCTAAGCAACAACAGTATTCCTCAGGCACACTCACATTTCCTTTCAGACAGTATTCCATCGATTTCGATATTTTATTTTGTGTGTATTATTTGTTCTATGTAATGGACACATGACATCAGCCAACAATCAAATTTTAAACTGTAAAACTGCATCAGATGAAACCATTCATCAATTATAGTTATCAGCCTGGGGCGGTATTACATCATCATTTGCAATTTAAATACAAAATAGATATGCTAACTTAAGTAGTAAAAAAAAAATCCAATAATTTATAGAATTGTAATACATAACACAATTCATAGTGTCAATGTAATGAACAATTAATTTCTAATTTTAGCAACTAGCATTAAATTTTGAATATATTTCAGGACTTGTGGCAAATACAATTGGATCTCTTCTTCTTTCCAGTCCCGATCATTCCCAAGCTGCCCCTTGATGAGACCTACTCTTTATGATGATCCTTGCTAGCCGCTCACATCTGAGAAACAACAGTATTCCTCAGGCACACTCACATTTCCCTTCAGACAGTATTCCATCGATTTCTATATTTTATTTTGTGTGCATTATTTGTTCTATGTAATGGACGCATGACATCAGCCAACAATCAAATTTTAAACTGTAAAACTGCATCAGATGAAACCATTCATCAATTATAGTTATCAGCCTGGGGCGGTATTACATCATCATTTGCAACTTACATACAAAATATACACCATCTACAGGAGTAAAAAAGATAATCCAATAAATTTATAGAATTGTAATTCCAATTGATAGTGTGAATGCGGTGAATAATTAATTCCAAATTTTAGCTTTCAACATTCAAATTTGTAAATATTTCAGAACGTATTGCAATACATAATAATTAAAGCCTTAAAAAAACAGTTACTACACAATACCTGATAGGTAGGATAAAATAGATTAACTCAATCAGTTCAGTCTAAGATCTTGTGTAGGATGGTCGATGCACTATGGCTTGTATCAAGTACATTGATAAGAAGAAAACTCCGGATTCCTTCTGCTATTGAGGTGGTATAATCGAGATACAAGGCGTTTTGTCGATAGGCTGGCAGCTGATACAAATAGACCGATTACTCGTTTTGCAAATCAAAATATACCTCACTCCACATTTCACAGATTGAAAAGCCAGTGGCCGCATGGTAGTTTGAATAATCAGTGAACTTATTTAGATATAATACAGCAAACAGACTGGGGTCATTGGATCAACTAGTCGAATTAAATTATTTGCTTCATGCTATTTTGCCCGGGTCGCTTCTACCAATTTGAAAAAACATAGGAAAATAAAAAAATTTCTACATTATTTACACTACAAATCATAACTTAAAAATGTAACAAGTTAAATACAACTGATTCTTAATTTTAGGGTACATTTATTATCTCTATTTACATTACAGTTACTGATACACTCAGCGAGGGCAAGTGAATTCATTAGACACTTCATAATAGCGTATAACAAAGTTACATCATAGTGTACCATATTTTAGAACATACATACTATTCCAAACGCATAAATTAATATTTGCTGTTAATAAATCGATTATTTTACAAAAAATAATAAATAAAATAAAAATAAAAATGTAACAAGTAAATCTTAAAATTACATCTTACACATCTATTAAAATGTAACCGTTTAAACCAAATCTGGCCGACCACAGCTAATAGTACTGAAAGAGCAATTACAAGAAGACTTGATCCGTTTAAACATTTTCCCATATTTTCCATAGAAATATAGAAATAAAAACCCACTCAACTCAGCCGTCTACATAGCACCTTTCAAAAGTTTTATTCAAAAAATTAACACCATTGGAAGTATTTAAATTACATTCAGTTCCTAAGAAAAAAATTTATCTTCATTTGTCCATGTCCTCAGGATGTCAACCACAATTTGTTGTCTGCAGTTTAAATCATGATTTCAAATTTACATTATCATTATTATTCTGAGCTTACTTGGATTACTACGGAGTGTACTATTCAGATAAGATACAATATTTGAAATTAAATATTACGAAATATCGCTGTACTGATTTCTCCAGCACAACCAGATATTAAAACACACATTGATATAATATAAAACGATTGAATTATGCAAATGAAATATAATCAAACTTCTATAAATCACTATTGCTGTCGGTGATGCACTGTCTGGTTAATCAGTATTATGCTGACCTTCCTGTGGTTGAAAATTGAATCCAGAAGGAGTACCATGATTACAATTGGCAAATTAAAATAAATATTAAATTATTTTTCAACCAATTTCACAGTAATAAAATAAGCAATTATCTGACCTGCTGGACTAGGTAAATATACTTCATGCAGTACACGTCTGCATTTTATTTTTCTGCAGCCAACTTTTTTATTAAAGAACAAAACTGATTTCTTCAGAAGAAAGGTAAAGCCTAACAAACTGTGATAAAAAATCTCAATTAGATCTCTTCTTCATTCCAGCAACCACCTATCACAAAGAACCACTAATGACATGCCGAGCCACTTATGATGATCCTTGCTAGCCGCTCACTTCTAAGCAACAACAGTATTCCTCAGGCACACGCACATTTCCTTTCAGACAGTATTCCATCGATTTCGATATTTTATTTTGTGTGTATTATTTGTTCTATGTAATGGACACATGACATCAGCCAACAATCAAATTTTAAACTGTAAAACTGCATCAGATGAAACCATTCATCAATTATAGTTATCAGCCTGGGGCGGTATTACATCATCATTTGCAATTTAAATACAAAATAGATGTGCTAACTTAAGTAGTAAAAAAAAAAATCCAATAATTTATAGAATTGTAATACATAACACAATTCATAGGGTCAATGTAATGAACAATTAATTTCTAATTTTAGCTATTAGCATTAAATTTTGAATATATTTCAGGACTTGTGGCAAATACAATTGGATCTCTTCTTCTTTCCAGTCCCGATCATTCCCAAGCTGCCCCTTGATGAGACCTACTCTTTATGATGATCCTTGCTAGCCGCTCACATCTGAGAAACAACAGTATTCCATCGATTTCTATATTTTATTTTGTGTGCATTATTTGTTCTATGTAATGGACGCATGACATCAGCCAACAATCAAATTTTAAACTGTAAAACTGCATCAGATGAAACCATTCATCAATTATAGTTATCAGCCTGGGGCAGTATTACATCATCATTTGCAACTTACATACAAAATATACACCATCTACAGGAGTAAAAAAGATAATCCAATAAATTTATAGAATTGTAATTCCAATTGATAGTGTGAATGCGGTGAATAATTAATTCCAAATTTTAGCTTTTAACATTCAAATTTGTAAATATTTCAGAACGTATTGCAATACATAATAATTAAAGCCTTAAAAAAACATTTACTACACAATACCTGATAGGTAGTATAAAATAGATTAACTCAATCAGTTCAGTCTAAGATCTTGTGTAGGATGGTCAATGCACTATGGCTTGTATCAAGTACATTGATAAGAAGAAAACTCCGGATTCCTTCTGCTATTGAGGTGGTATAATCGAGATACAAGGCGTTTTGTCGATAGGCTGGCAGCTGATACAAATAGACCGATTACTCGTTTTGCAAATCAAAATATACCTCACTCCACATTTCACAGATTGAAAAGCCAGCGGCCGCATGGTAGTTTGAATAATCAGTGAACTTATTTAGATATAATACAGCAAACAGACTGGGGTCATTGGATCAACTAGTCGAATTAAATTATTTGCTTCATGCTATTTTGCCCGGGTCGCTTCTACCAATTTGAAAAAACATAGGAAAATAAAAAAATTTCTACATTATTTACACTACAAATCATAACTTAAAAATGTAACAAGTTAAATACAATTGATTCTTAATTTTAGGGTACATTTATTATCTCTATTTACATTACAGTTACTGATACACTCAGCGAGGGCAAGTGAATTCATTAGACACTTCATAATAGCATATAACAAAGTTACATCATAGTGTACCATATTTTAGAACATACATACTATTCCAAACGCATAAATTATTATTTGCTGTTAATAAATCGATTATTTTACAAAAAATAATAAATAAAATAAAAATAAAAATGTAACAAGTAAATCTTAAAATTACATCTTACACATCTATTAAAATGTAACCGTTTAAACCAAATCTGGCCGACCACAGCTAATAGTACTGAAAGAGCAATTACAAGAAGACTTGATCCGTTTAAACATTTTCCCATATTTTCCATAGAAATATAGAAATAAAAACCCACTCAACTCAGCCGTCTACATAGCACCTTTCAAAAGTTTTATTCAAAAAATTAACACCATTGGAAGTATTTAAATTACATTCAGTTCCTAAGAAAAAAATTTATCTTCATTTGTCCATGTCCTCAGGATGTCAACCACAATTTGTTGTCTGCAGTTTAAATCATGATTTCAAATTTACATTATCATTATTATTCTGAGCTTACTTGGATTACTACGGAGTGTACTATTCAGATAAGATACAATATTTGAAATTAAATATTACGAAATATCGCTGTACTGATTTCTCCAGCACAACCAGATATTAAAACACACATTGATATAATATAAAACGATTGAATTATGCAAATGAAATATAATCAAACTTCTATAAATCACTATTGCTGTCGGTGATGCACTGTCTGGTTAATCAGTATTATGCTGACCTTCCTGTGGTTGAAAATTGAATCCAGAAGGAGTACCATGATTACAATTGGCAAATTAAAATAAATATTAAATTATTTTTCAACCAATTTCACAGTAATAAAATAAGCAATTATCTGACCTGCTGGACTAGGTAAATATACTTCATGCAGTACACGTCTGCATTTTATTTTTCTGCAGCCAACTTTTTTATTAAAGAACAAAACTGATTTCTTCAGAAGAAAGGTAAAGCCTAACAAACTGTGATAAAAAATCTCAATTAGATCTCTTCTTCATTCCAGCAACCACCTATCACAAAGAACCACTAATGACATGCCGAGCCACTTATGATGATCCTTGCTAGCCGCTCACTTCTAAGCAACAACAGTATTCCTCAGGCACACGCACATTTCCTTTCAGACAGTATTCCATCGATTTCGATATTTTATTTTGTGTGTATTATTTGTTCTATGTAATGGACACATGACATCAGCCAACAATCAAATTTTAAACTGTAAAACTGCATCAGATGAAACCATTCATCAATTATAGTTATCAGCCTGGGGCGGTATTACATCATCATTTGCAATTTAAATACAAAATAGATGTGCTAACTTAAGTAGTAAAAAAAAAAATCCAATAATTTATAGAATTGTAATACATAACACAATTCATAGGGTCAATGTAATGAACAATTAATTTCTAATTTTAGCTATTAGCATTAAATTTTGAATATATTTCAGGACTTGTGGCAAATACAATTGGATCTCTTCTTCTTTCCAGTCCCGATCATTCCCAAGCTGCCCCTTGATGAGACCTACTCTTTATGATGATCCTTGCTAGCCGCTCACATCTGAGAAACAACAGTATTCCATCGATTTCTATATTTTATTTTGTGTGCATTATTTGTTCTATGTAATGGACGCATGACATCAGCCAACAATCAAATTTTAAACTGTAAAACTGCATCAGATGAAACCATTCATCAATTATAGTTATCAGCCTGGGGCAGTATTACATCATCATTTGCAACTTACATACAAAATATACACCATCTACAGGAGTAAAAAAGATAATCCAATAAATTTATAGAATTGTAATTCCAATTGATAGTGTGAATGCGGTGAATAATTAATTCCAAATTTTAGCTTTTAACATTCAAATTTGTAAATATTTCAGAACGTATTGCAATACATAATAATTAAAGCCTTAAAAAAACATTTACTACACAATACCTGATAGGTAGTATAAAATAGATTAACTCAATCAGTTCAGTCTAAGATCTTGTGTAGGATGGTCAATGCACTATGGCTTGTATCAAGTACATTGATAAGAAGAAAACTCCGGATTCCTTCTGCTATTGAGGTGGTATAATCGAGATACAAGGCGTTTTGTCGATAGGCTGGCAGCTGATACAAATAGACCGATTACTCGTTTTGCAAATCAAAATATACCTCACTCCACATTTCACAGATTGAAAAGCCAGCGGCCGCATGGTAGTTTGAATAATCAGTGAACTTATTTAGATATAATACAGCAAACAGACTGGGGTCATTGGATCAACTAGTCGAATTAAATTATTTGCTTCATGCTATTTTGCCCGGGTCGCTTCTACCAATTTGAAAAAACATAGGAAAATAAAAAAATTTCTACATTATTTACACTACAAATCATAACTTAAAAATGTAACAAGTTAAATACAATTGATTCTTAATTTTAGGGTACATTTATTATCTCTATTTACATTACAGTTACTGATACACTCAGCGAGGGCAAGTGAATTCATTAGACACTTCATAATAGCATATAACAAAGTTACATCATAGTGTACCATATTTTAGAACATACATACTATTCCAAACGCATAAATTATTATTTGCTGTTAATAAATCGATTATTTTACAAAAAATAATAAATAAAATAAAAATAAAAATGTAACAAGTAAATCTTAAAATTACATCTTACACATCTATTAAAATGTAACCGTTTAAACCAAATCTGGCCGACCACAGCTAATAGTACTGAAAGAGCAATTACAAGAAGACTTGATCCGTTTAAACATTTTCCCATATTTTCCATAGAAATATAGAAATAAAAACCCACTCAACTCAGCCGTCTACATAGCACCTTTCAAAAGTTTTATTCAAAAAATTAACACCATTGGAAGTATTTAAATTACATTCAGTTCCTAAGAAAAAAATTTATCTTCATTTGTCCATGTCCTCAGGATGTCAACCACAATTTGTTGTCTGCAGTTTAAATCATGATTTCAAATTTACATTATCATTATTATTCTGAGCTTACTTGGATTACTACGGAGTGTACTATTCAGATAAGATACAATATTTGAAATTAAATATTACGAAATATCGCTGTACTGATTTCTCCAGCACAACCAGATATTAAAACACACATTGATATAATATAAAACGATTGAATTATGCAAATGAAATATAATCAAACTTCTATAAATCACTATTGCTGTCGGTGATGCACTGTCTGGTTAATCAGTATTATGCTGACCTTCCTGTGGTTGAAAATTGAATCCAGAAGGAGTACCATGATTACAATTGGCAAATTAAAATAAATATTAAATTATTTTTCAACCAATTTCACAGTAATAAAATAAGCAATTATCTGACCTGCTGGACTAGGTAAATATACTTCATGCAGTACACGTCTGCATTTTATTTTTCTGCAGCCAACTTTTTTATTAAAGAACAAAACTGATTTCTTCAGAAGAAAGGTAAAGCCTAACAAACTGTGATAAAAAATCTCAATTAGATCTCTTCTTCATTCCAGCAACCACCTATCACAAAGAACCACTAATGACATGCCGAGCCACTTATGATGATCCTTGCTAGCCGCTCACTTCTAAGCAACAACAGTATTCCTCAGGCACACGCACATTTCCTTTCAGACAGTATTCCATCGATTTCGATATTTTATTTTGTGTGTATTATTTGTTCTATGTAATGGACACATGACATCAGCCAACAATCAAATTTTAAACTGTAAAACTGCATCAGATGAAACCATTCATCAATTATAGTTATCAGCCTGGGGCGGTATTACATCATCATTTGCAATTTAAATACAAAATAGATGTGCTAACTTAAGTAGTAAAAAAAAAAATCCAATAATTTATAGAATTGTAATACATAACACAATTCATAGGGTCAATGTAATGAACAATTAATTTCTAATTTTAGCTATTAGCATTAAATTTTGAATATATTTCAGGACTTGTGGCAAATACAATTGGATCTCTTCTTCTTTCCAGTCCCGATCATTCCCAAGCTGCCCCTTGATGAGACCTACTCTTTATGATGATCCTTGCTAGCCGCTCACATCTGAGAAACAACAGTATTCCATCGATTTCTATATTTTATTTTGTGTGCATTATTTGTTCTATGTAATGGACGCATGACATCAGCCAACAATCAAATTTTAAACTGTAAAACTGCATCAGATGAAACCATTCATCAATTATAGTTATCAGCCTGGGGCAGTATTACATCATCATTTGCAACTTACATACAAAATATACACCATCTACAGGAGTAAAAAAGATAATCCAATAAATTTATAGAATTGTAATTCCAATTGATAGTGTGAATGCGGTGAATAATTAATTCCAAATTTTAGCTTTTAACATTCAAATTTGTAAATATTTCAGAACGTATTGCAATACATAATAATTAAAGCCTTAAAAAAACATTTACTACACAATACCTGATAGGTAGTATAAAATAGATTAACTCAATCAGTTCAGTCTAAGATCTTGTGTAGGATGGTCAATGCACTATGGCTTGTATCAAGTACATTGATAAGAAGAAAACTCCGGATTCCTTCTGCTATTGAGGTGGTATAATCGAGATACAAGGCGTTTTGTCGATAGGCTGGCAGCTGATACAAATAGACCGATTACTCGTTTTGCAAATCAAAATATACCTCACTCCACATTTCACAGATTGAAAAGCCAGCGGCCGCATGGTAGTTTGAATAATCAGTGAACTTATTTAGATATAATACAGCAAACAGACTGGGGTCATTGGATCAACTAGTCGAATTAAATTATTTGCTTCATGCTATTTTGCCCGGGTCGCTTCTACCAATTTGAAAAAACATAGGAAAATAAAAAAATTTCTACATTATTTACACTACAAATCATAACTTAAAAATGTAACAAGTTAAATACAATTGATTCTTAATTTTAGGGTACATTTATTATCTCTATTTACATTACAGTTACTGATACACTCAGCGAGGGCAAGTGAATTCATTAGACACTTCATAATAGCATATAACAAAGTTACATCATAGTGTACCATATTTTAGAACATACATACTATTCCAAACGCATAAATTATTATTTGCTGTTAATAAATCGATTATTTTACAAAAAATAATAAATAAAATAAAAATAAAAATGTAACAAGTAAATCTTAAAATTACATCTTACACATCTATTAAAATGTAACCGTTTAAACCAAATCTGGCCGACCACAGCTAATAGTACTGAAAGAGCAATTACAAGAAGACTTGATCCGTTTAAACATTTTCCCATATTTTCCATAGAAATATAGAAATAAAAACCCACTCAACTCAGCCGTCTACATAGCACCTTTCAAAAGTTTTATTCAAAAAATTAACACCATTGGAAGTATTTAAATTACATTCAGTTCCTAAGAAAAAAATTTATCTTCATTTGTCCATGTCCTCAGGATGTCAACCACAATTTGTTGTCTGCAGTTTAAATCATGATTTCAAATTTACATTATCATTATTATTCTGAGCTTACTTGGATTACTACGGAGTGTACTATTCAGATAAGATACAATATTTGAAATTAAATATTACGAAATATCGCTGTACTGATTTCTCCAGCACAACCAGATATTAAAACACACATTGATATAATATAAAACGATTGAATTATGCAAATGAAATATAATCAAACTTCTATAAATCACTATTGCTGTCGGTGATGCACTGTCTGGTTAATCAGTATTATGCTGACCTTCCTGTGGTTGAAAATTGAATCCAGAAGGAGTACCATGATTACAATTGGCAAATTAAAATAAATATTAAATTATTTTTCAACCAATTTCACAGTAATAAAATAAGCAATTATCTGACCTGCTGGACTAGGTAAATATACTTCATGCAGTACACGTCTGCATTTTATTTTTCTGCAGCCAACTTTTTTATTAAAGAACAAAACTGATTTCTTCAGAAGAAAGGTAAAGCCTAACAAACTGTGATAAAAAATCTCAATTAGATCTCTTCTTCATTCCAGCAACCACCTATCACAAAGAACCACTAATGACATGCCGAGCCACTTATGATGATCCTTGCTAGCCGCTCACTTCTAAGCAACAACAGTATTCCTCAGGCACACTCACATTTCCTTTCAGACAGTATTCCATCGATTTCGATATTTTATTTTGTGTGTATTATTTGTTCTATGTAATGGACACATGACATCAGCCAACAATCAAATTTTAAACTGTAAAACTGCATCAGATGAAACCATTCATCAATTATAGTTATCAGCCTGGGGCGGTATTACATCATCATTTGCAATTTAAATACAAAATAGATGTGCTAACTTAAGTAGTAAAAAAAAAAATCCAATAATTTATAGAATTGTAATACATAACACAATTCATAGGGTCAATGTAATGAACAATTAATTTCTAATTTTAGCTATTAGCATTAAATTTTGAATATATTTCAGGACTTGTGGCAAATACAATTGGATCTCTTCTTCTTTCCAGTCCCGATCATTCCCAAGCTGCCCCTTGATGAGACCTACTCTTTATGATGATCCTTGCTAGCCGCTCACATCTGAGAAACAACAGTATTCCATCGATTTCTATATTTTATTTTGTGTGCATTATTTGTTCTATGTAATGGACGCATGACATCAGCCAACAATCAAATTTTAAACTGTAAAACTGCATCAGATGAAACCATTCATCAATTATAGTTATCAGCCTGGGGCGGTATTACATCATCATTTGCAACTTACATACAAAATATACACCATCTACAGGAGTAAAAAAGATAATCCAATAAATTTATAGAATTGTAATTCCAATTGATAGTGTGAATGCGGTGAATAATTAATTCCAAATTTTAGCTTTTAACATTCAAATTTGTAAATATTTCAGAACGTATTGCAATACATAATAATTAAAGCCTTAAAAAAACATTTACTACACAATACCTGATAGGTAGGATAAAATAGATTAACTCAATCAGTTCAGTCTAAGATCTTGTGTAGGATGGTCGATGCACTATGGCTTGTATCAAGTACATTGATAAGAAGAAAACTCCGGATTCCTTCCGCTATTGAGGTGGTATAATCGAGATACAAGGCGTTTTGTCGATAGGCTGGCAGCTGATACAAATAGACCGATTACTCGTTTTGCAAATCAAAATATACCTCACTCCACATTTCACAGATTGAAAAGCCAGCGGCCGCATGGTGGTTTGAATAATCAGTGAACTTATTTAGATATAATACAGCAAACAGACTGGGGTCATTGGATCAACTAGTCGAATTAAATTATTTGCTTCATGCTATTTTGCCCGGGTCGCTTCTACCAATTTGAAAAAACATAGGAAAATAAAAAAATTTCTACATTATTTACACTACAAATCATAACTTAAAAATGTAACAAGTTAAATACAATTGATTCTTAATTTTAGGGTACATTTATTATCTCTATTTACATTACAGTTACTGATACACTCAGCGAGGGCAAGCGAATTCATTAGACACTTCATAATAGCATATAACAAAGTTACATCATAGTGTACCATATTTTATACTATTCCAAACGCATAAATTATTATTTGCGTTTAATAAATCGATTATTTTACAAAAAATAATAAATAAAATAAAAATAAAAATGTAACAAGTAAATCTTAAAATTACATCTTACACATCTATTAAAATGTAACCGTTTAAACCAAATCTGGCCGACCACAGCTAATAGTACTGAAAGAGCAATTACAAGAAGACTTGATCCGTTTAAACATTTTCCCATATTTTCCATAGAAATATAGAAATAAAAACCCACTCAACTCAGCCGTCTACATAGCACCTTTCAAAAGTTTTATTCAAAAAATTAACACCATTGGAAGTATTTAAATTACATTCAGTTCCTAAGAAAAAAATTTATCTTCATTTGTCCATGTCCTCAGGATGTCAACCACAATTTGTTGTCTGCAGTTTAAATCATGATTTCAAATTTACATTATCATTATTATTCTGAGCTTACTTGGATTACTACGGAGTGTACTATTCAGATAAGATACAATATTTGAAATTAAATATTACGAAATATCGCTGTACTGATTTCTCCAGCACAACCAGATATTAAAACACACATTGATATAATATAAAACGATTGAATTATGCAAATGAAATATAATCAAACTTCTATAAATCACTATTGCTGTCGGTGATGCACTGTCTGGTTAATCAGTATTATGCTGACCTTCCTGTGGTTGAAAATTGAATCCAGAAGGAGTACCATGATTACAATTGGCAAATTAAAATAAATATTAAATTATTTTTCAACCAATTTCACAGTAATAAAATAAGCAATTATCTGACCTGCTGGACTAGGTAAATATACTTCATGCAGTACACGTCTGCATTTTATTTTTCTGCAGCCAACTTTTTTATTAAAGAACAAAACTGATTTCTTCAGAAGAAAGGTAAAGCCTAACAAACTGTGATAAAAAATCTCAATTAGATCTCTTCTTCATTCCAGCAACCACCTATCACAAAGAACCACTAATGACATGCCGAGCCACTTATGATGATCCTTGCTAGCCGCTCACTTCTAAGCAACAACAGTATTCCTCAGGCACACGCACATTTCCTTTCAGACAGTATTCCATCGATTTCTATATTTTATTTTGTGTGTATTATTTGTTCTATGTAATGGACACATGACATCAGCCAACAATCAAATTTTAAACTGTAAAACTGCATCAGATGAAACCATTCATCAATTATAGTTATCAGCCTGGGGCGGTATTACATCATCATTTGCAATTTAAATAAAAAATAGATATGCTAACTTAAGTAGTAAAAAAAAAATCCAATAATTTATAGAATTGTAATACATAACACAATTCATAGTGTCAATGTAATGAACAATTAATTTCTAATTTTAGCTACTAGCATTAAATTTTGAATATATTTCAGGACTTGTGGCAAATACAATTGGATCTCTTCTTCTTTCCAGTCCCGATCATTCCCAAGCTGCCCCTTGATGAGACCTACTCTTTATGATGATCCTTGCTAGCCGCTCACATCTGAGAAACAACAGTATTCCATCGATTTCTATATTTTATTTTGTGTGCATTATTTGTTCTATGTAATGGACGCATGACATCAGCCAACAATCAAATTTTAAACTGTAAAACTGCATCAGATGAAACCATTCATCAATTATAGTTATCAGCCTGGGGCGGTATTACATCATCATTTGCAACTTACATACAAAATATACACCATCTACAGGAGTAAAAAAGATAATCCAATAAATTTATAGAATTGTAATTCCAATTGATAGTGTGAATGCGGTGAATAATTAATTCCAAATTTTAGCTTTTAACATTCAAATTTGTAAATATTTCAGAACGTATTGCAATACATAATAATTAAAGCCTTAAAAAAACATTTACTACACAATACCTGATAGGTAGTATAAAATAGATTAACTCAATCAGTTCAGTCTAAGATCTTGTGTAGGATGGTCAATGCACTATGGCTTGTATCAAGTACATTGATAAGAAGAAAACTCCGGATTCCTTCTGCTATTGAGGTGGTATAATCGAGATACAAGGCGTTTTGTCGATAGGCTGGCAGCTGATACAAATAGACCGATTACTCGTTTTGCAAATCAAAATATACCTCACTCCACATTTCACAGATTGAAAAGCCAGCGGCCGCATGGTAGTTTGAATAATCAGTGAACTTATTTAGATATAATACAGCAAACAGACTGGGGTCATTGGATCAACTAGTCGAATTAAATTATTTGCTTCATGCTATTTTGCCCGGGTCGCTTCTACCAATTTGAAAAAACATAGGAAAATAAAAAAATTTCTACATTATTTACACTACAAATCATAACTTAAAAATGTAACAAGTTAAATACAATTGATTCTTAATTTTAGGGTACATTTATTATCTCTATTTACATTACAGTTACTGATACACTCAGCGAGGGCAAGTGAATTCATTAGACACTTCATAATAGCATATAACAAAGTTACATCATAGTGTACCATATTTTAGAACATACATACTATTCCAAACGCATAAATTATTATTTGCTGTTAATAAATCGATTATTTTACAAAAAATAATAAATAAAATAAAAATAAAAATGTAACAAGTAAATCTTAAAATTACATCTTACACATCTATTAAAATGTAACCGTTTAAACCAAATCTGGCCGACCACAGCTAATAGTACTGAAAGAGCAATTACAAGAAGACTTGATCCGTTTAAACATTTTCCCATATTTTCCATAGAAATATAGAAATAAAAACCCACTCAACTCAGCCGTCTACATAGCACCTTTCAAAAGTTTTATTCAAAAAATTAACACCATTGGAAGTATTTAAATTACATTCAGTTCCTAAGAAAAAAATTTATCTTCATTTGTCCATGTCCTCAGGATGTCAACCACAATTTGTTGTCTGCAGTTTAAATCATGATTTCAAATTTACATTATCATTATTATTCTGAGCTTACTTGGATTACTACGGAGTGTACTATTCAGATAAGATACAATATTTGAAATTAAATATTACGAAATATCGCTGTACTGATTTCTCCAGCACAACCAGATATTAAAACACACATTGATATAATATAAAACGATTGAATTATGCAAATGAAATATAATCAAACTTCTATAAATCACTATTGCTGTCGGTGATGCACTGTCTGGTTAATCAGTATTATGCTGACCTTCCTGTGGTTGAAAATTGAATCCAGAAGGAGTACCATGATTACAATTGGCAAATTAAAATAAATATTAAATTATTTTTCAACCAATTTCACAGTAATAAAATAAGCAATTATCTGACCTGCTGGACTAGGTAAATATACTTCATGCAGTACACGTCTGCATTTTATTTTTCTGCAGCCAACTTTTTTATTAAAGAACAAAACTGATTTCTTCAGAAGAAAGGTAAAGCCTAACAAACTGTGATAAAAAATCTCAATTAGATCTCTTCTTCATTCCAGCAACCACCTATCACAAAGAACCACTAATGACATGCCGAGCCACTTATGATGATCCTTGCTAGCCGCTCACTTCTAAGCAACAACAGTATTCCTCAGGCACACGCACATTTCCTTTCAGACAGTATTCCATCGATTTCGATATTTTATTTTGTGTGTATTATTTGTTCTATGTAATGGACACATGACATCAGCCAACAATCAAATTTTAAACTGTAAAACTGCATCAGATGAAACCATTCATCAATTATAGTTATCAGCCTGGGGCGGTATTACATCATCATTTGCAATTTAAATACAAAATAGATGTGCTAACTTAAGTAGTAAAAAAAAAAATCCAATAATTTATAGAATTGTAATACATAACACAATTCATAGGGTCAATGTAATGAACAATTAATTTCTAATTTTAGCTATTAGCATTAAATTTTGAATATATTTCAGGACTTGTGGCAAATACAATTGGATCTCTTCTTCTTTCCAGTCCCGATCATTCCCAAGCTGCCCCTTGATGAGACCTACTCTTTATGATGATCCTTGCTAGCCGCTCACATCTGAGAAACAACAGTATTCCATCGATTTCTATATTTTATTTTGTGTGCATTATTTGTTCTATGTAATGGACGCATGACATCAGCCAACAATCAAATTTTAAACTGTAAAACTGCATCAGATGAAACCATTCATCAATTATAGTTATCAGCCTGGGGCAGTATTACATCATCATTTGCAACTTACATACAAAATATACACCATCTACAGGAGTAAAAAAGATAATCCAATAAATTTATAGAATTGTAATTCCAATTGATAGTGTGAATGCGGTGAATAATTAATTCCAAATTTTAGCTTTTAACATTCAAATTTGTAAATATTTCAGAACGTATTGCAATACATAATAATTAAAGCCTTAAAAAAACATTTACTACACAATACCTGATAGGTAGTATAAAATAGATTAACTCAATCAGTTCAGTCTAAGATCTTGTGTAGGATGGTCAATGCACTATGGCTTGTATCAAGTACATTGATAAGAAGAAAACTCCGGATTCCTTCTGCTATTGAGGTGGTATAATCGAGATACAAGGCGTTTTGTCGATAGGCTGGCAGCTGATACAAATAGACCGATTACTCGTTTTGCAAATCAAAATATACCTCACTCCACATTTCACAGATTGAAAAGCCAGCGGCCGCATGGTAGTTTGAATAATCAGTGAACTTATTTAGATATAATACAGCAAACAGACTGGGGTCATTGGATCAACTAGTCGAATTAAATTATTTGCTTCATGCTATTTTGCCCGGGTCGCTTCTACCAATTTGAAAAAACATAGGAAAATAAAAAAATTTCTACATTATTTACACTACAAATCATAACTTAAAAATGTAACAAGTTAAATACAATTGATTCTTAATTTTAGGGTACATTTATTATCTCTATTTACATTACAGTTACTGATACACTCAGCGAGGGCAAGTGAATTCATTAGACACTTCATAATAGCATATAACAAAGTTACATCATAGTGTACCATATTTTAGAACATACATACTATTCCAAACGCATAAATTATTATTTGCTGTTAATAAATCGATTATTTTACAAAAAATAATAAATAAAATAAAAATAAAAATGTAACAAGTAAATCTTAAAATTACATCTTACACATCTATTAAAATGTAACCGTTTAAACCAAATCTGGCCGACCACAGCTAATAGTACTGAAAGAGCAATTACAAGAAGACTTGATCCGTTTAAACATTTTCCCATATTTTCCATAGAAATATAGAAATAAAAACCCACTCAACTCAGCCGTCTACATAGCACCTTTCAAAAGTTTTATTCAAAAAATTAACACCATTGGAAGTATTTAAATTACATTCAGTTCCTAAGAAAAAAATTTATCTTCATTTGTCCATGTCCTCAGGATGTCAACCACAATTTGTTGTCTGCAGTTTAAATCATGATTTCAAATTTACATTATCATTATTATTCTGAGCTTACTTGGATTACTACGGAGTGTACTATTCAGATAAGATACAATATTTGAAATTAAATATTACGAAATATCGCTGTACTGATTTCTCCAGCACAACCAGATATTAAAACACACATTGATATAATATAAAACGATTGAATTATGCAAATGAAATATAATCAAACTTCTATAAATCACTATTGCTGTCGGTGATGCACTGTCTGGTTAATCAGTATTATGCTGACCTTCCTGTGGTTGAAAATTGAATCCAGAAGGAGTACCATGATTACAATTGGCAAATTAAAATAAATATTAAATTATTTTTCAACCAATTTCACAGTAATAAAATAAGCAATTATCTGACCTGCTGGACTAGGTAAATATACTTCATGCAGTACACGTCTGCATTTTATTTTTCTGCAGCCAACTTTTTTATTAAAGAACAAAACTGATTTCTTCAGAAGAAAGGTAAAGCCTAACAAACTGTGATAAAAAATCTCAATTAGATCTCTTCTTCATTCCAGCAACCACCTATCACAAAGAACCACTAATGACATGCCGAGCCACTTATGATGATCCTTGCTAGCCGCTCACTTCTAAGCAACAACAGTATTCCTCAGGCACACTCACATTTCCTTTCAGACAGTATTCCATCGATTTCTATATTTTATTTTGTGTGTATTATTTGTTCTATGTAATGGACACATGACATCAGCCAACAATCAAATTTTAAACTGTAAAACTGCATCAGATGAAACCATTCATCAATTATAGTTATCAGCCTGGGGCGGTATTACATCATCATTTGCAATTTAAATACAAAATAGATGTGCTAACTTAAGTAGTAAAAAAAAAAATCCAATAATTTATAGAATTGTAATACATAACACAATTCATAGGGTCAATGTAATGAACAATTAATTTCTAATTTTAGCTATTAGCATTAAATTTTGAATATATTTCAGGACTTGTGGCAAATACAATTGGATCTCTTCTTCTTTCCAGTCCCGATCATTCCCAAGCTGCCCCTTGATGAGACCTACTCTTTATGATGATCCTTGCTAGCCGCTCACATCTGAGAAACAACAGTATTCCATCGATTTCTATATTTTATTTTGTGTGCATTATTTGTTCTATGTAATGGACGCATGACATCAGCCAACAATCAAATTTTAAACTGTAAAACTGCATCAGATGAAACCATTCATCAATTATAGTTATCAGCCTGGGGCGGTATTACATCATCATTTGCAACTTACATACAAAATATACACCATCTACAGGAGTAAAAAAGATAATCCAATAAATTTATAGAATTGTAATTCCAATTGATAGTGTGAATGCGGTGAATAATTAATTCCAAATTTTAGCTTTTAACATTCAAATTTGTAAATATTTCAGAACGTATTGCAATACATAATAATTAAAGCCTTAAAAAAACATTTACTACACAATACCTGATAGGTAGGATAAAATAGATTAACTCAATCAGTTCAGTCTAAGATCTTGTGTAGGATGGTCGATGCACTATGGCTTGTATCAAGTACATTGATAAGAAGAAAACTCCGGATTCCTTCCGCTATTGAGGTGGTATAATCGAGATACAAGGCGTTTTGTCGATAGGCTAGCAGCTGATACAAATAGACCGATTACTCGTTTTGCAAATCAAAATATACCTCACTCCACATTTCACAGATTGAAAAGCCAGCGGCCGCATGGTGGTTTGAATAATCAGTGAACTTATTTAGATATAATACAGCAAACAGACTGGGGTCATTGGATCAACTAGTCGAATTAAATTATTTGCTTCATGCTATTTTGCCCGGGTCGCTTCTACCAATTTGAAAAAACATAGGAAAATAAAAAAATTTCTACATTATTTACACTACAAATCATAACTTAAAAATGTAACAAGTTAAATACAATTGATTCTTAATTTTAGGGTACATTTATTATCTCTATTTACATTACAGTTACTGATACACTCAGCGAGGGCAAGCGAATTCATTAGACACTTCATAATAGCATATAACAAAGTTACATCATAGTGTACCATATTTTATACTATTCCAAACGCATAAATTATTATTTGCGTTTAATAAATCGATTATTTTACAAAAAATAATAAATAAAATAAAAATAAAAATGTAACAAGTAAATCTTAAAATTACATCTTACACATCTATTAAAATGTAACCGTTTAAACCAAATCTGGCCGACCACAGCTAATAGTACTGAAAGAGCAATTACAAGAAGACTTGATCCGTTTAAACATTTTCCCATATTTTCCATAGAAATATAGAAATAAAAACCCACTCAACTCAGCCGTCTACATAGCACCTTTCAAAAGTTTTATTCAAAAAATTAACACCATTGGAAGTATTTAAATTACATTCAGTTCCTAAGAAAAAAATTTATCTTCATTTGTCCATGTCCTCAGGATGTCAACCACAATTTGTTGTCTGCAGTTTAAATCATGATTTCAAATTTACATTATCATTATTATTCTGAGCTTACTTGGATTACTACGGAGTGTACTATTCAGATAAGATACAATATTTGAAATTAAATATTACGAAATATCGCTGTACTGATTTCTCCAGCACAACCAGATATTAAAACACACATTGATATAATATAAAACGATTGAATTATGCAAATGAAATATAATCAAACTTCTATAAATCACTATTGCTGTCGGTGATGCACTGTCTGGTTAATCAGTATTATGCTGACCTTCCTGTGGTTGAAAATTGAATCCAGAAGGAGTACCATGATTACAATTGGCAAATTAAAATAAATATTAAATTATTTTTCAACCAATTTCACAGTAATAAAATAAGCAATTATCTGACCTGCTGGACTAGGTAAATATACTTCATGCAGTACACGTCTGCATTTTATTTTTCTGCAGCCAACTTTTTTATTAAAGAACAAAACTGATTTCTTCAGAAGAAAGGTAAAGCCTAACAAACTGTGATAAAAAATCTCAATTAGATCTCTTCTTCATTCCAGCAACCACCTATCACAAAGAACCACTAATGACATGCCGAGCCACTTATGATGATCCTTGCTAGCCGCTCACTTCTAAGCAACAACAGTATTCCTCAGGCACACGCACATTTCCTTTCAGACAGTATTCCATCGATTTCTATATTTTATTTTGTGTGTATTATTTGTTCTATGTAATGGACACATGACATCAGCCAACAATCAAATTTTAAACTGTAAAACTGCATCAGATGAAACCATTCATCAATTATAGTTATCAGCCTGGGGCGGTATTACATCATCATTTGCAATTTAAATAAAAAATAGATATGCTAACTTAAGTAGTAAAAAAAAAATCCAATAATTTATAGAATTGTAATACATAACACAATTCATAGTGTCAATGTAATGAACAATTAATTTCTAATTTTAGCTACTAGCATTAAATTTTGAATATATTTCAGGACTTGTGGCAAATACAATTGGATCTCTTCTTCTTTCCAGTCCCGATCATTCCCAAGCTGCCCCTTGATGAGACCTACTCTTTATGATGATCCTTGCTAGCCGCTCACATCTGAGAAACAACAGTATTCCATCGATTTCTATATTTTATTTTGTGTGCATTATTTGTTCTATGTAATGGACGCATGACATCAGCCAACAATCAAATTTTAAACTGTAAAACTGCATCAGATGAAACCATTCATCAATTATAGTTATCAGCCTGGGGCGGTATTACATCATCATTTGCAACTTACATACAAAATATACACCATCTACAGGAGTAAAAAAGATAATCCAATAAATTTATAGAATTGTAATTCCAATTGATAGTGTGAATGCGGTGAATAATTAATTCCAAATTTTAGCTTTTAACATTCAAATTTGTAAATATTTCAGAACGTATTGCAATACATAATAATTAAAGCCTTAAAAAAACATTTACTACACAATACCTGATAGGTAGGATAAAATAGATTAACTCAATCAGTTCAGTCTAAGATCTTGTGTAGGATGGTCGATGCACTATGGCTTGTATCAAGTACATTGATAAGAAGAAAACTCCGGATTCCTTCCGCTATTGAGGTGGTATAATCGAGATACAAGGCGTTTTGTCGATAGGCTGGCAGCTGATACAAATAGACCGATTACTCGTTTTGCAAATCAAAATATACCTCACTCCACATTTCACAGATTGAAAAGCCAGCGGCCGCATGGTAGTTTGAATAATCAGTGAACTTATTTAGATATAATACAGCAAACAGACTGGGGTCATTGGATCAACTAGTCGAATTAAATTATTTGCTTCATGCTACTTTGCCCGGGTCGCTTCTACCAATTTGAAAAAACATAGGAAAATAAAAAAATTTCTACATTATTTACACTACAAATCATAACTTAAAAATGTAACAAGTTAAATACAATTGATTCTTAATTTTAGGGTACATTTATTATCTATATTTACATTACAGTTACTGATACACTCAGCGAGGGCAAGTGAATTCATTAGACACTTCATAATAGCGTATAACAAAGTTACATCATAGTGTACCATATTTTAGAACATACATACTATTCCAAACGCATAAATTAATATTTGCTGTTAATAAATCGATTATTTTTAAAAAAATAATAAATAAAATAAAAATAAAAATGTAACAAGTAAATCTTAAAATTACATCTTACACATCTATTAAAATGTAACCGTTTAAACCAAATCTGGCCGACCACAGCTAATAGTACTGAAAGAGCAATTACAAGAAGACTTGATCCGTTTAAACATTTTCCCATATTTTCCATAGAAATATAGAAATAAAAACCCACTCAACTCAGCCGTCTACATAGCACCTTTCAAAAGTTTTATTCAAAAAATTAACACCATTGGAAGTATTTAAATTACATTCAGTTCCTAAGAAAAAAATTTATCTTCATTTGTCCATGTCCTCAGGATGTCAACCACAATTTGTTGTCTGCAGTTTAAATCATGATTTCAAATTTACATTATCATTATTATTCTGAGCTTACTTGGATTACTACGGAGTGTACTATTCAGATAAGATACAATATTTGAAATTAAATATTACGAAATATCGCTGTACTGATTTCTCCAGCACAACCAGATATTAAAACACACATTGATATAATATAAAACGATTGAATTATGCAAATGAAATATAATCAAACTTCTATAAATCACTATTGCTGTCGGTGATGCACTGTCTGGTTAATCAATATTATGCTGACCTTCCGGTGGTTGAAAATTGAATCCAGAAGGAGTACCATGATTACAATTGGCAAATTAAAATAAATATTAAATTATTTTTCAACCAATTTCACAGTAATAAAATAAGCAATTATCTGACCTGCTGGACTGGGTAAATATACTTCATGCAGTACACGTCTGCATTTTATTTTTCTGCGGCCAACTTTTTTATTAAAGAACAAAACTGATTTCTTCAGAAGAAAGGTAAAGCCTAACAAACTGTGATAAAAAATCTCAATTAGATCTCTTCTTCATTCCAGCAACCACCTATCACAAAGAACCACTAATGACATGCCGAGCCACTTATGATGATCCTTGCTAGCCGCTCACTTCTAAGCAACAACAGTATTCCTCAGGCACACTCACATTTCCTTTCAGACAGTATTCCATCGATTTCGATATTTTATTTTGTGTGTATTATTTGTTCTATGTAATGGACACATGACATCAGCCAACAATCAAATTTTAAACTGTAAAACTGCATCAGATGAAACCATTCATCAATTATAGTTATCAGCCTGGGGCGGTATTACATCATCATTTCCAATTTAAATACAAAATAGATATGCTAACTAAAGTAGTAAAAAAAAAATCCAATAATTTATAGACTTGTAATACATAACACAATTCATAGTGTCAATGTAATGAACAATTAATTTCTAATTTTAGCTACTAGCATTAAATTTTGAATATATTTCAGGACTTGTGGCAAATACAATTGGAACTCTTCTTCTTTCCAGTGCCGATCATTCCCAAGCTGCCCCTTGATGAGACCTACTCTTTATGATGATCCTTGCTAGCCGCTCACATCTGAGAAACAACAGTATTCCTCAGGCACACTCACATTTCCCTTCAGACAGTATTCCATCGATTTCTATATTTTATTTTGTGTGCATTATTTGTTCTATGTAATGGACGCATGACATCAGCCAACAATCAAATTTTAAACTGTAAAACTGCATCAGATGAAACCATTCATCAATTATAGTTATCAGCCTGGGGCGGTATTACATCATCATTTGCAACTTACATACAAAATATACACCATCTACAGGAGTAAAAAAGATAATCCAATAAATTTATAGAATTGTAATTCCAATTGATAGTGTGAATGCGGTGAATAATTAATTCCAAATTTTAGCTTTCAACATTCAAATTTGTAAATATTTCAGAACGTATTGCAATACATAATAATTAAAGCCTTAAAAAAACAGTTACTACACAATACCTGATAGGTAGGATAAAATAGATTAACTCAATCAGTTCAGTCTAAGATCTTGTGTAGGATGGTCGATGCACTATGGCTTGTATCAAGTACATTGATAAGAAGAAAACTCCGGATTCCTTCTGCTATTGAGGTGGTATAATCGAGATACAAGGCGTTTTGTCGATAGGCTGGCAGCTGATACAAATAGACCGATTACTCGTTTTGCAAATCAAAATATACCTCACTCCACATTTCACAGATTGAAAAGCCAGCGGCCGCATGGTAGTTTGAATAATCAGTGAACTTATTTAGATATAATACAGCAAACAGACTGGGGTCATTGGATCAACTAGTCGAATTAAATTATTTGCTTCATGCTATTTTGCCCGGGTCGCTTCTACCAATTTGAAAAAACATAGGAAAATAAAAAAATTTCTACATTATTTACACTACAAATCATAACTTAAAAATGTAACAAGTTAAATACAATTGATTCTTAATTTAAGGGTACATTTATTATCTCTATTTACATTACAGTTACTGATACACTCAGCGAGGGCAAGTGAATTCATTAGACACTTCATAATAGCATATAACAAAGTTACATCATAGTGTACCATATTTTAGAACATACATACTATTCCAAACGCATAAATTAATATTTGCTGTTAATAAATCGTTTATTTTAAAAAAAATAATAAATAAAATAAAAATAAAAATGTAACAAGTAAATCTTAAAATTACATCTTACACATCTATTAAAATGTAACCGTTTAAACCAAATCTGGCCGACCACAGCTAATAGTACTGAAAGAGCAATTACAAGAAGACTTGATCCGTTTAAACATTTTCCCATATTTTCCATAGAAATATAGAAATAAAAACCCACTCAACTCAGCCGTCTACATAGCACCTTTCAAAAGTTTTATTCAAAAAATTAACACCATTGGAAGTATTTAAATTACATTCAGTTCCTAAGAAAAAAATTTATCTTCATTTGTCCATGTCCTCAGGATGTCAACCACAATTTGTTGTCTGCAGTTTAAATCATGATTTCAAATTTACATTATCATTATTATTCTGAGCTTACTTGGATTACTACGGAGTGTACTATTCAGATAAGATACAATATTTGAAATTAAATATTACGAAATATCGCTGTACTGATTTCTCCAGCACAACCAGATATTAAAACACACATTGATATAATATAAAACGATTGAATTATGCAAATGAAATATAATCAAACTTCTATAAATCACTATTGCTGTCGGTGATGCACTGTCTGGTTAATCAGTATTATGCTGACCTTCCAGTGGTTGAAAATTGAATCCAGAAGGAGTACCATGATTACAATTGGCAAATTAAAATAAATATTAAATTATTTTTCAACCAATTTCACAGTAATAAAATAAGCAATTATCTGACCTGCTGGACTGGGTAAATATACTTCATGCAGTACACATCTGCATTTTATTTTTCTGCGGCCAACTTTTTTATTAAAGAACAAAACTGATTTCTTCAGAAGAAAGGTAAAGCCTAACAAACTGTGATAAAAAATCTCAATTAGATCTCTTCTTCATTCCAGCAACCACCTATCACAAAGAACCACTAATGACATGCCGAGCCACTTATGATGATCCTTGCTAGCCGCTCACTTCTAAGCAACAACAGTATTCCTCAGGCACACTCACATTTCCTTTCAGACAGTATTCCATCGATTTCGATATTTTATTTTGTGTGTATTATTTGTTCTATGTAATGGACACATGACATCAGCCAACAATCAAATTTTAAACTGTAAAACTGCATCAGATGAAACCATTCATCAATTATAGTTATCAGCCTGGGGCGGTATTACATCATCATTTGCAATTTAAATACAAAATAGATATGCTAACTTAAGTAGTAAAAAAAAAATCCAATAATTTATAGAATTGTAATACATAACACAATTCATAGTGTCAATGTAATGAACAATTAATTTCTAATTTTAGCAACTAGCATTAAATTTTGAATATATTTCAGGACTTGTGGCAAATACAATTGGATCTCTTCTTCTTTCCAGTCCCGATCATTCCCAAGCTGCCCCTTGATGAGACCTACTCTTTATGATGATCCTTGCTAGCCGCTCACATCTGAGAAACAACAGTATTCCTCAGGCACACTCACATTTCCCTTCAGACAGTATTCCATCGATTTCTATATTTTATTTTGTGTGCATTATTTGTTCTATGTAATGGACGCATGACATCAGCCAACAATCAAATTTTAAACTGTAAAACTGCATCAGATGAAACCATTCATCAATTATAGTTATCAGCCTGGGGCGGTATTACATCATCATTTGCAACTTACATACAAAATATACACCATCTACAGGAGTAAAAAAGATAATCCAATAAATTTATAGAATTGTAATTCCAATTGATAGTGTGAATGCGGTGAATAATTAATTCCAAATTTTAGCTTTCAACATTCAAATTTGTAAATATTTCAGAACGTATTGCAATACATAATAATTAAAGCCTTAAAAAAACAGTTACTACACAATACCTGATAGGTAGGATAAAATAGATTAACTCAATCAGTTCAGTCTAAGATCTTGTGTAGGATGGTCGATGCACTATGGCTTGTATCAAGTACATTGATAAGAAGAAAACTCCGGATTCCTTCTGCTATTGAGGTGGTATAATCGAGATACAAGGCGTTTTGTCGATAGGCTGGCAGCTGATACAAATAGACCGATTACTCGTTTTGCAAATCAAAATATACCTCACTCCACATTTCACAGATTGAAAAGCCAGTGGCCGCATGGTAGTTTGAATAATCAGTGAACTTATTTAGATATAATACAGCAAACAGACTGGGGTCATTGGATCAACTAGTCGAATTAAATTATTTGCTTCATGCTATTTTGCCCGGGTCGCTTCTACCAATTTGAAAAAACATAGGAAAATAAAAAAATTTCTACATTATTTACACTACAAATCATAACTTAAAAATGTAACAAGTTAAATACAACTGATTCTTAATTTTAGGGTACATTTATTATCTCTATTTACATTACAGTTACTGATACACTCAGCGAGGGCAAGTGAATTCATTAGACACTTCATAATAGCGTATAACAAAGTTACATCATAGTGTACCATATTTTAGAACATACATACTATTCCAAACGCATAAATTAATATTTGCTGTTAATAAATCGATTATTTTACAAAAAATAATAAATAAAATAAAAATAAAAATGTAACAAGTAAATCTTAAAATTACATCTTACACATCTATTAAAATGTAACCGTTTAAACCAAATCTGGCCGACCACAGCTAATAGTACTGAAAGAGCAATTACAAGAAGACTTGATCCGTTTAAACATTTTCCCATATTTTCCATAGAAATATAGAAATAAAAACCCACTCAACTCAGCCGTCTACATAGCACCTTTCAAAAGTTTTATTCAAAAAATTAACACCATTGGAAGTATTTAAATTACATTCAGTTCCTAAGAAAAAAATTTATCTTCATTTGTCCATGTCCTCAGGATGTCAACCACAATTTGTTGTCTGCAGTTTAAATCATGATTTCAAATTTACATTATCATTATTATTCTGAGCTTACTTGGATTACTACGGAGTGTACTATTCAGATAAGATACAATATTTGAAATTAAATATTACGAAATATCGCTGTACTGATTTCTCCAGCACAACCAGATATTAAAACACACATTGATATAATATAAAACGATTGAATTATGCAAATGAAATATAATCAAACTTCTATAAATCACTATTGCTGTCGGTGATGCACTGTCTGGTTAATCAGTATTATGCGGACCTTCCAGTGGTTGAAAATTGAATCCAGAAGGAGTACCATGATTACAATTGGCAAATTAAAATAAATATTAAATTATTTTTCAACCAATTTCACAGTAATAAAATAAGCAATTATCTGACCTGCTGGACTGGGTAAATATACTTCATGCAGTACACGTCTGCATTTTATTTTTCTGCGGCCAACTTTTTTATTAAAGAACAAAACTGATTTCTTCAGAAGAAAGGTAAAGCCTAACAAACTGTGATAAAAAATCTCAATTAGATCTCTTCTTCATTCCAGCAACCACCTATCACAAAGAACCACTAATGACATGCCGAGCCACTTATGATGATCCTTGCTAGCCGCCCACTTCTAAGCAACAACAGTATTCCTCAGGCACACTCACATTTCCTTTCAGACAGTATTCCATCGATTTCTATATTTTATTTTGTGTGTATTATTTGTTCTATGTAATGGACACATGACATCAGCCAACAATCAAATTTTAAACTGTAAAACTGCATCAGATGAAACCATTCATCAATTATAGTTATCAGCCTGGGGCGGTATTACATCATCATTTGCAATTTAAATACAAAATAGATATGCTAACTTAAGTAGTAAAAAAAAAATCCAATAATTTATAGAATTGTAATACATAACACAATTCATAGTGTCAATGTAATGAACAATTAATTTCTAATTTTAGCTACTAGCATTAAATTTTGAATATATTTCAGGACTTGTGGCAAATACAATTGGATCTCTTCTTCTTTCCAGTCCCGATCATTCCCAAGCTGCCCCTTGATGAGACCTACTCTTTATGATGATCCTTGCTAGCCGCTCACATCTGAGAAACAACAGTATTCCTCAGGCACACTCACATTTCCCTTCAGACAGTATTCCATCGATTTCTATATTTTATTTTGTGTGCATTATTTGTTCTATGTAATGGACGCATGACATTAGCCAACAATCAAATTTTAAACTGTAAAACTGCATCAGATGAAACCATTCATCAATTATAGTTATCAGCCTGGGGCGGTATTACATCATCATTTGCAACTTACATACAAAATATACACCATCTACAGGAGTAAAAAAGATAATCCAATAAATTTATAGAGTTGTAATTCCAATTGATAGTGTGAATGCGGTGAATAATTAATTCTAAAATTTTAGCTTTCAACATTCAAATTTGTAAATATTTCAGAACGTATTGCAATACATAATAATTAAAGCCTTAAAAAAACAGTTACTACACAATACCTGATAGGTAGGATAAAATAGATTAACTCAATCAGTTCAGTCTAAGATCTTGTGTAGGATGGTCGATGCACTATGGCTTGTATCAAGTACATTGATAAGAAGAAAACTCCGGATTCCTTCCGCTATTGAGGTGGTATAATCGAGATACAAGGCGTTTTGTCGATAGGCTGGCAGCTGATACAAATAGACCGATTACTCGTTTTGCAAATCAAAATATACCTCACTCCACATTTCACAGATTGAAAAGCCAGTGGCCGCATGGTAGTTTGAATAATCAGTGAACTTATTTAGATATAATACAGCAAACAGACTGGGGTCATTGGATCAACTAGTCGAATTAAATTATTTGCTTCATGCTATTTTGCCCGGGTCGCTTCTACCAATTTGAAAAAACATAGGAAAATAAAAAAATTTCTACATTATTTACACTACAAATCATAACTTAAAAATGTAACAAGTTAAATACAACTGATTCTTAATTTTAGGGTACATTTATTATCTCTATTTACATTACAGTTACTGATACACTCAGCGAGGGCAAGTGAATTCATTAGACACTTCATAATAGCGTATAACAAAGTTACATCATAGTGTACCATATTTTAGAACATACATACTATTCCAAACGCATAAATTAATATTTGCTGTTAATAAATCGATTATTTTACAAAAAATAATAAATAAAATAAAAATAAAAATGTAACAAGTAAATCTTAAAATTACATCTTACACATCTATTAAAATGTAACCGTTTAAACCAAATCTGGCCGACCACAGCTAATAGTACTGAAAGAGCAATTACAAGAAGACTTGATCCGTTTAAACATTTTCCCATATTTTCCATAGAAATATAGAAATAAAAACCCACTCAACTCAGCCGTCTACATAGCACCTTTCAAAAGTTTTATTCAAAAAATTAACACCATTGGAAGTATTTAAATTACATTCAGTTCCTAAGAAAAAAATTTATCTTCATTTGTCCATGTCCTCAGGATGTCAACCACAATTTGTTGTCTGCAGTTTAAATCATGATTTCAAATTTACATTATCATTATTATTCTGAGCTTACTTGGATTACTACGGAGTGTACTATTCAGATAAGATACAATATTTGAAATTAAATATTACGAAATATCGCTGTACTGATTTCTCCAGCACAACCAGATATTAAAACACACATTGATATAATATAAAACGATTGAATTATGCAAATGAAATATAATCAAACTTCTATAAATCACTATTGCTGTCGGTGATGCACTGTCTGGTTAATCAGTATTATGCTGACCTTCCAGTGGTTGAAAATTGAATCCAGAAGGAGTACCATGATTACAATTGGCAAATTAAAATAAATATTAAATTATTTTTCAACCAATTTCACAGTAATAAAATAAGCAATTATCTGACCTGCTGGACTGGGTAAATATACTTCATGCAGTACACGTCTGCATTTTATTTTTCTGCGGCCAACTTTTTTATTAAAGAACAAAACTGATTTCTTCAGAAGAAAGGTAAAGCCTAACAAACTGTGATAAAAAATCTCAATTAGATCTCTTCTTCATTCCAGCAACCACCTATCACAAAGAACCACTAATGACATGCCGAGCCACTTATGATGATCCTTGCTAGCCGCCCACTTCTAAGCAACAACAGTATTCCTCAGGCACACTCACATTTCCTTTCAGACAGTATTCCATCGATTTCTATATTTTATTTTGTGTGTATTATTTGTTCTATGTAATGGACACATGACATCAGCCAACAATCAAATTTTAAACTGTAAAACTGCATCAGATGAAACCATTCATCAATTATAGTTATCAGCCTGGGGCGGTATTACATCATCATTTGCAATTTAAATACAAAATAGATATGCTAACTTAAGTAGTAAAAAAAAAATCCAATAATTTATAGAATTGTAATACATAACACAATTCATAGTGTCAATGTAATGAACAATTAATTTCTAATTTTAGCTACTAGCATTAAATTTTGAATATATTTCAGGACTTGTGGCAAATACAATTGGATCTCTTCTTCTTTCCAGTCCCGATCATTCCCAAGCTGCCCCTTGATGAGACCTACTCTTTATGATGATCCTTGCTAGCCGCTCACATCTGAGAAACAACAGTATTCCTCAGGCACACTCGCATTTCCCTTCAGACAGTATTCCATCGATTTCTATATTTTATTTTGTGTGCATTATTTGTTCTATGTAATGGACGCATGACATTAGCCAACAATCAAATTTTAAACTGTAAAACTGCATCAGATGAAACCATTCATCAATTATAGTTATCAGCCTGGGGCGGTATTACATCATCATTTGCAACTTACATACAAAATAAAGACCATCTACAGGAGTAAAAAAGATAATCCAATAAATTTATAGAATTGTAATTCCAATTGATAGTGTGAATGCGGTGAATAATTAATTCCAAATTTTAGCTTTCAACATTCAAATTTGTAAATATTTCAGAACGTATTGCAATACATAATAATTAAAGCCTTAAAAAAACAGTTACTACACAATACCTGATAGGTAGGATAAAATAGATTAACTCAATCAGTTCAGTCTAAGATCTTGTGTAGGATGGTCGATGCACTATGGCTTGTATCAAGTACATTGATAAGAAGAAAACTCCGGATTCCTTCTGCTATTGAGGTGGTATAATCGAGATACAAGGCGTTTTGTCGATAGGCTGGCAGCTGATACAAATAGACCGATTACTCGTTTTGCAAATCAAAATATACCTCACTCCACATTTCACAGATTGAAAAGCCAGCGGCCGCATGGTAGTTTGAATAATCAGTGAACTTATTTAGATATAATACAGCAAACAGACTGGGGTCATTGGATCAACTAGTCGAATTAAATTATTTGCTTCATGCTATTTTGCCCGGGTCGCTTCTACCAATTTGAAAAAACATAGGAAAATAAAAAAATTTCTACATTATTTACACTACAAATCATAACTTAAAAATGTAACAAGTTAAATACAACTGATTCTTAATTTTAGGGTACATTTATTATCTCTATTTACATTACAGTTACTGATACACTCAGCGAGGGCAAGTGAATTCATTAGACACTTCATAATAGCGTATAACAAAGTTACATCATAGTGTACCATATTTTAGAACATACATACTATTCCAAACGCATAAATTAATATTTGCTGTTAATAAATCGATTATTTTACAAAAAATAATAAATAAAATAAAAATAAAAATGTAACAAGTAAATCTTAAAATTACATCTTACACATCTATTAAAATGTAACCGTTTAAACCAAATCTGGCCGACCACAGCTAATAGTACTGAAAGAGCAATTACAAGAAGACTTGATCCGTTTAAACATTTTCCCATATTTTCCATAGAAATATAGAAATAAAAACCCACTCAACTCAGCCGTCTACATAGCACCTTTCAAAAGTTTTATTCAAAAAATTAACACCATTGGAAGTATTTAAATTACATTCAGTTCCTAAGAAAAAAATTTATCTTCATTTGTCCATGTCCTCAGGATGTCAACCACAATTTGTTGTCTGCAGTTTAAATCATGATTTCAAATTTACATTATCATTATTATTCTGAGCTTACTTGGATTACTACGGAGTGTACTATTCAGATAAGATACAATATTTGAAATTAAATATTACGAAATATCGCTGTACTGATTTCTCCAGCACAACCAGATATTAAAACACACATTGATATAATATAAAACGATTGAATTATGCAAATGAAATATAATCAAACTTCTATAAATCACTATTGCTGTCGGTGATGCACTGTCTGGTTAATCAGTATTATGCTGACCTTCCAGTGGTTGAAAATTGAATCCAGAAGGAGTACCATGATTACAATTGGCAAATTAAAATAAATATTAAATTATTTTTCAACCAATTTCACAGTAATAAAATAAGCAATTATCTGACCTGCTGGACTAGGTAAATATACTTCATGCAGTACACGTCTGCATTTTATTTTTCTGCGGCCAACTTTTTTATTAAAGAACAAAACTGATTTCTTCAGAAGAAAGGTAAAGCCTAACAAACTGTGATAAAAAATCTCAATTAGATCTCTTCTTCATTCCAGCAACCACCTATCACAAAGAACCACTAATGACATGCCGAGCCACTTATGATGATCCTTGCTAGCCGCTCACTTCTAAGCAACAACAGTATTCCTCAGGCACACTCACATTTCCTTTCAGACAGTATTCCATCGATTTCTATATTTTATTTTGTGTGTATTATTTGTTCTATGTAATGGACACATGACATCAGCCAACAATCAAATTTTAAACTGTAAAACTGCATCAGATGAAACCATTCATCAATTATAGTTATCAGCCTGGGGCGGTATTACATCATCATTTGCAATTTAAATACAAAATAGATATGCTAACTTAAGTAGTAAAAAAAAAATCCAATAATTTATAGAATTGTAATACATAACACAATTCATAGTGTCAATGTAATGAACAATTAATTTCTAATTTTAGCTACTAGCATTAAATTTTGAATATATTTCAGGACTTGTGGCAAATACAATTGGATCTCTTCTTCTTTCCAGTCCCGATCATTCCCAAGCTGCCCCTTGATGAGACCTACTCTTTATGATGATCCTTGCTAGCCGCTCACATCTGAGAAACAACAGTATTCCTCAGGCACACTCACATTTCCCTTCAGACAGTATTCCATCGATTTCTATATTTTATTTTGTGTGCATTATTTGTTCTATGTAATGGACGCATGACATTAGCCAACAATCAAATTTTAAACTGTAAAACTGCATCAGATGAAACCATTCATCAATTATAGTTATCAGCCTGGGGCGGTATTACATCATCATTTGCAACTTACATACAAAATAAAGACCATCTACAGGAGTAAAAAAGATAATCCAATAAATTTATAGAATTGTAATTCCAATTGATAGTGTGAATGCGGTGAATAATTAATTCCAAATTTTAGCTTTCAACATTCAAATTTGTAAATATTTCAGAACGTATTGCAATACATAATAATTAAAGCCTTAAAAAAACAGTTACTACACAATACCTGATAGGTAGGATAAAATAGATTAACTCAATCAGTTCAGTCTAAGATCTTGTGTAGGATGGTCGATGCACTATGGCTTGTATCAAGTACATTGATAAGAAGAAAACTCCGGATTCCTTCTGCTATTGAGGTGGTATAATCGAGATACAAGGCGTTTTGTCGATAGGCTGGCAGCTGATACAAATAGACCGATTACTCGTTTTGCAAATCAAAATATACCTCACTCCACATTTCACAGATTGAAAAGCCAGCGGCCGCATGGTAGTTTGAATAATCAGTGAACTTATTTAGATATAATACAGCAAACAGACTGGGGTCATTGGATCAACTAGTCGAATTAAATTATTTGCTTCATGCTATTTTGCCCGGGTCGCTTCTACCAATTTGAAAAAACATAGGAAAATAAAAAAATTTCTACATTATTTACACTACAAATCATAACTTAAAAATGTAACAAGTTAAATACAATTGATTCTTAATTTTAGGGTACATTTATTATCTCTATTTACATTACAGTTACTGATACACTCAGCGAGGGCAAGTGAATTCATTAGACACTTCATAATAGCGTATAACAAAGTTACATCATAGTGTACCATATTTTAGAACATACATACTATTCCAAACGCATAAATTAATATTTGCTGTTAATAAATCGATTATTTTACAAAAAATAATAAATAAAATAAAAATAAAAATGTAACAAGTAAATCTTAAAATTACATCTTACACATCTATTAAAATGTAACCGTTTAAACCAAATCTGGCCGACCACAGCTAATAGTACTGAAAGAGCAATTACAAGAAGACTTGATCCGTTTAAACATTTTCCCATATTTTCCATAGAAATATAGAAATAAAAACCCACTCAACTCAGCCGTCTACATAGCACCTTTCAAAGGTTTTATTCAAAAAATTAACACCATTGGAAGTATTTAAATTACATTCAGTTCCTAAGAAAAAAATTTATCTTCATTTGTCCATGTCCTCAGGATGTCAACCACAATTTGTTGTCTGCAGTTTAAATCATGATTTCAAATTTACATTATCATTATTATTCTGAGCTTACTTGGATTACTACGGAGTGTACTATTCAGATAAGATATAATATTTGAAATTAAATATTACGAAATATCGCTGTACTGATTTCTCCAGCACAACCAGATATTAAAACACACATTGATATAATATAAAACGATTGAATTATGCAAATGAAATATAATCAAACTTCTATAAATCACTATTGCTGTCGGTGATGCACTGTCTGGTTAATCAGTATTATGCTGACCTTCCAGGGGTTGAACATTGAATCCAGAAGGAGTACCATGATTACAATTGGCAAATTAAAATAAATATTAAATTATTTTTCAACCAATTTCACAGTAATAAAATAAGCAATTATCTGACCTGCTGGACTAGGTAAATATACTTCATGCAGTACACGTCTGCATTTTATTTTTCTGTGGCCAACTTTTTTTTTAAAGAACAAAACTGATTTCTTCAGAACAAAGGTAAAGCCTAACAAACTCTGATACAAAATCTCAATTAGGTCTCTTCTTCATTCCAGCCACCACCTATCACAAAGAATCACTAATGACATGCCGAGCCACTTATGATGATCCTTGCTAGCCGCTCACTTCTAAGCAACAACAGTATTCCACAGGCCCACTCACATTTCCCTTCAGACAGTATTCCATCGATTTCTATATTTTATTTTGTGTGCATTATTTGTTCTATGTAATGGACACATGACATCAGCCAACAATCAAATTTTAAACTGTAAAACTGCATCAGATGAAACCATTCATCAATTATAGTTATCAGCCTGGGGCGGTATCACATCATCATTTGCAATTTAAATACAAAATAGATATTCTAACTTAAGTAGCAAAAAAAAAATCCAATAATTTATAGAATTGTAATACATAACACAATTCATAGTGTCAATGTAATGAACAATTAATTTCTAATTTTAGCTATTAGCATTAAATTTTGAATATATTTCAGGACTTGTGGCAAATACAATTGGATCTCTTCTTCTTTCCAGTCCCGATCATTCCCAAGCTGCCCCTTGATGAGACCTACTCTTTATGATGATCCTTGCTAGCCGCTCACATCTGAGAAACAACAGTATTCCTCAGGCACACTCACATTTCCCTTCAGACAGTATTCCATCGATTTCTATATTTTATTTTGTGTGCATTATTTGTTCTATGTAATGGACGCATGCCATCAGCCAACAATCAAATTTTAAACTGTAAAACTGCATCAGATGAAACCATTCATCAATTATAGTTATCAGCCTGGGGCGGTATTACATCATCATTTGCAACTTACATACAAAATATACACCATCTACAGGAGTAAAAAAGATAATCCAATAAATTTATAGAATTGTAATTCCAATTGATAGTGTGAATGCAGTGAATAATTAATTCCAAATTTTAGCTTTTAACATTCAAATTTGTAAATATTTCAGAACGTATTGCAATACATAATAATTAAAGCCTTAAAAAAACAGTTACTACACAATACCTGATAGGTAGGATAAAATAGATTAACTCAATCAGTTCAGTCTAAGATCTTGTGTAGGATGGTCGATGCACTATGGCTTGTATCAAGTACATTGATAAGAAGAAAACTCCGGATTCCTTCTGCTATTGAGGTGGTATAATCGAGATACAAGGCGTTTTGTCGACAGGCTGGCAGCTGATACAAATGGACCGATTACTGGTTTTGCAAATCAAAATATACCTCACTCCACATTTCATAGATTGAAAAGCCAGCGGCCGCATGGTAGTTTGAATAATCAGCGAACTTATTTAGATATAATACAGCAAACAGACTGGGGTCATTGGATCAACTAGTCGAATTAAATTATTTGCTTCATGCTATTTTGCCCGGGTCGCTTCTACCAATTTGAAAAAACATAGGAAAATAAAAAAATTTCTACATTATTTACACTACAAATCATAACTTAAAAATGTAACAAGTTAAATACAATTGATTCTTAATTTCAGGGTACATTTATTATCTCTATTTACATTACAGTTACTGATACACTCAGCGAGGGCAAGTGAATTCATTAGACACTTCGTAATAGCGTATAACAAAGTTACATCATAGTGTACCATATTTTAGAACATACATACTATTCCAAACGCATAAATTAATATTTGCTGTTAATAAATCGATTATTTTACAAAAATAAATAAATAAAATAAAAATAAAAATGTAACAAATTGTAAAAGTATTCAAAGTAAATCTTAAAATTACATCTTACACATCTATTAAAATGTAACCGTTTAAACTAAATCTTGCCGACCACAGCTAATAGTTTAACGATGTAAAATAATTATGTGTGGTTTTTATCTACCTGCTATGATATTACTGAATATAGTAATATTTTTACATTTTATTAAATAATTTATTAACGCTTAAATTAAATTTCTTATTTTATATTAACAAATGTTCAAGGAAACCCATAAAATAGAAAAATTTGTAGCCAATTTTTGAAATACGTTACATATTGTGCCATGGTGATATCACAATTCTTAATAATTACATATTACCTATTTCACTAATACCGTATATAACACAGTTATCAACCAATACTACGAAATATAGGAATTAAATAAAATTATTTTTATTGACTTGAATGTGAATTATATTAAGTAAATAAATTAAACAATGTAAGTTATAAAAACGCTTAATGCAGAAATTCGCACACATTGGATAAATTCAATTCGTCATAACAATCAAGCTGGAGTAAAAAAAAGTTATTTTTTACAAAGCTTCCTTTCATGTTTACGTTCTTAATTCAAAAAAAAAATTAATTTTTTAAAATAATACAAATGTACTTTATTGAAAGAGAATTTCTTGAACGAAAATGAACGTTAAAAGAAAATAAAAATGTTGAATAATACTTATTATAAGATGACCCGTAACACTCGTAATTAAATAAAATAGAGCGTATATAACAAAGTAATTGACAATTTATTACATCAAAGTCTATTTTCCTCCAACCGCTATCACTGAAAAATGAAATGGGCAATATCCGTTTTAATAATAAATGAAATCTCAATGATAAAAATATATCAATAAAAAAAATACAACAAAATCTGTACACATCTTTTTTTTTTATTTGCGCATTTCATAGCCATTTTTAAATATTTAACTTTAATCATCACATTGAGAATTTATTTCCATCAAAAAGAATTATACTTCACAATACATAAATGTTACAAATAAGTTTTAATCAGTTTTGTTCTCATAGATACTAAAATTCATACTATAATTTTTTCAAATAATCTTTATAATTCAGTTTGTTTTACTATAATTTTTTAATTTTTGAACGTATATGTTATGGTGTTCTTTAACGTGCACGCAAAAGAATTATTATCATGATTATTATACGAGCATTCTGCAAAATTTTGATAATTAGTGATTTAGTATTTTTTTATTACATTTTAGCACCGAGATAGTTTTTCTATATCTAAAACTTTCAAACATTTTGATTACTTAATGGTAATTGCTTTTGGATTGGCCAAGTGTACATCTTTACTAAAAATCTTTAACGGTTTTTAAAATTTTTGTAACAAAGTATTGAAATCAATCAGTTTTTTATTACATTTCCGCTACTAAAAATTAATCACTTTTAGCAGTGGCGGATCGACGGGGGGGAGCACCCCTTCCAACGAAGAACTAAATGATCGATGAAAAAATTTTTTACAACAGAGAAACTTAATTTATACTGTAAAAAATTTGTATAAATGTTACCTATGGATTTAATTATACTTAATATTTAATACTGTTTTCTAGTAAAAGTATTAATGTAACGTTTTTATTGTTTTAAATGCAACTATCGTTGATCTTTTGTCTTTCTTATTTTTAATTTTTATTTTGCAGCGTAAATGAAAATAGTTTAATAAGAAATACATACATATATCTGTTTTACTTGCTCACAGACAAACAATTCGGATCGGATTACTAACAAAAATAAAAAAGAATTGAAGTCTAATAAAAAATACTACCGTTTTATTTTTCCCAGTAATTCACTATTCAAATTCTAAACTACCATTTTAACCACAATTTTATAATTTTTTTATTTTTCTCCTAAAAATAAAACAAAATTTAAATTAAACTGTAATAGTTATGTATTTTTAAATTCCTAAAGAGGTCACTATTTGATTTTCTTTGTGAAACAATGTGTTTCTCAAATTTACTGTCTACTGTTTAAGATATTATGTAATTATATAATTTACCCCCCTTCGCCAATAACTAAATTGATCCGACCATGCTTTTAAAAACTTTTCAAATTCCCATACGGGCACGATTATAAATAAATAACGTTAATAACCTTACAATCAAACAAACATATCACTATTATTCATTATTATTATTAGCATTATTTGTGTTTTTGATTTTAATAATTTCAAATATTCGAAGATGCGCTATAAACCTCACTACATTACTACGTATAGAATTTTTATTTTGTAAATAATTTTCACTTAACGAGTACGATTTCGCGTTCAATCTAAACTGGATTACATAAAACATTATCGGATATAAAAAAATAAAATAATTAATAATAATCGAATTAGAAAACAGCCAGTTACCTAAGAAGTTCAACATATATGTACAAATTTTTAACACTACGAAAACTACTTACAAGTTTTGTTTTTAACGGATCATTATCATATTTTGTATTAATAGTACGTTGTTTTATTGTTGTAAACTATTAACGTTTATATCAACGACATCTTTTTTAAATAGCACATTATCTCAGCACATGTAACCATCAGAAACACAATATACCGCAAATGTTCTTCAATTTTGCTCTCGAATCTTATGGTCTTCCTAGACAGAGTAGTAAACCAGCGTTCTTCGAAAATGACTAACTATTGAATCGACTGCTGTCTTTTCAACGGAATCATAAATAAATGGTTTAATTAATGAAAATTATTTCCGCAAAATTTCCAAAAATTTGCATCTGTTGCGCCAATTTGAGTTTGCCATTCTGAGGTTTCACCATTTTGGTATTTTACCGTTTGTTCTTTCGCTACTTTAATATTTCCGCTTAGTATTCTGCTTTTGTTAGCGTGATCGCTTTTTACTTTCATTTTCATTTATATTGTTTTCCTTCTTTTATTGTTTATTTTATTTTTATTTTTTTTTGTATATTCATTTTTATTTTTTTCCTCTTATCTTTTATATATATATTTTAACCTTTGTCATTTATTAATTTTATATTGTTGCTGTGTTCTATTTTTTTTATATACTGCATTTAATTATTTTAGGTTTAATTTTATATTTATCTTTAAATGGAGTGTGGTGTGTGTGGGACGGTATTTTCATTAACCGTTAGTTGGTCGCTCGGCCAACAGGGCTTGAAAGCCAGCCGAAAGCCAAAAGCTAAAAGCTGAATGCCAATCATTTTTAGATGTCATAAGCTTAATCCAAAAGACATATTTAAATTTCCATAAGCTAAAAGCCTAAAGCTTAAGCTATACTCAAAATTTAAACAGTCAAAAGCTGAAAGCTTAAGCTGTATTTCTAGAAAAGCTGAATTAAGCTTTATATTTGGCTTAAGCTTTTTTTTTAAATTTCTTGATTTTGCATTTTTGACATAATTATTCGTGTAAGAAATTGTTTTTAAAAACTTTTATTATTGTGTGTAAAGAAAAAAGTTGAAGTTTCAATAGTAATGCTAAATAGTTTGATGCATGGTAATTAGTAAATGATTTTAATTATCTTGTATTGAAATTCATCTGAAAGCTTAAACCGTATTTTAAATTTAAACAGCCAAAAGCCGAAAGCCTAAGCCATATTTCAAATTCAAACAGCCAAAAGCCGAAAGCTTAAGCTGTATTTATCAAGGACATAAGCCGTATTAAATTTAAGCCATATTATTATTCAGCTTTCAAGCCCTGTCGGCTAAGGAATCTCCGCCATGCAAAATTTACTGCGACGTTGCCAATTTACACGTGGAATTTTGAAACAATTATAACTTTTTAAAAGAATAAAAATAACAACAACAATAACATCAACAACAATAATAGTAATAATAATAATAATAATAACAGCAACCAAAATAGTAGTAGTAGTAAGAATAATAGTACCAATACTGACAATGATAATACTATTAGTAGCAATAGCTACAACAGTAACCAAGAAAATAGTAATAGTAATGATAATAACAATAATGACAATGTTAATGATAGTAATAATGATAATAACAGTAATTGCAATGTTAATCATAGTAATAATGACAATAATAGTAATAACAACACCAGCAATAATAATATCACTGGTAATGATAACACTGTTAATATCTCAGAAAATCTCTACAGTGATCAGGGCATTTTTCTTCCAGACCACCCAGGTCCCTTTTCAATTTTTGTTGAAAATTCCTCCCCTGATAAGGATATTGGATACTTTCATCCACTAGCCATGGCCGGACTAATCAATAAAATTTCTACCTCTTTTTTAGATATTGTCCCATAGGGTAAAGGTCATATCTCTGTTTTGTTCTCCTCTGCCTCTTCCACCAATGAATTCCTTTCTAAGATTCCCTTCTTTAAATCCCATAATCTAAACACATTTATCCCGCATAATGCATTATATGGAATTGGAGTTATAACCGATGTCCATCTTTCCTTTCCATTGGAAGACATCAAAGAAGGACTTTATATCTTCTATTCCAGTTATTTCATTGCAACATATTCTCTGCTCTTCCAAAGGTTCTAAAATTCCGACTAGAAGGGTCGAACTGAAATTTGCCAAATCTTACCTCCCTCAATTTGTATCCATATATGGATTTTTCTTCTCAGTCTCTCCTAGTATTCATTCTCCCACTCAGTGTTCCAATTGTTCTCTTTTCGGACATATTGTACGCAATTGTCGCAGCTCCCACTCCATCTGCTCCCATTGTGCATCCAAACACTCCTTCTTGGAATGCCCCAATCTACAAGAACCTCATTTCTGTTGCAACTGTAAAGGTTCCCATGTTTCCTCAGATCGTCGCTGTCAAGAGTGGCAAAGTCAAAAAGATATAAAAAGGATCATGGCCTTTGAAAATATCTCTTTCCATGAAGCTGTCAAGATCAAATCGTCTAATTCAGTAATTCAAGACTTTTCATATGCCAACTGGGCTGCAGCCCCCATTCCTTCTCAAAACATGTCCATCAACTCTTCTAAGGCTCCCTCTCTTCCCCGTCCAAAATCTCCAACATTCCATAAATTTCACAAGTCCAAACCCCATCATAAATCGCTCCCTCAATTTCCTTCTATCCCTTCTTATCACCCTCCTTCATCCTCATTTGGATGGGCCCTACATAAAGTGTCTTCCCCCTCTTTTAATCCACTCTTGCCTACTTGTCCCTCATCTGTTCCTCTTTCCAACACTTCGCCTTCTCCCACAGAGTCCACTTTAACCATCTCCAGTCTCTCTGCTGCCATTATGGAGCTTCTTGCATCTTACAATATACCTTCGTCCTCTTCTTTCACCGACAGTCTTTCATCCTTGTTGTCTAACAGCGTTAATTTCAAATAATTCAACCTTTTTCGTTTCTCCTGATTTCTCCTTCCTTTATTTTTTTATTTTATTTTTTTTCTTCTTCTTCTTCATCTTTTTCTTCTTCTTTTTCTCCTTCTACCTTTCAATACCCTTCTTCTTCTTTCTGTATTTCTTACGGTTCAGTACAATTGCTTACTTGCATGCTTTACATATGGAATTTTAAATGCTACAGTTCATTCCAGAAAATTATCATCACATTGGTGATGGCGTTAAACAGAAGGAGGCCTACAAACTGGCTTTTCACCAGTTCGTGCAGGTTATTCTATTCTTTCTTTCGCTCACTCTGTTCCGAATTTGGCCGCAATTAATCTTAAAGGTTGCTAAACTGGCACACAACCAAGATTCCGCGAGCCCCTTTTTTTTTCTTTTTTTTCTTTCATCACCTTAAATTATTTTTATTGTTACGATTTCATTCCTCCTTGCACTCCTTTTCCTATAACACTCATTCCTTACCTTTCTTCACCTCCTAGACCTCATGTCTCAGAATAATTCTTTAAATATTCTTCAATGGAACTGTCGTAGCATACATACAAATAAACAAGCGTTAGAGGAGCTATTAGACCTCTATAACATTCAAGTATCATTGTTATCTGCAACTTGGTTAAAATCCACTTCAAAGACTTCTTCATAGTACGTTCTAATCGTGTAAACGGGTATGGTGGAGTGACTATTCTTGTTAGAAACGACTTACCATACCAGTCACACAGCATTTCCTTCCTTCCTTCTCCTCATCCTAATCTTTCTCCTAAGTTGATATCAGTGCATGGAAGAAATATGCATAAATCGTCTGCAAAAAGGAGTGATTTCACAGGTTTTTGCACTTGATTTACAATATCATTTATCGCGATATTAAACAGTGTTGGGCTGAGGACGGATCCCTGGGGAACTCCTGTCCATACTGTATGCGGATCAGACAGAACGGATCCCAATCTTACTTGAAAGCGGCGATCAGAGAGGAAGTTCGCAATAAACATACAAAGGCGACCTTTGAAGTTCCAGGAGTGTAAGGTTAAAAGAATTTTGCATCTCCATATGTTGCCAAATGCTTTCTTGAAATCGAAAAAGACGGCTAATAAGTGGTGCTTGTTTGAGAAAGCTTTACTTATGGAGCGCTGTAACGTAAGGATCGGATCAATGGTAGATCGTTCCGACCGAAATCCATATTGAATATTTGTAAATAAATTACGTGTTTCGATTTCCCATAGTAGTCTGCCATTGATAATTTTTTCTAACACTTTACATAGAACTGATGTAAGAGATATTGGTCTGTAACTATCGAGGAGTGTTGGATTCTTATTTGTCTTGAGTAGTGGGATTATAATGGCATTTTTCCATTGCAATGGGAGATTACCTGAGAACCATATTCGATTGTAAATTACAAGCAGAGTTTTTAATATAAAGTCAGGTGCATATTTTAAAAGATAAATGTGAAAATTATCCGAACCGTCTACTTTCAGTTTAGTACGTTTAATGGCAGTACACAGCTCTTCTATTGTGATAGGTTGGTTATATGGTTCTCGGTTGTTGCTGGTAAAATGAAGACCAAAAGTAGCATTTTTAGTAGTATTGGATAATTCTGTATTGTTTATAAGTTGATTTTCATCTTTAGTTGACATAGTAAAAAATTTTGCAAACGCGGCGTTTATTTTGTCAATATTAGTACATATGTTACTACCGATTTTTATACATGTCGGTGTAAAGTATGGTGTTGACTTTTCGATGGATTTAATTTTTTTCCACACAACTTTGGTCGGTGTACCAGGGTTCAAGGTTGCTACATAGTTTTTCCTGCAGTTTAATTTTGCTTGTTTAAGAATATACCTGGCTTTTGCTCGTAGTCTTCTAAAATTCAGATGATTTTCCATATTCGGGTTCAAATTAAAATTTTTTAAAGCATTCCGTCTGTTTCTGATTGCAGTTGCGCAGTCCTTAGACCACCAAGGAACTTTTACGCTGTCAGTTTGTATACTAGTTTTATTAGGTGGTGAGCATAGTTTTGCCTGCTCGATGAGTGTGTTTGTAAACGTCTGCACACTGGTGTCAATATTAGACCATGTTCGATAAGAAAAGTTATAATAAGTTGGCTCCGTTAAATTAAGCAATGTGAGGTTAAACGCGTTAATTGCATTTTCTATGATCTTGCCTCTTGAATTTGACTTTTTGCTTGACCACATAGGGCTATGAGCGTCCATATCTCCTAATATAATGAACGGTTTAGGCAGATGCTTTATCAATGAAAAGAAATGTTCCGTACTAATTATCTCTGTAAAATACACAGTGCATATTGCAATTGGTTGTTTAAAGTAAACTTTGACTGCTAACGCTACTAGCCCAGTGTTTAACTCGACTGTTTCATAACGGGGGACCGCTCTTTTGGGCGCGATCGATCGGGCGCGAAAAAGCGGGCGTGACTCTATCGGGCGCAGCCTCTTTCGGGCGCAGGCGAACTCAGACCTTTTTACAGACCACCTACGGTGATTTTCAGGTATCATCCGTTAAACGTTATCATCTGTGTTAGTGAGAAACACGAGTTACCAAATACTGCTATCAGAAATTCCGTCCAAAAAATACCGTTCTTCGTTAACGATTTAGTTTTTCCGCGCGAATGGCATGTTATATATGCATATATAATCACAAAACACATATTTTACATGATTTTATTTGGTTATTCGCTTTTTTAAAATATCTTCTATTTTTTTTTTTTGAAATAGCGACTTCAGCGTGAAATACTGATAAACAGACTTTCACAATGTAAATTTAAGAGTTCTTTTATGCGTGTTACAGAAAATACCTATTTATTAAATAAAACTGTATCCATTTCATATAAAAAGATTGATTCCTTATCGAAGAATAATGAGGATATTGTTCCAATTTTTGTGGTTTTTGAAAATTTCAGTTATTACTAAACGACCAAACATTGTAATTTGTGTAGTATGCTGTAAGCTAATTTAACAGGCTCAGCTTGATATCGGCCCAGTTGTGTTTAAGCCGTATGTGAAAAAAAGAAACAAAAAAAAAACGACGAACTAGAATATTATTTCACCCTGTCAAGAAAGTATCGGGAATTGTCAATTTAAATCTCCCGGGTAATAGCTAGGCAGATAATTTTTTTTTTCCAGGTTGGTACAACTGTTTTGTATTATGATACCTATTTTTAGCGCGATCTGTCAACCAGTGTGTTTACAGCAGCTGTTAAAATCAGTCGACCTTGAAGGTTTTGTCGAAGTTTTACAATGAGTGAAAATATTGAACAACGTACTTGTGTTAAATTCTGTGTTTCGAACGAAATTTCTTGTGCCGATACACTGAAAATGTTACAGAAGGCTTTTGGTGAATCTGCTTTATCAAAAACGCGGGTTTACGAGTGGTACAGAGCGTTCAAGGATGGTCGGGAGACGGTCGAAGACATGCCTCGCTCTGGACGGCCTTCAACGAGTGTGACCGATGATAACGTCGATAAAATCAAGGAAATCGTTTCTGAAAATTGTCATGTGAGCTTGAGAGAGATGGCTCATGGATTGGGCATGTCACACGAGAGCGTACGTACGATTGTGCACGAAAAATTGGGTATGCAACGCGTTGCGGCTCGGCTTGTTCCGAAAGACCTGAATTTCTTTCAAAAAAAGTACCGAGAACAGGTAGCTGCAGACATGCTGGATCGAGCCAATTTGGATCCTACCTTCTTGGAAAAGATAATTACTGGTGACGAGACATGGGTGTACGAGTACGACACGCTTACGAACCAGCAATCGTCCGAATGGCGGCCAATTGGCGCGCCAAAGCCGAAAAAACCTCGCCAAAGCCGATCGAAAGTGAAGATCATGTTGATTGTTTTCTTCGATATTCGAGGCGTGGTACACTATGAATATGTGCCAGCCGGACAGACAGTCATCAAAGAGTTTTACTTAAGTGTTTTGAGACGTTTGAGAGAGGCTATCCGTCGTAAACGTAACGATTTGTGGGTCGACAATTCTTGGATTCTCCATCACGATAATGCGCCGTCTCACAAAGCCATAATTGTGAATGAGTTTTTGGCCAAACACTCGGTAAATATCATCGAACAACCGCCGTATTCACCAGATTTAGCACCCTGCGACTTCTTCCTATTCTCAAAACTCAAATTTCCGCTACGGGGAATGCGCTTCGAATCGATTGATGACATCAAGACGAATGCGACGCGAGAGCTAAAGGCCATCCCGGAAACCGCCTATCAGAAGTGCTTTGCCGAGTGGAAAAAGCGTTGGCATATGTGCATCGCTTCGAATGGATGTTATTTTGAAGGTGTCAAAATAAATTTGGATGAAAATTAAAAATTGTTCGTTTTATTTAACAATTCCCGATACTTTCTTGACAGGGTGTAAATATGTTCAAAATTTATCCTCTTCTCTCTTTCATGCCTACTTCATGCGACATTTTATGTTTTCGTTTACTACAAAACATACACGCAGGAGCAAGTTCATTTTTTCATAAATATTTAACATTTTTTTCTTTCTGTGCGTTTTACTTTTAGGCCAAATGAGGTTAAATCTGAAAAAGCAACCTAAAGGAATCGAATAAAAATAAAAACAAACATACTAAGGCTAACTGACAAATCATTCTGAATAAATTAATGAAATAACTATATAAAAACAAATAGGCGATCGTGCTCATTTTAACAATTACCCATTTATTGTTTGATCACATTTTGCCTCAACGGGACTTTTCTGTTCAGCAAATACAAAAAGAAAACAAGCAAGCGTACGGATAATTTAGTATTTGCAACAACATATCATAAGTATCGAAATGCAAACCGGGTAAAGGACCTTGATTGACGTACCCAAATAAATAAATAAGACTTAGGTCGAAAAAGGTAATTCTCATTTAGGTTGTGCAGTCATTACCAATAAGCAGATATAGAGAACTAAATATAGCTTCTTTCATATTATTCACTATCGTAACTAAAGAACTTTTTTTTTTTCGAAATAAAACCAAAAAACCTTTAGTAAAGAAAGCAGATACGATGAGAAACAGGAAGTAAAATGAGTTACTATTATAAATATTTAATGTAAATTAAAAGAACGATGATTCGAATAACGAATACCTGCGAATTATTCCTTTTAAAGCTTTGTGTTACTCAAATCCAACCCACCTGAACTGACAATATTTAGAAAGTATTATTGCAATTTAGTTTGATAAGTTAGTAAAAAAACAAAATTTTAGAGAAAAAAAATTCGGTTAAAACACGTTTTATAACTAACAAACGTGTAAATTACAAAGTGGTTGTAGCCATTGACGGTTCTTTTCCTTTTTTTATTAAACACTATTTCACAGTGGAAAATTACTTAATCGCTTTTGTTTCTCAACTCACTTCTTTACTTTTCTCTTTTTCCCTACAAAACACGCATCAAGTATTGCCGAGTAGATTTTTCTAATTATTATTATTTTTTTATCAGCCGCTCGCTTTATTATTAGACAAAACAAGAAAAGCTTCTTGCTTATTGGTTTTATTAAAATTTTTACGAAAATAATATTAGTCCAATGTTTTGAAGATTGAAAATTTTTCTAAATGAACTAAAAAAAAAAAGAAGTTAGCCGACGGGATGTTTCATATACTAAACATTCTGTGAGTTAATTTAAAGATTACCATAATTTACATTTACATAATATTAAATTTAAAACAATGATATTTAATTTTTAATTTGTAATATCGTATATATTTCTCGTCTAGTATTAACATAAATGTGTTTATGTTTAAAAAATTTTGCGCCTTTGTTTGTCATTTTCGATATTTCTTTGAAACCAGGGTTGATTGGTCAAGGAATTAAATATATAATTAAAATTACAGATTACAGAAAAAAATTCAATAAACGTATCCTCAAATAAACTTGCTAGATACGAATAAAAAAGAAATATAATATAAGGAATATGTATCAGAAGCAAATTCAATCCAGTTATGTTACACTTTAAATGACGTAGAGTTGATAGTTTGTAATTTTTTAAATACGGTTGACTATACGTTAGCAAAAAAAAAACGAAAAAAACCGACAATGCATTTGACCGATTATTAATATTAATAATTTTCGTCCGTTTCGTATCACTATTGCTAACAGAATTCTTAAATTTACATCGCGAAAGTCTGTTTATCAGTATTTCACGCAGAAGTCGTTATTTCAAAAAAAAAAAAAAATAGAAGATATTTTAAAAAAGCGAATAACCAAATAAAATCATGTAAAATATGTGTTTTGTGATTATATATGCATATATAACATGCCATTCGCGCGGAAAAACTAAATCGTTAACGAAGAACGGTATTTTTTGGACGTAATTTCTGATAGCAGTATTTGGTAACTCGTGTTTCTCACTAACACAGATGATAACGTTTAACGGATGATACCTGAAAATCACCGTAGGTGGTCTGTAAAAAGGTCTGAGTTCGCCTGCGCCCGATAAATCGCGCCCGAAAGAGGGTGACCCTTCATAATGATATTTTAATTTAACAGCTATTAATATGCCACTATGTGCATAGTCATGTACTATAGTGAAAATTATTTTATAGCCAGGGATACAGAAATTTTGGTTGTTTTCAAGATGCGTTTCCTGAAGACAGATGACAGACAGATTATATTCTGATATGATAAATTTAAGGTCTTCATGTTTATATGACAACTTGCGGTGATTGTTTTTCCATGTTTGGTCGCTCAGTCTGATGGCTTTGGGTAAACTGTTGGGTCTGAGTTAGGAATGGACTATACTTGATCTTTTAGTACCGTCATAATCTTGATAAATTTTGCTTTAGTTCCACGGTCAGTTAGGAACTGATAGTTCTCATCTAGCATGGAAACAAATCCTGTAATGTCGGCAATGAAGTCTTTGACATCACATGCGATTTTGGCTGGTTTACACCTATCTATAAAGAGGACAAAATTTTGCAGAGACAGCGGATATCTCGATCCATTTTCATAAATGTTCTTTTTTAGAGGCTCGTAAATTAGATTAAGTGATTTTTTCGATGCGTGATGTTGTTGGGATTCTTCAGTATCACTTGGTTGTATTTTATCTACTTCTGAATCGGATTGTGTTTCTGAATCACGAGAACTGTGGTGGTCGGGTTTCGTTGTGATCTCCTTTTTTGTTTTAGCTTTTTTGCTTCAGCTGATCACATGGCTGAACAGTTCATCGGAGGGATTAACTCGTAGGAGAGACATATTGGACACCGGTTGCAGCTTTAGTTGCGCCCGAATGAATTGTTCCAATAAGTCATTAGGTATAATTGGCGAGACATTTGAGAAGATCAATTTTATCGCTGGCGTTTTAAGTCTGCGAGCTATGATGAATTTGTCATCAAGATGTACGCCACCATGAATCTTTAGAAACGTTTCAACGATCTGTTCATTTGCCAGAAATATAGCGATTCTTTGATTACTAATTTGAGAAGCGGCTAGAATATTCTTTGGCCCGCCTACTAAATCTTTGATTTCAAGAAGATAATCACGAAATTTGTAGTTATCAGTGTGTGAGATAATTATTCCCTGTTCTTCGTTCGGGTAGACGAAATTGGTGATCGGAGTTATTTTATTTTTAGCCTTTTTCGCGTAAGATGTTGATGATGATGATGGTGATGGTGTGGGTTTGTTGATAATCTGGATATTATGTGTAGAAATAGGATAGGATAAATGGTTACTTGATTTTGACAACGAATGGCTGATGTCATGGTGTAGCGGTAGCGGGGGATATTGCGTAACGTTGGTCATATGGCTGGTGGTGGGGCGGATATCTGTTGTATTTGGTGGAGCGGTGAAGGTAGTATTATTCGATTTCATTGTTTATCAGCCAGCAAGCTGGCCGATGATGATTATTGTGGTGTTTTCCCCAATATGCGATAGCGATGATAGACAAATTAATAAAATGTAACTCGTACTAATCCTCCCTCCTCTTCGCTGACGACATTTTGGTCTATTCCACCTGTGACAATCTGTCCGTCGCTATTGATGAGTTGAATAATTCCCTGTCTATTCTTAATAATTCCCTTTCTCGTCTTCACCTCTCTCTTTCTCCTACTAAGTCGGCTTGTATCATTTTTTCTCTCCAACCCTTTAACCGAGTTCTAACTCGCATCACTGTATCTGGTATTCCTATCCCCATTGTCAATTCCATATGCTATCTTGGCCTTTTTTTAAATAGCCGCCTCACATTCCATGAGCACATTAATTTTCTCTATAAATCCTGTCTTAAAAGACTTAATCTCCTTAAATCTCTCTCTCCCCTCAGATGGGGAGGCGATCCGTTTATCCTTCTAATTATTTTCAAAGCCATCATCCGGTCCAAGCTCGACTATTGTTCCTTTATCTACGGTAATTCCTCCAAGTCTCTCCTCACTAAACTTGACGCGATCCAGAACTCTTGCCTCCGTTTGTGCATTGGAGCCTTGAAATCCTCCCCCATTCCCGCAGTTCTGTCAGAGTCGGTTGCCCAACCACTGTTTATTCGCCGTTCTCAGCTTGGGTATCGCTTCTTAATTAAACGGCTTCCCATCTCCTCGTCCAAACTTATTTCCTCCTATCTATATATCAAAAACTGCTGGCGTTTTTCTTCTCATAAAATCCCAATCCTGTCGCTCATTGCTACCCGTCTTTCTAATTTTTCTCCTGTTGTCCTTTCCTACAACACTCTCCCGTACTTCTTTCATGACTTCAATAGCCTATGGCAGCCTATCAAATTTTCCTCTCTCTCACTTCGAGCCAATTCCTCCTCTCACGATGCAGTCAACAATGAATTTCTTCATTTGTTGAATTCCTCTTTTCCTGCTCATGTATTGATCTTTACTGATGGTTCCAAGAGCGAGGACAGCGTGGGTGGTGCGTTTACTGCTCCGTCGCTTCGACATTCTGAGTCCTTCCGGCTTCCTTCCTTCTGCTCTATTTTTTCTGCCGAGTCGATCGCCATCCTTCAGGCTATCTCTTATATTTCCTCTTTAAGCGATCTTTCCCAATTCCTCATTATTTCGGACTCTAAGGGCGTCCTTCAAGCCATATCCTCTCCTCCTTCACATTCCTCTGATAATATTATTCTCTCAATTCGTTCTCTTACCTCCACTTTGCAGTCATCCCGTTCTATTCTCATTGATTTTTTGTGGGTCCCCAGTCATTCCGGAATTGATGGCAACGATGCAGCCGATTCTTTGGCTCGTTCTGCTGGTCGCCTTGATTCATTCCTCAACCATTTTCCTGCTTCAGATATCCTTTCCTTATCTACCTCCAATCATGCCAGACTTTGGCAGGATATTTATCCCTCCCTATTTTCTAATCGTCATTCTCATTACCGTTTCATTCAGCCAATTCCTCGTTCCCTGTCTTGGTTCCATTCTATTCCTCTCAGTCGTCGTTCTTCTATTGTCTCCCTAATTCGTCTCCGGATCAATCATTCTCTCCTCCCTTCCTCTCGCTTTCGATTTGCTCTATCGCCTTCTCCTGATTGTTCTCTCCACGATTGTGATCCTCCTCGTACATGTGATGCTAATCACATTTTCTTTGAGTGTCCTGCTCTTCGTAACGAACGCTACCTTTTATACAGTCAGCTCCTGTCATTAGGTCTCCCTACTCCCTATAACTCTTCCTTTATCCTCTCCTTTCCTTCATCTTCTGTGGTGTCCGCACTGGTGTCCTTTGTTGCGTCCATTTCGGACCGCTTAATTATTTAATTTATTAGCTTAGTTTTCTTGTCGTTGGGTCAATGCCGCTAGCGCGCCCAAAAAAAAAAAAAAAAAAAAATCCTAGAGATAAGCGATAAGAATGAACAACGAAGAAACAAGAACACGAAAGCACAACCGATCGACTCAACACATTAAACTTCGGACCAAGTGGCATGTTTTCCCCAAATTAACCATGTTATTTTGATGACCAACTATTTTCTTCCCTACATAAGAACTTAATATTAGATAGTGGGTTTTTTAACTTTTTTGTTAAGAGTGAGTAGTGCATTGATTTTTCATCCAATGTTTGTCACTTATTATATCTAATGCCTTCCGCTAGAAGGTGAAAGAAAATGCCAACAAAATATAAATAGTGCACTATGCTCAATAATACCATAGCACCAAGCTTGATTACTGTTCGTTCATTTATGCCTGCGCTTCCAAATCCCGTCTCTCTAAACTTGATGTGATCCAAAATTCTTGTCTTAGACTCTGTCTCGGTGCTCTTAAATCCTCTCCTATTCCAGCATTGCTTGCTGAATCGAATGTTCCTCCCCTGTCTATTCGCAGATCTTATTTGGGCTATCGCTTCCTTGCTAAACGTCTTTCTCTCTCATCTTCTTCTCTCATTTTTTCCTACCTTTCAATTTCTCGGAATTGGCGCTTTGTGCCTAGGAAAATTCCTATCCTGTCCCTTATTTCTCTCCGTCTTAGTTCATTTTGGCCGTATACAATTTCCTTTAATAGTCTGCCTTATTTTTCCTTTAACTTCAGCGATCTCTGCCATCCTCCCAGAGTATTTATTTCGCCTACACTTGCAAAATCTCTCCCTCCAGCTGTAATTAAACAGGAATTCCACAGTATTGTCAATTCTCTCTTCCCTTCTCATGTTACCATTTTCACTGATGGTTCTAAGGGGCCTGATGGGGTTGGTGCTTCTTTTATTCTTCCAGACTATAACTTCTCTGAATCCTTCTGCCTTCCTTCTTTCTGTTCCATATTTACAGCCGAGCTAATGGCTATTTTACGTTCCATTATTTTTATCTCCTCCAATCGTCTTTCTTCCCAGTTTCTGATCATATCCGACTCCATGAGTGCTCTTCAAGCCATCTCTTCTCCTCTTCCTAATCATTCCTGTGATTTTTCTATTCTCCGCATACGTTCTCTCATTTGGACTCTCTCTTCTCTCCATATCTGCTGTTGTAAACTTTCCCTAGTCATCCGTTTACCAAAACGTCTCTACACCATGTTCTTCTCAGTCTTCGGTGTGTGCAACCCGGAAGGCTCATCCGCCTCATGCTGGCTATATTCGGGTTATCGTTAACTGCCAACTTATTGTAGAACTTGATATATAGTTCTTTGTGCATATCTTTGGTTTAGATCCTCATGGAGGGTTTTATTTGACACGTAATACGGAGCGTTAACCATCTGCCTTAATATTCGTGACTGCAGTTGCTGTAGTCTTCTGATGTTGCTCACTGCTGAAGTTCTGTATACTTCAAGCCCATATCTCCAACATGGGGCTACAACTGCCATGTAAACTAGTCTTTTACACCTTAGGGTGACCTTAGATTTTCTATTAAAAATACACCCTAGCGCCTTGATTCTGGCAATGACTTTTTGTCTGCAGTTTGCAACTTGAGCTCCCCAAGTAAGTCGACGATCCAGTACCGATCCTAGATATTTAATGGTGTTGCAATTAACCAGCGCTTGCCCATTTAAGTATAAGGGAGGGCAATTCCCTCTATTCAGCGTGAAGGTGATCTGCTGACTTTTTAAATGATTAATTTTGATTTTCCTTTCAATATTTCACCAGTAATCATATCCTCTCCTGGGGCTTTTCTTGTTGGCATTTTTTAAATAATAGCCTGTACCTCACTTGGCATAATTCGTTTGGTCGGAAGCGTTAACTGTATGGGTGCGCATAGGCCGTCACTAACTATTTTATTATTATTACCATTGCCTATGTTTTTCTTGCGGTTGGAATGTATTATATAGATGTTTGCCAAACACCGTGGCCTTTTCCTCATTCGACTTAGCCCACTCATCATTTGACTTTTTAATCGGGTGCGACTTTTTTAATTGTCTAAGGTACGATTTTGTCGTTTTCCATAACGATCTGTCTTCCGGATTAAGCGAAGAAAAGAATTCAATGCATCTATCGCTTTAATACGCATCTATTTCGGCTCTTAATTCCCTATGCAGCTTATTATATTCCCCCTTATAAAATGATGTTCTATTGCGTTGCCATCTGACACGAGCATTCCTAGTTTTCTGTATTAATAATCTTATCTTCAGAGGTACATTATATACATAATTTGAGGATACTCCTGTTTGAGCTATAGTAGCTACACTACAAAAGTTCTCGATATTTCGTGCAATAGCCTGGTCAGCTGCATCAATGTCCTCCGGATATTTTAGGCGCACGTTTAAATCTATAGATTTATTTACTTCGTCAGCAAAAGTTAACCAGTTCGTTCTAGAGCTTGTAAGTCTTGAAAGCTGATGAGCGAGCATTTGTTTCACACCAAAGCACGCGATGACTGGAGCATGGTCCGAATTTAGTTCCGACTTCATTTTGCAGTCCACATACAAATGATCCAATCCCTTTGTTATTATAAAGTCGAGGACACTTAACAATCTATTGGCGTGCGCAGGCCAGTAGGTTGGTTCGTCTGGCGCAATTATACGTAGGTTGTTGTCTTTAATTACCCTATTTAACATAGCTCCTCTCCGGTCATTTTTGCTGTAGTTCCAGCGTGTACTTTTGGCGTTATAATCGCCCCTTATAATGTCTTTGTCATTTAACCCAAGTATTATATGCTTAACTCTTTCCTTAGGTAAAAAAACCCCAGGATGACAATATATCGCTGCGACTGCGCAGTCGAAGTTGCTAGTCTTCAAACTAATAGCCACCAACTGGTAAGCAAATGTGCTTTCAGTGTGGGTTAAGAAATGTTTCACGTTTGACCGAATTAGTATAGCCGCTTCTCCGTGCGCCGTCAGTAGATGGTAAGTATATTTACTAGGACAGTTTGCATGTGTAGTGGTGAGCCCTCGATCGCTGTAATTAATGGTCAAGGGGTGAGTCGCCCTGCCGAGTCTCCGATGCGCCACGCGACAAGCACATTAAATTAGGGAACAATCCCTGCCCAACAAGTGTTCAGATACCCGATAGACACATGCAGGCACCACCGCAATAACCTTTGCAAAAATGGTACTGACTATTCCAACACGCGCTTCCAGAACTGCAGCAAACGCTCATTGCAAAAAGCACATTGACCACTCTGCACACACATCAGCTACCGCCGCGACAATCACACAGAATTGGGTCGGAGATTTACAAATAAAGCGGAAAGACGTACACGGTTCATAAAATATTACAGAAATCATTTGCATTATAGCGCTTCAGTATTTCATCGTATATATATCAGCAACCGTAGTTCGAAAATTAGGGAAAAACGAATAAAATAATAAAATAGGAAAAGAGGGGATAGACGGTTTTGGAAAAATATTAAAGAATTGAAAATCGCGAAGTCGTTAAATTAATTCACGCGTGCGGTATTGTGCATAAATGTCTTCTGCAAATATAACAGAACACGCTTAGAGATTTTATAGTTGTATTATTTCGATCAATTCACATTGTTTCGAATTAATCAGTGACGGTCATAAAAATCGCTCCTGGATACGACGTGCAAGTGTCAAGACTCTTGAAAGGTATCACTTCACATAGTCGTATTATAATGTTTCGATCAATTCACGATGTTCTGAATTAACCAGCAACGGTCATAAAATCCCCTACAGATGCGACGTCCACGCGCCGAGACTATTGGAAATTGTTATATTTCATATATCCGAATCATAAAATTTTCGAACAAATTATCGATATTACGTATCAAATTAATAGGGTACACTGAAACATCATATACACTGCGAATATATCGTGAAAACTAAGAACCCCACCCCCACTGGAATATATAATGGTAGATAGAGCAAAAGCAACAATAACATACAAATGAAAAAGAAAAAAAAACAACTGGATAACTATGACACATAATATTCCACTACCCCACATGGATCTACCCCTCAAAAATTAATCTGAGAATCCAGTCAACTAGGTCGAGCAATGAAATTGGCTTGGCACTTACAAAGTTAGCTGCAACGGAGAAGGTTCTCCAGAAGACAAAGTTCATAAATATACAGCACAGTGTTTAATTTTTTGTTTTATGTTTTTACATACAAGTTTACAAGTTTCTTGTGTTTAAAAGTATCGACATCAGTGAAAAACAACGAATCAGTAAGTACAAATATATTATAATTAATTATTGAATTAACTCTATTAGTAAGTTTATAAATATGTAATGTTCTGTAATATGTTTCGAAATTAATGAAATTCTTACAAATTATCTCAATTAAAGTTTCTACTTTTATGTAATTTTTAATATTTTAATTTAACAAAAAATATAACGAGATAAATTAATTTTTAAAATAATGTTGGAATTGCAAAATGTAAGAAAGTAACATAACAGTAACAAATATTACATTACTTGGAACAACTAATGACAATGTTCTTTTTAATGTACAGATTGAAAACATCAATAATTAAAATAACAAAGAAAAATAAACAAAGAAGAAGAACGACAACGAATACAACAACAACACAACTACAACAATACAACAACACAACTACAACAACTCAACAACTAAAACAACAACACAACTACAACAACTCAACAACTAAATCAACAGCAATACAAATACAACGATAAAACTACAACAAGAATAAGAATAAGAAGAAGAAGAAGAAACCAGCATCGTTAAAAACAACGTCCAGGAGAAGAAACAGCAAAAAAAAAAAAGTCGTGAAATTCACTGTATCTATCAGGTATGTAGAAATATATTGTAAACTATATCTCATTTGATATTGAAAGAAAATTTTTTGTTAAATTTACAGTCTCACAGGGTTCAATAATAATTTATACGATGGATGTAGCAAAAAAAAAAAAAATAAATAATTTCAAAAACATTCAATCATAACTTTTTTTTTTTTATATAGTATAATATTTTCTTCAAATCAATGCCTAATATCAAGTTTCAATTTTGTTAGTCATTAAAGAAAATAAGTACAGGTTGTTACTCTGTAGTATAATATTCTTATCGTTGTATAACGCGGTGACGAGTGGCATATAATATAGTGGAAAGTCGCATAAACAAAAATAAATAAAAAAAAAATCCGTAAATAATTTAGTATAGTACTAGTTAAAAATTTCTCAGTGTTTGTATATGTATATAGTCTGTAAGGAACTCTAAGTCTAGTCAGGTTGTTTTGTTTTTTATTTATTTTTGTTGTTTTATTTTCTGTATGTTGATACTACTATTCAATCAAAAAAAAAAAAGTCTTGCTTAATAGAAATAGTTTCCGAAGTAATATAATATATAATAAAAAAAAAAGAAAAAAAAAAGAAGAAAATTTGCAAAGTATAAATAAACCATTCTCTCAGTACTGTATAAAGTATTGTATTGTTCGGTTATTTTTTGTAGAATTGGTTGCTGTACGCGAAATATGGCCACAGCCAGTAATTATCGTGTACAAGAAATAACCACTCGCTACAGAAATCGCCTGGCAACATATCGATTTATTAACACTAACCCAATGCAGCTGGATATCGATAGATTTTTATCAGATATTAAAGAAGCTGTAGTTGAAATAATTAAAAATAATTTTCGAACTGGAGTGAAAGTTTCCTTGATGCTCCACTGTACATTCCAGAAGGTGATTGTTGTAGGGGAAATGTCAACAACTGGTATGTTTTTTCCTGTAAGCGCATGTTTACTACTGCTTGGAGATGATTTAGAGGAATGGTATGAGGAGTCTGCAGGAAACTTAAAGGCGGCAATTGAGAAAATGGAACATGTCTCAGGATCCGGCTGGTCATTAATGAGAATAGAATATCTTGAAATTCGTCTGAACTTTCGAAACATATTACAGCGAGCAGGCTCCTATATAGATCTACCCATTCCTCTAAAAAACAAGAAAGCAGTAGTAAATGTAAAACCATCTAAAGCTGAAGATGAACGATGTTTTATGTACACAATTCTTGCAAAATTTGTGCAAATTCATCCAGAGCGAGTTAGACAATACACAGCGAATCCAGTGCTGAGAGAAAGATATAACGGGACTGGACTCTCATTTCCAACACCTCTATCTGATATTAGAATTTTCGAGCACAATAATCCATCAGCCTCGGTAAATTTGTATGGTGTAGACGATAAAAACGTTATTTTTCCTTTACGAATTACTAAGGAGATGAAAGAGCATAATCACGATCTCCTTCTCTTAAAAAATCAGAACGGTCAACATTTTTGCTGCATTAGAGACTTGGTTCGATTAGTTTCTCGGCAAATTACTACATATACTGCACAAATGTATATCTGCCGAAGATGTCTAACCCACACGTATCATACAAAAAAGTATCTAGATCACATCAGACAATGCGCTGAAGTGCCTTCTGTCACTGCTGAAGTGCCTTCTGTCACTGCTGAAGTGCCAGAGAAGGGGAAGAACAGTTTAAAATTTGACAAATATGAGTACCAAGAATTTGTACCATATGTAATATATGCAGATCTGGAATGTATGATTGTTTCTATAGAAGATGAAGGAAATATGGAAGTAGAGGAGAGAAATGAAGAAATTGAACTTGAACAGTCTAATAATATAATTGTGAATGAATCTGAAGCCGTGTCGAATGATGAAGCACAAAATAATTTTGTTCGAAGAGCGCATAGAACATCATGCTCCAACACTGTAAAGGTTCAACGACACGACCCAATGTCATATTGTTATTATATAGTGAACCGAGTAAATAATACAATATCGCCGCCTCGTTTATATCGTGGACCTGATGCGGCAGAAAAATTCATACAGCAGTTAGTGCAAGAGGCAAAAGAAATTGAAAAAATCTACAAGAGGAATCTACCAATTCGGTGGACTCCTCAATCTCGACATTTATATATCTCATCGACAGAATGTCATATTTGTAGAGGTCCGCTAGGGGATGACAAGGTAGTAGATCATTGTCACCTAACGGGAACTGTTCGAGGGGCTGCCCATTCGCAATGTAATCTTCGATATCAACTTCCATCATTTGTGCCAGTGATACTGCATAACTTGAGTGGTTATGATGGTCATGTAATTATCAGAGAGTTAGCTTATGACAGACAAGAGATATTTGTACTTGCTAATACAGTTGAAAAATATAAAGGATTTTCAAAAAGGGTGTCGAGTAACATGAAATTGCGTTTTGTTGATTCATATCAATTTATGGCTAGCAGTCTAGAGAAGTTGGCGAAAAATTTGCCGGACAGCGCATTTCATCACACTTTAGCCAACATCCCCATGAGTTCATTGCTCCCCTTATTAAGACGTAAAGGAGTGTTTCTGTATGAGTACTGCAATTATTGGTCTAAACTGGAAGAGACGTCATTACCCAGTCGTGAAGAATTCTGTAGCTCATTATCCAAATCTCATATTTCTATTGATGAGTATAATCATGCAAAAAATGTATGGAACATATTTAAAGTCAGAACGTTAGGTGAATATAGTGACATCTATCTTCAGACGGATGTCTTATTATTAGCTGATGTATTTGAAAATTTCCACAATGTCTGCCATAACATATACCGTCTTGATGCATGCTGGTTCTTTAGTGCTCCTTCACTAAGTTTTCAGGCTATGCTGAAGACTACTGGAATACAGTTAGAGCTCCTTACAGATTATGATATGTATTTATTTTTTGAATTGGCTATCCGCGGAGGGTTAACACAATGCTGTAAGCGATATTGTGAGGCAACGTTTCTTCGTCCGAGTATAATAATACTCCCGAAAATGACCCAAATTACATATTCTACATCGACTGCAACAATTTATATGGGACAGCGATGTCAGAGCATTTACTATATAGAGGATTCCAATGGTTATCTAATGAGGAAATTATGGCCCTTGATATTATGAAAGTAGACGATGACTCTTCAATAGGATATATTTTAGAAGTGGATTTAGATTATCCAAAGAGTTGTCACCATTTACATTCTGATTTACCAATGTGCCTGGTATCTAAAAATATCTCATGCAACTGTAATGTAAAAAAACTAGTAGCAACACTAGAAAACAAAAAGAATTATATTATACATTATTCATACCTAAAATTTGTTATCAAGCATGGTCTACAACTGTGCAAAATTCATAGAGTAATTAAATTTGAACAAAAATCGTGGCTTAAACAATATGTTGATCTTAACACCCGTCTTCGACAACAAGCCAAAAATGAGTTTGAGAAGAACTTTTTCAAATTGATTGTGAATTGTGTATATGGGAAATGTCTAGAAAACATACAGTCTCGACCTAATATTAAAGTAACAAGTGATGAAGTAAAATTTTCAAAAATGGTCGGAAAAAGTAATTTTAAGGATCGAACAATATTTCGTGAAAGACCATTCTTATGTGCTGTACATCAGCATCGAACTAAGTTACTTTTTAATAAGCCAATTTATGTAGGAATGTCGATATTGGACATTAGTAAAAAAATTATGTATAGACATCACTATGATGTAATGATTCCAATGTATGGGCTGGAGAGGTTACAACTCTTATATATAGATACTGACTCATTTATTTATAACATACGTACAGCGGACCTCTACAAAGACATTAAAAATAATATAGACATGTATGATACCAGCGATTATCCAAAAAGTCATCCATGTTATAGTGTAGTCCATAAGAAAGCTTTAGGTAAATTCAAAGATGAATCTAATAGTGTGCCAATACTAGCGTTCGTTGGACTTCGTTCTAAAGCATATAGCATAAAAATCAGTGATACAAATATTATAAAAAAATGTAAAGGCGTTCCCCGTTCCATAGTAACTAATGATATTAAGTTTGAATATTACTATAATTGTATATTAAATAAAGCTGTTAAATATAAGAGCTCCTATGTTAGCTTTAATATTTGTAGCGATAATCATATACTGTACACCACAAAACAATCAAAACTAGCACTATCTGGAGCGGACAATAAACGTATAATAGGTCCAGACAATATTCACACATATCCAATAGGTCATATGGATATTGTTAATTTTAAACAAAAATACGAATCAGTATTAACCGAATTAGCAATATTCACTGCTTATAAAAATAGTACTCTATAAACATGACAGAATGGCATGTGCATGAGAATGAAGGACACATAGAGTATATCTGAGTAGTTATATTAATAGTAATAATTCCTGTACATTTATTAAGTATTGGAAGAAAACAAAAATAAAAAAATAAAAAAAATGAATAGAAACAAGAATATGTATCTAGATGAGGAACAGATTCAGCACATCGCTAACATATATTATTATCTTATATTAACTAGGAATATAATTTCTGACGTACAATTGCACCAAAAACCTGTAAATATGAAATTGTTTAATCCATATACATTAAGATATAGCATGGAGAAATATTACTTTCTAAACACTGAAATACGAATGAAATTTCAAAAAACCAAATATAAACATTTGTACCCAAAAGTCATTCAAGGGATGTGCATGATATCTCCTGCACACTATGACTATTTAATGCGAATAGAAAAATTACTCTTAAAAGGTAAAAACATTACAAAGTACTTATTGGGCAAAATACAACAATGCTCGCAAGAACAGCAATTTTATATGTTAAACATTATCATAAAACGCGTAATATGGTAGGAGATTAATATATATAATCTTCCAATATATAGACAAATGGTCGAGTTTCTCAAAAATAAAAAAGATTATACAGATAGAGAAAAATTGTACAGATATACAAAAGTTAAACATGCCACAAAAGTAACATGTCAGAGCCTTCCCATTTTAATTATGAATAGGGAAATATATGGAAAACATTACCGTACATTATCCTATGGTCCCGACATGTGCAGAACATGTATCGAGATCGTTGGGGGTAATGGGCAGGGGTTAACAAACCCGAATAACCCAAGCGATAAATTTATCAATGATTTTATAAAGACACATACAAGCAAACTTTTATAAATAATGATTGTTCATACACCTATGTTGGTTATTATAGTTTGTATATCACCGAAAGTCTGTTAGAAAACTTATATTTACTGCTTTACAATCGCAGTATACTCAAAAGATATGTTATCATGAAGGCGTTAAAATTTTTTTTTTAAAATTTCGGTTATGATAACTTCAAAGTAAAAGAGAGAAAACAAACAAAAAAACCATAATAGGTGATGATATTCATAATTTTCTGTTTATTAATTCAGAGACAACACTACATTTTAGCTTTCCATTATATGCTTTTTTTTTGTTTATGGAAGACTGGTAATCATATATAGTAGTCGAAATGTACATAATATTAATTTCTCGACGTATTGCTCGTTTCTCGTCGTATTACTCGTTTTCTCGATGTCGCATTACATGTTTCATGTCGTCGTTATTTATATTTCTGATCTTCATTTTTTTTTTTTTTCGTTTATTTCTTTTTTACACTGTTTTTCTCTTGTCGCTCCGCACTATTGTATATTTTGTATGTATTTGTTTATATTTTTCAGATACATACTTTTTTTCATTCTTTCCTTTTTATTTGTGTTAATTTTAATTTACCGCTATATACTTGCATAATACATGTTTGATTGCTTATTAAGGGTAAACTATGCAGGTTATGGAAGAATAAAAGTACTTGGTATATAATAAACAAATGTGTAATTTATTTAAATTTTATAAGTAAATATTTACAAAAAAAAAAAAAACAAAAAAAAAACAACAAAAGATATGAAATAACATGCAAAAATTTGAAAGATACATCTAAAAAAATAAAAAACATAACAAATAATCAATTGAAATGCATGTAAGTTATAGATGGATGACCACCGCATTTGTAAGCAGTATTTTCATTCAAACTTCTGTCAACTTGATGATTAGATTCATATTCAAAAGTTTCAGGATACATTTCTTGCAAAAAGTTAGTAAAATTTTGACGTACACATTTTCAGCAATCTTTCACAAAAATAGGATGTACCACTCTAATTGCTAAAGAATCTAGAATATCGTAGGTGTGGTGTTCAAAGCATGGTAAGTATTTTTTGATATTCTCATTTTTCTTCAGTGTTTCAGGTAATTGATCGTAAAAATCACAAATTTTATTAGGGCATTTGGAAATTAACGTCTCTGCAGTAACATTCTGTAATATGTGTTGTGTAGGATATTTTAGCGCTGATACAACTGGTCTAACTTGCATATCCAACCATTTTGACATTACATGTATGTTTCGTAGTGAGCATATGTTTAATTTTCCGTCAGTGTGAGCGTCACATTTAATGGACGTTGATATACCTCTGTATGTATTATTTAATTTTCTTAGGTTTGGCATACCATACTGACTTTCTAAATTAATAATCTTGAAATTTGTAAGCGTTGTGCTCATCAGCTTTTCCTATACAGTCTCAATTTTTGAATCTCCTTTAACGTACAAATGTACAGGCTGTAGTGGTTTTAAAACATTTTCTAAATCGTTAGGAATACTTTCGTAATTAGCGTCTCCAGCATTCCACGAAATAGAATGATAGTTTTGTGTAACCCACAAATTTGTTCGTTTTTTATTGTTAGTTAGTATGCTCCAATTAAATGGAGGCTTATAAATTCGATGAAATTCAATTTCGCCGTCCAGAGATAATATTGCCAACTCTTTAATGATGTAAGTATTATCATTATTTTTAAAACATTGGAAATCAATGATAACGTCGCGTACGGACTCGAATTCTGTCGACATTGTTAATATTGCTAAAAATAAATAATAATATTGAAAAAAAAAAAAAATCAACACGAATAATTTTGTTAAAAAGCAAACTATATTAATTAAAGCAAATAACAGTAACACCACAAAGACACAAATAAGTACATTCATTGATCATATACAAATCAATACTAAATGTAAACTATTAAATACATGTCTTTTTATACTGCGTTTCTTCTCTCCTTACAATTCCAAAACATTATAACTGGTTAATTTATCGTGTATTATAAGAGCATAAACTAGCGTATTTTCAGGAATATTTTTGTTTGTCTTAAAATCTACTCGTACTCGTATTGGACTTCCATCATTTAGAAGCTCGTTTTGAAAATTACACGGAATAATAAAGAGCGGATACTTGTTGAGAAAATCGTCTACACTCAAGGCTGGATGTGGTGGATCTTTTCCATAATACATTGTTTGAAAATTGCAGTAGGTTAGGTATAGATTGGCAAACCTTTTTCGATCAAAGTCTAAATTCATTGTTTCATACGGATATCGTATCGAATTGATGTAAGCACAAATTTCAGTTACATTGACATGATCAAATGTTGAAGCATTTTTCGCTAGATTATTCTGTTTATCGACTTGGAAGCCAACGACTATGAAACGAGGTCGCTCTACAGTTGAAGTTGATTTTATTACCCAACTATGATCGGTAACGTTTGAAAGTGATGGTAGAACAGAAAGAGACCAAGCTCTGTACTGAATAGGTGCCTGCTTTATCCTTTTTATTCTGTTAAGTAGCGATATTTTTGCTCTGTCACTCAACTTGATGAACGGAAGTTGCCACGCGATTGTATTCAACGATACATTGATAGCCTTATCAGCAGTGGATGAGAAAGCATTCTTGTCGTTACTCCCCCTCAATAGCACAAGCTCCTGTGTAGCGTGTATAATTGCACGTCGATAGTCTTCTGCAAATCCGAAAATGTACCGTAATGGAATAATAAATTGAAATTCTAGGGTTGTGACTACAACAGCTTCTGCCGATGAAGTCGCTGCCTCAACAACAGTTTTTATCTCTCGTGTAAACATTTGTAAATCTGATGGATTTAATGCGCAGGTACTATAATTATAGTCTGATTTAATATTTTCTGAGCATAATATTCGTCGCATGAGAGATGTAATCCCTGAATGACGTATTATACACTCCACTGTAGTTCCATTAATTTCATATCGTAGTTCTGAGAATAAAAAGAGCGGACCATTCATTGAAAATTCCACTGAGGGAGAGACAGTGCCTTGTAGTACTAGACAACTTTCTGAGGGTAGCGTAATAACATCTTTTTGTTGAACGGGTATTCTTATTTCATCACTAGGACCAAACTTTGAACTTGCGTACGGTTTATGCGTGTGTATTTCATAGGCAGATATAGTCGAATCGACCACAGTATTAGATGATTCAATCTCCAAAATGTGTTCCATTATGCACTACACTGAACTAATGTTTATTTACTCAACCAACACGGTGTAACCTAACAAATTCAATATATTGATACTGTTTCTACTCAACAATTTTTTACTTTTACCTGTATTTATATGTTTTTCTATCGGTCGAAACGACGGCAACCGCTACTTATATATACTTTTAGCATTATATATGATAGGCATTTTTTTTTTACTGCATATGACTAATTCGAACTAGTTAGGTGTAAATTTAAAATTAATTCCTCGTTACCAAAATCAATTAAATTACTATTCTGATCCTTTATATATACATTTATCTCTGTTATGTACTCCGATGTTACCGGTAAGTATATTATGGATTTTGGATTTTCTGCAATTTTATAACCAGGTGCTATATTTAACGGGAAACTGTAAATAAGGTGAGATGATAGGCCATTTATATATCCTCCGGTTGCTAAATTGCAGTACTCATTTAAAATATTAATCGGTGTTATTTGTACAGTCTGAGGACTTGTATGCTGTTTTTGTGCTTCCAACACTTGTGACGCACCATCAAAGCCTAACAGAGGGCCAATGCTGTTTGGACCCGAAAACTGTAGATAGTATTTGCTTTGAAGTACGCACTTTAATGTTCTTTCGTCTGCTTTCAATGTAATACTTTCATCAAAATTATCTCGTAAATAGTCTTCGATATCTTCAATTTCATAACATCCATTCGGCAGTGTAATAAGCTTTGCTAATTCTGTTTTATTCTGCATTGGGTTGTTTTTGTAGTAATACAACGTATTACATTTTGGTGTAATATTATGTATAGAGTGATATGTTGATAGTGATACCAATCCAATACTCCAATGGCGGCTATTAGATAATAATAATGGGGGGGGGGGGGGGGGTTGAAATAAATACGACATTATATTAAAAAGATAGAAATGTTTATTACTCTAAGAGAAAAATAAATAAACAATACAACTACAATTGACAACTGAGGATTAATTATTTATGCTTATATACTAACAACAAAATCATTTGATTGGTGCAGGCAGTGTATCTGTTAGGAATCTTAAACATAAGGCGCCGCAGTTTACTGCAGAGTACTTTTGATATATTCGTCTGTTGTAGTGCACATCTACATCAGGATCTGATTTGATAAAGTAGTCTATTAACTCTCTGGGAGGAGATATGCCAAAGCTATCGAAATATTCAATTCTATTTTCATATTTTCGATATGCAGTCCAATGAGTTCCCGCGCCTTCTCTCGAATCTAAATTAATAATCGCACTTTCATTTGTCTTAGGCTTGGCAGGCAACCCATCTCGATCGAAAACTCCTCTAAAATTCTGGACTCGTAATTTTTTTGCGTATGATAAAATATCGAAGTTAGTTAAAGCTCTGTTGGTCGGTATAGAAAATTAACCTCGAAAAAACTGTTTATGTCTCGCACCGCCCATATATGGCGCTAAATACAATCCTAGACCGTTTCGATATGGACGTAAATAAAGACCTTTTCCAAGTTTTTTATTAATTGCTCCGCTACTTGATTTGAAACTCTTTCGAACATCGTTAACGTCTTTGACCGCTTTTGCTATTGATGATACTGACGATGAAATTCCACCCAATGTAGCAATACCTGCTAATAAGGGGACGAGGGGAAACGCTCCGCCAGTTTTATTAATTGGAATAATTCTAACATTATCACTATCAATTATTGATGGTTTTAATTTTTTAACTGCTTTAATTGCTTTTTTCATCCTGCCTCTGAGGGTTTTTTCTTTACGAACAGCTTTCCGCGCTACATTTAGTACATCTCTGAAATATAGCTTTTTTCCTGCGCGTTTTTTACCTCGGCGTCCACTACCCAGTTTTCGTTTTATCTTCATAGCGTTTGTCGTAATCCAGGCAGCTGCTTTTTCTCCGAGACTACTGTCTGAAGCCTTGACTCGTTCCCAAGCTTTATTTTCTAATATTCTATCTGCTTCAGCTCGGTTTTTATTATCTGAATAGTCACGGTATGCTATATCGTGTTCTGTAGCTGCTTCGTCTAACGGATTTATTCCGGTAACACCTCTACTCAACTGTCGATCTAACTTTGTACCAGGACCTAAGTAATTATATCCCGGATAATGCAGTTGAAATGGAAGTTTATCTATAACTCTATTTAATACAGTACCGAGACCGCGACCACGTTTTTTAATCTTTTTAATTTTACATGAATTTTTTTTCTTCATTTCGATTTTTGCTCAAAACACAGAACCTACATATATATATATATGTATATACTTTTTTAATACTCATCTTAGCGAATGAATGTTTGTATATTTATAGTATTTGTGATTGTTTCTTATCACTTTATAAACATTGTACAATATGAAACTTGTACCCCAGAATGTACAATTACCTACAAGTAATGCATTGTCATTGTTGGAATCTAATGATGAAACGACTTCTAATAAACATGGAGCGCTATTTCCAAATAATATACGGTGTTTAATTATCGGGCCGAGCGGTTGTGGAAAGACAAATTCGTTATATACTTTACTTACTCATCCGAATGGTTTGCGCTATGAAAATGTTTACATATACAGCACTTCTTTATTTCAACCGAAATATAAACTACTAGATACAATATACAATTCAATACCGGAGATTGGCTATTATACATTCTCCAGTGAGGAACAACAGTTACCTAAACCCGATTCGATTTATAGTTGATGATATTCCAATATGTAGTGGTCGTTCAGTTATACGAGATTACTTTTCAATGGGTCGTCATAAAAATATAGATTGTTTCTATCTTTGTCAGACATATGTAAAGATACCGAAACATATGTTACGGGATAATGCCAATTTTATTATTGTTTTCGCGCAGGATGACGTCAATATGCGACATATATACGATGAACATGTTAATGGTGCGTGCTCACTTCTAGAATTTAAAAAACTTTGTGGGCTATGTTGGGAAAATAAATACAGGTTTCTTGTGATTGATAAAGAGAGTGAAGTATGTATATAAAGGACGATTTCGACGAGGTTTTGACGAATTTATAATTGTTGATGATGATGACAACTGTAATAACAAAACGTATGTCAGCTCCAGTGAATGCTATGAAAAAAATCGAAGAGGAAATACACCTTAAAGAGGAATTGGAAAAAGTACGCAACGATATCACCAATAAATATAATTTATTGAAAAATGAGGCCAAGTCTATCACAAATACCGCAGCTGTTATGCTGGAACCAGTTACGAAGCCATTATCTGACATTCGGGAAGCATTACAAAAACCTAAAACAATGAAAAAGGATATTGATACGATAACAGATTCTTCAAATATAAAACGAAAAAGTACTCCCAGGAAAGATAAAGTTGAGGATATAGATGGTGAACTAGGATCCGACTCAATTGAACTAAGTGGTATAGGTCTTTTTCGTATTGACGGAGATGATCCAATACCTAACGATCAAATTTATGGAATAAAGTATAGTCCTTTTTCTGATGAGTATATGATGGGAACAACACCGATTTCATGGAATGAAGAGCGAAAAGAAATATATTTAGGAAAAGGTGTTAATCGTGTGAAATTCCCATACACATCCGGTCTAATGCATTTACTGTTGGAGACGAATGTAGATAGGAACGAATATACAACTGATGATTTACTTCTATATAAACAATTACTGGAATTTACAGGAGCTCATTTGCGAGCGCGATGGTAGATTAAAAGGTCTTCACAATCAGAAATATAAGAATATATAATTCGTTCGTTGTTTCATACTAATAAGCATAGTGGGCAAGGCTATTAAAAACATTTTCTCACTAACCGAAAACTTTCTCGCGTTGCTGGAATAAGTCTTAATAGCCCTCAATTTGAATATTGGAATGATCCTGATGAATTGGTTGAACGTTTGCAATTATTATACGCATCTAAACAAAGTGGAAATACTGGTGTAGATAACGAGATTCAGTCGATTGAGGAAGAGTTGGCTGAAGAAAGATATATTCAGTTACCTTATTAATTATTAGTACTAGTATTAGAAAAGATGTCTACGAAACAAACATCTACATCTAAATCCTTACAACGTGGTATAGCTGATGAACTTCATAAACCTGCACGGAAACGATATCAGACGCGATGTGTACAGATTTTAGGCATTAGCGATTTATGGCAAGCTGATTTGATCGATATGTCGCACTATGCACGATTTAATCGAGGACATAAATTTATATTAGCTGTAATAAATGCGTTTTCTAAATATGCCTGGACAATACCTATAAAGAAAAAGAGTGGTCTGACAATTGCTAAAGCGTTAGAAAAAATTTTAGCTGAAAGAGGCGTTGAACCTCCTAAACATTTACAAACAGATCAAGGTACAGAGTTTTATAATCCTCAAGTGCGAGCTGTTTTAAATCGATATAATATCAATCTTTACAGTACTTACTCCCCCCTTAAAGCGAGTATTGTAGAACGTTTTAATCGAACGATAAAGAATTGGTTATGGAAAGAATTTACTGCTAATCGAAATAAACGTTGGCTGTCTATATTGTCTGAGCTAACACAAAAGTATAATACAAAAAAAATACATCGTACAATAAAATTTGCACCTGCGGACGTAAATAAACGTGTTGAGAAAAATGTTGCAGAGAATATAGCAAAAGCGTGTAGTAACGCCACCGATCGTTTCACTCCCCCGAGCGGATCAAAAAATTTTTAACGTTAACGACGTAGTTCGTATTAGTAAAGTAAAAACATTATTAGAGAAAGGCTATACTCCTAACTGGACTGGAGAATTATCTACTATAAATACGGGGTAAATTCTACTTTTCCTACGACATATACGTTAAAAGATAGAACTGGTAAATTGTTAGCTGGCACTTTTTACGCGGAAGAATTACAAAAAACTTCTTATCCCGATGTATACTTGGTTGAACGTGTTGTTATTCAACGAAAAGGTGGAAAATCATTAGTTAAGTGGCTCGGATTTCCTAGTTCGGAAAATTCCTGGATCGATAATAGTGTATTAGTAAACGTTTAGTTATGCCGCTTCATAAGAATGGAAAATATATGCCTGATGGTGGAACTGGCGAGGGTGCTACTGTCGAATTAGATTCTAACGGAAATTATAATTTTAAAGGAAAACGTTTATTAAATATCAGTACGATACATCACGATCCTGCAGAGTCTGAAGCAATATCTTACAAACAGATGAAATTTCTCTTATATTCTAATATTTTTAAAACAGCCATTATAAATTCGCTCATGGAAAAAATTAATTTAGCCGGTGATCATATCAACATTTTAGGAAGACGAATAATTAATGTAGCCGAGGGCAATGAAGCAAAAGATGTAGTCACCTTAGGTCAGTTGGGCGATATACAAGGCTCTCTGCAGGAAATAATTATGAGTGAAGTTCAAACAAAGATCGATAATTTAAAACAATTAATTACAGAGGAAACTAATTCCGCATTTGTGAAAAATAAATACGATCATGATGAACTCGGTGCAGCTATTAGTAATTTAGCAGAACGTTTTGAAACCAGTAAGAATGAATATCTTTCTAAATCTGGAAGTATAGATGATCAGGTGAAAACTCTTTTAAGCGAATTAGCCATCGTGAAAGAATCAGTTAAAAAACTTGATAGTGAAATAAAAACAACAAAGACAACGTTATATGAAGTGTTAAAAATTGCGAATGCAAAGATTGATAATAATATACAACAATTTAGCGATAAAATAGCAACCGCTGATAAAAGGATTGACGAAACTATTGTACGATTGGATACTGCAATAAAAACTGCAACTGATACGATTGATGATAGTATACAACGTTTCGACACTGTGCTTGTAAATAATAGAGGAGAACTCGATAGATTACAGAAAAGTTTTACTAGAGAACATGATTGGATTGTAGATAATATTTACAATAGATTACTTACCCTAGAAGCACAACTGCATCAACGTGGTGCTACTTTAGAATCTGAGAAAAAACTGTGATTGATTTGTTTATAGAATTCTCGAGATTTGTTTTTGTTTTATGTTTTACTTTTTTTTTTTTTTTTTTGCAATTTATTTAATTTGAAGAGTTGAAATATTGTAATTATATGATAATGCCATTGCATAAGAGTGGAAAATATATTCCTGAAGGAGGAATTACTGAGCTTGCCAATATTGAATTGGATTCGAGCGGAAATTTTAATTTTAAAGGAAAAAGATTGCTAAATGTGAGCACTACGAATAAAGACCTGAATGAAACTAAAGTGATTTCGTATAAGCGATTAAAATCTATTCTCGCATCGTTAGAGAGTAGTGAGAAGATACAAAAATTATCGGATAAATTAAATATGGTTTCGAATGAACTTTCAAAGCATGAAAAAAAAAGATGTGAAAAGTACTATTGGCATATTTGGAGGTTTAATAAACGATTTAAACGGAAAAGTAACCGTATTGCTGGATAAATATATTACTAGGGAAATAATGGATAAACAGCGTGAAGAAATAGGAAAAACATTGTAAGGAGATAATTGCTCAACAGCGTGAAGAAATAGAAAAACGTTATAAGAGGATTCTAGATAATCTTCGTGAAGAAATTAAAAATGAAAAAGTGCATCGTGTTTTAGATACGACTCAACTAGCTGCAAAAACTGATAATTTAAATGACCAGTTACGTAATATTGATTCGACTATTCAACATAAGGAACGAGAGGAATTAGTACAAAAGGAAGTTGGGAATGTGTTAACAACGATAGTAAAATCGAAATTTTAAGTTTATGAAATAATAAATTCAAATATATGAGGAAATATTTATTATATTGTAATAAAGTTTACATGCATTTTGTATAAAACAATGTAAAAAGATTTTGAAAAACAAAAATATGTATATGTATGAATAAGAAAAAGTACGTTTTTATTTATTTACATACAGTGCATATTGCGCCAGTTATCGCCGTCACATCTGATACTATATTGAGATGATCGTAATCTGTATTCATTGCATCTAAGCATGACCAGCAAACATATTTCGCATTCCGCAACTGCATTCGCATTAATTTGCTTAATCTCTTTATCCAGGCGAACTGGTAATTTTATCTTTTGTTCCCCAAAATAGAATATTCGTATGCGTTCGATAATCTAACATCCCGGGAATTTTTGTGAAATGCACGTACCGCTTGAATAGTGTAGTTGGTATTGTTTACATTGTCCGGTTCGATTAATTTGTATAGATTAACAGTTACTCTGTTTCGTTTTTCAAACTGTTCGATTTCTCCTAGCGAGGCTACCGGTGTATGTAAATCTGAAAAATCATAAATACGTTCCAGTACATTGAACTATCACATACTGTACGGTTTGTGTGCAAACTTTGCTAGCACTGCATACATAAAACTTTTTCTATTGTACGGATCCTTCGGATCTTTCACATAAATTACTGCTCGGCGTGATTTAATTTCCTTCGGTAAGTCTAACATCGTTGTTGATAATGCTGGAGCAAGGGGTATCTGTGCGACTGAATATTGTGGCAGCGATGGAGGTGGTTGCGAAAATTGCTGAAGTGGAATCTATGTAATCGGTGCAGATGAAACAGGAGTTGCTGACGCTAATGAAGTTGATGGTGGATAAGGTGGTGGTGGTGATTGAAAAATATTAAATGCTTGTTGCAATTCTGCTAATGGTGGCGACATCGGTGATGAAAGTTGAAAATGAACTTGTGGTGGTGTAGTTAGTGGAGATATTAGGTCCGGCATATTTGAAATAATGGTGTCTCCATCCGAATCGTTAAAAAATGTTTGAATAAAATCTGACGCTATTGTGGCTGTATTAGAGTTACCGTTTGAAGCGATATTATTGTCGTTATTCATTGTGGACGAAATTATACTTTGCACGTCAAAAACTTCACTGACCTGACTTACATTTTTTTCTTTAGTTACAAAAGAAACGACTTTAGTAGAGGGAAAATAAAATGAAATAGTTTCAATATTTTACTCAAACACAAATTTCAACGCGCGCGCTACAACCTCTGAAAAGCGAAAACACTTTAAAAGTATTCAATGTCTTTTGCGATCTTGTATGCAGCCCTAAGAATGCTGAGCGTTGCGTGACGTAAGCGAACCCTTTCCACAGTTAAGAGGGCAAGTGGTGCCTGCATGTGTCTAACGGGTATCTGAACACTTGTTGGGCAGGGATTGTTCCCTAATTTAATGTGCTTGTCGCGTGGCGCATCGGAGACTCGAGTAGTCATTAAAAGCGGGGACTGGAAGGTCCGCTAATCCGAACCCCAATTCCTGTCCCGGAGTCGAAAATTCACCCCAGACCGGTAATCCGAACACGAAATTCACCCCAATTCATGTCCAGGTGTTCAAAATTCACCCAAGTTTCCCCCGATTCTTCCGAGTTTCCCCCGGACGGTTCCCGCTCGTTTCCGATAAACCGAACGTCCAAACTGTGTCCCGAGGTCAATAAACTGTCCAAAGAGTTATTCGGGGGCGCAAGTAACCCCAATTAGTGTCCAGGTGCTGAAAGTTCCCCCAAGTTCCCCAAATTTCTCCGAAATTCCCCCGTACGCGTCACGCTCGTTACCGATAAACCGAACCGATTATTAATTAACATAAGTATATTAATTAATGTTCGAAAGTAACCCAAGTCTCCGATCGCCCCGCCCGCCCGCTACGTTACCGCAATTTTTTTTTCAAAATTCCGAGGCATAAGTATGAAAATTCCAAAATTTAACCCCAATATATTATTTAAAGCGTAAATCTAACCTATAACTCCAGTTCACACCTCTCACATGTATATTTCGTTCCCGCGCACGTCCCGATCCCGCGCATATATCCAATATAACGTTCTCCGCCGCGAAAGCGCACACGCCGATCCCCCGCATATTCTGATGTCCACACCGATATCCCGCGCACACACGCGCTCCGTTCCCGATACTGCGATTATTTCTTTAATATTTCAAAGTCTAAGTATACATAATATAAAATTAGCCGAAGCATAATTTTTTATTTTCCTGATTCCCCGATCTTACTACCATATTCCAAGACGCACGTCCCGATCCCACACATATATCTAACACAGCGTTATTCTCTGCGAAAACGCACGCGCTGACCCCCCGCATATATCTATCATAACGCTCTCCGCCGCGAAAGCGCACGCACCGTTCCCCCGCACGTGTTGTCTGTTTATACTATCGCGATTACTTTTTTTTAATTATTATTTTTTTCACATAATAACCCAATCACTGCTCTGTTGTCTAAACCTAACCGGTTATCCAAAACATTTACAAATTAACAAATCAATTATTTCTATAGTCTAAAATAGCCTTAGTCTCCTTTACCCCTTCCACCCTCTTTTTCGATCGATTTCGTTGTTTTAATATCGAATATATCGCATTCTATTTACTTTTACTACGACCATTAAACCCTCGATCGACGCTCCCGACGCCTCCGTCATTTCATATTGAGAGGTAAGTATTTTTTTATGTGACCGCTATGAATGCACACCGTCCATTCCCGTACACCCATCTGATGTCGTTAGTTTCCATATCGATCTTAATAATTTTTCGAGCCTAAATATTATAGAAATAGCCGAAGTACATTTTTTTCGTTTCCGATCGTTCTTCCGACCGTTCATAATATTTTTATTTTCCTCCGGTTCTAAAAATAAATCCTACAATATCTTCACCGCTATGAATGAACACCGCCCATTCCCACACACTCATCTGCTGTCGTTAGTCCCCACATCGTTCATAATAATTTTTTCGAGTCTAACTATTATGGAATTATCCTAATTATATTTTTTTTGCTTCCGATCTTTCCTTCCGACGGTGTATTATTTTTATTTTTCTCCGATTCTAAAAATAAATCCTATAATGTCTTCACTGATATGAAGGCTTACACATCCTCTGCAGTTAGTCTACATATCGTTCATAATATCCTTTATTCAACTCCAAGTATTATGGAATTATTCCAATTATATTTTTCACGTTTCCGATCATTTCTCCCGACAGTACATTATTTTTATTTTCCTCCGGTTCTAAAAATAAATCCTTCGATACCTTTACTGTATGATTGCATACACATCAGCCGTCGTTAGTTCCCATACCGTTCATAATAACTTTTTTCAACTCCAAGTATTATGGAATTATTCCAATTATATTTTTCACGTTTCCGATCATTTCTCCCGACAGTACATTATTTTTATTTTTCTCATAATCTAAAAATAAATCCTTCGATACCTTTACTGTATGAATACATACACATCCTCTGCAATTAGTTTCCATATCGTTCATAATAGTTTTTTTTCAACTCAAAGTATTATGGAATTAACCTAAGTATATTTACTTCACTTACGTTAAATTCTTCCGTCCGTTAATAATTTTATATTTTTTTCTCAGATTCTAAAAATAAATTCGTCGACGTCTTCACTGCTATGAATGCGCACACATCTTCTGTCGTTAATTCTCATATCGCTCATAATAATTTTTTCATGTCTATGTATTATGGAATTACTCTAAAATATTTTTTTTCTCCCTCCAAAGATTTTTTTCCAAAAGTAAGTATTTGTAAATTTATGTCGAGTAGAGTTTTATTTAACACGATTTCAACCCACCCTCCCTCTCCTTTCCGCCCTACACAAATTACAAATCTTTCATATTATTTTTCACGAGGACATCCACCCGAATGTGAATCCGCGCCACTCATTCCTGCACACACATATGCTAGAGATGGTTTCCCAATCATTCATATTAATTTTTTTTCCACGTCTATTAGTTTAAGAATATTTTATTTATTTCAAACTCCAAATATTTTTCAAGATCTTTTCATATTATATTTTATTTTCTGTTTAAGACCCCATCAAACCCTCGACTGTCGCAAAAGCATCCCGACACTTCTCACACACGTTCTCCATTATACATTATCAAAATGAATCGAAATTTATAATCAACGAAGACAATTTACTGATGGTATATACTTTTTATATTTTTTCCCCGTACTCCTCGACCGCCAGATCCGTCACAAAAGCGTACTAGTCGTTCCCGCACATATATACATTGTCACGACTACACAACACTATATCTGTGCATGTTATACATTCCTATTATGTATTTTCAAAATCGAACCGACTCTCAATATTTTTCACTTTACACGGATCTAAAAATTTCTTCTTCTCTCCTTTTACTGCCCTGTACTAAATTAACAACCATACATAATGTTATTTTTATTTATTTATTCTCAAATACCTATACACGCATACACATCCGTTAGCACTATTTACCAAATCATTCATATTAATGTATTACAGATTTTTAAGCTTCCAATCATTTCACCGGTCATAAGTTTTTTATATTTATGCAAATCAGTCGTCGTGAATCTCAAACAACCGTTCTGCACACATGTTTCTACGCATTCGTCACTGTATCCGTCCGTTATTCCACTTCCATTTATTTTATTCATTTGTTATTTTTCTATCAAAAGCCTGAATCTAACCTTGAACCTCTTTACCGTTCATCATTCTTTGTATGTAATACTTTTCTGAGCTTAGTTGCCGTAGAATTTAATTAATCGATATATTTTATTTTTCAATCGACAAAATTTTTTAAAATCTTTCATAATCATATTTTTATACAAATACAAGTATGGTTTTAATATTTTTTAAATTTCGTAAATTATTTTTCCGCGATATACACGAGTTCGTCTATGAGGTGTTGGTGGTCAATTGTATAGAGCGACAGATAGAAAAAACCTGTTAGTTTACGAACCACAGCATGTTCGAAGAAAAAAAACACGCTAGCACGACCAGATCAGGGTTGCAATGTGCGAGTGAGAGAGTGTATGTGAGTGAAATAGAAGGTTATATTCTCGAGGGCAACAGCCTGATTGTAAAAATACGTTAAAGATACCTGCATCTATCCCTGAACAGTCATCATATCGAACACAAAAAGGTCGCCTAAAAGAGTATTGTTTTCTTTTTCAGGTAACGAACAGTAACATTTTTTTCTCTGTGTTATAAAATTAGCCCAAGTATATTTTTTATTCTTTCATTACGCTAAAATTTTTTCAAATCTTTTTTGTAATATGCTGTGCAGACAAATGTACGCCGCAGACACTTCTCGCTTCATTACTACTGATATATCTGTACGTTCATTGTCACTATTCTTATCGTAATATAGTTTTTCAGGAAATCGTAGAAAATGGTTCGTCGCTCCATTCATACTATGTAATCTATTTCCAAAATTCAAATCGTGCATAATTACTTTAAAATCAACTTAAATATATTTCATCATTTCCAAAATTAGCAATCTCCTTACAGATCATTATCTCATTTTCCGATTGTCAATAATATTTTTTTTTTAATCTATCGTACATATATTATTTTTTTATCGTTTAAATTTTTCTTCAATTCGCAAAGGGCCTAACCTATAGAAAACATATTCTTGTAAACATTCATGACGAATTCACTCCTTCTACTTACATTATGAGTTAATTTTTCTGTAATTATTTTTAAAATCTTGAAATTATAGTAGTATTTTTTTAATTTTTTTATTTTCCATACATGACAAAAATATTGAAATCACTACATCTATAAATGCAGTCACCGTAAGACTACACTAAACTATCATGAATTTATAAAATTATCCCAAACATACTATTTTTCACTACAAATTACATTCGCCTATAATTTTTTCTATATAATCACTAACCTACGAAAACACGTCGTTCGTTTTACTCATGTCGAAGCAATCACTCCTTTTCCCTCTTGCTATCTATGTTCAAAGTCTAATAATGTAATACGAAATTATTCTAAATAAATGTTCATGCTAGCAAAATTATTACATCACCCCTTTTTCTACACAATTGTATGCATGTTTCCGTAAAATCTCACTATATATTTTCAAAATTAACTCCAGCCCACGTATTATTTTTACATTTCATTCATTTATATTTGTTTAATCATATCTGCTGCAAGACCGTATAAAAGAATACAAGCAGTTCCCGCACACATAATTATTGTTCAGAGGTGATGTTGGCGTACTTTATCATATACTTTTGTAAGCTCATACAGAACGGCTTCATAACCTTTTATCATTCATTTAGATGCGGAGTCACATAACTTTTAGCGGAGCAATCAATTCTTTGCAAAACTAATGATTGAAAGCAACCCCCCACCCCCCAAAAACGTGGAATAGCGAGGATTTTTTTTTTTACACACCCAAAATAAATGAGATAATTATTTCTCTATATTTATCACATTACCAAGATTGTGTATATCACGCGATCGCCTCTTTCACTCATTCGTCGATTTCAAATGTGAATGAAATTTTCATACCATGCTTTATTCATACATTTTATTTCTGAATAGAATGTTATATGGAGGGGATGGCAGTAAAGATTTCAATTTTATATATGAAGAATGGATGAAGCAATCCAGAGTCTGTTGTAAATGTATAAGTCTTATTATTTGAAATATAAAATTTGAAGGAAATTTATATATCTTGCTTCGTTTTAAGATGTTTTATTTTTACATTTTTTTTTTTAATCTCCCTCTTACTATTATTTTTGAAACGGATGTTGATAACTATGAATAGTATTTGTGATTATAGAGAGAGAGGTAAACGTTTTCCTTACTTTTAACTAATTATGTACAATTTTCAATCATTTTTTACAATTTTTCGCACATTTTACTACTTTTACATTGTTTTAAACAATTTTTGCTATTTCGCATCATTTTCCAGTCTTTTTTTTGTACTTTTTACACAATTTTCATCGATCTTTCAACAACTTTGTAAGGGTTTTTTTTTTTTCTTTCTTACATCTCATTACAATATCGTTAGTCATCAATGATAACAGTACATATTTATGCTTTCACATCACCTTTCGCTTCATCTGTGCACATCTACAACTTAACAAGCGCAGAACCAGTTGAATGTTGTAGGCCCGCAATCACGATCTCCATTTGATTATTGGATTTACCAGTCACATCTTTGAACGTTTGATTTAATGAATTGACAGGGACTTTGTATTTTGCTCGCCCGCTCGATATCTTCAACAGACTAGCAGCCATAAAGCTCCAGACGTTTACTGAATGTTTTCTCAACACATTCACAGCCCATACCCCATACACTAAGGAAATCTTTAAACACCTCTATAACCATTCCTTTTAAGCTGGAGGGTGCAAGGGACTCCTATAATCGTTTTGACAATCAACACTTCGTCGTCCATCGCCCTAGCTTTACTTGTCGTTGCACAGACATGTAGTAAACGTTTTCTTCTTTTACAATTTTTTTATATTTCAACACTATTAACAAATTTTCCCACCATACTAACTAATTATAAACAGTTTTCCATTATTTCTTAACATGTTCTTATGTTTTAGAGTCTTTTTACGCTATTTTTTTCACCAATTTATGATATTTCTTATCATTTTCTTGCGTTTTAATGTCTTTCATACAATTTTACTCAATTTTTCGTCATATTCGTCAGTTTTTTATTTATCTCTTACATTATATATCTGAATGTGTCGAATATCCAACCTTTTAACTATATTTTATAATTTGATACGATCATAGATAATAACAAAAGATTTAATTCAATATTGTTCACAATTTATTCAATAATTTTTATGACATTCATTATAATCAATAAAAATAATCATTGCTTCATTGTTTCAATGTTAAATTCTAATATATCATTATCAGCCATTAATATTTTACAACATAAAATATCTAATTTAACTGAATATATCCTTCTTCAGCCAACTTTTCTTCAATCATCCGAATTTCAGTATCTAAACCATTATTTCCCGATTGTTTAGATCTGTGTAGTATCAATAATCGCTCAACCAATTCATTAGGATCGTCAGAATAATTGAAATGAGAGTCTTCAAGATTTACTTTGCGAACAGTCCTATATGCACGTTTCTTTTTCGTTTTACCATGATAAACTTTTACATTCTTTATGCTAGATTGAAATAGAGGACGTATTATTTTTCTGTATTTAGGAAGTGGAGTACCCTTTAATACACCAGTAACACGTACATGAGCTCCAGTAAATTCCAGTATTTGTTTATATAAAGCTAAATCATTATTTGTATATTTATTCTCATCAACATTTGCTTCCATCAGTAAATGAATCAGTCCTGGTGTGTAAGGAAATTTAGTTAGTGTTCTTCCTTTTCCTAAATAAATTTCACCACATTTCCGATTCCATGAAATTGGTGTTGAACCCATCATATACTCATGTGTGGTCGCATTATATTGTATTCCATATACAGGATCATTTGGTAGAGGTTCATCATAATCTATTTGAAATGGAGCCGTTTCATGTATATTAAGGGCATTATTATCACGATTTTCATATTCTTCTTCATTTTCAATAGCAGTCTCATAATCACGTTTCCTACTGTCATTAGAAAGTTTGTGTCGTTTTACCATTGATATATCATCACTTATTCCATCAGAACCATTTTTCATCCTTTTAGGTATTTGTAATGATTCCCGAATATCCAATATCTGTTTTGTAACAGGTTCAAGCATTGCAGCTGAAGTATTTGTAATAGATTTAGTCGCATACTTTAACGCATTATATTTTTTCATTATATCGCTGCATATCCTTTCCAGTTCGCTTTTAAGAATTGCTTCTTTATTTATTCCGTTATTACCAACATTAACCATCACTTTACTCGTTGATACCATTATTACAGGTAATTAAAAATTCATCAAAACTTACATGTAAATCTTCTCTATATATACATTTCACAATCTATTTTGAACACAGAGAGTTAATGCTAATTCATCAGCAATAATTTATAGAATGTTTTTAAAGGCTTATAGGATGCTTATTATATACATATTGTATTTCAAACTGTTCCCTAAAAACACTATTCATGAAACAAAATCTTTATAAATAAAAAAAACAACAAAATTGGAACAGAAATTTTAATGGAATTTAAGAATCAGTATTTATTTTTCAATATACTAATATCTCAAAATATGTGATAACATCTAACCTTTTACTAATGATATTACAAAATCTGGAGCAGTATAATTCACATGCAGGATATATATATATATATATATATATATATATATATATAATATATATATACACATATATCTCTACATATATACACATATATATCTACATATATATACATATATATCTACATATATACATATATATCTACATATATACACATATATATCTACATATATATACATATATATCTACATATATACATATATATCTACATATATACACATATATATCTACATATATATATACATATATATCTACATATATACATATATATCTACATATATACACATATATCTCTACATATATACACATATATATCTACATATATACATATATATCTACATATATACACATATATATCTACATATATATACATATATATCTACATATATACATATATATCTACATATATACACATATATATCTACATATATATACATATATATCTACATATATACATATATATCTACATATATACACATATATATCTACATATATATACATATATATCTACATATATACATATATCTCTACATATATACACATATATCTCTACATATATACACATATATATCTACATATATACACATATATATCTACATATATATACATATATATCTACATATATACATATATATCTACATATATACACATATATATCTACATATATATACATATATATCTACATATATACATATATATCTATATATATACATATATATCTACATATATACACATATATATCTACATATATACACATATATATCTACATATATACATATATATCTACATATATACATATGATGTGCTATACTTTATGAGATGGGTATGTTATAAATTTCAATTTAAATCTAACAATCTTGTTACACAAACGTAATTTGTAAAATGATATAAATTTTTCAAATGTCACTAAAGTTACATGTTTTTCTTTTTAGGCTTTCTACTCAAAATTAGTCAACAACACTACACTTTGATATTGTTTAAAAAAATTATAAATTTTTTATATTATCTATTATTTTTTATTATTTAAATTATACTTCGCGTTATATAAGTTATACAAATTCATTATAACAAGCTCCAAAATTTGTCTAGTACTATCCCCAAACAGCAATATGAAACATCATATTTCCCCAAAATCCTCAGGCGTCCACTGTAATTTCTATATTATCATCATCACTAACACTAGTAAATTCTTCCTTTCTAACACCATTATCACATGATTCATTGTTTAGAGGTTGCAGAATACACTCAAAACCAGAAAAAATGACAAATTTACTTTTATTCAATCAACTGCTCAAGCTGATGTTACATTATGAACAACCTATACCAGCTTGTTATAATGAATTTGTATAACTTATATAACGCGAAGTATAATTTAAATAATAAAAAATAATAGATAATATAAAAAATTTATAATTTTTTTAAACAATATCAAAGTGTAGTGTTGTTGACTAATTTTGAGTAGAAAGCCTAAAAAGAAAAACATGTAACTTTAGTGACATTTGAAAAATTTATATCATTTTACAAATTACGTTTGTGTAACAAGATTGTTAGATTTAAATTGAAATTTATAACATACCCATCTCATAAAGTATAGCACATCATATGTATATATGTAGAGATATATGTGTATATATGTAGATATATATGTATATATGTAGATATATATGTATATATATATGTAGATATATATGTGTATATATGTAGATATATATGTATATATGTAGATATATATGTATATATATGTAGATATATATGTGTATATATGTAGATATATATGTATATATGTAGATATATATGTATATATATGTAGATATATATGTGTATATATGTAGAGATATATGTGTATATATATATATTATATATATATATATATATATATATATATATATATCCTGCATGTGAATTATACTGCTCCAGATTTTGTAATATCATTAGTAAAAGGTTAGATGTTATCACATATTTTGAGATATTAGTATATTGAAAAATAAATACTGATTCTTAAATTCCATTAAAATTTCTGTTCCAATTTTGTTGTTTTTTTTATTTATAAAGATTTTGTTTCATGAATAGTGTTTTTAGGGAACAGTTTGAAATACAATATGTATATAATAAGCATCCTTTAAGCCTTTAAAAACATTCTATAAATTATTGCTGATGAATTAGCATTAACTCTCTGTGTTCAAAATAGATTGTGAAATGTATATATAGAGAAGATTTACATGTAAGTTTTGATGAATTTTTAATTACCTGTAATAATGGTATCAACGAGTAAAGTGATGGTTAATGTTGGTAATAACGGAATAAATAAAGAAGCAATTCTTAAAAGCGAACTGGAAAGGATATGCAGCGATATAATGAAAAAATATAATGCGTTAAAGTATGCGACTAAATCTATTACAAATACTTCAGCTGCAATGCTTGAACCTGTTACAAAACAGATATTGGATATTCGGGAATCATTACAAATACCTAAAAGGATGAAAAATGGTTCTGATGGAATAAGTGATGATATATCAATGGTAAAACGACACAAACTTTCTAATGACAGTAGGAAACGTGATTATGAGACTGCTATTGAAAATGAAGAAGAATATGAAAATCGTGATAATAATGCCCTTAATATACATGAAACGGCTCCATTTCAAATAGATTATGATGAACCTCTACCAAATGATCCTGTATATGGAATACAATATAATGCGACCACACATGAGTATATGATGGGTTCAACACCAATTTCATGGAATCGGAAATGTGGTGAAATTTATTTAGGAAAAGGAAGAACACTAACTAAATTTCCTTACACACCAGGACTGATTCATTTACTGATGGAAGCAAATGTTGATGAGAATAAATATACAAATAATGATTTAGCTTTATATAAACAAATACTGGAATTTACTGGAGCTCATGTACGTGTTACTGGTGTATTAAAGGGTACTCCACTTCCTAAATACAGAAAAATAATACGTCCTCTATTTCAATCTAGCATAAAGAATGTAAAAGTTTATCATGGTAAAACGAAAAAGAAACGTGCATATAGGACTGTTCGCAAAGTAAATCTTGAAGACTCTCATTTCAATTATTCTGACGATCCTAATGAATTGGTTGAGCGATTATTGATACTACACAGATCTAAACAATCGGGAAATAATGGTTTAGATACTGAAATTCGGATGATTGAAGAAAAGTTGGCTGAAGAAGGATATATTCAGTTAAATTAGATATTTTATGTTGTAAAATATTAATGGCTGATAATGATATATTAGAATTTAACATTGAAACAATGAAGCAATGATTATTTTTATTGATTATAATGAATGTCATAAAAATTATTGAATAAATTGTGAACAATATTGAATTAAATCTTTTGTTATTATCTATGATCGTATCAAATTATAAAATATAGTTAAAAGGTTGGATATTCGACACATTCAGATATATAATGTAAGAGATAAATAAAAAACTGACGAATATGACGAAAAATTGAGTAAAATTGTATGAAAGACATTAAAACGCAAGAAAATGATAAGAAATATCATAAATTGGTGAAAAAAATAGCGTAAAAAGACTCTAAAACATAAGAACATGTTAAGAAATAATGGAAAACTGTTTATAATTAGTTAGTATGGTGGGAAAATTTGTTAATAGTGTTGAAATATAAAAAAATTGTAAAAGAAGAAAACGTTTACTACATGTCTGTGCAACGACAAGTAAAGCTAGGGCGATGGACGACGAAGTGTTGATTGTCAAAACGATTATAGGAGTCCCTTGCACCCTCCAGCTTAAAAGGAATGGTTATAGAGGTGTTTAAAGATTTCCTTAGTGTATGGGGTATGGGCTGTGAATGTGTTGAGAAAACATTCAGTAAACGTCTGGAGCTTTATGGCTGCTAGTCTGTTGAAGATATCGAGCGGGCGAGCAAAATACAAAGTCCCTGTCAATTCATTAAATCAAACGTTCAAAGATGTGACTGGTAAATCCAATAATCAAATGGAGATCGTGATTGCGGGCCTACAACATTCAACTGGTTCTGCGCTTGTTAAGTTGTAGATGTGCACAGATGAAGCGAAAGGTGATGTGAAAGCATAAATATGTACTGTTATCATTGATGACTAACGATATTGTAATGAGATGTAAGAAAGAAAAAAAAAAAACCCTTACAAAGTTGTTGAAAGATCGATGAAAATTGTGTAAAAAGTACAAAAAAAAGACTGGAAAATGATGCGAAATAGCAAAAATTGTTTAAAACAATGTAAAAGTAGTAAAATGTGCGAAAAATTGTAAAAAATGATTGAAAATTGTACATAATTAGTTAAAAGTAAGGAAAACGTTTACCTCTCTCTCTATAATCACAAATACTATTCATAGTTATCAACATCCGTTTCAAAAATAATAGTAAGAGGGAGATTAAAAAAAAAAATGTAAAAATAAAACATCTTAAAACGAAGCAAGATATATAAATTTCCTTCAAATTTTATATTTCAAATAATAAGACTTATACATTTACAACAGACTCTGGATTGCTTCATCCATTCTTCATATATAAAATTGAAATCTTTACTGCCATCCCCTCCATATAACATTCTATTCAGAAATAAAATGTATGAATAAAGCATGGTATGAAAATTTCATTCACATTTGAAATCGACGAATGAGTGAAAGAGGCGATCGCGTGATATACACAATCTTGGTAATGTGATAAATATAGAGAAATAATTATCTCATTTATTTTGGGTGTGTAAAAAAAAAAATCCTCGCTATTCCACGTTTTTGGGGGGTGGGGGGTTGCTTTCAATCATTAGTTTTGCAAAGAATTGATTGCTCCGCTAAAAGTTATGTGACTCCGCATCTAAATGAATGATAAAAGGTTATGAAGCCGTTCTGTATGAGCTTACAAAAGTATATGATAAAGTACGCCAACATCACCTCTGAACAATAATTATGTGTGCGGGAACTGCTTGTATTCTTTTATACGGTCTTGCAGCAGATATGATTAAACAAATATAAATGAATGAAATGTAAAAATAATACGTGGGCTGGAGTTAATTTTGAAAATATATAGTGAGATTTTACGGAAACATGCATACAATTGTGTAGAAAAAGGGGTGATGTAATAATTTTGCTAGCATGAACATTTATTTAGAATAATTTCGTATTACATTATTAGACTTTGAACATAGATAGCAAGAGGGAAAAGGAGTGATTGCTTCGACATGAGTAAAACGAACGACGTGTTTTCGTAGGTTAGTGATTATATAGAAAAAATTATAGGCGAATGTAATTTGTAGTGAAAAATAGTATGTTTGGGATAATTTTATAAATTCATGATAGTTTAGTGTAGTCTTACGGTGACTGCATTTATAGATGTAGTGATTTCAATATTTTTGTCATGTATGGAAAATAAAAAAATTAAAAAAATACTACTATAATTTCAAGATTTTAAAAATAATTACAGAAAAATTAACTCATAATGTAAGTAGAAGGAGTGAATTCGTCATGAATGTTTACAAGAATATGTTTTCTATAGGTTAGGCCCTTTGCGAATTGAAGAAAAATTTAAACGATAAAAAAATAATATATGTACGATAGATTAAAAAAAAAATATTATTGACAATCGGAAAATGAGATAATGATCTGTAAGGAGATTGCTAATTTTGGAAATGATGAAATATATTTAAGTTGATTTTAAAGTAATTATGCACGATTTGAATTTTGGAAATAGATTACATAGTATGAATGGAGCGACGAACCATTTTCTACGATTTCCTGAAAAACTATATTACGATAAGAATAGTGACAATGAACGTACAGATATATCAGTAGTAATGAAGCGAGAAGTGTCTGCGGCGTACATTTGTCTGCACAGCATATTACAAAAAAGATTTGAAAAAATTTTAGCGTAATGAAAGAATAAAAAATATACTTGGGCTAATTTTATAACACAGAGAAAAAAATGTTACTGTTCGTTACCTGAAAAAGAAAACAATACTCTTTTAGGCGACCTTTTTGTGTTCGATATGATGACTGTTCAGGGATAGATGCAGGTATCTTTAACGTATTTTTACAATCAGGCTGTTGCCCTCGAGAATATAACCTTCTATTTCACTCACATACACTCTCTCACTCGCACATTGCAACCCTGATCTGGTCGTGCTAGCGTGTTTTTTTTCTTCGAACATGCTGTGGTTCGTAAACTAACAGGTTTTTTCTATCTGTCGCTCTATACAATTGACCACCAACACCTCATAGACGAACTCGTGTATATCGCGGAAAAATAATTTACGAAATTTAAAAAATATTAAAACCATACTTGTATTTGTATAAAAATATGATTATGAAAGATTTTAAAAAATTTTGTCGATTGAAAAATAAAATATATCGATTAATTAAATTCTACGGCAACTAAGCTCAGAAAAGTATTACATACAAAGAATGATGAACGGTAAAGAGGTTCAAGGTTAGATTCAGGCTTTTGATAGAAAAATAACAAATGAATAAAATAAATGGAAGTGGAATAACGGACGGATACAGTGACGAATGCGTAGAAACATGTGTGCAGAACGGTTGTTTGAGATTCACGACGACTGATTTGCATAAATATAAAAAACTTATGACCGGTGAAATGATTGGAAGCTTAAAAATCTGTAATACATTAATATGAATGATTTGGTAAATAGTGCTAACGGATGTGTATGCGTGTATAGGTATTTGAGAATAAATAAATAAAAATAACATTATGTATGGTTGTTAATTTAGTACAGGGCAGTAAAAGGAGAGAAGAAGAAATTTTTAGATCCGTGTAAAGTGAAAAATATTGAGAGTCGGTTCGATTTTGAAAATACATAATAGGAATGTATAACATGCACAGATATAGTGTTGTGTAGTCGTGACAATGTATATATGTGCGGGAACGACTAGTACGCTTTTGTGACGGATCTGGCGGTCGAGGAGTACGGGGAAAAAATATAAAAAGTATATACCATCAGTAAATTGTCTTCGTTGATTATAAATTTCGATTCATTTTGATAATGTATAATGGAGAACGTGTGTGAGAAGTGTCGGGATGCTTTTGCGACAGTCGAGGGTTTGATGGGGTCTTAAACAGAAAATAAAATATAATATGAAAAGATCTTGAAAAATATTTGGAGTTTGAAATAAATAAAATATTCTTAAACTAATAGACGTGGAAAAAAAATTAATATGAATGATTGGGAAACCATCTCTAGCATATGTGTGTGCAGGAATGAGTGGCGCGGATTCACATTCGGGTGGATGTCCTCGTGAAAAATAATATGAAAGATTTGTAATTTGTGTAGGGCGGAAAGGAGAGGGAGGGTGGGTTGAAATCGTGTTAAATAAAACTCTACTCGACATAAATTTACAAATACTTACTTTTGGAAAAAAATCTTTGGAGGGAGAAAAAAAATATTTTAGAGTAATTCCATAATACATAGACATGAAAAAATTATTATGAGCGATATGAGAATTAACGACAGAAGATGTGTGCGCATTCATAGCAGTGAAGACGTCGACGAATTTATTTTTAGAATCTGAGAAAAAAATATAAAATTATTAACGGACGGAAGAATTTAACGTAAGTGAAGTAAATATACTTAGGTTAATTCCATAATACTTTGAGTTGAAAAAAAACTATTATGAACGATATGGAAACTAATTGCAGAGGATGTGTATGTATTCATACAGTAAAGGTATCGAAGGATTTATTTTTAGATTATGAGAAAAATAAAAATAATGTACTGTCGGGAGAAATGATCGGAAACGTGAAAAATATAATTGGAATAATTCCATAATACTTGGAGTTGAAAAAAGTTATTATGAACGGTATGGGAACTAACGACGGCTGATGTGTATGCAATCATACAGTAAAGGTATCGAAGGATTTATTTTTAGAACCGGAGGAAAATAAAAATAATGTACTGTCGGGAGAAATGATCGGAAACGTGAAAAATATAATTGGAATAATTCCATAATACTTGGAGTTGAATAAAGGATATTATGAACGATATGTAGACTAACTGCAGAGGATGTGTAAGCCTTCATATCAGTGAAGACATTATAGGATTTATTTTTAGAATCGGAGAAAAATAAAAATAATACACCGTCGGAAGGAAAGATCGGAAGCAAAAAAAATATAATTAGGATAATTCCATAATAGTTAGACTCGAAAAAATTATTATGAACGATGTGGGGACTAACGACAGCAGATGAGTGTGTGGGAATGGGCGGTGTTCATTCATAGCGGTGAAGATATTGTAGGATTTATTTTTAGAACCGGAGGAAAATAAAAATATTATGAACGGTCGGAAGAACGATCGGAAACGAAAAAAATGTACTTCGGCTATTTCTATAATATTTAGGCTCGAAAAATTATTAAGATCGATATGGAAACTAACGACATCAGATGGGTGTACGGGAATGGACGGTGTGCATTCATAGCGGTCACATAAAAAAATACTTACCTCTCAATATGAAATGACGGAGGCGTCGGGAGCGTCGATCGAGGGTTTAATGGTCGTAGTAAAAGTAAATAGAATGCGATATATTCGATATTAAAACAACGAAATCGATCGAAAAAGAGGGTGGAAGGGGTAAAGGAGACTAAGGCTATTTTAGACTATAGAAATAATTGATTTGTTAATTTGTAAATGTTTTGGATAACCGGTTAGGTTTAGACAACAGAGCAGTGATTGGGTTATTATGTGAAAAAAATAATAATTAAAAAAAAGTAATCGCGATAGTATAAACAGACAACACGTGCGGGGGAACGGTGCGTGCGCTTTCGCGGCGGAGAGCGTTATGATAGATATATGCGGGGGGTCAGCGCGTGCGTTTTCGCAGAGAATAACGCTGTGTTAGATATATGTGTGGGATCGGGACGTGCGTCTTGGAATATGGTAGTAAGATCGGGGAATCAGGAAAATAAAAAATTATGCTTCGGCTAATTTTATATTATGTATACTTAGACTTTGAAATATTAAAGAAATAATCGCAGTATCGGGAACGGAGCGCGTGTGTGCGCGGGATATCGGTGTGGACATCAGAATATGCGGGGGATCGGCGTGTGCGCTTTCGCGGCGGAGAACGTTATATTGGATATATGCGCGGGATCGGGACGTGCGCGGGAACGAAATATACATGTGAGAGGTGTGAACTGGAGTTATAGGTTAGATTTACGCTTTAAATAATATATTGGGGTTAAATTTTGGAATTTTCATACTTATGCCTCGGAATTTTGAAAAAAAAAATTGCGGTAACGTAGCGGGCGGGCCGGGCGATCGGAGACTTGGGTTACTTTCGAACATTAATTAATATACTTATGTTAATTAATAATCGGTTCGGTTTATCGGTAACGAGCGTGACGCGTACGGGGGAATTTCGGAGAAATTTGGGGAACTTGGGGGAACTTTCAGCACCTGGACACTAATTGGGGTTACTTGCGCCCCCGAATAACTCTTTGGACAGTTTATTGACCTCGGGACACAGTTTGGACGTTCGGTTTATCGGAAACGAGCGGGAACCGTCCGGGGGAAACTCGGAAGAATCGGGGGAAACTTGGGTGAATTTTGAACACCTGGACATGAATTGGGGTGAATTTCGTGTTCGGATTACCGGTCTGGGGTGAATTTTCGACTCCGGGACAGGAATTGGGGTTCGGATTAGCGGACCTTCCAGTCCCCGCTTTTAATGACTACTGACTCGGCAGGGTGACTCACCCCTTGACCATTAATTACAGCGATCGACGGCTCACCACTACACATGCAAACTGTCCTAGTAAATATACTTACCATCTACTGCCGTCCCATTAACAAATAAATCCTTTAATACTTAAGTTAACATTATTAACTAGGTGCATTTCACTTATCAGCGCGATATCTATCCTATTCCTATGTAGGAATATTTCGAATTCATTGATTTTAGATCTGATTCCATTAGTGTTCCATACCATGATTGCTACGGTATTATTTATTACATTTTTAAGTCTCATTAATTTAATTTGTCCGATAGTTCATTTAAAATACTAAAGAGCGGATTTATTAGTAGTTTGAAATCGTTCATTAATTTGTCCAACGCGCTAACTATGCGCATTGAGAGTTGCTCCATTATCTTAATGCTACTGCTTTTTACTGCAATATTACTATTTTCATAATTTGTGCTAAAATTTTCGTTATTTACCTCCTTTCGTCTCTCATTAACCCAAGTGTTCCAGCGGTGGGAAATTCTGCTAATTGAAGAGTAAATGATCATTAGGTCGCTTACCTAGGCGCTCTGCTTTTTCTTTATTTAGGAGCTTATATTCCGAACAACCTTTGTAATTAGCCGGATGATCTCCCTCACAAAGCGCACATATTGGCTTAGCGCAATCTTCTTTGTTACAGTATTTGGTGTTATGTCTATTACCGCATTCTTCAATCTAAACGATTACCTTAATCGCCAAAAAAACCCTAAAAACCCACCAGGAATATATAATATGACATATAAAACAACCTCAAAAATTACTTAAAAATTCTTAAACTCATCACCAGATAAACCTTTAAAAGTGAACATTCGAAATATAAAACAAAACACAGAAGCTCTTTCATAAAAGGAAAAAATTATGGTTAAAAAATAATGGTTAAAAAATTATTTATACCCCCCTTTGGGCCCAAAAACAGTAAAACAATTATGTTCACCTAAACAAAAGCTTGAGTAAAAATGTAGAGAAAACTAAAACTTATCCCAAACATATGCACAAAAGACCGCTTTATAGGAAAACTATAGCAAAGCTTACAACTTTATATTTAGGCCCCCAGGGCGCCAAAAACTCTAAATTTTTAAAAAAATATTTTTTTTTCCCGGGCATGTGATATATTGTCGGGAAAGATTGCTGTTTGTCAGGAAGAAACCCATACTTCATTTCCTTAACGTAACTTTCAAAGTTGATTTAAAGTTCAAAAAGGCGCAAAAAATGATGTGCCCAGCGCCGCTAGTATTATAATTAAACAAAAAATGACGCGTAACCCACTCCCCTTACAAAGCAAGTATTATGATTAAAAATGTTGATCAAGGTTAAAAATATGTACATACCCGTATATTTCTCTAGTTTGGAACATCGGGATTTCCAGGTTTAAACCTCAGGACGTTAAAGCTCAAAATTTTTGAAAAAAATATTTTTTTCGCCTGGGCATGTGATACGTCGTTGAAAAGATCGCGCTATACGTCAAAAACGAAATCGAATTTCATTTCCTTAATGAAACTTCTGAAGTTGCTGAAAAGTTCAAAAATATGAAAAGAAAAAAAATGTGCCCAGCGTCGCTAGTATTATAGTTAAACATTTTAAACAAGGTTAAAAATATCCGCAACCACATATATTTCTCTAGTTTGTAGCATCCAGGTTTCCAACTTTAAATTGGATCCTTGGGGTGCTGAAAGTTCGAAATTGTTGAAAAAATATTTTTTTTTCCCGGACATGTGATATATTGTCGGAAAGATTGCTGTTTGTCAGGAAGAAACCCAACTTCATTTCCTTAACAAAACTTCCAAAGTTGGCGAAAAGTTCAAAAAAGCATGAAAAATTACGTGCTTTCCTTCTTTTGCAGTATGAAGAATCAAATTTCTTCATTTTGATTTAGTATTATGTAAAAGTAAATTATAGTTATTTTTAACTTAACATACAGGATCATCAGCGCATGACACATTATGCTTGACTGAACTTATTGAAACTGCAATAACTCCATTTCAAGGTTAGAGTCTAAATCATTTGGATAAATTTTGCCTGAGATATGCATTCATTTTCTTTTTTTTTTATTTAAAAAAATATTTTATAACATTAGGTGTGGAATATAACGTCATTCATTTGCATGCCGGCACATATTTGGGGGAGTCAATTTTCACAGACTTTTCGCACAAATCTGATTGAATTTGCTGGATGGTGCTCCTCATGTTGACTTTGAAGGCATCAATTGTTTGTGGTACATACACCTGTGATTTTAGGATAGCCCCAAAGGAAGAAGACTAACCGGTGTTAAATTACATGATCTCAGTGACTATTTCACATCGCCGCTGTGCAAAATAACTAAGACTTCAAATAAATAGTTCATATAGAATGCCCATTATGGCATGCACTGTATGGCACATAGCATGGTCCTGCTGTTGGAACCATACGTCGTTGGTGTCCATCCAGTTTAGGCCTCAAAAAATCGTTTATCATCAGTCTTTAGTGCTTGCTGTTGACGATTATAGCAATGTCAGTCTTATTTTAGAAGAAACACAGACACGTGATTTTGCCAGACCAAAATCCACACCAAACAGTAACTTTCTTGGGATGCATTTGAGATTGGTGTATTTTACATGGATTAATATCGTTCTAAAGCTAACAATTTTGCTTGTTCACACATCCATTCATCCAAAAATGGGCCTCATCGCTAAAGAAAATTTTTTTGGCGAAATTTGAGTGAACTTCCAACTGACCCAGAACTCAATTAGTGTGAACACATGGGGTCCTTTATGATCCTTTACCTTATGCTCCTGGGTCAGTTGAATTTTATTCAGATGCAGACCCAAGTCCCAACTTCAAATTTACTAATTTGAAGTTGCAAAAAGGCCAAGATTCTGTGAACAACAAGAAATGATTGCCTTGGGTTTTTCTGTACATTCTCATGCCCAGCAGTGATGTTTTCAGCAGACCACCTTGGATTTTACTGATTCACTGATTATTTGGTGAACCAATTTGCTTGAATTTGCCCACTAAAAATTGAGTAGTTGACAATCACATAATGGGTGGAACTTTTTTTAAGCAGAGCACTGATTTTGAAAATAAAATTTGATGATTTGCATATGATGTTTATCACTATAACCTTCCATGTGATTTGTTATACGCCACTGAACAATTCACATTGAATTTGATGGATGTTGCTTTAATAACATGGCTGCTATAAAAGAATAAATTTTAAATGTCTTTATTGAAAGACCCTATAATCTATTTCAGAATGATATATCTTATGGTGATACAATAATTTGTATACAGCATGAACCTTTTGGAGTAGAAGCCAAATCAAAATTACACTATCTAGAAACAATTTAATGATTATAACACAGTCGTTCGTTTTCTTTAATATGAATATTCGAAACATAATATTTAATGTAGTTTTTAATTATTATTACAATTTGAATTTGGAAACAATTATAAAAAGTTAATGTAAGAGAGTTGTTATATTATCACCTTACATTATATCACTTTAAAATATATTATTATTTAAGAAATAATTATTTTTTACTTTTTAGCATGTTTTTATTAAATTTTTATAGGAAATCTTGAAGTCGGTATTTAAAAAAAAAAAAAGAGAAGTGGTGTCTAGAGGATGACACCCGGTAGGAATGAAGTTCCTTTCACTTTTTGGTAGGATATACAAGTATAAAGTCATTCATAAAGTATACAATAAAAAATGGCATAATATATAAATCCCCCGTATGATTTAATTAAAACAAAAACAACAAATAAATCCCATATGAAATAATTAAAACAAAAACATTAAATAAATCATCAGACTCGTTGAAGTGTGCTAACGTCGCACAAAAAACCGCGCTTATTTTAAATTCAATAAAATTTACACGTGTTTAGAATTGAGCTTATACAACTGACCGCGCACGATGATTTTTTTTTTTTTTTTTTTTTTTTGGGAACGCCAACCAAGGGCAATGACCCATCATCAAAGAATTACGAAAACAGGATTAAATTTTGATATATAAAGAAATAGAGGAAATGAACTGCGCTAAGATTGGAACAACATCTGGTGAAGGAAAGGAAAGTATGTAGGAAGCACAAAAAGGAGTAGGTAGTTTTAGGTGGAGGAGCTTAGTGTAGACGAGGGAACGCTGCTGTACAAGAAGAGAGCATTCAAAAAGGATATGATTTGCATCACAAACACAGTCATGATCCAAGGGATGAAAATTACAGTATGGAGAAGAAACAATAGAAAAACGAAAGAGAGACGAAGGAAGACAATTATGGTTGAGACGAAGACGTGTTATGGAGGAAATAACGGAACGACTGGAACCAGGGAAATCAGCAAACCAGGAACGTGATGAAGGAAGGGGTTGCAAGAGTTTGTAAAAGGAATGAGGATTGGAAAAGGAGGTAATGTAGGTATCCGACCATGATTTGAGGTGTGCTCGTTTGGATGGAAAGAAGATATTATTGGCAGGAAATTTATTGACAAATTTGCCGTTATAGGAAGCAGAGCGAGCAAACGAGTCAACTAGGTTGTTGCCTGCGATGCCGCTATGACTGGGAATCCAAAGAAGATCGATTTGAATGGAACGAACTAAGAAGAGATTTGCAATTAAGGAACGAATGGAAAGGATAATGTAGTCGCATGAAGAGGATGGAAAAGGGGAGGATATAGCCTGCAAGACGCTCATGGAGTCAGAACAAATAAGGTATTTATTATTATAGGAGGAAAGTGCAATGAACAGAACTGCACGGAGTATTGCATACGATTGTGCAGTGAAAATGGAACAGAAGGAAGGAAGTTTATAAAGTTCGTAGTGTGGAAGAGAAGAAATAAGAAAGGAAGCTCCGACCCCCTCATCGCTTTTGGAACCATCCGTAAAGAGGACAGACGAAGAAGGAAATAGAGTCCTCAAAGCTGCGTTGTACTCGCTTAAAGCGATAGAAGGCGAATATTTAGTATGAGAAGGAAGGAAAAACAAATTAGGAGGATATAAAAAATCTATAAAGCTGAATGTAAAGAACGGGAGTTTATGATATGAGTAGATAAATGAAGAATAAGGAGCAAGACGTCGAGAGACATGAGAAAGAATAGGAATTTTCAGGGGAGAAAATCGCCAATTGGCCAGGATGTAGGAATAAGCAGAAACTAATTTAGAAGACTTAATAGGAAGACGTTTTATGAGGAAACGATCCCCAAGAAAGGATCTACGAATGTGTAAAGGATGAATGTTGGCTTCTGAAAGTACTGCAGGAATAGGGGAGGATTTCAGAACACCGAGGCAAAGACGAAGACATGAATTTTAGACTTTATCGAGTTTGGAAAGAAGATGTTTAGGAGCATTGCCATAAATGAAGGAACAGTAATCAAGTTTGGAACGAATAGTAGATTTATATAGAATAAGAAGAACACTGGGGTCACCACCCCATTTGTGTGGAAAAAGAGCCTTTAATAAATTAGTTCTCTTAAGACAGGAAGTATATAGGTAGGAAATATGTTCGTGAAAGGATAAACGACTGTCTAGGAAAACGCCAAGATAGCAGAAGGACCTAACTAATGGAATAGATAAATTGTTTCAAAGAGACATTAATTAAGGAAGTATTATAGGGACGAAAGGAAAAAACCATACAAACAGATTTAGAGGATGAAATGGTTAGATGGATGTTGGATAGAGCGGATTCAAGCAAGTTCAACGAATTATTGAGTTCATCTTTAGCAGAGAGGATGGAAGTTGAGGAGTAATAAATAAGAATATCATCCGCGAAAAGGAGCGTAGAGGCTGAGACGGGAAGAGAAGCTATTTCAAGCGAATAGATATTAAAAGAGTAGGACTCAAACATGACCCTTGAGGAAGGCCACGGAATACACATCTAGAGCCAGAGAAGGAAGGATTTGAAAGATAAATGGTTCTACTTTGAAAGAGCTGAATTATCAGGGAAGAAAGTTGAACAGGAATGCCAATAGAAATCATTTTATTTTTAAGGGATGGAAGATGAACCTTATCGAAAGCAGAAACTACATCAACAAAGGCAGCGATCGTGTATTTTCTTTCGAGAAGAGCTTTATATATGTCAGAAAGAAAAAGGCTGATGCAGTCAGAAGGACCAAGACCAGGACGAAAACCGAACATATTGTAGGAGACGAGATTATTGTGTTCCAGCCACCAAACAAGGCGCCGGTTTAGCATACTCTCGAATAGTTTTCTTAAACAAGGAGCCAAAGAAATAGGTCGAAAAGAATTTGGAATTTTCTTAGGAATTGGGATAATTATAAATGAATTCCAAATAGGAGGTGTAAGTCCTGAGAGAAGAAAAGAATTGAAAATTTCGAGGAGAATTTTGAGTGAGAAATTAGAGAGATTTTTAAGAACAAGGAAGGAAATTTTGTCGATTCCTGGAGTTTTGCAACGAAAAGAGGAGTTCATTGAAGTGGAATTCTGAAGTGAGGAAGTGAGATGAATTTGGAAGAGAAGAAGAAGGAGAACTTACTTCGTCAAAGGAAGGAACATAACTGGGAGCTAGATTGTCAATAAAGGATTCAAGTATGTCAGAAGAGATGTTATGATAAGAAGGGTGTTCGGATTTGGGAGTTTTGAAGGCTTTGGCCATTCTCCAAATTTGGGAAATAGACGTGGTCCGGGAAAAGGAAGAGCAAAATTTTTTCCAGGATTCCTTCTTGGCTTGTTTTAGGATGTATCTGGCTCTAGCGTTAGCTTTTCTATGGTCAATAAAATTTGAAAAGGAAGAACAGTGACGGAAGGTTCTAAAAGTAGCGACGCTGGCATCAAAAGCCACCTTGCAGTTATTATTCCACCATAAGGATGAAGCTGCATGACGGCGAGGTTTAGAAGGCACTGGAGGTGATGAGGAAGAAAGGGCGAGTAAGATGGAATCTGTAAAGTATTTGTACTTTGAAATAGGATCTAAGTTATGATGCAAAAGGGAAAGAGAAGAGTCAACAGAATGACTAAATTGTTCCCAATTAGTTTTGGGGATACACCATTTGGAGGCATAGAGGGGCTTGAAGTAAATGGATGATGGGGGAAGACTTTTGAACGATACAACAATAGGGACATGGTCACTTCCAAAAGTACCATCAAGAGTTTTCCAGGAACAGTTAAGAGCAAGATCAGGAGAAGAAAAGGAGAGATCGACTGCGCTAAAAATGGAAGGGCTTTTGTACAAAGTAGGAGATTGATCATTAAGGAGGATAAGATTATGTCCGAGGATGATGTTTTCAAGAACCACTCCATTACTGTTTCGACTAGAACAACCCCAAAGAGGAGAATGAACGTTCCAATCACCTCCAATAATGAAGAGGGGAGGAATACTATTAAGAAAGGAGGGAAAGGGAAAATTATTGAGATTAAAATTCGGAGGAAAGTACGTACAGACTATGTTTAATGGGCGGGGAAAAATGGAAGGAATAGAAATGTGGACTACATTCGGATCACGAGAAGATAGCACAGAAGAGAAGTGTACATTTTGAGATTGGAAATGTATATTATTTCTAATAAGGATGGCAGCACCACCGTAGCCGTCTATTCTATCAGAACGAACCACGGAGAAATCTTTAAGATGAAACGTTTCAGATTGTTTGAGCCATGATTCGGAAATTAAGGCAATGTGAATTTGATGTATTTCAAGTAAACTCTCCAAGGCAAGTCTATTAGCTTTAAGGCTGCGACAATTCCACTGGAGAATGTTAAATTTGAAGGACATATTGAAAAATTAAAAAGAGGGAGAGAAACATAAAAGAAAAGGAGAATGAGTAAGGAGAGAATTAAGATAAAACATAGTTAAAGTTTACGTAGAAGGTGAAGGAGAATGTATTTGCGAGTGCAAAGGTGAAGCAAAGAATAAGGATTATTTAAGGTGAAGGTTACTGGAAAGAAAAGCGGAAAGAGAATTAGCAAAGTTTGAAGAGGAGTCAACGTTAAATGATGATATTAAGTCCAAAATGGCAGTTGAGAGATTATTAATGGAAGGAGAAAATTCAGAAGAAGAAGAGAGGTTAGAAGGATTGTTAGAAGAATCGTTACTAGAGGATGGGTAGGGTTTGCTTAGTGCCCATCCATTTGTGGGAGAAGGAATATGATAGACAGGAAGAGAAGGAAAATGGGGAGTAGGCTTAGAAGAGAATTTAGGCGATTTTGTTTTACGGAACGTTAAAGATTTAGTTGGAGGTGAAGAATGAATAGTAGGAAAATTGTGAGTGTTATGAAGAGGAACAGAAACAGATGCGCGATTTGCATATGAAAAGGCTTGAGACATTAAGGAATTATCCTTGTGCTTTGATGCTTCATGGAAAGATAGGTTTTCATACGCCATGATTCTTTTGATGTCCTTTTGTCTAATCCATTCAGGACATCTACGGTCATAGGAACAGTGGTCACCTTTGCAACTACGACAAACAGGAGGATTTTGAGTATTTGGACAGTCTGATAAGGAATGCCTAGAAGAGCAGTGAGAACAGACAGTATTAGAACTACGACAGTGCCTCGCAATATGACCAAATAAGAAACACTTGGAACATTATCTCGATACTCCCTCAAACGCACACATACACTCCACACCTGTATATAACAGAAATAGAGTGAAGGTCGCCTGGAGGACGACGCATAACACTTTTTCGTTATCTCGCCATTTCTGCCAGTTTACTCCTACCGAAAAGCCGTGTAAAAGAACTTCGTTCCAAAAAAAAAAAAAAATTTATTTCGCAATTTTTAGAACAATACTTAAATTTTTTGTTTCGTTAAAAATCAACTTTTTTAAAAGTGACAAGCTTGTAAATGGCGCTATAGCAGTTAATAATTCATTTTCTTCATTGTAAGTTACATTTCCATGATAATTGACATTGATAATACTTTAATTTTTTTTTAATTCCATTTTTATGATAAATTGATAATATTTTAATTCAGTAACGTCTGTTATATCAATAAATAAAAAAAAATTATCTAAAGGGCCCACACTTTTTTACATTTTTTGATGACTATTCAGTTGGTGTCCACTAGTTTTCATCAGTATTCCCATGGTACTACTGTTCACTGGTACACTTCTGAATTAATAAAGAACCGTTAAAATGGTTCATATGAACATGGGTAAACAAACACTGAAAAAAAAACAAAAAAACAACAGTAACCAATAACAGAGCTTTTTTTTTTTTTTCTTTAATGAGCTTGGTGTCAACACTGACCCAACTTTATGGACTTACATCACCTACTCAGATTCTGAGGCGATCGAAGATAGAGAGTATAAAGGAAATAAGGAGGGAAATAACGGCTTTGTTCGTGCCACTTCAAGTTCCTACTTAACCTTTCGTTCGTCGCGCTATGTGGAAACCCCCGCCTTTTTTTTTTAAATGTAAATATTTAACAAACTACTTATAATTTACATAAAATAGTTCAACTATTCGTGTATTGAAGTGTCATAAGTCGATCTAAAATATTTATATAGTTGTAATTACTTTAGTTTTTTTTATAATAATTTTTTATTGCGAGGATTCCCTCACTGTGCAAACACAATCGTAGGTAAAATTTTGTTCGCAACGTTGCCAAATATGTAGAAAAATAATTAAAATAATAAGTATTTTTTAATATTTATTAATTAACTAATAATTTTATAAAAAAAAAAAAAAAAAAAAAATTATAAATTATAATATAAAATCTCGTTAAATAAAGAAATTTTAATTTAACAACATAACTGATTTTTAATTTATTTTGTTGCTATCCAACTACTCGTATATATATATTATTATTTTTTTTTTAATGGGCTCGGTGTTAACACTGACCCAACTACATAGACTTGGATCACCTACTCAGATTCTGAGGCGATCGGAGATAGGGAGTATAAAGGAAAGAAGAAGGGGAATAATGGCTAGAAATGGGAAAGAAAGGATAAAGGAAGCATTGAAAGGGGTAGGAAGATCCAACGCCAAGAGTTCGGCATATAGATGAGAGCACTCAGGAAAAAGAGCAGGGCATTCAAAAAGGATATGGTTGGGGTCACATATAAAGGGAGGATCAGTAGAGTGGAGAGGGCAAAAAGGAGAAGGTGAAGGAGAAAAAGAAAGACGAGAAAAGGGAAGGCAGGAATGACCAGGTCTCAGTCTGATTAAAGAAACAATAGCTGAGCGCCGAGAAAAGGGAAGAAATTGGTACCAAGGCTGTGAATTGGGAGTAGGCTGTAGGAGGAGGTAGAAGGAAGAACGATTGGTGAAAAAAGAAGGGTGGATGTCAACCCATAGTCTGGTATGGAGACTTGCGGAGGATGTCTGAGGCAGGAAAATGCAAAAGGAATGGACCATTGAGAGACGCCGAGCGAGCTAGGAAGTCAGCTGCTTCGTTGCCCTCAATGCCAGAGTGGCCAGGAATCCATAAAAAGTCAATAAGGATAGAACGTGCTAAACGCAAGTTGGAAATAAAGGCGCGAACAGAAAAAATAATATCATTAGACGAGCGGGAAGGAGGAGAAGAAACAGCTTGCAGCGTAGATTTGGAATCGGTATTAATGAAAAATTTACAGGTCCTTCTTGAAGAGGAAATAAAGGAGACAGCGCGGAGAATGGAGACTGCTTCAGCAGAAAAAATGGAACAAAAGGAAGGAAGTTTGAAGGATTCCGAGTGATTAAGCGAGGAGGCCGTAAAAGCACCGCCCACCCCGCAATCATTTTTGGAACCGTTGGTGAAAATTTTTACATGACGGGGAAATGAAGAATTTAATATGTGGACATATTCACTGACCACTGTGCTCTGATGAGTGGAGTTAGCACTAAGAGGAAGAGAGGAGAATAAGATGGGGAGACATGTACTATGTGGGAAAAGACATAAGAAGAAAACTTACAAGACCCGAGCAGCTATGTGCACAAGAACCGGGATTTTGTGAGGAATGAAGCGTCAGTGGTCATTTATATACAGATAGGAAGAAATAAGTTTAGATGAAGAGATCGGGAGGCGTTTAATTAGAAAACGGTAACCAAGCAGAAATCTGCGGATAAACAGGGGTTTAATATTAGATTTGGACAAAATAGCCAGAATAGGAGAAGACTTTAGAGCCCCAATGCAGAGCCAAAGACAGGAGTTTTGGATTCTATCAAGTTTGTGCAGGAGAGAGTTACTGGACCCAGAAGACTGGGGTTGAAAGCTAATTAACAATACATTGGAACCAATTCACACTCTACTTCCACCTGCACCTGAAAAGTTCCTGAATACTAATTTTTTTCAACTTGGTGGGGGGTAATGAGATTTATCGATGACTACTGATTTAATATCTTCCTGAATGATTGCTGCTGCAACTTCTAGGATCTTAAATCGCTCTTCTTTGTCATTTGATTTTTTTTATATATTAGTCACACAGACCAATAGTTTTATTTATATTATGCGTCCAATGATGTATATAGGCAGCATAATTGTGCATATTATGGAGAATACAACTTTAGTAAATTTTATAATCGTTTTATCTCAGAAATGATGAATCTCATGGGAAAAAATGTAAAGGCAATTTTTGTAGAGAATTGCATGATCTACAATTTTTGAATGAGCTATTTGTATCTTAAAACTGACCATTTCGCTCCCATTTTTGCAAACTTTGCTCTTGAATAAAATTTTTTGCATACATGGGATCGATGAGGACTTTTCACAATTTCATTACAATGGTGTCCTTAAGGGGAGGGTAGGGTCTTGGAGGTCAAAAAAAGACGATTTTTTGATAATTTTTTTAGAGAATATGGTTAATGCAAGTTTATTTACATAATTGGTACATGATAAAATAACATCTGAAGAATATTGTGTTAAATTTTCATTGAAAAATATAAAGAATTAAGCCAATGGCAGCAAACTTTCGTAGGCGCCTCGAAAAAAAGTTGTTTTGCGGTGCACCGCATAACTCAACACTGGATTATCGGAAATGAAAAAACTAAAGTTTTTTCATTAGTTAATGAGTTTCTGTAGGTAGCAACGTTGAGTTTTTTAATTTTTTTTTATTTTTTAATCGTTGGTAACACTTGGAAGTGAAAATACCGATTTTTGAGTAAAAATTAGCCATTTGTTATTGTAAAATAAATAATAATAATTAAAAAAAAAAAAAAACTCGACGTTGCTACCTTGAAAATTGTCTATAAAAATAGTGTACCAAATTTCAAAACGCTCGGTGCAGTAGATTTTGAGTTACAGAGTGCACCGGTTTTGAAAACGTTGTTTCGAGAAAAACGTGTTTAAAGTTTTTTATAATATAAAATCACAAATTAAACGTTAGTAAGGTAGTAATTTTTGTCTATACTCACACAGAATCATCAATGCCAGGCCCATAAAGTGAAGAACTTTGATTTAGAATGTCCAAAGCATCTTTTTGCTCTTGCCTACAACGAATTCTCTCTTCTGTGGTATGTTCCACCACTCGCTCATCCTCTTTGCTTATTCGTGTATTGTCCACTGATTGCGCCCATCCATGATAACTTGGGCCTGTACTGATTCCCATCTCTTCCAGAAAGGTCAAGTAAGCAACACAGCCTTCATTGAAGGTAGAGGCAGCCACATGAGCTCCAAACTCAACAATAATTGTCGAACCACTCTCAGTTTTTGGCAAAATTTTCCAAATAAGTTGGTTAATAGTTTCATTATTGTTTTGAGAGAATCCGCCAATACATCGCTCCAGGAGAGCATCTTTGCTCAGATATTCATAAATTGGTTTTTAATCCCCTCTAAAACATCACTTGGTAGAGCAGAGTAAGAGTGTTTGAAAAAACGCAATTCGTTTGCAGCTGCGGCTCTCTGCTAGTCACGCCATGAGTTTTCGCAGCTCGGGCAATTTTGATGTAGGTGTTTGTCAGTTGAGGCGTAGTGATAATAAGTCGCCCAAATGGCCTTCTTCATTTCTTCTACAGAATGAGAATTGTAACGGATGGCACGGCCATAGTAAAGCGTTAGTTTATCAATCAATTTAGCAAAGAGCTTGCCTTTACTGGAAAGTGTTTTTCTTTGTATTTTCTTTGCACCCTTAGTTTCAGTATCTATTACACTTTTTTTTACTAAATCGCGCAAACGGGTCTCCATCCTCTTCTGGGCGTGCCTTTAAATTTCTTTTTTGTTGATTAACATACAAAATTTTCGCTCAGCTCAGCTTTACTTGACACACAGTATTGCGTTTTCCGCCGCAAGTACAAGTCAGTGCCTCGACCACTACCACTCAGACACAAATACGTCTCTACCCCGATGCAGCAGTGAAAACGACTGGACTTACAACAGAACACAGGGATTTTTGGTTTTGGCCGAGTAAGCATTCTTGACAAGACAAAGCAGCGATGCAACCGAGAATGACACTTGAGAGGTCGTGAATAGAGACTAATTTCTGACTGAAACCTCGTGTCGTCAAGAAATAGCATTACACCCACCGAATCTGTTAAACATCTACCTACCTGCGTAAATCTTTTTCGAAAAAATCAATTAAGGGATTATACAAAAGGGACAGAAAAATATGCTCTTTAATCCCGCTGTGCGTCAGGGCCAGATGGTCGTTTTCATTCTTTTAGTAAAGTTAGAGCGGCGCACAGTTATAATGCCATATCTTCGTTAGTTTTGCTTCAATTTATTTGAAATTTTGACGCAATATTCTTATGATGTTGTACATTCATTTTATGACATAAAAAAAAATCATTTTTTTTTACCCCCAAGACCCTACCCCCCACCCCTAACATTCATGCCAATTTTCAGCTTTCTGGGAATTTATACAAGGGTACCCCCCTTTTTGGCCTAATTGGACTGTTTAAATTTAAATTATCTTCGTCCATTTTGTTTGTTTATTTTAAAAGTGTACACTTTAAATATTAAAGTAATATAATTACAAAAACGTAGAATGTGAAAAAAACATAATGACAGTAATACAAAAAATAAATTGCGATTAAGTTACTAATATGATGGTATGTTTATAGCATCAGTGTTATGGTAATTAAAATATACTCAGATATTTTATTAAAATTGTTGTTACATGCTTCTTGTCTATCGTTTAATTAACTTAATGTACACCATATATAAAATATATCTGTTTTAATTTTCGTGAATGTCTACAATAATTTGATACGTTCTGCATATTTATGTCTGTGATAATGTTTTCAGTACAATTCATATTGACCATATAGAAAGCCATTTCTTTACGTTCGCTCCAAATATCAATTTTCTAATGGAAAATGTATACATTTATGTTTTACTTTGTAAAAATCGATTATGTACTGCAAATTACAATGAAATTAACGCTATTAGTTGATTACAAAAAGAGGGTTACAATCTAATTTATAAAAATCATTTTCCGAATATAGATCGTATAATACTCATTTTCAAGTGATGAAATAAATTATATTCTAACTATCACATAAAAATTACTGTAATTTTAAACAGTTTCAGTTAACAGGACGAAACAATTCAAAAATGGGAGAGAACTCTGCAGAAATTATAGCTATTCGTTATCGAGTATGTATGAAAACAAAATGTGCATGTATCTTTCGGTATCCCAAATTTTCACAATGATTATATAATCCATAAATTTTCTTGTAGGTAATAGAATTATTAAATGAAGCAGCTATCTCAGGGGATTCGGAAAAAGTAGACTTTTTATATCAAGTTAAAGAAATAGTTTTAAATAGAGAACCAGAATTATTAACTGAATTTATAACTCCAATTGTTTCCTTTCAAGCTGATCGCCATGTTGACGTTCGCAAATTCGTTGTTTGCTTTATAGAAGAAGTCGGGTTAGTAAATATCAGTTTACGGTTTGGCTTACTTTTCGTTATAAATAATTTAATATGAACTGTTACTTTTTTATACAAGTTAAAAATTATCGGATAATAAATACTCCTGCTTTAGTTTAAGTAAGAAATAATTAAGTTTCCCAATAATTTCCTTTGTAAATGTTTTAAAATAATAAATTTACTAAATTTACTTCAAAAAACACAATCGAAGTTTAATGCTTAATTATTGCAGTATTATTGTTTAATTAAAGTAGGGTATACAATATAAATCTTAAATTACTTTTATTCGGCATTTTTTTTTTTTTTCAAATAAAATAATGGTTGAGTAAAAAAATTGTCTGATTTTTTACAAGACAAAATATTACCAATAATATCTTGTTAAAAATCAAATTGCCTAAATCTTAACAACACTTTAAAATTTGTTTTTTGAAAATCCTAATTAAATCTGAAAACTTTTAAATTCACGGAATAATTTTTGCAGTTGTCCTAAACAGACAGACGTAAATAATTCCCGACAGGTTCGATTTATAATATATTAATTTTTTTCACAACTTCCTGCATTCACTTCGCCTGTTTTCAAAGTAGGTTAAATTAAGTTTTTCATTTTGTCGTAAAATATGTAAAAATATGTTGAAAATAAATTTAAAGATGTATTTTTAATAAAAGGACAGTTGCCGTTCATTGAAAATCATAATTTCGCTTCTTTCTGGGTTTTATTATATATTTTTCGTTATTTGACCGTTTTTATCCTTCTTTTTAACACAACCTAATAATTAATATATAAAAATTTGACCAGATAGTATATCAACAAACTAAAAAAACTATTTATTAATTGAATCGTTATTTCTTGAATTAAAGAAAAATTTAATTATCATTTCCATTTTATTCTATTATATTTTCTACTTTTTCCTCATCTTCATTAATTTATTATAAGTTTCCCGTATCATTTATTATTCAACTTAGTTTAAAACCGGTCTTCATTCTAATTCTTGCCTTCGTCCTCATCCTGTTATCTTCTGTATCACGACTGCTTTGATGTTTTAAGTCATTGCAACATTAATAGCAGATTTTGTGATCTCGTTATTTTAGTATTTTAATTATTAAAATAATTGTACTTTTTTCATCAAATTATTGACTTATTAAGCATTAATTGTTCGTATAATAATTATAGATTTCTATACAAATCGTAAATAAACCAATTTCATCGGAAAATAATTAATGAACCCAAGTATATTTTTTGTTTTCACTGTACGTTAATTATTAAAATCGCCACTGGTCGCTTTCCTTTTAATATTTCGCAAGTGTTTTCTGAAGAAAACTTTATGGACTGAAATCAGTTATGGAAAATACTTAAAATCCGCATAATATTTCTGGCATATGTTTTTTGACAAATCATGTTTAGATGTGTAGCGGATGTAAAATTAATTCTTCAAGTAGCTTTTGATGTTTTTTGATAACTATAATTTGCAACAACTTAAATGCCTAAGAGAGTGGTTTAATCTTAGTAACGTGTTTAATATACAGTGAAATAAGTATTTCCTCAGGAAGTTCCTTCAAAACTTCTGATGCGATTTAAAAGCAAGAGTTTTTGTCTACTTTAGCGTGGTTAATGTACTAGCCAAAATTTCTCTAAAAGTGGATATAATACGCTTTACTGTGTAATTATCAGAAACCATTACTTGTAATAAAAAAGAAGGAAACGTGTCTTGGATTTAGTTCAAATATTTTGTTCAGATGGTTACCGAATTCCACAATATTTTCGAACAATACCGTCAGACATTTTAATTGAGTAAGAAACCTCCATTTGACATATTTTGTTCAATTGTTAAATTATGAATTTTTGAAAATGACAAATCTTTCGTAAATTCTTTCTAAAGATTATTTATTTTCTAAGGTACCAATTTTTTTTCATGTAAAATTAAAAATTGCCTACTTTCATATTTGATTGGTAATTGTAACTCTGTTATTTTCTGTATACGCTTTTGTGCTTAAAATTACATTCTTTCCAGCTTAACCAATGGATTACTTACAGTTTTCACAAAATTTAATTTCGCGTTTTTCAAATTTCATTATTTTCAACTGTTCTAAAACATGTTTTTTCCCATTTTTTATATCGCAGTAAAAACTACTTTTTTTAATATATATTATTAACACTTAGTAGTAATATATTTGTTGTATTGGTGAAAAATGCATTCTGATTTTTAAAACATTTAACAGGAAAAGACATTTAGCATTATTAAATGAAGTATTACCAAATCTTCTTATGATGTTAAATGACAGTTCATGTCATGTATTAAGAAAAGTAATTCAAACAGCTACGACGATTTACAAGCATTTAATATTGTGGCTAACAGAATCTGATAACTTAGCTGTGGATGAAAAATTAACGAGCATATGGAACACTTTTGTATCAATAAAAACCAATATTATTAACATGATCGATAGCGACGCTGAAAGGTAATTTATTTTCTTTCTATTATTGTATGATTAAGTGATACCTCATTCATTACATTATAAAAATAATTTATTAAGAAATAAAAAATGATAATGAAATATAATTTTATTGCATTAATAATACTTTCGTAAAATTATCTAAAAGGATCACGTTTTTTTTGATAACTATTCAGTTTATGTTCGTCAATAATCACCAATATACTCGTTGACTTGTACACTTTCGAATGAACAAAGAATCATTAAAATCGGTCTACATGAGTAAAAGCTATACGCGAGCAAATATATCAAAAGAAAACTTGCGCGACGAAAGTCTAACCACATTTTTTTTTTTGAAGTCGGTTAAAAATATTTTGAACCTTCGGATATTGTCAAAAACGTTACATATTCAGAAGTCATAATATATATATATACATATACAAGAGCTGATTAATACGCATGATTTTTTGAAAATAATTATACGTTTATTTTAATAAATTTGTTTGTTAATTGTTTTGTTTTTTTTTTATTTTTTAGATCATTCTTAATGAAAGATATTTTTGTAATATAAAAAATAATATTTAATTTTAAATAACAGGAAATATATGTAATAAAAATTCATTAAATCTGTTCGTTAAAGATAAGATTTTAGAGATTTTTTATACATATTATTTTTTAGAATATACAAAAAACACTTTTAAATTCGTATTAGCTTATTGCTGATGTGGCATATTTTAAAAGGAAAAGAAGAAGAAAAGAGTACAAAACAATAATGTCCTACAAAGAGAAAAAAACTATTGATCGTGATATTATAAAATAATTAGATACCATAAAACTAAGCATTTTCTAATTAAAATAACCATTCTTAATTACTTTTAAAGTTATTTACTTCGAAAGTAATAATAAAATTTATCGTTAGTCCAAATGTTGTAAATAGAATATAATCTTGTACGTGCACAATATACATATTTAAGATATACTAAGCCTTCTTCATTGTAGTAACATAGGCTCAGGCAATATCTTTAACAGTAGAAAGTAAATTACCAATTGCTGTCATTCGATAAAGAACTGAATACGTGTTAATTATAATTCCCGCCGACAAAATCCAATTCAACTTTGCAAAACCATAATGTGAAATATTCTTTTAAGGAGAAAACAGACTGATTAAAAAAATGTTACTCCCCTATCTACTAATCGTTTATATGTGCGTAATGTAAATATATTATAGTTAAGACGTTACAATTAAAGTGAAAAATTATGTATGATATCATAGCGTTCGAAGTCAAACGGTAAAATTTATGGAACATGTTATTATATTACAAACACCCCGCGATGAAGAAAGTACAAGACCGAATGATTTACCGTCGGTGTTTGATATACCAATCACTTTGAAGTTTACAAAAAGAAGGAAGCTCGAGGAGGAAGCTATGTAATTATACTTTATTGCTGAATATGACTGTTTAAATTTAATTATTATTGAAAAATACTTAGTTATATTAACAGTGTTGTCAATTAAAACTTTTAAAAAGTACTTGTTAACATTTGTGTTTAAAAATTTACAAATTATTAAACTAAATATTTAATTCGCAAAGAAACCACGTTTAGTTATCAAATTTGGTAGAAAATAAAAAATTCTGTTACCATTGATCAAAATGAAGGATGATTTTCGTGGTTGTTAAAGTTATCTGCATTCCTCGTTCGTTAAAAACCAGATTAAAAACAATTCATATTTGACTCTAAAATTCGAAATAGATGAATTATTTATCATTAGTTAGACTAATAGTATAATCTGTTTCGAAACGTTAGAGTTAAATATGAATTGTTTTCACCTGATCGAAAATAGACGTGTGGATAAATTCTGATATTTTATTTTTTTCATCATTTATTTCCACTTAGAAAATTGAAAACAGCGTAAATACTAAAAAACATTGCTAGTAAGCACGTAGCTTTAACTTGTATTAAATTTTGTGCAATCTAATCTTCACAACTAGACAGTATATTATTAGCTATGAATGCACAGGAGCTTGCAGTAATGCATGGGTCACTGGAAGAAATTTTACAAAAAGTAATACGAAAATTGTCGAATGTACGTAAATAACTATTCATTTTATTTTTGGGAATTTCATTTCCGATATTTTCATTGTTTTACACGAAAACGATAATTGAAAATATTTAAATTTACTTGTTTTGTTTTTTTTTTTTTTGCCGTTTTTTATATTACTGTTTGTAAAAGATTTGAAAAGCTTGAAAAATTTTCAACCGGGGGATCGTCTACTTCGTCGGATCAGAAAAATCAATTTTTTTTTTTATTTTTTTTTTTTTTTTAATAAAATCACCTCTAAAATTTATGTAGAATACATGGATAAAAGGATTTTTCAGAATTCAATGTCGTTAAAAAGTTACAGGTGTGAAACGGCGCTGATGTTCGGAGTGCGTTGACAGCGCCGTCGCCGCACAGCTCTTTCAGCAACTACGATTATTTGGGCGTCCACTTTTTATGATTCATGCTTGTTGTACTAAACAGCTAAAATAGACGCAACCGACGGTCATTTTATTTTTGTTTCTGCGTTCTGGTAAGGTATTATTTTTATCGCGAATATTTCAGTGCAAAATGGATAGAAAAGGTTCGAGAAGTGCAAGAGTGCGTCCCGATAGGAACAGAAAGCGTAAGTTTTCGGGAAACAGGCACACTATTGAAAATGAAACAGCATTCACTAATACGTCAGCGAAGAAACTAACAGAAAACAGAGACATAGGAGTCTGACACCAACGTTTTTATGCTACATTCTAGAATTTACAGTTATATTCAAGCTATTTTATCTACGAAGTGCCACAAAACAATAGCATTTGACCCGTCACAAGTACGAGGCTTGGAGTTTAAAATTTTAATGCAGTACGAGTGCAGTGAGCGGCTAATTAATTAGGGCCAGCTCTTTCGGGCGCAGATTCTTCCCGGCGTAGCGAACTCAGACCTTTTTACAGACTACCTGCGCTGATTTTCAGGTATCATCCGTTAAACGTTATCATTTGTGTTAGTGGGAAACACGAGTTACAAAATTTATTTCTAAAATTATCCATTCACTTGTATCAGAAATTCCACGCAAAAAATACCGCTCTTCTTCGACGATTTAGTTTTTCCAAGCGTATAGCATGTTATATATACGTACATACATATATATATATATATATATATATATATATATATATATATATATATATATATATATATAATCACAAAACACATATTTTGCATAATTTTATTGGGTTATTCATTTTTTTTAAATTTTTTTTATTTTTTTAAATAACAGCTTCGGTGTAAAATACAAATAAACAGATTTTTGCGATATAAATTCATTAGTAATACGAAACAGATGAAGATGATTAATATTAATAATCAGTCAAGTGCAATGTCGGTTCTTTTCGTTTTTTTGTTTTTTTTTTTTTTATGTATAGTTAACCATATTTAAAAAATTACAAACCATCAACTCTACGTCATTTAAAGTGGAACATAACTGGATTGAATTTGCTTCTAATATATATTCGTTACATTATCTTTCTTTTTCATTCGTATCTAGCAAGTTTATTTGAGGATACGTTTATTGAAGTTTCTTCTGTTATCTATAATTTTAATTATATATTTAATTCCTTGACGAAGCTACCTAGGTTTCAAAAAAATATCGAAAAGGACAAATAAAGGCACAAAAACTTTTAAACGAAAATAAGCATATTTATATTATTGCTGGGCGAGAAATATATAGGATATTACAGATTAGGAGTAAATACCCTCGTTCGCTACCGCCCGAAAGAGAACGATCCTAATTAATTCGTGTCCAATAATAAATACTGCATTTGAAATCAACAGAAGTTTTATTTTTACAATGCGACTTTTAGAAATAGGTTTAGAAGGTACTCATTTTTTTCCCCCGGAATTATGGATTTGGGTCATGGCTTAGCTAAAAAAAACTTGTTATTCAATTTTAAAAAGCATGCGCGCCGTAATATCCGCCGTGTACGAAATTGCTTTATCTTTAGCTATATACAAAAAAAAAAAAAAAAAAAAAAAAAAAAACTGAATAAAGATAACGGGCATCCTGAAGACGAGTTAAGAATATCTGGAGATGGAACTTGAAAAAAAAAGAGGCTTTTCTTCCCTTTTCAGCGTATTAACATTAATTGGTACATGTTCAAAAAAAGTTCTTGACATCTGCGTAAAAAGCTCTTTTTAATGCTAGATGTAATGTGTGGAAAAATACAAAAAATTAAAATCCTCTTAACTCGAAAAATGGTTATCGAATCACGAAAATTGTTTTATAAACCACGAGTGCAGCTTTAGAAAAATGGAAATTGTCACTATTATTGAAATGTTTTCTTATTCAGTAGAAAACCACGGCGTAAAGTACTTGACGTACATTGGAATCGGAAAAAGCCAAATTTTCAAAGGAATTTTAAATGCTAACCCGTATACAGATGAAAAGAGAGTGCTAAGATCATGAGGAGAAAGAGATTGTATGATTCAGGTCAGGTACTGCTAAATAATCGTAAGCAATGTTATTTTCGTATAACACGTTCTTAAACTTTTAAATGCGTTTTTCTCAAAATAGTATTTTTCAAAACGGTACCCATGATATTTCAGAAAGTTTTCAACCGATTTCGCCGAAATTTTGCACACACATTTTGTATACGTCTAGCTTTTGTCTTAAACAGAATAATTAACGTACGTTATAAAGTTTGGTTTTTTTTTTTATTTTTAAATTCAAGTGCCAAAAAAATGCCAAAATGAAACTTTTTCAAAACGTTGACAAAAATTGAAATTTCGATATTCCTATTTAGTTCTAATTTACACTATAGCCACACATCCACAGATTAAGAGGATTTTTTTTTTTTTTTTTTTTTTTTTTTTCTACGATGAACTGGAGATTCGGAATTGTAGGTACCGTTTAACGACATTTCTTTTACACGTCTGTCGTTGGAATACTCTACAGCAGATTCTTGGCCGTACATTAACTTGGAAAATTTTTGAAATACTCTTAAAATATAAATAAATATGACGTAAAAGTTTCAAGAAGTGTGTTCTTATGATTCTTAACAAAAAGTTCCCCAAAAAAAAAAACAGCCTCTCGAGTAGACGACCCCCTTAATTCAAAAACTGGTTTAATGGTCGTTATTTTTAAAGTCCATTATAAATTTTTTTAACAACAGTAAAAAGCAATACCATTACGCCTGAAACTATCGATGAAAAAGTAAATAAAATAAAATTTACCGACCAGTTAAAGGTATTTGAAATCATTACAATTTCAACTAATAGAAAATCTAAACAAGGATTTTTTTAAAGAAAATTTAACTATTTTTTTTCGTTTAACATTTAATTTCTGCAATTTCTTAAGGTGCTTTTAGAAATTTACAAGTTTTTGTTTAATAAATAAATGATTGGAGATGTAATCGGTACTTTTAATTACAAATATATTTAAAGATTTCGTGTACTTCAAAAAATTGGACTATAATTTTACTAATAACTTTACTGAAACTAAAGAACAGTATGGAGAAAATTTAATAAAAAGTTTTACTAATAATTTTTGCTTTTGTGAAAGTTCTCATAAAATTTAACAACATTTCGACACAAACTTAATTACCATTATTTCGCTTAATGATTTAAAATTTTTGAATTTCCTCCAGGGTTATCTTCGATTTATTAGTAAGATTTCACACTTCTAAACACATTACAAACGTCGGCATAATGACTGGCATTGGCGCCCTAACGAATATTGCCACACTCCGACCGCAGTTTATTGGCAAAGTGGTGGCTACCTTCGAAAACGTACATTGTAAGTATTAAGTTTATACCTAAATAAATTTGTAACTTTTGACGAAATTATTTGTATTCATAATCAATACAAAGTAAATAAAGAAACACGTATTCGTCCAAGGAAAACTTCACCAGTATAAGTAAAATCAAATTTAGATATTATAAAGAATATTGTATAACCCGTTTTAAAACTGCCTATGTAAAATATGATCTCGTTAAGTATAGGTAAAGTCTCGGAGCTCGGAACATAAAAAGGTAATTCATTTAATTCTCTCAGTTAACTTATTCTCCAAAGATTATACATCTCCTTGGCTTATAAATCGTTGATCTGGCTAGATTTCAGTGACTCGGTGCTTTGCGAAGGTACATTATAATAATGATTTTTGGTTTACGTAATTCTCGGTAATGTTTTTTTTTTAATATTTAAAAACATGATAAAATGCACAAAAAAATTGGTCCGATAACCCCCCTTTTGGTTAAAAATAATCCCAATAATAAATAAATGTCGTAAAACAAAGAAAGTAGATTTCTCGAGTCATTTTTTATACAACTTTTTTTATAAATAATTCATAATTTTATAATGTTTAAAAAAATTAGTCTAGTATATTTTTATTGCAGCAAACTTGATCTGATAGCTGCTGAAAAGAGCAAACACACGTACATACACGCATAGAACAGCGCATGAGCAAGGTGAAAGTTACATATTTTCGGGATCGTATATCTCTTCCTCCTTTTAAAAGTTAGAATATAAACTCGCAGAAGCAGCTGCAGGCATAGCTTTGCTGTAGAATTAGAAATATTCTTGAGTGGGTTGAGCGTTAACCCACGTATGCACCTACGCAAAAACACTTCAGACGTACCAAAATAAATAAAACGCTTATAGTAAAATGCCGAAAAACAACAAACGCTGAACGAGCGAAATGCTTCCCGTCCGTTGTTGGTGAATAAGAATTGCGCGAAAGAAAAATGTGCGCTGTGTTTAAGGACGTTCTGTCCATTACGCGCAAGTGATTCGCGGCCCTTCCGAACTTCGCAGCTATATAGCTGCTTCTGTTCCATCTTCCGAAAGTAAACATATAAGTCGTCTGGCTCAAAGAAGCAATTCCAGAAGTAGCTGCACTACAGAACGGACTGAACGTAGAAAATGTCTCCGAAATTAATGCGCGTGTTTTGTAAAGAAAAGGATGCTACGGATACAGTTTTCATAGAAAAGTATTTAAGGAAGCATTTGAAGCACCTGAACGTACAAAAACGACATTCCTTAAAATAGCACGGTTTAAAATCATCAGAAACTATAAAAATATCCAAATAATAGCATTTGTTTGATTACTGATTGATTTCATATAGTGTTTAAAAGTAAACAGATAAAAGGAATGCATTTTACGAGCTCATTGCGCGATAACTCACTTCAGATCGCTGTCAGAAGGCACTCTTTTTTCGCTATATATTTCTTGCCAAAGATGTTATGACCATTTTGATGATTGCCAGACAGGATATACCTCACTCAAAGTGTGCTAGAACAATTTTTTTAATCACCTATATATTATACATTATGTTAAAAAAAAAAGAAAAAAGGCGGAGAATTATTTAAAATAAATTTAATCTTACTGGCAAAGTTTTTTGATTGTCAGACTTAAAATTTCCAAAAAAATTACTAGACCGACTTCTTATTATTGTTTAAATACAATAAAAAATATTTAGGTGGGAACGATTTTGTACAAAAAATCTTCGTCATTTCTTATTTAAATGTTCCGAATGAACTATGAATCATTTTTCTTTGCTACACGTCGATTACACTTCTTTATTAAATCAAAGTAGTAGAAAAACGCAAAAATTTAGCTAATAAAATTAACCAAAATTAAATTACATTATTCTAAAAATAAAAAATCGATCTTACTAGTATTCGCGCAACTTAGGGAATGGACGGCTTAACCACTTTTCTAGCGTTCGCAAAAAAAAATTAAAAAGGTATCCAGTAAGGTTGTTGTTTATTGTCACGCCCTATTTTATTCTTGGAGCATATCTTCAAGAAAGATTTAGAAAAAATCTAATAATATACTGATAAATCATGTAAAATTTTCTAGTGATATCGTAATGTTAGCGTCAGATCACATAAAAATTTACAAGAAACGTTTAATACACTAGATGAAATTTATTGCTTCTTGCGGATTGAACATAAAGAAGCACAGCGAAAACTGAGACAATGGACAATAAGAAAATTCTAGTCCTTATTACAAGCGGACATAAATGACAAAAAAGTGGAAGAGTACAACAAAATGAAATAACTTAGCTAATGATAAATATGAAGTTAACTGTGGAAATAAAAACAGCGTTGAAATTGTTAAATAAAAATTTCTCATATTAATATACCATTGAAGTAAAAGATGGTTTAAATATTTTTTTTTTGGTTATCGTACTGATATAATCTTTAAATTGATTTAAGTCACGAGAATATAGAGGTGTTCAAAATATGATTCTATATTTTTACCGAGAAATAAACGTACAGAAAATAAAAATGAAAACCGCTGAAATATTAAGAATAGGTAAATAGTGGAGGAAGGATATTGTCGATAAAATTAAGTGCAGGAAAATAAACACTCAAACATATTTTACGCCACGGTAAGAGGTAAACGTAGAGTTAGAAGAAAACGATTACAAGATTAATTTTCTCGATACATATTCAATAGTTTGACTATAGGCATGATACCAACCTTCGTTGATCGGCGTATAAGTGATTTAATATTGAATATAATTTTTATTTTCAAAACTTTTATTTAGTTCAAAATTTCAATAATAAAAGCTCCCATAATGATGTGTAATTTTAAAATGTACTGCCTTATTCGAATTAAAACAATTTAATTAAAAATAATTTACATTCAGTGACAATTGCGGGTGTTTATGTAACTGATCTGTTCTGCAGCAACACATTTTGGCGAATCAGAAGAAAAGACGATAAATTGAAACAACTGAATAAAATCCAGTTCGTTTTTATAATTAGTGTAAATATTTTAATACATAATTTATGTTTAAGTTTAGTTTGTGGTGAATTATTATTTTTTTTTTTTTATTAATAAAATCATTACAAAATCCTCCGTACTCAACGTAATTTCGGCATATTTATAACTATAATGATGGTTTTGTAAAATTTCTCGATCAAAGTTTATTGCCTTAAACGGTAATCAATTTTACGTACAACTAAATATTCACCTTCTCGTTTGATTGCAATTTGAATAAAACTAAATTATAAGTAAATTGATAATAGCCTGCCTGCTAATTTTACTGTGTCTCAGTAGAGTGCAGTTGTCTGTTGCACTCACTTTTGGCATTTCTTCGTTATAACATCTGAAAGTAGTGCTTTACTTCCTTTCACTTGCACTAAACCTACTAAAGAAAAAATGTTCACTACGCATTAGACATGAACGTGCAGTACTTCTCGGCTGTCACAGTTCGTTTCTCCGTCAATAAGAGGCAATTGAATCAATAATAACCTTGAACTAGCTTGTACGTACAGGAAAATAGAACTTTGAAAAGTATAAGAGTCCCAAAAATAATGAGAGTTGGGTTTAAACGGAAAACAAAGCTCCCTCTACGGGTTCACGAATTAGGTTTGTAAAACAATCTAAATTTCTCGTTTTGCTACAGGCGTTCGAAAAAGGACACAACCGTCAAACGCTGCAGTTTTTACGAAAAATTTTATTCTCAAAAAAAATTCAGAATCAGTATCGTTTTTCGAAGTATGCATCATTTTACTGAACATATCGACGCACCCTTTCTCTCCTCTTTACACCATTATCTTCTTTTCATATTTGTCTTGTGATAGGCTCTTGAAAAAATTATGCACGGTGTTCACGTCAGCTTCCAGCTCAGATCTTTGGTGGTTCTATAATGCATTTTTCAATAACGGAAAGTGCCAATAGTCACACGGGCTCAGATCCAGACGGTAAGAGGAGTGTGGCATTACGAGATTATCAAATTACTTCGAAAATTCATTAACGGTTTCCGCCGTGCATGACCGCGCATTGTTCTGCTGAAGCGTTCAAGTGCTCCTCAAACCAGGTCCCTTTTTTGTGGTATGTTTTCACATTGTTGAATGAACGAACGAATGGTGATTTCGAGGAGCAAAATGCTGATAAACAAAAACCGCAATAACAGTAGTTACCGATTAATTTTTTTTTAAAAAATAATTTTTTTCTTCTACAGAATTTAACGGTTGCATTTTTTTTTCCAACACTTATAGCGAAGCAGGATATTACATTGAGCACGGTGAGGGGCCCACCCTAACAGATTGTTTTACTAACCTACTTTGTCGGCGGACGATTCGATAATTTTGTTCGCCGCATCGAAAAAGTATCTAATATTGTTCGGACAGCAGTCTATATATATTTTAATTTAACATAAATACATCATTACATATAGTATTATAATCGCGGTGATACTGTTTACGGTGCTATTCATTACATGAAATTATTATTGATGAAATAATTTAATTAGTATCCTAATATTTGATTTCCTGTTATCTTGTTGAAAGCTCATTTACCAGTTGCATTATCCGAAAGTCAACTGTCTTCAATAAGAAAATTTTTGAAAAAGCAAATTTTACGTTTACTAAAGTTTCCAGTGGACACATCTTATGAACAAAACCTGGTAACTCTTTTGACGGATTTGGGAACACCATATGCAGAGGTATTTATTGTTTTCAGTTATAATTGTGTTACTCTCGAAGATACGTTTTTTCCTTCTTTTTTGTATTCTTTTTAAAGGTCATAGGTGGACAAGAATGGTAAATTTGCCTTGGAAAGCTATCGGGTTAATGTTTGGATGGCAAGTGGATACCACCAAGGAACATTCGTGACAGAAATTTCAGACCCCCACTCGCCTATTTTTCGAGAAACTCACTTTTTGTTGAAATGCAGTTAATTTTTTTTTTTTTTTTATTAAGAAAGATTAAAAAAGAATTACTTTAAAAAATTAAATTCCAATTAAATGGCCCGGAACGGATAAAAATATCAAATAAAATTCAATGGCTCCGGAACGGCTTAAACTTCAAATTTTTCACATAAATCACAATTAAAATGATCTTTAAGATAATGTGTAACTCTAGGACAGCACATTATCCTGAACCTTACAAATCGTAAAAAACCGCCAAGAATATTTATATAATTGAAAATGGCTTAAAAAATCGTTTAAAAATTATGTAACTCGCTACCCCGTAAACCATCAAAAGTGAAATCCGAACTATATAAGAAAAATCAAAAACTTTTTCATAAAATAAGAAAATTATCCGTAAACAACTGATTTTGACTCTTTTTTGAGGTAAAAAATAGAAAATAGAGGTATATTCAAGTAAGCAATGACTCGAGTAAAGAAGTTGGAAAAACCAAAACACATCTTCAATACGCACATTAGAGGTCGCTTTATAGAAAAATTTAAGCTGACTCTAAAACGTCATATTTGGATCTCCGTAATCCTGCAAACCCCATAATTTCAAAAATAAAAATTTTTTCTCCGGTAATGTATATTGGCAGAAAACTCGTTACTTTAATATAACAAAAACATATTCAGATTTTTTAACAAAACATCCTAAATTTTAAAAACTTCCGAAAAAGATCAATAATAACGCTAACAATTTTGAACACTCATAACTCAGGGTGGTCACGGAAAAACCGAAATATTCGTGAATTTTATCGTAAAATCGAGCAAAAGAGTAAAAATATCTAGCAGATATTTTCGATAAGAGAAAATTATTTGAAATAAATAATGATTGCGTTTTTTAATGTATTTCACTCAGTACTTTAGAAATATGGAAAACACACAACGAACTTGAATAAAATTTAATTTGCATACTTCATGTACTTAGTAGATAAAATTTTAATGAAACACATAAAAAATTTTCGTATTACACATTTCGGTTTATTGGGAGGGATGAGTCTGATGACATTAAAGAGAAATCGACAGACCTATTTTTTCGCTTTGAGTTTGCTTCTTTCTTCTCGGAATTTTCTGCATTTCAAAAACTTAAGCATCTATAATGAGTTTAGAACTTGCCAGAGTCCAGAACCCCAAGTTCAGTGTTCAGATATCTGAACTACTGCGCTCATTCGAAAAGCTACATAATAATATCTATTATCGATGCAGTATTTTTTTAAATATTCAGTACCATGTGTATATATAAAAATCTGTAATAAAAATATGAAAAAAAAAGGTGGATCCAATTTTTGGTAAAACCACGTGTTATCTAGATAATTCGATTATATGGATTTTCATTGAAAATTTCTTTTTTTATTTAAAAAAAAAAAATTAAAGTTGTAGACTGATTGTAGACTAATTAAAATAACAGGTAGTACAAACAAACTAGTCGGTAAGTTTCAATGTGTTGTTGTGGTTGGACAGAGATTAATACCAATATGGTGTCCATATTAAATTTTTTATCCTTAGTTTTTATTATTGCGATTACATTATAAGATACACTATTATTAATTTGATGTTGTAATTACTAAAAAAAAAAAGGTATTGAAGATGTTCCCGAAACAAGAAGAAGAAAATAGAAAGAGAAAACAACCATCTTCGAAGAGAAATGATGTTGGAACGACAAACAGTAGTAACAATAATAGCAGTAGTAACAGTTCATATTTACCAGCTGTTAAAAAAACGCGAAGGGAAGGAACCACGTCAGATTCTACTGTCGAAATAACAGAAACTTTCGTCTATGAACGCTTAACTCCGTCCGTTGTAGCAGAAATAGTACTAATAACTATGGTAAATACAATGTATATCATCAATAACATAACACTGATGATGTAGCTCACATTTGTCAAATACGAAAAATGTATTTTTTGTTGAAATTATATATATATTTTTTTTTTCGCCGTTAAACATTTTTTAATCATGTTCAATGATCTTGAAGAAATCATATACGCCGAACTCGATGGTGCAGTCTCAACTGAAGAAAACCTACTTGAAAATGTAGAGTTGCCTTATCAACTGTGCAAGAGCAGAGTGTTCTTCATTTGGCAATCAGTGTTGTGAATAGTGTTTAATTAATGTAAAAGAAGCTAAGTTCTTTTTGTGTAACGGAGAAAAAAAGTAAAAATAAAAAAATACGTGTCCCAATTTTCTTAGCTTACTAAAAAGCGCCAGTTTTGAAACATAATGATTTTTGCTTCATTTTTATTTCTGAACATGAAATTCGTAACAAAAAAAATTACTAATATTAAATATGTAATGTTCGTTTTTGGAACACAAAGAGCACACTCGTGTCTCTAGCACTAATCGCAGTCTTTTCGGAAAGCATTGAATGCTGTAAAAACAGATCTTCAATAACAAACATATGTAAAATCCACGTGATTTATGATTATCGGCTACAGTTCCATGCAAATACATTCGATCTTTAAATTTCTACTCTGAATCGCATGAACTGCTCTTTCCTCCGATCTTTTGCATCGTCACAAATCGGTTGCATCGTACATTATCGATCATTTCTTTATTTCTGGATTAGGCTAAAAACATGCCTCCGCGATGCATTCTTAAATCGGAAAAACCATAGTCGCTAATTGTGGATTTTTTTAATATGTTAGTAAAAACGTGAAAATTCAAAGTGTGAAGCGAATTTTTTAGAATTTTGTATACGAATTTGATGTTGGAACAATGTTCGAGCTGCTAGTTACTCAAAATGATTAAAAACACGTCTAAAAATGCAAGCATAATTAAAACACTGCTACACCACAAATCCGATTTGAAAACCTTTTGAACTGATAGAAGACGTAAAACGTTTATTTTTCCAACAATGTTTAACACCTCTTAAATTTAACGCCTGCATTAAGATCTAGAAACGCGTATAAATCTTTAAACTTTTGACTGTGCTAGATCGTATGTTAATAGGTAATTCTTTGCTATTTAAAAATAAATTAAATCATCAAAAACTAAATCCGTTGCAGATATTAAAAGTTCGAGTAATAATGTAACAAGCTAAAAATCGATCCGAAAACATAAAAATTACATCTTCAATCTAATAAAACAAAATTTTATTTAAAACCGCTTCGTATCGGTTTATAAAAATATCAAATTGTATCAGAATTTTCAGAACAATTAAAAATGTAGTATTATGCTGATAACCTTAAATGATTTAAAGATGGAAATTACTACTAACCGACTCAGAACTGTATCTCTCGGCTGTACCGTTATTTAACGTCGTTAAAATAATTGGTTGATTAATTCTCCGATTTTTAAAAATTGTACGTTCGAGTGTAACAAAATTAGTTTAATGGAAAAAATGAAGTCCTGAGTTATAATGATAGACGTACTATTGCTCCAGAGATACTACTACGGTTTACTCTTTATGGTTCAAAATCATCTGCCGATTAATTGTTTATTATCACTGTGTTATTGAACCTATTTTATATCGTAGAAATCAAAAAATCATCTATATTTGTGTAAATAGTGCACCGTTATACTTTTTTTTTATGTGCTTGATATGCCAGCAAGTTATAAAGCAGTGCACAGTGACTTCAATTCAAAAAATTAATAAGTAAAATAAAAATTTGCGATGGAAATTAAAAAATTTGAAGAATATAATCTTTGTGGTAAAAAAATAAGCTTATAGGTTTAGATTGCCAAGTTTTTATCCAGTCTCTCGTAAACGCAGCCTAATAAAAAAAATTAAAATGAAAAAATTTACTTTACGTATTTTTCTATGAAAAAGGTAAAAAGTGAATAATCTATTAGTAGGTTTAAAATTAAAGCGATGAAAATTAATTTTTAACGCTTCAAGTGAGAAAATCTAGTTTTATTCAATATTTATATCTGTCGTTAAACTCGAACTTAGTACATTTGCGAAGTCAGTCACGCAGCTTACCAACTCCGCATCCGTTTCAGTTACGCGCACTTAAAAAAAATTTATTATTTATAGTTAATGCGATTATTACTTTTATTATTTTAGGAAAATTTACCTCCGAAAATGCCATCTTTATTCAATTCGGCATATACACCGATAGCGGCCGCTGGTACGCCTTCTCAAATAAAACATGTTTCTCGACTTTTAGCTTCGCAGCTACATTCAGTGAATTTGGGACCAGGTTCTTCACTTCCAGCTGAAAATAATGTATGTACTGAAAATTATTTTGTATCTTTATTTATTTATGGCGTTCCTTTTTCCCCAAACAGTTTTTTTCCTATTTTTTAAATAACAGTTGAAATAAAGTCAAAACTTTTTTGTGGATTCTCTCTACTTTTCTGAAAATTAATTTATGAACAAAATTGCAATAAAAAGTAAGGCAACTAAAAGTACTTTTCGCGATTTTAAAGATTAAAAAGTGGTAAAACTTTACAAACAAAACATTATTTTACAAGAATATATATATATATATATATATATATATATACATAGTAATTTTAGATAAAGCTATGAAGGTATAATACAATCTCCTCATGCAAACCATAAATCATAAATATGTAAAAATAAATATATCCCATACGGCACAATAATATCCAACCCGCAGGATATTGCTCATTCCTTTACCCGGCTTTACTATGCAGAGTTCTCTTTCTGCTCCTATTCCTCAGCATTTCTAAGTAAAAAGTCCATACAAGAGCGGACACCAATAAATTTTAATTTTAATTTAATAAACCCATATAATTGCAATCTTACAATGTCACAACTTAACTTCCAATTAAAATACCACGGTTCCAATAATGAATCCGGACCAGATTTTATACATCCATTTATGTTGAAGTATTTCCCACTAAATGCAAAATCCTTTCTACTCCACATTTATAATCACATATGAACAACAGGTAGGATCCTAGGCTGTTGGAAGTTATCCACGATAATTCCTATCCTAAAACCAAACAGAAGTCCCACACTCCCAGCGAACCATAGAGACCTATGTCCCTTCTCAGTGCCATTGCCAAAGTACTAGAAAAAATGGTAAATAGACGCTTTTTCTTTATCCTAGAGAAAAGCAATATCCTTTCCCCGGTCAAAACTGGTAGGCGTACAGCAAGAACTGCAGTCGATTATTTACTAAGACTTCAAAGGCAAATATTAACAAGCTTCCAGAATCAACAATACTTATGTGCCATTTTTTTCGACCGTGAAAAAGCTTTTGATCGAGTATGGGCGACATGGATTATTAAAGACTCTAATATCTGCTGGTATAATCGATAACATGGGAAATTACATACAAAGTTTTTTGTACAATCAGACATTTAATGTGAGAATCAGTTCGTCAATATCACAAAGGGAAGGGGGGAGGTATAAAAAATCTTTTCATTAGAGAATGGAATTCCAGAAGGCTCTGCCTTAAGCCAAACCTTGTTCATATTCTACATAAACGATATAACAGACTGTATCAAACCGCTCGTTTCAGCCTGGCTGTTCATCAACAACCTAAACATACGAGTATCCTTATCGTATAATCTTCCACTTAACGCCCAAAACATACTCCAACAAACGATCCTTAAAATACAATCCTGGTCAGATGACAATGGCCTGATTTTCTCCTCCTCCAAGATTGTGTGCCTAGATTTCTTAAAGGACGTCAGATTACCCCAGGCATATCCTTAAATCTTAATAACTCATCAATTCCTATTAAACCAAATGTCAAATTCCTTGGTCTCCTATTTAACTCAAAATTATCCTGGCATTCCCAAGTGGCCAACTTAAGAACAGAATGTTTGAAGTCCATGGCTTTCTTAAAATATCTATCCAATAAAAAATACAATATCCGTCCGAAATTACTCCTTAGTATATATTACAAAGCCTTAATCCTATACTAAATTAACTATAGGTGCCAAGTGTACTCGTCTGCTAAACAAACCGTCTCCTAAATGCTCTAGATCCCATTCCCCATATTGCCCTCAGAACAATTTTTGGCGTCCACGGAGCTTCTCCTTCTCTTAGCATATGTACCTTGTCTCTGGTATCCCACCTCTTTCCTTTTGCAGGAATTACTGTTCATAACTAGATACTCTTACTTACCATGTATGTATGTAATTAGTCTCACTCCTATTCCAACTGTCCTTCTTCCTTATGTTTTCCAAATGATCCATTACCAGGAGTCCTTGCTTTCTTAAATCAAAGTAGTATAAAATTCCCCATAATACACCCAACTAATCTTTTAGCACCATGGTATTACCTAGAAATTGGCATAAATATACCCCTACTTACCTAAGCTCAAATAAACAATTCACAAGCTACACTCGAAAAAACAATACAAACTATAGATAGGTATATTGACTACGTCCAGTGTATACCGATGGTGCAAAGGCGCATACAATATCACTTCAGGTGGCAGCAGTGTGTTCTTTCGAAGTGTTTGGCTCGGTCCGCTCATTTCGACTAGGTGATTGGTGCACAATACTCGGCGCTGAGTTATATGGCATCTTGTATTGTTTACAACGTATCTACCTAGTTAATTCCCAACCACAGAAAGTCCTTGTAATTACAGACTCAATTGCATCTCTATTCCAAACCCAGTTCACATGACTTAAATTTTCCTTTACAAAAGATCCTCGCCCATGCTCCTGCAATGATCGCCCGTAGTCATTTAACCTTTAGTACTTGCCGAATGCCGTAATAATCTATGTAGTTACGCAAGGCTCGTGGTAAAAAAAAACATATAGCAGAAATTTAATAATAAAATGGATAATGTGGTTAAAGAAGTATTAATAAAATTAGTAGAAAGTACACCGAATGAAATTCAAGAGAAAGAAAATTTGAATATATGGAAAAACCAAATAAAAATGTGTTTGATAGCACAGTATGAAGAATAATGGGAAGAAGAAAAAATGAAAATAAAAGGAGCAGAAAAAAGAGGAAAATCTTTTTTTGTGTTTTTTTGTTTCCTCCTATTTTTTTTTCTGTTCTTATATTTCTTGAATTTTCGTAATATCTACCATTTGCTTACGATTTAAGCTACTGATGAATGAGCAATCGCGTTATTATTATAAGGAAAATATAAATAATGTAGATTAGTTTATAAATTTCAGTTTAGAGAATATTGATGATATAGCTCTAAAAGATGATAAAATTAGTTCTTAAGCTATTGTAGATATTTCGAAAATACAGAATAATTATGTTAGAAATCCACAGATGGACTATTTAGAACCCGCAATATTATTTTAATGAAAAAAATACGTTGGCCCAGTTCACGGACTACAGTCATTACGGAACGATTGAAAAGTTTGCAAAAAATTCTATGTGCACTTAAACGCACAAACAACTGGAAAAAAAAGACTACGCAAGATGCGGAAAAAGTGTCTAAAAACTTTACGATAACAGCCAAACGTAAAACAACGAGGCATCAACACCGTCCAAAACTCGTTGAGTGATCGGCAGCGATCATTTACGCTTCGACAAATCATTTACGATTATATTGAATTACATATGTATATGTAGACATACATATCTCGAATGTGCTCATTGACAATGCCTTTACAAGTACAGATACCCGCGCAACAACACATGCAGCTGATAACAGACACATAACATAGTTAGCGAAAAAACTATCGTATACTCGTATAATCAAACATTGCTTACAATTATTTAATTACAATCAAATAGGCAAGCGAAGACAGCCGATTTCATTTAATCATAAACACGTGCCTCTAATTCGTTCAACACGGGATTATTTTTGCAAAGAAAATCGTGTAAACTGAAATGATTTTAAGTTTTATTAAACTAAAACCGTCAAAAATGCCACAGGGAAATTATTTCAATCAATGTTGTTCTAAATGTTTTTGAATACTTAACCTCAGATCTACTTAACAACCCGAGCATATCAGTCATAACTGATTTTAACATGATTTCTGTTATACCAAGCTAATCAAGACGTATGTTCTTAAATCTAAGAAAATATAAAGTAATCTTGTATTTATTGCAGATATATGGAAAAACTTGCGCATTTTATTTGGTCATTTAAAGTCCAGAATAAGGCGAAATCAGTGCTCCGTTTTGGATTTGCAAAACTTGCTTTCAGAAAGAAACAAAATATTTTACGTAAAAAGTCAATGGCACTGAGTTTAAGGAAACGATTTATGAAGGTTTATGTATGGTCCATAGCGTTATATGGCGCAGAAACTTGGACCATAAACAAGCGAAATGCAGATAAACTGCAAGCTTTTGAAATGTGGTGCTGGCGAAGGATGGAAAAAATAAGTTAGATGTACAAAGTAAAAAATCGAGATATATTAAATAAAATATCTGAAAAAAGGTCGTTACTTTACCGGGTACGCAAGACACGGCTAAATTGGATGGGTCATGTCTTACGGCATGACGAATTACTTCGAAAATACGTGGTAGACGAAGACGCGGTTGGCCACGAAATTCGTTTGACGCGAAATTACTTAAAAGATACAGGGCTGAACAGTTACACGGATTTAAAGAGGACTGCGGAAAGCCGGGAATACTGGAGAAGGATCATCATGGATGGAAACCAGTTTTAGGTGAACCACGCAGATAGATATAGATAGGTCTGAAAGGATACGTATTCGCGAATCCATATCCCACAGCGGAGTTGATGGTGTGACTCAGACTGTAGTTCCGGACACGTAGCCACAACTCCGAACCAGCAAATATAAACTAAATCGGTGAATGTTATACAGATACCAGGTCCACACAGTTCCGCTGTAAAAATTAAAATATGAACCTTGAACAGAGAAGAATAGAACGACTGTCCTTTTCTGCGTTTTATACAGAATGAATATTTGGGCAGAAATGTGCTAGTTCAACTAGAAAAGTAAAATTTGATAACACTAGAATTAGAAAGAAACGTTCTCTATCGTTTTCTCTGTAGACACAGTTCTCTGTATGATTATACTCCTATATTAGCTATTTTGCTATTTCCTTCTCTCTTTCTAATGCACATAATCTAGCCAAATACTGAGAATAGTAAACTGTGTCGACAACCAGTGCAAACTAGTGCCAGTGTTGAGTGTCCTGTGTACGTAAATACCGGATCCACAGAGTCCGACATCGATACGTATCCGAGATGTAATTCTCGAACCTGTGATTCAGTTCCAAATCCGTATCTGAAAAAATAACTAACTTATCAATCACTATTCCAGAATAAAATCGTTTCACGTGTTTCGTTTTTGTTTCTATTTTAAAAAACCATAGTTTTCTCATTTTTACATTTTTGGGGATTGTACAAGGGCTGTTCAATAAGGGCGGACACTAGCGCTTCTATCGGTCAAGAGAGTTTGCTATGCAAACGAATCATCCGGCTATGGAATCACAATTTCCTACTGATTTGTTTAGTGCAAAAACGAAGTCACTACGTTGATTTGATCAGTTTTTATGTTCAATTGAGTGAAGTGTAGCTAGATTTTGCCTCTAAAGTAAGCATGACTGAGTATCGTGAGCAACGTTTTTCCATAAAATATTGTGCTCGCTTGAAGAAAACGGCGGTTGAAATCTATGAAATGCTGAATAAGGCATTCGGTGATGAAAGTATGGCCCAAAGAACGTGTTTGTGGTGGCATCGCTTGTACTCACTCACCGAAGAGAACATTAACACTGGAGCAGTAATTATCCGCACTGGCCCCTGCCTGACAATTAGGGAACTCTCTTAATACCTCCATATATCAATCGGAAGTACACACACACTATTAAAAGAACGCCTGCACATGTGTCGTGTCTATGCACGATGGGTTCCTCGTTTATTGACGCCAGATTAAAACCACAACCGCGTCTCCGTTTGCAAATATTGGCTCGATTGCATAGCAAAACAAGATGATTCCTAGTGAAAAAACATAATTACGGTCGACGAAAGCTGGATATATTGCTACGATCTCGAAACTAAGCAGAAAAGTTCGGAGTGGATGTAAAAAGCTGGTCCTCGACTGGAAAAACGCGAGCACAAAAATCTACAACTAAAGCATTGATGATTACTTTCTTCTATTATCGAGGTATGGTATACACTTATACGGTCCCTCGACGCCAGACGGTTACTGCAGTCTATTACATATTAGTTTTAAAACAACTGATGAAAGTCACATCCCTAAAAAGCTCCCAGATCTCGTTGGGCTTTGAAAGCTGCATTAAGATAACGCGAGATCGCATATCGCAAATGCAGCGCTCGAATTCTTGGCTCAAAAAAAAAGTCAAATCAGTGCCCCACCTCCTTACAGCCCGGATTTGGCTCCGAACGACTTTTATCTTTATCCCGTGGGGGAAAAAAATTTAAACGGCCGACATTTTCCTACTACTTTTGCTAGGCGATTTTGAAGAGACTTTCGGCGAAAGGCTTTGAGGACGTTTTCATCAAATGGCAGCGGCGAACGGAAAAGTGCGTCGCGTTAGGGGGTGAGTATATTGAATGTAATCGGTCTGAAGATCAATAATTTTTATATAATAAACAATTTATAGCTTAAGTGTCAATCTTTATTGAACAGCCCTTGTATGTATATTGCTACTAATAAACTTAAATCGCATGTTCTACCCAAAAAAAAAAAACATTAAAAAAAAACAAAAATGCCTGAGTTTTAAAGTTTATTTTTAAAAATTACTGCAGTATGTGTGCGTAAGAGGGTTGGAAGTATATTTAATTTTTATAATTTAAATTGTTACTTATTTAGTTTTTTTTTTGTTTTTTTATTATATTTAGGTGGACCAACAAGATGAACAAGAAAGTGATATAGAAGAAGTAAAACCGAAACCAATTTTGACTGCAGTCGGTAGCAGATATCCTATAAAAATGCCTCCACGTACTTTGAAATTATCAGAGATAACAAAACCAATGCCTGACGAAATGAGAGATCGGTTGGCGGTGCAATGCGTATCTAGAATTTTGAAATCTGAGCGAACAGCCATTGATGGAGGGGCTACTCGGTATAGATTTAAAATTATAACCTCAATAGCTACAACATTCGGTTTACCAGTTAGGGAAGGTTTGTATTATATAATATATAAAAATTACTATGTGAATAAGGTATTCTGAATGTTATTTTAGTTTAATTTAAACACTTATCTTTCAGTTTTAAAGAGAAATTTTAATTTAAGAAATTGATATAGTGGTATACAATGAAACTATATTCCTCAAACTATACGTCCAAGGTTTATTATTTTCTACTATTTATTGTTATTATTATTTTGTTCCATAAATGCTACTAAGATTCTTAAATAAATATTTACCCCTTAATTATAATTTTAAATAGTATACTTTTAGACTATCATTTTTCAAAAAAACCTTGCATTAGACTTTTACTAAAATTTTCACTTATCTTTATTGAATGATCGACTAAAACTCAAATTCTTAATTATTAGTGTAAACTATTGAATAATATAAAACAAACAATACATTTAAGCATTCCTAGCAGTTAATGTAGCTGCCTCAGTTTTAGATACTGGCGGTGAACTTTAATTCTTTCCACGAATATCTTCCAATAAGTATGTATCTACTTTTTCTATCAAACGTTAGATTTTTTTGAGTAATTTTTCTTTTTAAAAAATACCAACTTATCACACTAATTTAAATTTTTATGTAATATCTTTCATTTACACAATTTTTATAACAAAATTTCATACAAAAGGCGAAATCGTAACTTAAACTGTGTATTCTATAATTTCTGGTTTTTTCTCATTCTGATTAAAAGTCGAACTCATTTTTTTGGTTCATTCATTCATATGGAACTACTATAATGATTTCACGCACCATTACATATTTAATTTTTTTTTAAATTGATTTTACTTTTATATGCACGCGCTCGTGTGTGTGTGTGTGGCTGTATGCTAACGGTTATCCACGGCTTCGCTCGTATATATTTGTACCTAGAAATTAACAGTTTAATTTTCAATGCGCTAGCAATAATATATGTTGTCCTTGTTCAAAACAAACACTGCATTGTTCGGAGTGCCCATAAACACTGAACAAATCAAAAAAAAAAAAAAAAAAAAAAAATCATTTTGGAAAGGGAACATATTGTTAAATTACTTAAAGAAGAAAAAAAATTCTATTTCATAATCAAATGAAAATATCCTTCTCCCTTCTTAATATAAACAAATAATCGTGCCAGAACTTAACACTCTGACAAATATGTATATAAGTTTTCTTACTTTTTTGAGATACGAATATCAACTGTTTGAGAGAGATATGATTTTTTCCCTCTATCGCTAGATATCAGCTATTTCAACAACTGTTGCAATTTCTAAACAACTTGTGGTATCGGGCAAAACGAAGCTCAGTATGTACTATTCACATAATATTTGTCGTTATAAGCACCGTTCCTTCTGACTGTAGCGCAATATTAAGCTTTGCTAAAAATAAGGTGCAACCTTTCTAGACCCTTAAAATTTCGGAGTTTTAAAAAAAAATGACAGACTTTTAGTAAATAACGTTAACAAAAAACGTTAAATTATTAACAGTACCGCTGGAATTTTATTTATATAAAATGTTTGTAAGAGAACATTGTAAATCTAATTTATTGATGAAAGTTAAAACAGTAAAAAATTAAAATAAATTTTACAATTGAATATGACAAAACAAAGTCAGTTAGGCATGTTACATTAAATTACAGATGCATTTATGTAATACTGGTTTAAATCGAAATGAACAATTAAAGAAAGGATGTTACGAAAGTGACGTTTCCAAAATTATGTAGTGAAAAATCGTAACAATCAGTAATTTAAAATATCACTATCATTAAATAAAATTAATATGGTATTTTAAGAACAAATGTTTTATCCGGTTTTAGAATTTTAATAATTTACCAGAAGTTCTTCTATCTTTTTTATATTCACACGAGCTAACACGCACGCGCGCACGCTATTACTATCATTTATATTTCTGTTATCTCCTGATACGACGTTACAATAAAATCTCAGTCAACGCAGCCACAATCAACTTTTTTCATTTAGAAACTATTCTTGCAAGAATCAAAATAAAGCATTTACAGTTTTTAAATTTTTTAATATAGTCTTTTAAATTTGTACCATCGTACGGTATAATTTTACAAATATATTATGAATCAATTTTTCTATTATAGCTATTTTAGAGTATATTCTATCCGATATACGTCACCGTTTTGAATTGGCTTTGGCGTGGCTATATGAAGAATATAGTATTCTACAAGGATTTTATAAACTGCCAGAAATTCTACAGCATAATCAAAAGCCTGATCACAATTATAATACTTTATTTTGTTCTCTCAGTTTAACTATCATTGAAAGATACGAATTACGTGATCGAGAAACGTAAGTACACTTTTATCATTATTGTGAAGTTGCCTCTAATCGACGTATAAAACGTTCTTAAAAAGTTTATACTATAAATTTTTTATGAAATATTTTAATGCCATGTTTCCTTTGCTATTTCCTATCATTCTGATTAATGTACGAGGGTCGTCTCAAAAGTAAGTTCCACTATTTTTTTCTCGAAAACTAGTGAACGAAACGAGCGAAAAATTTAATGGGAGATTATTTTTGAGATTGTAGTAACTGTAATTATCTCGAGTCCAGCCGACTGTGTGAAACGAAACGCCAGTACGTTAACCATGGAAACACCGACCAACGGTTTTGCGCGTAGAATTATTGCGAAGTGTTATTAATTTTTTACCCCCATTCGGTTGGACGGTGTTTAGTCATTCTCCGTGCTCTCCAGACTTAGCCCTGAGCGATTATTGCCTTTTTCTAGTCCTTAAGACCATTGTCGGGGGAAGGAAATTCAAGAACGATGAAGAACTGAAGAGCGAAACTGACCATTTTTTTCGAAGTCTGCCAAACAACTTTTTTTTACAACGGCTTACATCGCTTGCCATATCGTTGCAATAAGTGTTTAGATTTAAACGGCAATTACGTAGAGAAGTATTAGAACTGAAAAATATATTCTATACAAATTTTCAGCGTGTTTCATTCATTATGTTTCGAGAAAAAAATAGTGAAACTTACTTTTGAAACGATCCAGTCTGTATATAGACACTATGTAATCTTTTTTAAATTTATTTTTGTTCGTTATTTACACTTTTATACTTTTAATTAATAGTGTAATATTTTTATTTTTAACTCAACTACTTTTAACTTGTTCGCTATTGATCTTCTCTTGCACTTTCATGATGGTAGAATAAAGTATTCATTAACAATCTGCAATAAATTAGTTTCGGATTTTGAAAATTGCAGATTTATATTTCAATATTTTTAAATGTAGTTATTTTAAAATTTTACAGTTTTTTTATACGTCATGTTTTCTAAATAATGTATTAATTTTTGTTAACGTTAATCATAGGATACTTCCTCGCTTATATTTAGAAGCTCCTCTTATAACGGAAAACGGCTTAGATATATTAAAGGAAGTCAGTTCGGAACAAAGTTGCGTCTTAAGTCTTTTGCGACAGTTAGTTGTTAAACGACCAGCGAAACAACTTCTTTATTTAAACATTTTACTCGAAAGAACCAGTCATTATAATGTCGAGGTAACGGAGTTTATAATAGAAATTTTTTTTTTTTCCATAGATAAACAAAATGTAATATAATTATAAACAAATAAACACCAGATAAACATAAATTAATATTCTAGAAACGTTTTTAGGGATTTCCCAATCAGCTAAAAACACAAAAGAAAATATTACTTTTACCAACATGTACAATTATATACGTTTTTGTCCGAATATTTTACAGATTCAACAAACTGCGGTAAAATTAGTTTGCGAATTATACACTTCAACTGATCTACGGAAAATAATTGAAGACTATGCGACATTTTTTTTGAACTTTTTGAAATTAGAATCACCTTCAAATGTTCTGTTCGAACAGAATAAGGCCGCCATCGATAAAACTGAAACCTGGAATGAAAATTTAGCGAAATCCTGTTTACATCTGTACATCGCTCTATTAGAGTTCAACGAAAATTTAATACACGAGTAAGTTAGTAAATAATGTTTTACGCAAATTTGTTATGCATGTTTTGAAAATCAATAATTACAAAAGTATGCAATAGAACCGCTATAAAACGTCAAGTGATTTATATTTTGCAGAAATTAAGTAAAATTCATTTCCTTATTATACACAATTTTATTAATTAAAAATTAAACCATTACATGTTTTTTTGTGACTTATAAAAAATTTTACAATAATTATAATTTATTTATAAGATTATTGGATTTGAGGAACTGCAACAGATTGTGTGTATTTTGACTGTTTAGCTTTCCTTGTAATGTGCTGAGAGACCGCTACGATATGTAGAAAAACAATGTGTGGTACCGACGGTAAGGTATTGCACCGGTTACACCAAAGAGCTGGACTATTGTTCAACAGGTGGCTATGTGTAAGGTTTGTGTACCCACTCCTTAGTCTATTGATGACCATCTCTTCCTTTTGTGAAATAGGAATCTTGCATATTGACCCATGGGCAGGTACATTGTCGATCCAATTTTTTAACACCGTTCGTCCGAAGTTTTCCTTCAAATCTTCATATGCAATAAATATTCGCAATGAATTTGATGGTTGCCCTGCTAGTTGATGAATTCTGACATGTTCGTAGATGCCCATGTGAGCTGGGATCTAAATGAACGACACCTTAACGTTTTTTGTATCTAACTCCGGCATTGTTGACGTTGTACGACTGGAGAATATATTAAGTAATCTAGATACTACGTTGTTTTGTAGTATGGCTGGTGAATATAATTTAGCGTTAGGGTAGATGAGATTTATTAACACTGATAAACTACAATTTGATGTCAAGAGTTTTCGGCGAACACAAGATGGTGGTTCTCCATTAATGCTATATAACTTCGAGCATTGACTTGTAGGGAATACTCCTAATGCAATACGCAATGCCGTATGGTGTACTGAATCTATCATCTGCAGCCAGTTTGATGACTCTGAGGAATACACAATGCTGCCGTAATCGATCTTAGATCTAATGAGTGAGTGGTGTAATTTGTTCAGAGTGCTGCTATGAGGTCCAAAAAGGTTCATTGTTTGTCATCTTCAACCCCTTTAGTGATAACGTTCATCTAGTTTTAGTATCTTTTAGGTAATGGATCCAGGTAAGTTTGTTATCAAATGTGACACCTAAGAATGTTATCTTTCGAACAAACTTAAGTCTGACTTTATTCAAACACAAATGAAGGTTTGTCACCTGTTTCTTTTTTCCTTTTTTTCTGAAGTGCTCAGAGATATATTCAAATCATCAGCGAATAATCTATAGATAATGGGTTCAGGTATATTTAGTAATATCATTGATTGCAAGTAGAAAGCATAGAACACTCAGAACGCTTCCTTGAGGTACGCTATTTTCTATTGATGTATTCTTCGGATAGTGTATACCCTCACTTGAATAGTGCGGTCATATAAGAAGTTGCTGATAAAATGAGTCATGCGCCCCGTATTCCAACAGTAGATAATTTCTTTATTATGTAGTATCACTGTGTTGTGTCATGCACTTTTTCAAGATCAAATGATATGGAATACAGGTGGTTACGTTTTTAAAAAACTCTACATGTATTTGATTTTCCATCAGTTGATCTAGTGTAGAATGAAACTGTTGAAACCCGCTTTGAAAATACGAAATTATTTTGATAGTCCAAATGCCATCTTAAGCGGCGAGAGATCATTTTTTCAAGAAGTTTACAAGCCACACAAGTTAAAACAATAGGATTGTAGCTTACAGGGTTTAATTTATCCTTACTGCTTTTTAAAATAAGGATAATAATAGCTCTAGACCAAATTTTTGGAAATAATCTTTCTTCCCAAACCCTGTTATAAATAATACAATTTGCGCTATTTTAGGTGAGTGCTGGTTAAATTCTACCGGAATATTATCTGGGCCTGGTACTGATCCGTCTTTATAATTCCTGAAGCAGTACTCAAATTCGTTTATAGAAAACGTTCGATTAAACTGTTCTTTATTGTTGCTATCTATATCTATCAACTGAGTTTCTTCTGTTGTCTCATATTGGACAAAATCATCTGAATAGTGGTGGTTTGATGTAATCCACATATATTGTTCAGCCAATGTGATAGCTACAATTTTCAGATTTAAAATGACCCAATCGTTTTTGTTGAAATTTTACGTAATGGTGCTTTTGCATCATTTAATTTACGAATTTTCCGCCACATTACTTTGTCCGATGTTTCTGCGTCAATTTCTGATACAAATTTAGTCCAACTAGCTGTTTCACTTTGTCTTCTTACGATTACTCTGTATTTCCGAAATGCTATTAGATCATTTAAGTTGCGTATTGTTTAGAACTACCGTAACGCTTTTTTCCTGTTATTAATTGCATCCTTTATGTTACTGTTCAATCACGGTATATTTCTTGTCGAGATAATAGGTGAAGATAATGAAATAGATTGCCTGTCGGCATTAATTAGTCCATTATTAAATTAATTAATCACTAAATTTATATCATGCTCTCTTGAGGGTTGAATATTTTGGCATTAAACATAAAATTGATTCCAGTTAGCCTTTTTCACTACCCGTCTTCGCGGATTCTGCGTTATTGATTTTATATTATGTAACCATGCAACTATAATGCGAAAGTGGTCACTGTTACTCATAGATCAGGATGCGTTCTTCACAAAAATTATTGTGATATGCTTACTGAAACCAAAGTTAAATCAATAGCTAACAGTTCCCCATTTGATACGCTGAACTCTGTGCGTTGATTTTTGTTGAGTATGATTAATTCGTCGGATTCATGAATAAATTTATCAATGATGTTTTCTCGTTGATTCGATGAATCTGATCCTCAAGTAAGGCTGTGTGCATTGAACTCCCCAAGCACGATTACTAGTTTACATATATGCCTTATTAATGATTTAATGGTTGCTACGCTTCTAGTTTGAAGAAGAGGGATGTATAAGTTGATTATAACTATTTTACCTAACGAAGAAAATTCTGGAGTTATCCCTGTTACCATTACATTTTGAATGTCAGATGCTATACATGTGCTCGCTGAATGTGTAACCGTTTTGATTTGCTACTCAATTTGGAAGATGTGTCTCCTATAGATATATTATATCGGGGCGTTTTATATTAATCAGTTGTAGCAGTTCTTTATTGTTGCAGAGCCTGTTTATATTCCACTGCAGTATAAACGTAGCCATAATACAATTATTGAAGATATAGATAATGGTTTGATTCATTTGAGAAACGTTTTGTTTTTAAAAATCTAATTCCGAATTTTTATCGCTTCTAATGCCTCCCTTCTAGATCATCTCACATCATCATCATCAAGTAGCAGCCCCAATCTGGGGATTGCTCACACCATTTCTATATTTCGCGGTTCCTTGGCATCTGAATTAGTTCGCTGCACTTTTTCCCGTCAATTTCTATCATTTCGATTCGTCTCCTTCCTCTTGTTGCTTTGCCTTTTATTTTCCCTTGCATCGCTGTAACAAAAATTCCTCCCTCTCGGATCTTATGCGCGAGGTATTTCCTTTACCGTTAGATAAATTTTAAAAATTTGCAAAAAAAAACTCGTGCCATTGGTACTATTCTAAAACTTAATTTTACGAATTAGTATACAAAACTTTTCTCTTTTTTTAAAGAATGTTCTCAAATAAGAAAAATATATATTTTTTATTTAGATCGCATTCATCTCGAAGTAATGTATTGTATGAGTATATAATAATTTCTCGTGAGTATCTTCTTTTCTTTTTTTTTTTTACAAGCATCTGCCTATTTTCGATGTAGAACATCTTTCTCGATCTGACGCAATATTTTTTCTTCTTCCTGATACTGTAAAAAGGAAAATGAAAAAATCACATTTGAAATAGATCATGGTGGTAATATGAAAAATAAACCATTATACGATCCGATACAAAACAGCTTTAATCTGAAATTTCGTTCCCTTTTTATGCCTCAAAGAATACGAATAATCAGACACACAAAAAAATATAATTTTATACTGTAACACAGTTGATATTACATTTTATTACACTCGGGATCATCTTCAAGCCATAATTATTTTGTCAGACTCCATTAAAAGAAATGCACTGCACTTTTCGAAAATGTAACGCATAACTAAAGAAATTTACAATACATATAATAATATCTAAGATACATAGGGGAAATATTTTCCAGCCAGTTACATTTGACGTTATAACATTTTTTTATCTAAACAGCTGTCATATCACTAATGATCTATTCTAACACTACCACTTCTATTCCACTAATTAATAATGCAATCGAGTCAAAACATGGATTAATACAAGTTCTATTTAATGGGAAAAACAAAAGTAAAACATAGTGGAGGCAGGAAGAAAACTAAACTGTTGAATAATCTAACGAAGTAGACGGGAAACAGAGACCTACGTTAATTCAACTAATAATGGATAAAGAAAAGTAAAAGAAAAAAAAAAGCAACTGTTAACATTTGATAATGTACATGGTGTCAACAGAAGAAGAATGGCACCACAAAAAAAATTATATATATATATATCATTTATTATTTAAAGTCGCTCGGCAGCTAAGGCCATTTACGACGCCGAGAAGTTACATCTTATAAGTATAGATCAATACACGAAAAGAACAAAAGGCAAATTAAAATAAACAATAGAAAGAGAAAAAAGAAAAGAAAGGAGGCAAACGCTGCTGAATATTAAAACCAAATAAAAGGGAAAAATCGGGTAAGCTTTAAAAATTTGAAAATGTTTCCGCGGGCCTTTTCATTGTCCACCAGAATTTCGACCAGACCAGCATCCTCCTTGAAGCAGGCGATGCGGCACGAGGTGAGTAGATATTTCACCGTAACCGACACTCCACAAATTTCACATGTTGGTTGCGGTAGTTTTTGAAACAGGTGGCTATGTGTGTGGAGGCAGTGGCCTAAGCGCAGGCGAGCTAGTGTTGTTTCCTCATGTCGGTCCTGTCTGTATGAGGTGCTCCATCGCCGAAGGTTTCGCTTGACTTTGAACAGTTTCTGAGAGCGACAGTTTTGTTCCCATTCATGTTGCCAAACGGAGTATACATGTTTTTTTAATTGGGACTTCAGATTTTGGCTGTTTTTCTTATTCTGGCCTCTAAATTTTGTTAATTGCTGTATACTGGCGTTCCACGGAGAGGCTTCAGCCATATGTTGATGAATCGTCATCGTCCACTGAAGACTGCTAACAGCATTCCGGCACTTGATCCCCAGGGGCTTTGGACAAACATGAAAATTCAAAAACATTTGAGTAGCTCAACAATTATTAACATATCGCTGAACCACTAGGTCCATAAAGCTGAAAATACATTACCCATATACTAAAAGAAAACTTTTTTGAAAATTCGAACATTAAGGAGTAATGGGAGGTATGATTAAAAGTAAGTAATTTCTAAAAATAAATAGCGATGAAAATTACTGTAGAGTATACTCTGTTTTCATGTCATCTGCATCGATTATTTGAAGAAATTATTAAACGTAAAAATCAAGTTAAAAAATTGTGAAGAGTAGATTCGCAAGAATATCTGTCCAAGTATCTGTGCCGCACATTAAAGTTGATAATGTATCTTCGACTGCCGTATCAGATATGTATAAATATTATTATGACATGACAAATTGATTTGACGAATAATTTAATTCTGTTATAAATTCAGAAGAAAAAAAATTAAGGGTATTACTAGTGACACAAACAATTGTTCAGCTATTCACATAAGCATAAGTTAAAGTATTTATCTTGAAAAGAGGACAACAGTTTATTATATTCTCTATTGTCGTCTAAGAATTCATACCAAATAAATGTCTCAGTATGTATGCAATTAGCCAGTGAAGTGAACAGTGATATATCACCAAATTAAAATAATATCTTGATTTCTTCTATCAAAAGAACTGAATCGTATTAGCTATTTTAACAGTTTTATCCTCTTTTCTTGTCATTTTGACCGGTTACAAGCTTTTCCCCTTTTGTTCATATTTACTCGTCATTTTACTACCGCGTTGTTTTTGTTACGACATTACACATTGGTAATATTTTTTAAGACTATTGTTTATTTAATTTACTACTGCATGAACGATCTATCTAACTTCTGATCTTCACACAATTGGCATGTGCAGTGCCAAAATCAGTACACTACAGCAACAAAAGCAGTCGTGTACGTTGGATCCATACGGATTCAACAGTGCGTATCTGAGATTCAGGGATTCATGTAATGTACTGAATTTGTATCCGCAAAAATAACAAACTTATCCGTCACTAACTTCATCAGGATTATGGAATATTATTGATGTCTCTTACAGTTTTTGATTTCTAGCAGTTCTGGTCGTAATAATTTATTTAAAAATGGACAAGAAGACCTTAAAAATTTTAAAAATTTATCGAGACCAAATAAATCTGTTCGATTCTTTATTGTATTAATTTTGTTATTTTAAATTTTTAGGTTATTGAATGTTTACGCTGTTACAAACTCAGATATTAAAAGAATTATCCTGCGGTTTTTGGATAGTCCTCTTCAAATTATGAACATAAGCTTACCAAATCTGTTGAAAGTTCTCGATGAATTGCCGACAGGAGCGGAAACATTAATAACACGTATTCTAAACATTATCACAGACAAAAGTATGCACAACTATATTTTAATCTTTATTATCAGTTAAAAACTGCTAACGCTTGCATAATACCGATCAGCGATCGCAACATTCAATGTCTGCGGCTATATTTTAACTGTAAATCGGAATTTAATCCGTTAGTGTTCATAATAATAGTTATGAAAAAATTGAAAATGAAGAGTTTATACGATACTTTTAGTCATACAACAAGAAAGACACGTGCAAACTTTTTTTAGCTGTAATAATTACATTTTAAAGGGGGGGAAAATAACTACTAATTTTCCCTATAGGGAAAGACATTAAATCATGAACATTTCTTTTGGCGTTCGATGATTATACGTGCGTGGTCTGAAAAGTTTCCGGCATCAACATGAAAGGGGCGTGTGTCTTCAAAACCGGTTTGATAGTGTAATGGTAATGTCTTGACAGATAACTGTCAAAATTTCAGTCATTTCGAACAAACAATTTTTGTTTGAGAATGGTTTGTATTAGTCGATTTGAAGAATTTTGAAAAACGGAAAAAACTGAATATCGTGCCGTGATAAAATTATTACATTTAAAAATAAATGCGCTGATGCTTATCAAAACAGAGTTAGGTACGTTTTTTTTTTTTTTTTTTTTTTTTGTTTTCTGGTATAGTTATAATTACCGACAACGGTTTTTGACTCCTATATTGCAGTGTAATATTATCTTTAAGATTAATTTCCCAGGATGGCCACCCAATCGGAAATAAGCCGGGAATTTTGTCGTAAAACCGGGAAAAAAGTAAAAATAGTCAAAAACGATATTTTTAATAAGAAAAAATCATTTGAAACGAAAAATGAATGCATTTTTTCATATACTTTACTCAAAATAAATTACGGAGTTCTGCTTTATTCATATAAAATATGCTGCGGCGGTCAAATATTTCAATAGTCACAAAAAAAAATCCATTCTTCTTTTTGTACAATTCTAGTAAACAGGAAATCAAGAGGATTTGGACCAGAGAATCCGAGAATAAACTGGGAATTAAAAAATTATATTTGAGTGGCCACCATGTTTCCCCTTAAATTAGTCTGCTTTAATCAACCTTTAAATATTCTAAGGGAAACTCATCTGGCCATTTCTTTCCATAACAATTCCATCTGTTCTTCAACCGTTTCTCGTGATGATTGTTCATTCTCTAAGCTGAACTGTTTATCGGTTGCAATATTCAGTATCAGATCCAATAATTTAGTAATTTAATAATAAAAGAAGAGAGATTTTTTCAATCATTTTTAATATTGATGACTAATTTAAAATAAAAATAAAAGTGAATTTAAATCCGATAATATAAAAAACAGCAGTAGATCGAAAACAATCTAAAGTAAACGTACGGTTTTTATGTGCACAAATAAAAAAAAGAATTTAAAAAACTGACAAATTTTCAGAAAATGTGTGCGGATGTATTTTTTTTTTATTACATTAAGAATGATGAATGCTTGGCCCACGTATGTGTATGTCATATAAATAATTTAATCAGGAGCAAAAAAAATAAAATAATATAAAAAAAGGCGCTACTTAATTTTTTTGGATTTCATACACACATAATATGCGGAATCTTAATAAAATAGTTCAGAAATGACAAAAATATCAAATAAAAATCTACAACTCACGACCGGTTTGACTTATAAACTTCAAAATTGAATCATAGAATATAGTTAAAATTCTCTTCAATACAATTTATACCTATGAGATGGATTACATTAGGCGGGAAGGATCCAAAAAAACCCATCAAGAATATACGTGTATAATATGGAATTTAAAACGACCTCAAAAATCATTTAAAAATTAATCTCATAGATAACCTTTTAAAAGTGAAATTCAAAATATAAAACAAAACGCAAGAGCTCTTTCATAAAATCAAAAAATTATAGTTAAAAAATGATTTAACCTCCTCCCCCTCGCCCCTTTTGGGCCAAAAAATGGATGTTCACGTAAACAGTAGCCCGAGTAAAAAAGTCGAGGAAACTAAAACGTATCTCAATTATATGCATAAGGTCCGCTTTATAGGAAAATTATAGCCGAGCTTACAACTTCAAAATTAGGCCTCCGGGGCGCCAAAAGCTCGACATTTTTTTTGGGGGGGGGGAAATTTTCCTTCCGGTCATGTGATACACCAGTGGAAAGATCGCTATTTGTCGGCAACGAATCCGTATTTCATTTCCTTAACGAAACTTTTGGAGTTGGTGAAAAGTTTTAAAAAGCTCGAAAAATGACTTGTCTCTTCCTCTCTGCAGCGCGAACAAACAGATTTCTTTGTTTTGACTTTAGTATTATGTAAATATAAATATTATGGTTGTCTCTAACTTAACATACGGAATCCTCAGCGCATGAAACATCATGCTTGACTGAACCTGTTTATTTTTAGTTTTTGTGAAATTGATTTCTCTTAGAATTAATTTGAACAGACAAAAGAGGGATTTGTAATTTTTACAACAACCCATAAACTTCGATGTAATATAAAAATGGAAATTGAAAACGGTGTTTATCAATATTGTTCATTATCATCATAGTTATTCAACATGCATGTAGAAGAAATTTCCAAAAAATGTTCCAGACAGTTAAAACGACTTAATCAATAAAGAATGAATTAGAAAGAACATAAATATGTGAAGAGAAACATACGAAACGTAAATATTATTTTCTAAGACATAATTTAACAATACATAAATAATAAACAAAATTTAAAAAACTGATAAGTTTAAGAACTAACGAAAACAGATCTGAACGAGTAGAAATTCTGAAATAATTGGAGAAAATACTTGAAAATATCATTAATAAAATAATATAAATGTCATGAGCAAAAGTAATTACTAATGTGCCATTAAAATTAATATAGAAATCAAAGTATAATAACCCGTAAAAGCAAAATTAAAACGAAATGTAAAAAAAATCTGAAAACTGTTCAAATGAAAATGCGGAGAAACTTAACAATATCATGGTCAAGAAAGGAAGCAGTAGAAAAATGTTAAAAATATGGTATAGGAAAACAAAGTATAACTAAAATCGGTTCATGTACAGAATTTTCGAAGAAATGGGACAATAATATGAAATAATACTTTATACAACTGTAATGGAAGAAAAAACAATCTGAAAACGAACTAGCGGAAAAAGCGGTGTAAACGTAATTTGAAAGATTAAAAATATCAAGTTACGTGATACCGAAGGGAAAATTTTCATTGTAAAATTATAAACAAAAGACAAATTAAAGAACTTAAAAATAAGTATAAATTTTGTGGGTTTACAAATGATTATTTAATTTATCTTAACGTTTTCTTAGAAGTTCTAATATTCGCGGTTTCATATAGTTATTTACTATAAGTATCTAAGTAAAAAGCAATATATTAAAATTAATCCAATATCATCATAAAATAATTCTTATGCATAGAACAAGCTTCGCCAGAACTAGTAGCAAAAGTGAAAGAATTGTATCAGTCACGAGTAACAGATATTCGATTTTTGATACCGGTGATGAATTCATTATCAAAACAGGAAATCATTAGTGCCCTACCAAAACTGATTAAACTTAATCCGAACGTAATGAAAGAGGTTAGTATATTTTATACTACATTTGCCGTATACAGTATTTATTCGTTCCACGATGTTTAATCGAAATTATATACGTAGTTTATAATGTATAACTTTTAATTCTTAACTTAGCTCTTTAAAAGAAATAGACCGAATATTTTTCAATGAATAATTAAAAGAAAATTAGAGAATAGAGAAAATGTAAAAAATAGTGATTCGGAATACTCTGAACAATTTCTAATAAAAGAAACTCCTCAATATCGTAACACGATTTTGATAGTCACTTACGGCTATGATTCAGTGAGACGTAACATAAGAAAAAGTATAGAAAGAATATTATTCCCTTTAGTGTTATTTAAAATATTACCATTTGAAATAGAAGATATAAACTGTGATTTTCTGATTCCTTGCTCGTAACTGAAACATAGCAAAATCAAAAGATCCAGGAAAAATATATATTAAATAATTGCGATATGGTATATTTGCGCGTGTAAACGATATTTATTAATTATAGTTTAATTAATTTAGCATTATTGCGATCAATTATTAATAGTAATCTTTTGAATATAAACTTTTATATATTCAAAATATAACACTTAATATATTGTCATTATGAACACAGATGTATGAACAAAAAATACACTTCGTCCACATCCTCGCATCACGTATATGTATAAAATTATTTAGATTCTATTAATTGAAATTAATCGAATCAAATGTTATGAAATATGATATCTAGCTTACTATTTAAGGAACACATTTTAATTTTAAAATCGTTTTTTAAAAATTAATTCTTGCTAATTTATATTATCAGTAATACATATAGGATAATTTTTTTTTAGAGTAAATTAACTGCGAGCAAAAGGAATTATTTATTTTTAGGTCTCAGTCGTAAATTGTCAATTATTTGCAAATTTAAAAAAAGAAAATATTATAACATGGAATTATTTAACATACCGTTTATTAGATATATATATATATATATACATATATAGTAATTTGGAATAAAATACAAATATTAAACAGAGTAATAAATACTCTAATGAATTTAAATAAAAACCAAAATGAAATAACAATACTCAAAACAATTGCAAAAACAATGGTTACAATGCACAAATAATAGAAAAACTAATATGAAAAGCAACAAAGGCTGGATAACTTTTACTTTTATAAATAATAATATATACAAATTAAATAATTTATTTGAAAAATAAGTATTAAAAATAGAATTTTAAACCAAAAATTAATCTCTTAAATAAATACCATAAACAAAGAAAATGTGTAATAATATATATGAAAACAGTGGTATATACGAAATAAACTGCATTAATTGTGGAAAATCATACATTAGTGTCAGACAAGTAGAGAAATCAGCTTATGCTGAACATTTAATGAAAAATAAACATGAACCAAATTCACTAAAAAAAACTGTAACAGTTTTAGCTACATATAATAATAGAAACACCCCATGAACATAGCCGAAAATGATTACATAAACAAATATAAATCTAATATATTAAATGACCAAATCCCAAATAATAATAACCCCCTTTTTAATATAAACATTTAATATTCCCTTTAAAAATTTTTAAATTGTTTCAAATTTATTCGTTTAATGTGTTTTGTATATTTTATATTGATTATATTACTTTTCTTAACGTGTACATTAAAGTTCATTATTTATCTTTAATACAATCTACAGCCTTTAGTATTGTAAACGTCTCCCTTACTTTAATATATGTATACAATTTCCTGCCTAATTGAAATTTCATTATATCGCGTTTAAACTGTTAATTTTAACTATATAAATATTTTGTTCTCCATATTGATTTCAATGCCTTTTTAGAGTTTGTTCTGATACGTAATTTGCGTGGTTTTATTTGTATTGTTGATTTTTAGCTGATAATGAACTATACGCAAAAACGTTTTTAATTAGTATATATCGTTTATACATTTTACATTTGTTTGTTATATTTGTATTTTATTCTAAATATTATAATACCTAAATATTAATTCGTTTAAATTTAAAATTATTATTGTTTTTTTCGGTTTAATTTTAACCACATTATGTAGCAATCATAACGATGTAATGCGATTAAAGTGTTCCATTAATCGCATTATACGAGAATTCTAATTCAAAATATTGCATCATTAATCCACAGCTACAAATCCGAAATAGAGTTCACGACAGTATTAAAACAAAATGCGTAGATATTAATTCAAAATAAACTAAAACTTCGACTCCTTTCTTTACATTTCATTAAGAAAAAAAAAGAAAAGAAAAGAGAAAAAATCTATTAAAAACATTAGTGACATACACATTGACGTTTGAAACTTTTAAGATTTTTCCTTATGCCGCAAAAGTGTGGATAGTATTTTTGTTGAAATCTGTTACCATCTGTTCCGATGTTATAAATTAATTTATTTCTTAATAGTAAGAATATCAATATTTTACGATTGAATTAATGTGTAATACTTATTTTTGAATTGATGGCGCGAAATTTGTTTTCTTCTTTTATCTTCTCGGAGGTTTCACACTTTAAGGATCAATTCTTATATTACGCGGCATCGCAGAATATACAAGGTGCAAAATATTATATGTGTTTTTAAATATACTCATCGATATTACTCTGATACAGATAAGCGTAAAAACCAAAACACCTGACAATGCGACAGTTTACACTGTTTGAAAAGGGTATCTATCTGGACCGTTTGTTACTGTTGATTAGTGCTAATTAGATGATGAAGCAACACTTTGTTGTCTACTGTTTTGAATCGAGTCATCTTTTAATTCTAAGTGCACTCCTTTGGTATTTAAATTATTAGTTTCGCTATTTTGACGTAGAAATGTCGACAAATTGAATATGTTTATGAATACAGCGCGAATTGCATGCGTTATCGAAGAAAACTCGTAACGGTAATTTTTGTATAAAAAAAAATTTACAGGAGATTTCTAAAAAAACGTGATTATTCTAATACTGTTATTGCTCGTTTAAAAGTTATATTTTTTTATTTCTATCTTAAAGAAAGACTATATTAAATTTTTATGTTAAAATATTCGAAAAATTTTGCCTCAACTTTGAATATTCTTTTGAAAGATTTATTTTTTGCTTTTTCATTGCTATATTTTTATGAACTTTATCGAAACTTATTATAAACACAGTATCCTGATATACAACGCTAACAACACTCCTAACTTTGTATTTTTCTATCCATATGATCAAAAAATATATATTTAATTTTTTTCGTTTATAATCTTTTTGTATTTTTTGCGTACCATGCTGTATAATACTAATCCACCTTAAAAGTTATCAATTTTTCTTTCATATATATATATATTATATGTATGTATTATATTTAGTTATTGTAATTTCCATAAATTTTAACAGCAATGATTCTTTTTATTTGGCACTATATTTACATCTAACTTTTTAATAATAATATTTTTTTTTATTACATAGGTATTTAATAGGATATTAAATGTCAATTCGGATGGTAGTAGATGCATTTCTCCATCTGAGCTGTTAATAGCACTGCACAAATTAGATCCTTCTAGATGTGAATTAAAATGTATTATGAAAGGTAAACTGATTTGCGATTTTTCAATATTTCCACATGTACCCAATTGTACATGGTAACTTCTCAAATAACTTTCATTTCTACGAACATCTTTAATTTGCTCTTGATTTAACTAGTTAATTTCATTTTCGAAATTAACATCATATGTTTAATATTAATGCGTTTTCAATTTTTACAATTTTCTTCATTAAAGCGCGTCCATTATGCTGTTGCTTATGAGATTTGGCTTACAGCAATGCTATGATACATCAAAATTATATATATTCCTTTGATTGTTTCAAAATTAATCAAAAACTAAATCCTTAAATCTAAGGTGACAAAAAAAGAGAGAAAGAACGAGCGAGGAAAAAAAATTAATTTTGGTAGGTAGAACTTTCGAAAGGTTAGGGAAATTTTTGAGTGACCAATGAAATGTTTATCCGCCCTGAAGGTTAGCTTTAAATATTTCCATAATTAATAACAGCTCTGTTTGCGCACAACAATTTTTAATTGTTTGAAAATGTTTTAATATTCAATTTAAACCCGGTCTTTTAATTTTTATCTGCCAACGTGCAGTGCCAAATAATAGACTTTAGTTGTTTTGTATATATTTTTTTTTATTTTTTATTTTATTTTTTTTGAGTGTTTGAGTTATTACGACACTGATAGTCAGTTAACCATGCTGGTCGGATTAACTGTACGCTTTACAACACCACTACAAAGAGTGTTATACGATGTATTATTTTTATGATAAAAACGAACTAATTGTGTGAAAAAACGTTTGTCATATATAGATATCTAACGCGATTATAATTTCTATTTAAATTAACCGATTAAAATTCACACGGGTGTTAAAGAAATCAGAAAACAATCATCATCATTGAATTTTATAACTCCACGCAGGGATATCGTAACCATGATTTTTCACCAGGTTGATCAGTCTACGCCAGTAAATACGGTCCCGTAAGATATGTACACAATCCTGAAAAGTACCGTCAGCCGCTTTACAGATCGCGCCCAACCACCTAGTCGGCGCACTTCTCCTTCCATTAACTTTTCTTCGAATGAACAGCGTTTTCAAACTTTCCGCTCTGATCACATTACCAAAATACCGCAGTATCCTGCTGAGCACAATTGATGATAGCCTCTTCGGGTTTCCAGTCTTATTTAGTATCGAGATACTGGTTCTTCTAGCTGAATAGACATTTATTAAAAATGATCAAAATAAACGAAACTGGTTAACAAGATAACTATACTAGAAAATAATTTTTTAAAAAAAAAAAAAAAAGCCAAAAATGACAAGTATTAATACAAAATCTGTCGCTTGTAGGTTAAGATATTTTTATTTTAAAATCGTAATAATGTAAAAAATAAAAATATATGCAATTTTTTTGTGAATTTGATAGCGACATCGATATGTCTGGCTGATCGAGAAATTTTTACGACGGAAGTATTAGCGGTAGTAATACAAAACTTAATGGATATTACTCCTTTACCGACTTTATTAATGCGAACCGTAATTCAGTCAATTTCACTTTATCCAGAATTGATCGGTTTTTGTATGAACATTTTGCAGCGACTAATTTTAAAGCAGGTAAAACTGAGAGTATTGCATTTTTCATAATTTTTGGCGATAAAATTACCTTTTCGTCGGCGATCGGTTGTAATTTATAAAATAATGTTAGTCACGTTGAAATAATAATATCGTTGAACGTTTAGGTATGGAAAAACAAGAAAGTTTGGGAAGGCTTTATAAAGTGTTGTCAGCGCACTAAACCAAGTAGTTTTCAAGTACTATTACAACTGCCAGCCGAGCAATTACAAGACGTTTTTAAAACTGAGCCGGATTTATTACCATCCTTAAAAGATCATATCTCTTCCACTTTAACGGATAGTCAGGTATCCGAATTTAATATTTTAATAGTTTAAATAGCATTTTTCATTACTTACTCTGTAGTTATAAATTCTTACTATAAAATGTGACGTAAATTAATATTCTAATTAAAGTATGATAAAACAGTCGTAGATATTATCTCCTCGGAATCTAAAAGTAATATACGAGGCGTGTTTTTTAAGTAAGTACCGTTTTCAAATTCTGCCGCTGCAGCGCTGCAGTGGGCATTGGTGCATGCGCGCCTTGTACCTGCATTTGTCAGGAAGAAACCACACGCTTTTACGGAAACATTCGACCGTGTTTACGTTTGTTTATGAACGTTTAAAATGCCTCCGCCGACTGCGAAATACGTGCTGTGATTCGTTTTCTTAGTGCTAAAGGTGTAAAAGTTGCTGAAATTCATCGTCACATCAGTGAAGTGTATAGAGAAAACATTATGAGTGATGGAATGGTACGGAAATCGGTTAGAACCTTTAAGGACGGCCGCACGGATGTTCATGATGTGGAGCGAAGTGGGCGATCTTCAGTCATTACTGATGATTTGGTGCAGAAAGTTGAAGAAAAGGCAAAAGAGAACAGACGCTTTACGATTTCATCGTTATCAAATGAATTTCCTCAAGTATCAAGAAGTGTTCTCTATCAGATTGTGACCGGACGCTAAAATTATCGAAAATTGTATTCGCACTGGGTACCGAAAATGTTGACTGAGGAGCACAAAATCAAACGTTTAGCCAGTGCGTTGAGTTTCCTTGAGCGGTACAGTACGAAAGGTGATGATTTTTTAAGCCAAATTGTCACAGGCGATGAAACATGAGTGGCATTTGTTACACCGGAAACAAAGCAGCAATCCATGATATGGCGGCATTCATCTTCACTCAAGAAATTGAAGTTCAAACAAACAATTTCAGCCCGGAAAATCATGTGTACTATGTTTCGAGACAGAAAGGGTGTGTTGCTTATGGATTTTTTGTCTCGTGGTAACACAATAAGTGCGACAATTTATTGTGAGACCTTAAAAAAATTGCGCCGTACAATTCAAAACAAAAGACGTGGCATGCTGAGTGAAGGAATCGTTTTGTTCCATGACAATGTCCGTCCACACACGGCTAATCAAACTCAAGATCTCATCAGATCGTTTGGCTGGGAACAACTTGATCACCCTCCGTACAGTCCCGATGTAGCGCCCTCTGACTATCACGTTCCCCCATTTGAAGATGCATCTGGGTGGTCAGCGCCACGACGAAGATGATGAAGTCAAAACGGCCGTGTTGGATTGGTTATCAAGTCAGACGGCAGTCTTCTATGAGGAGGGGATTCAAAAGCTGGTTGTACGATACGATAAGTGTCTTAATATTGGTGGAAATTATGTAGAAAAGTAGATTAAGGTACAGGCTTTCATGTAAAAATAAAATTGTTAAGAAAGGTGAACTTGTTTTTTTTCTATTTCAAAACGGTACTTACTTAAAAAGCACGCCTCGTATAGTATATTAGATGAGTGTGCAATAAAATCTGCTAACTCGTCTTAATATGGACTGAAGCCATGCCGAATTACATAGAATATTAAAGTGAATCAGTAATAGAATCGTCATTTGTCATAGATAAACAAATATATGTATATATACACCGTTTGTCCGAAAAGAATGCTATAAAAAATCGACAAATTCAGATAAGAAAATTTATTCTCGGCTAGTTTCTACATAATCCTCCCCCACCACAATGCACCTTTCAGATCGTTCGTACAACCATTAGAAGCTTCTGGAGAACGCTTCTTTTGGAATCCTTCCCAATGCACGTGTCACAGCTGCTTTAATCGATAGAATGTCGTCAAAACGGATTCCTTTCATGGCAGATTTCAATTTAGGGAACAGGAAGAAGTCACCCGGGGCCAGATCCGGTGAGTAGGGCGAGTGGTGCAACACTGGGATACATTTTTTGGTCAAAAACTGGATCACTGATCCGGCGGTATGAGCTGGCGCGTTGTCATGGAACAGGAAAAAATCTCGGGACTCCCATCTTTCTGGTTGTACGCGTTGAATCCGTTTGCAAAGGCGATTCAGAGTTCCCAAATAGTAGTTGGCAGTCACGGTGGTGCCTGGAGGCACGAATTCCTTATGTACGATACCTTGAGAATCGAAAAATGTGATGAGCATGGTCTTGGTTTTCGATTTTGTCGCGCGAACCTTCGTCGGCCGTGGCTCTCCACTGCTCACCCATTCACTCGATTGCTTCTTGGTGGTAGGGCCATACTGATAAACCCATGACTCATCACCGGTAATAATTTTATCGAGCAGCGAAGCGTCTTCATCGATCAAATCAATGAAATTCTGCGACGAGTTCAGGCGCTGTTCTTTTTGCTCCGGCGTTAAAGAATGAGGAACGAATTTAGAACAAATCTTCCGCTTGTGTAAAACGTTTCGAATCAGCTCGTGAACGGTTGATTTGGGTATTCCCGACTCATCTTCGAGCATTCGGCATGATAAGTGGCAGTCTGCGGCGAGAAGGGTTCGGATTTTGTCGGTTTTATCATCGGTACTCGTCGTCGACGGCCGCCCACTTCTTATCTCGTCTTGCACCGACTCTCTCCCCTCCTTAAATTGTTTATACCACTCGAATACCTTCGAAAGGGCTAGACATTCATTACCATACACTTTTTTTAAATCGTTAAACGTTTGGGTAGCAGTTTCACCGAGTTTAAAATAAAATTTAATTACCGATCGTTGTTCCATTACGAAAAACGTGACACGTTGAAAGAACACACAAATTACAAGACCGTATCTCACCAAGAAATAATCACACTACTGACCAACAAAAAATCATACGCTATGTCAAAACATAGTCCTACGTCACTGTAATAGTTTCCCTCAGATAGCGCCACTCGTTTCTGCAGAAAAAAATCAGTCCCCTTACTTTTCGGACAAACAGTGTATATACTAGGAGATTGGTCTCGCTGGCCGTTTTGCGGTCCGTTCCTTCGGACTTTAAATTTTTTTGCTTTGTTTATTTTTTGATAACGACTGCAGCGATCACATGTACTTATATTTTTTTTTTTTAAGAAAAAAAAGAAGTACATGAATACGTCAATCAAAAAAGTGAAATTTAGATTAAGATATCTGAAACACTGAAACCGCTAGAAGGGTAATATATGTGAGAGTAGTATATTACGAGTACATTTAATTTTTTTTAAAGTAAGATATTAATAATATTTATTTTTTTAAATGCAATGATGAAATTTGTTTTCTTTATTAGAATCTAAGCAACAATTAACCATCATTCCAATCATTTCAGAATTTGTAGCTTAAATTTTACAATTGTGAGGTTTTTTATTTTTCTTATATTCTAATGACGCAAAAAAGTCAATTTAAAAAATAAAAAAGGATTTAAATGTTTTATTTAATAATGTACTCGTAGATGTAGAAATAATGTTTTTTATTTTATCATAATAAAGTTTTTGTTTTTATTCTATTTCCTATATATTATCTATTGATTTTTGAGTAACTGCTGGAATCTTCTGTGGCCACAGTGTTTGAAGGGGATTTTATTAATCAAAAAATAGTTAATAATCTGCGGGATCGGTTTTCGAACAACATTTTAGTTACTTATAACGGTTTATATTATTTATTTTTTCGAACTTCTTATTATAATCGTCTTTTAATTCTATCAGATTTTGTTTAATTTCTTCTTTTGGTTCTTTTAATTTTTTATTTAGAAATTCCATCAAACTGTTCATGCCCATTTTATTTTTCCTATATTCTAGCGATTCTATTACATTATTTAAAAAAGGGAATGCCCCTCCTGCTACCATGAAAAGGGCTATAGACTTTTTTTTAGATTCCAGTCTTGCCGCTTTAAGCATGTATTTTCTCAAATTGTGGTCCCTAAATATTAAAATTTTTCGAATTTTATATTTTTCCTGTATTCTAGATACCTTATTATGCAGGTTAAAAAGAAAATCAATAGCAGGTAAAAGCCATGAACATGTCGGGCGGTTGACGGGCAAATTACAACAGCTAGTCATGTGTGTATGTGTGTGTACACGTGGAATCGCCATGTTTAGTCCTAAACTTTTCGAGTGAAACACATTTCAGCCTATACCCGTTCGGCCCTGTTACATTTCAGCGTCGTCCTAATCGGATATGGATCTGATTTAGTGTTAGGGAACTTTCAATTTCTTTTTCTTTAATTATATTATATTTAAAGTGAAATAATTATTTAATTATAAAATCACCGGTTAACTTTGATTCTTAAACGATGGAAATAGCAAAAAATCTTAAAAATATATAATAGAAATTTAAAACAACCTAAAAGTCGTTTTAAAATTTACAATTCGTTATTCGATAAACCATTAAATCTGAAATTTTAAGTATGTAGATAATACTAAAACTATAGCAAAAAACGAATATTTCCGATAACCGGTTAATTTAACCTTTCTTTATTTGGATCGAAAATATATATATATGAATAAAAACTGTGTGAAATATAGCGGTATTATTTATCGGATGTCAAGTTATAGTTGTTTTGAATTCTTCGTGTATTTTTGTATTTTTGACACTCAAGATAATCATTTGTTCGAATGTTACATATTTCCCGAAGGAGCGTTTAAATCGTGATTTATATGTAAATTTTACGTTTAAGTATGTAATTGTCCTAAATATTTTTCTTAAAAAAAAACAAAAAAAAAAAAAAAGATAATAGTAATTTTACAACTACTTTCTAGAATTTCTCAGGATTATCTAACTAATTTTTTTTTTTTTTTTAATAAAAATGTAGTAATCAATACCAACAGTTAGTTAATGTTAACAATAAAATATAATTAATAATACAATATTTGGAAACAACCAAAAAAAAAATTGTAAATAAACAATTTTAGTTGCTGTGTTCAGCAGTAAGATTCATGTTTAATCACAAACATAATTTCTAAATATAATAAATATAAATAAAAAATTAGTGTATTAAATAATTGTAAGTTAAATAAACTGATTAAGTTGCAAATTTGATTATAAGGAAAAATGAATAGCGTTTAAATAGTTTTATACCTATTTATAAAATTAAATGTATTCTCAAAATTTTTTATAACTCATTCATATTATTTATTCGATTTGTTTTTATGTTATAAATTAAGTTTTTCCAGCTGACGATGGGCTTCGCCTAGAAAAAGGTTCCTGAGTAGTATTCACAGATTATACTTTTAAATTTTTTTGTCATATTTGTATTTCATTTTTGTTCCAAATCACTATACTTCAATAAATATGAGAAAAACAAAAAATTTCTTTAATCTAATAATAATAATAATAATAAATACCGTTTTGAATTGTTGACTTGCATAAATTTTCCTAGAAGAACAATTTTACACAAAGTAAAAAAAGTAAAAGGAACGAAACCGACCTTCTTAATTGAATGATTTCACGATTATTTATAAATTTTTATAAATGAATATTAATTAAATTTTTCTAGTCTATATGTTTTTTCAGTATGAACTCTATAAAATTTAACATTACATTTTCTTTAATTTTTTTCTGGTTCTCAACGTCAAGTTAATTTACACATGTCTAATTATTATAATTATATATAAATTTTCGTAGTACTCATTAATAATGTTTAATAAGTTATAATCTAATCCTATTTACCTGAATAAGTTTATTAAATTATTCAAGTCTAGGCTCAAATGGCTTTGCTATATCGAATTAGACAACACAAATACGATTTTTTCCTATAACATGTTACAGTCTGTAAAATATTATGTTACCGATTGAAATCTTTTTATTTATTTAATGTACGCTTCCATATTGATAAAAAAGATCATTTAGGATTCAGTTTCCTTTTTTGGAGTTAAATGATTAATTTTTTATTACAAATTTGATTCTAACAGTTGATTCAGATTTTAATTACTTTTCTCAATTTTGCTTAATATTTAATCGTCTTTTCGGCGCAAATAAGTCGAACACGGGCATTTCTAGATGTCGACCATCGACATTAGCAGTTATTAATTAATAAAATAAAAACATCTTAAACTAAGTGCACTTTAAGATATTTTAGATGTAACTGAAATCGAATTAAAATATTCTTAATTTTATATATAATATTCGTTTAAAATCCATTACAAAGTTTCATTTTTCACTTTGTAAAGTTAATATTTTATTATCTAATTAAAAATTAATAAAAATATTCTACAGCGCGTGAATTTCGCTATTCCTAAACACAGTTCCACCCTCAAAAATATTTACGGATCGCCACTAGTTTAAATTATAAATATTAAATGTTTATCCGAGAGATTTCAAAGTACAGCATTCTTTTTGTAAACTCTTGACTTATATCACTATTACGAAACTGTCTTATGCGCGTATAAAGACATTTATTATTATTATTATTATATTTTGCATTTATGGACTTTTTGCAATAGTATTAATAATAAATTTGATTATTATTTTATTTTCATTTTTCATGTTTTCTGCTACAGAAAGCTCATATACCAAAGGATATAATCGATATTTTGTACGGTTCGAAGCCAGCCATATACAGTGATTTTGAAATTAAAAAGGAACCGGTAAGTTTAATCATTGTTATTATATGTATAAAGATATAATTTAACCCACGGTAACTCACAGCATACTCTTTCATTTCAACTGGATATCTCCGTGAACTTTATGAATAAAACTTATAACGAAGTATTTTTAAAACAAATACAATATTAAAATAATATAATAAATATAAAAAATGGATATGTCGAAGAAAAAGTGTTTATATATTAAAATTACAACGTGATTATTAGGCCACCCCCATTAGAAAAAATGTCCCAAAAAATATCCTATTTTTATTAACGTTTGTTATATTTTAATTTTTCTAGACTTTATATATATTAATTACAATGTAATTCTTAGGCCGGTCCTTATTAGATTTTGTAACGAAAAATGTCACAATTTTATTTAAGCAAAAAAATGTCCTAATTTTATGTAATGAAAGTTAAATGTTAGGATACGATTTTTGTGATTATGTTATTATATTCATGTGGACCGATTTAGAATTCCGTTGTAAATTTTGATCATTTTATATAAAGTATAGAAGAGAAAGAGATAGAAATGTAAGCAAAGGGGGTCAAGCGGCACAGCCCTTGTGAGGCCAAAATGACCGAGTTTATATATACTCATGTGTATATATATATATATATATATATATGATGATGATGATAATGATGACGATTTACTTCACTCGCTTACGAGTATGAGTTTTATCCGTAAGGATAAAGTAACAACGCTTTTGAGTGGCACAGAAACCGGAGCATAACCTAAATTCCGTGTTGCCGACCAATGTGAGACAGGTTATCAGTGGCGAGACGAAGCCAAGACGACTGGCTTACTCACGTTGATGCGATTGTTCGCCGGCTATATATATATATATATATATATATATATGTTTAGCTAAATACAATACACTCAGTTCTATCAAATATGTTGGAAAAAATTTAGTCATTAGGACCGTTAAAGTATATTTTAATTATTTTTGTTATGTTTTTTTTTTTTTGTTAAATGCAACTCCGCAATCTTACCTTTTTATGTACAAAATTGATTCATTGCTATTCTGAAGTATGATTATTTTGGTAAATTATATTTTATGCTTTTTTCGTTAAAAAAGTGATAAAATGTTCAGTGGCAGATCATGTATATTGTAAACATTTATGACGCTGATCATGTGTTCTTCCAATGTTCATCTCTTTCTGTGGAGCGTTCTGCTCTGTATTCCTATTTGTTGAGGCTTGGGCTTCCTGCTCCTTATTGTGCTACCTATATCCTGTGCTTTCCTTCCCAAATTAATTATTCCTGCTATTTGTTCCTTTTTAGCAAAGATTTCTGATCGGATTAAAATATAACCGACTTCTTTCCTTACTATTTGTTTCTGGGTGAAGGTCCTTGGTTGGCGAGCCCGAGAAAAAAAGAAAACAAAAACAAATATTTATGCGCGTACTGGTTTATTTCTTGAAATTTTAAGGTTGAATAACTATGTGAAATAATCAATTTTAAACCGAAATTAAAGAAGTTAAAAAAACAAACAAAATAATTTAAAGCAATAAAAAAATTTTATTCGGTTTAATGTAAAACAATTATAATCAGAATTGAACAATACGACTACACACCATTGTCTATCGACACATTAATTAGTCAGTCGGGGAATTATTATTTCGTTTGTGTTTGCCGAGAAAGCGCAATTTGAAATGATGGTATTAACGAAATATTCAAGGTAATATAATCGAAGACGGAAATGTATTATAGAATACAACCATGTAACTGGCCGGTGTAATCACGTTGTAAAAGGAAACAATTAAAAATTTTGTATGAATTTCTACATGCAGTATAACGATTAAGATACATAATTATTGTACATCAAGTTTCAAATTATAACTGTATACTTTAATTCGTAAATAATAATTTAGAGTTTTTATCTAACTGTCCAAACAAATGTTTGAACTATTTTTTTTTTTTTTATACCTAGAATAATGTTGAAATTTAATTAGAAATGTCGACTTTCGAGGCTTCCCTTGACGCCATATTAGTGTGCCCATTTTTGCGTCAGGGCGCCGTAAAAACCCAGTTTGAAATATGTAACGAAATTTAACTGCTACGCAAACTGTAAATTAATTTTTTTTTTTTTTAAATAACCTAATCAGTTAAAATAGCTCATTTATAAGCAATATAGATGAACTAATCCCTTGATCAAAAAAAATCTACAAGCCTATTCGGTAAAATATAATAAACTTTTTGGTCTCGCTCCTAACCACTGCTGTACATAGCGCGGGGGAAAAAAAGAAATCTTTATTCTTATGCCACATTTTTAGTTTGCACGACCCGTGCAAAATATTCATTAGGGTCAACCGTCATTTCTAGAGGTCCTATAGCTGTCATCATTGTAATTTGTTATTCATTATTCACCATTTTCATCATATTATTCGCTTGGCTCATTTCTTCAACAGCTAACCATTTCTCGCGACTTCATCTGAGCATTAATGCATGTTTAAATCTTTAATTTTTTCTTTTCCTCTATATGGTGAACTTTGTATTTCCATCAAAGATTTATTTTCTCCATTCAGTTTTCCTTCTTTTTGAGAATGCCACTAATATAATAATTAAAACAAACACTAAGCACATTCCACGACAGCAAGCTTTAAGATTTAAATTTAAATATTTCCGATACCGTTGTGTGGATCTGAAACACGAACGATAAGCAGTCAAAAATGTATAACCAAGTTGAGGTCTTTTGGCACTTGCGTAAAATGCAAAAAATCAGATGAACGGAGAAAAGAAAGTTCGAAAAAGTTTTTAAAGACATACATGGATCAAGAAGTCTAATTACAACCTTAAAAGAAAGAACGGTTAAGTGAATAGATCATTTATACAAATATAATCATAAATTAGTATAATTAATTGAAGGAAAAATGCAAGGAAAGCGATGCAGAGGAAGACCCAGAAAAACATTCATTGAGAAAGTAATAAAAGATACAGCAGCAACAAATTATACAAACCTAAAAAGAAAGGCCGAATTAAAGGAATTTGTAAGATAGTGATGGTCAATGCAACTTTATGACTGTTCATTTTGGCTCGATCTTTAAATTTAAAATTCATAACATTTAAGTTACCAGCTAGAGGTCGTGACCAAGGTTCCACAAACATTCAGGTGAAATTGGTATTTAATAATTATTTGAGAGATTTGGATTTTCTCATTCTCCTTAAAATCAAAGACTGTTCAAAATCAAACCGTTTGTTTAAGTAGCATTAATCTCCCAACAAATATCTGTAAGTCCAGGGAACTTCAAGTCATATGTGTATATATTAACGACTATGTAACTTTTAGGGCAAGGATAAAATGAAAATTTTGCATCGATTAGCTTCAACACTTTCGTGTAAAATTTTATGCAACAGACGTGAAATGACAATTAGAAATTGCTCTCACAATTGCTCCTACTTGCTATGCTAGTTGGAAGAACGGATAAATACTTATTAGCTACTTTTTCTTCAAAATAACCATAAGGGCTCGAATCCCAATCTTTAAAAAATCTGCGTTTTTCAAGAGTAACGGTTCTTCTTTTAAGTGTAATTCCAAATATCCTTCAGATTTTATAACGAAATCGAACGATGTAACTACTCGTTTTTCTAAATACTTAAACTTTTGGCTTCGGCTTAATTTTGGCCAAAGCCGATTAATTCGCCGAAGCCAAAGCAGGAATCCAATGTTCGGTCGGACCCCACTTACAATATTATATTCCTGTATAAAAAAAAATCCTAGTTATGGTGTACGCGATGTGTAATTCTTTCAGAACCTACTAGAGACTTTTTCAATATTTCGGGATCTAAAAATAATTAATAACCAAAAAGGAGGGGGGGTATATAATATTTTATTATCGATATTAATCGAAATAAAAGATATATGGAATTAGAAATATTTTGTAGCTGGAGAAATTGTGTTTTAAATGTACATTTTACGAATTTTAAGAGCGTAAGCGTCTGAAAAGGAAGTAGGAAAAAGTAATTATTTTCCTCTTGGTAATATTCTTTTTTTTACTTCCATTAGTCGTCGCGATAGCCTAGTTGCTAGAGCGCTTGACTTCCGTTATGGAGATCACGGGTTCGATCCCGAACGACGACGAACTTATTACAAGAATTAAATAAATAAATAAAATAATCGCTAATAGTCACGTGGAAGGCAATGGCAAACCACCACGTTCAACATCATATGCGCGCTAGGTCAGTACACAGCAGACCCACACGGGACTGCACTGGTAGCGCGATAACAAGCGGCTACTATCAGTTCCGAATGTAGTCTTGCGTGTGCACACCTGCGTTGCATATAACAATTGCCTAGTACACTGTGCCTGTGTCTGTACAGCTGAGATGTACAAATAGGTAGTCGCCGACGCTCAGAAGCTGAGTATAGCACTATAAAGAGTACTTCCATTACAATGTCCGGCATTTACAATTTTTTTGTCGCTTTGCCTTGTTGTTAAGATGTAAAATTATTCACGTTCTACGCACTTGGTACATCTATTCCAGTGCTTCTTTCTACCGTCCATATAAAACTAAAAGAATACGTAATAATATCGCTGACGAGTAATTTTACTAAAATAAGCGCGATTGATTTATTTCCTTCTAATGTGGCACGATTTCGATTATCAATTAAATTACGCGCTTTCTCATTTATTCTAGATGTCTCCCGGTGAACTAACGATCGATATAAAAGAAGAAGTGCCAGACGAAGCGCAACGGACAACTCCTCAAATAGCTCTTCAGTAAAAAATCGGATAAGTACTTTTTTTCAGAGAATGTGGCATTTAGTATCTTGTCAGTGTTATAATTTTTACTGCGAATATTAATCTATTACGCGTAGAAATTAACGTAATTTGGGTTTCGGTTCTTTGGCAATTGAATAAAATGGCTGTTATTTATTGGCTATTATAAACAAATGTTTTTTTCAACGTTTAGTGTAATGACGATCCGGTCTGTCGCAGGAACAACCGCATCTCGATTACCGTGTAAATTATTCTTTTTCCCGAATTACTTCTGGTCGTGTTTTTACTGTTTACTTTTATAAATTTTTGTGATGAGTAAGTGCGCTCAGTAATTAGATTAAAATACATTTTAAAACGAAATCTCGTTCGAAACAAAATGTAAATATGACGTATTAAATTTTTTAAGTAACTCAAAAAATTATTACATTTTCGTTAGGATTTTTTTTAAATAAAAAAAACCAACGAAATCATTATTTTTATATATACATATGCACAGATATGTAAAAAAATGTTCTCGTTTTAGAACCATTTCTGGGACTGGTCTATTATCGGAGAAGTACGGCGACACATCCATACGATGCTGAGGTAAATTATTTACGAAAGTATCACGATCAATAGTTTTAAAAAACTATCAAATATTAAAAGTGATTAGAGCCCATCATTTTATGAAAATTCAAATTTTTGACTGTACAATTTCTGATTAAAAGAAGAAATCAACAGAGTATTCTTGTTTCGTGAATATTACTGTAAACTTCTCGATGCCTTTAGCTAACTCTGCCTATGTGTTTTTGTACGCGAGCAATCTGATTGTTTCGCAAAACACACACTAATGATATTTTAATTGCGCTGAATACCAAAAATTAGTTTAGAGTAGCGCTCCTTAACCTGGAGTCCGTGATATGCTCACGAAGGGCCCGAAAAATTTTGAATAAATAACAGGAAAAAATATATTTTTAATTATTATGAATTGTAAATTTATCTGAAATTATACCGATATATACAAAGATGGGTACCGTTTGTTTATTTTCTTCTATTCTCAAAATTTGACATATACTTGATTAATAATTCGAAAAATAACTCCCAGTATGTTGCTTTTGTAATTTCGTAAGGCTTAACTCACACGAACGGACCACTTTTCGGCCACAGCAAAACCACAAAATAGTGGGCAATACTATTTTAACATAGAAGTAATGGGAAAAAAACGCAATACTACTCAGACGGGGCCCACTTTCTGTCGTCAGCTCCAGCGGCAGTCGCAATGTGTGGCTCTTCAAACGACCACAAAATTCTGGTTCAAAAGTGGTCGGTTACGACCACAGTATAATCACAGCACAGCCACAAAATTGTAGTCGAAAAGTGGTCCGTGTAAGTTAAGCCTAAACGATTATCAGTTAGAACACGTCATCCTGAATGTGTTCAAAATAAACAGTGCAGACAAAAAAAAAAAAAAAAGCATTAGATGGTAATAATATGTCGAGCGCATACACATCAATTGAATTTCCAAAAGTCACGTTTGCGAAATGGTCGGTCGCTGCGTATAATAAACTGACTCTCCGTGATATATTTTGCGTGCGAAATATAAATATAACCTTACCTCGTTAGTATTGTGTTTGAAGTTAACGAAAAGTGCGACACCTTTATTATAGATCTCTAAGGAATCTGTATCTATAACCGATACAGGCTCCATACGCAACTCTGCCTGCTACAGTGCATATAAAATGTTTGAGCATACTTTAAATAGTATTTCTCCGATTGTCTCGAAAGTTTTAAAATGTCCGCTAAAGTAGTATCGTGGCTGGATTCGCGTTTTTTTTTTTTTTTTTTTGTTTGTTTATATTACACCTAAAGACGTTACAACACTGATAACAGCTTAATATATATTTTTTAACGGTAGCAAGTTAGTAATTTTTTCTCTTTGTCTGTCTAATTAATTTCCTCTTAGAACCAGCCCCCCTTAAGCCATATTTCAATCCCCTCCGTGATAAACTATTAAATAGAATTTTAAGTAAAAACTTAAATCGGTCATCGCATAAACTTTCTTTAAACATCTATTTCATAATATAATCCGGCATCCGGCCAGTGCACTATCATTATATCGCAATCTGCGTTTCCCTTCGTGTACGTTTTTTTTCATTTCTTACAAATGAAAAATTTTCTAAATCTATTTAGAACTGCCCTATTAATCACGTTTTACCATATTTTATTACTCTTTTTTTTTTCTTTTTTTTTTTTTTTGACATTTTATAATTTAAAGAAAAAAAATCATTTATGAGCGATAAAAGGTATCGTACAGCGTTTTCATAAATGGGTGGATTTTAGAGCATTCTGATTACCTTTTCTGACGAAATCTATCGAGTCAGTTTTTTGCGATTTCGATGATTAATCATTTCGGTTCGCTCGTAATTAGCCGATTACTTTATTTTTATCGATATTGTTCACTTCCTTTAACTTTATAAGTTATTTCCTTTACCTGGCAGCCCTGATAAAGAAGTAGTTATTGTATCAATCGAAAATTGAAGTACACTTCAACTATTCATTTTAAAGTCGATTTTCGCAATTATCTAAGTCGTGTGCATTGCTTTTATGGCTTTTCTACGGTAATTACATTAATCATAATTAACGAATTTTACGATTTAATTTCTTTATTCTTTCGCATTAATATTTTCTTCGAATTGGAATTTCGTGTAATTTCCTAGCTTTTTTTCGTTTACTCTCTAACCTTTCTCATTATACGTGTACTTCGATAAGATAAAAATCTACGTATTATCTTTAATAAGCGATTTATATAGATATAGAATAAGAATTAAATTCGGTTTCTAAAATTATACTGATAATTTTCAAGAACTATGTTTAAGAAATATCTTATCCTAGCGATATTATTCCTGTAGACGTACCGGCCGCTTCGTTTGTATATTGCGCAAGTTTGCTTGACTTATCATTTATTTTATATTATATTAGAAATAATTATTTTCTTTCCTTTTCTTTTCTTTCCTTTCTCTCTTTCTCATTTTAATATAAAGTTATGTTTTACAGAATCTTTTTTTTTTTTTTTTTTTTCGACAAAAAAGGAAAAAATAGATAAATGAGAGAATCGCTCGTAATAAATTAAAGAATTTTTCAATAATAAAATAGTTCGTCAACGGCTAAATGACCACCGTATTTTTAAATTGGGAAAATGCGGTGTCTAGTTTTACTCTGAGTTAATTAACCATATATATATTGTAATCTTTTTTTATGAACGCGGTTGATTTAAAATCAATGTATGATATGTATTAAAGTCACTGAAAACCAAAAGCAAAAAAAAATTTATATATATGTATATGTATATGTATATGTAAGCATTATTTTATAAACACAATTGAAATTATTTTCATACAAGCAATTAAGACAGTTTTTTTAAATGCCTATATGTATTTCCAATTAAATCTGTTTTGATATAATTCAATGTGATTATGTTTTGTTTACTTTTTCCGCTAAAAACTAAGCACGAAGATTCTTTTAACGAACCACCTATAGAACTAAAATGTTTTAAATATTACGCATACATTTTTGATTTATTCCAACATTTTCGGAACAAATATATATGTAAGTATTCCGTTATCCGTCTATATTATATTATCGGTACTGCTCGGATATTTTCTAGTTAAAATAAGCTGTAAATTATGTTAACCATAATTTACCAATCTTCCTTATAGAACAGTAATCTCGGTGACCAAAACAGTAATATCGGAACTTCGCTCATTATATCTGATAAAACTTAAAAATTGAATTCCAACATTCGGCTTTAAAATTAGTGTCGGTCTGTTTTTCTTTCTTTTCTCCCCATCTGTTTTAAATTATAGACACTCATTTACAGTTATACTCGGTGCAAATACGCTTGTTTAATCGACTTAAACATACTCATTATAACTCGATCATTTTGATTTTCTGTGAACCCTTTTATTATTGATGTTCGAACAAGAGAGCAAGCGGTATTTGAAGCAAAACATTACATGTAAGCGCCGTGCAATACATCGATCGAGTATGTGCCTGATGATCTAAATTTAATGCATTTTGCTATTATGTGGTGCAGCATCCCCTGCGTGCCAATGTTAATTTTTAATTTAACTGCCTAGTTTTATCGAATAGATTAGTTTCGTTTTATTACTATCGCATTACAAAGATATCTGTGGGGATGCGTATTGAAAAATAAATAAAATAAAACTGAATGTGAGAAGCAAAAATGTTACCACTACGAAAATAATGTGGAAGCAACTTGAAGAAAAAACAAAAAGTAAATAAAAAATAAAATAGAAGTGGATAACCGTTATTTTCAAACTCTTGGGTGAAAATGTTGCTTCTGCTCATACATATGTATGTTAATGTCGCCGTCGTCATCATCATAAATGGCTCTTCAGTATCTCATGTTGAAGCCTCTTCTTTATTTCAAACTAAGCGGCCTAACTGTTTATTATTTTATGTTATTCTTCCCAGTCTTAATTAATTCTGGTTTAAGTCACCCCTAGAGTCTTCGCCTGAATTCGTAATTCCACTTTTATGTGATCCTTTTTTCACGGTGTATAATTTTCGTTGTTCATTTCCCGCTTCGTGGCTGGCCCATTGCCATTTCAATTTTTTGAACTTTTCCATTATACATTATAATACATGTTACCTTTTGTTTTACTGCAAATTCATTCTGTTGTTTTCAGATGTTTTTCCCATAATTGATAAGATCGCTTTTCCGTCGTCCATTAGGCTGGTTTCACGTTCAAAGCGACTCTTGGTTTTGTTTTTATTATTATTATATTCGTCACCGTGTTCACAAAAACACGCAATTAATAAAAATTTAAATTCCTAACAGTCGTTACGTCTAAATAATCAACTTGCTTTTTTTCATTAGTGTATACTCTATATTCATCAAGTATTTTTCTCTAATTGTTTACTTTGATAGTGATAGCTTAAAGGTCTTCTCTATTTTTGAAAAGATATGTGCATCGATACTTTACAACTTAAAGTATACTACTACAATTACATTAGATTTAAGATGTAGATGATGAATAAACGATATAATTATGTTGGGAACCCACAGACGGGCAATTGCCTTGTGGGATCCGCAAATTATTTAAAAAAAAAAAAAAAAAAAAAAAAAACGGTGAAGAAACAAATACATTATTAAAATTATAAATTCATTTCATTTTTAATTTCATTGTACTTTTTTTTTTTTCAAATGCATTACTCAAATTTTAAATACATAAAATGTAAACCTGTAAGAATTTTAAACCAACGAGTTCAAAAATAGAGACGACCTTTAAGCTATCACTCGATAAGAGCGGTCGGTTTAAACACGATCGTTTTCAATACATAACCGCTAGACGAATCTTTGTTTTTAATAATTTTTCGATACACGCGTTTTACAATCGTATACGTCATTATAGGAATAGGATGGTCGAAAGTTTTCTTCTTTAAATATAATACTATTTCACAGGGGTAATTGGATTTTTTCCAAGAAAAACTGTTCACATTCAAATTTGATTCGACGGTTTATTTCTTTTGGCGTAATGATTCTGTGGAGCTTATCTATTTTTCTTAATATTATCTTGAAAAGATGGTATAAATAACAATGGAAAATTAGAAAAACTGTAAGAAAGTAAAAAGAGAACTAATCGGGGGCGTCTACGTCAACGGAAGCGATGGAAGCGCCGCTTCCTCTAACAAATTAGTACGTAATTGTTTTTTAGTATTTGCGAAAAGAATACGAACCCTAGAAAGAAAATGAAGTAACTTGTTAAATTTAAGTGTCAAAATTCAAATTTACTAGAAAAAAAGCGCTAGATAAAAGAGGATCTGCAAGGGCGGGTGACAGAAATAGCTACATGCCTGCTATTTCACCTTACTACTACCTAGAGTTGTCTCTGAACGACGATCTGCTGCGTACCGATGATAGAAAAAGATTGCGCACGCATATTCAATTTGGAAGCGCCAGGTTGTGTCGCTTCAAGATTACATCATTTTCGCGAATTTTTATAGTCTGTTATTATCCGTGCGATTCCAGAATAACGTGTATCGAGAGCGAAAAAAAAAAAATGCGCGCGCATGTTCAGTTTGGAAGCGCTGAGTGAAATAATTTTACGGTCACATACACCGATCAACAGCGCGATTTTTATGCATGCAGTGTAGATGAGTACGAGCATAAATGCAATATTTGCAGTACATTTTCTTTGGATTATTTTTTATATGCTGTCGTTTGCTAACCGCGGAACTGGAAGCGATGATCGGTCGCGCTTTTCAGTCCGTAATATCATTACAGTAGAAGCTATACCGACAGTCGTTTATCTTATTTCCGCAACTGCAAATGTACCAGTCTGTTAAAATGCAAACACTTTCAAAATTGAGACTTCACGCAATTGTATTATTGAAAAAAGGTCTACAGATTAGTTTTAGTTCATTAATTTTTCAAAAAAAAGCTAATAGTATTCAAAATGATAAACTAACGCCTAGTTTTCGATTACAAAATCAAAAGGTACGTAAAATATTCTCTTTCATAATCTATCAAACTTCTCTATGTATGTAAAATATTTAACCGCCATTTTCAAACAAATTTATGCGAAACAATGACATGGTTATGCGGTTGTGAGAAGATAAAAAATTGTTCTGTTGGGCTTACCTTTTATTTCAGCAAGAAAAAAAAATGTTTGGACTGCAAATTTGAGTGTTTTTAGGGAAGACAGAAATAACCGGTTCAGGTCTAACAGATGTTTTTCCAGAAGTGTGTACAAGCTTTCCCATTTAATAACCATAATTCCGGCAACCACTTTGTCCGCATCAAACACATTAAGGGAAACGGCCATCTTTTTGTGATGATGTAATAGACACTTTTGCAAACAAGAACCGGAAGATTGAATTCATTTACAAAAAAATGAGACGTTTCGTTTCTCCCTTAATTCATCTTTAATTCTGCTCTGGATTTAACCGAATTTTACGCATGCTTATTTTTATGTAAAAAAAATATTTGATTGTAACGCTTCCTCAGTTCTGAAATTCACGCTACGCCGTTGGAACTAATAATAGGGAAAAGTTAATTAACAGCGTTAAAAAAAAAAAAAAACAGAAACCGAACAATTATAGACAAAAAATTAACTATAAACTACATACAATTACGTACTATAACAATTTATGGGCAACGGATCTACCGGATCACCCGATTTTAACATGCTCAATCCTGAACGTTTTGAAAAAAAATAATGTAGCACAAGTGCTAAAGGAAACGAAAACAAAAGGATCGGGTAATTAACGGTATCGGAAACTTGGCTGCAACACTTAACTGAGATGTGTAACACCTGCTTAAACCAACATAGCATACTAGATTGTTCGAAGAACAGTATTATATTTGAAAACTGTAGACGCCAGTTGGATTACTAACAGTGATATACAAAATATTTTAAAACAAATGTTAAATAACCGAACAAAACGCAACCTGGTGTTGACAAAGTATCGCCCAAACTCACAAGATGTGAGTAGATCAGTCGAAACAAAGAATACGAACGGTCTTTAGTGATAGCTTTTATTAATTATAAGAAATTGTTTAATCCCGTATACCATTTTATGAAATGATGGAAAAATTGAAGGGGTTGTTGAGAAGTGTCGATAAAAAACCGTACGTATATTAAAATAAATACGTATAAAATTACAAAATCAGCGGTAAGATTACACGCACTGACTTTGAAATTTAAAATAATTTCAATAATTAAAGTGATTAATCCTAGGAATTAAAGTCGATGGCGGATATTTAAATCATCCAAGGTTAACTCGTAATTTTTATAACGAATAATATTACTAAAGAATTACTAAAGATAAAAGAATTAAGCGAAATCGGCAATAACAATTGAAATAATAGTAAATGCGCACATGAGAACGACATTAAATTGGAAATGAAATTTTGAAAACAGGTAATAAATTTTATATTCGTGAATTGTTATAAATTTTATAATATCAATGTGTAATCGATCGCTTTAAACACTTTTACCAATCTTCTGTTCGACTGAGTTTCTCAAAAAACTCTGTTAACCTCGTTTAAACTACATTTTTCACATTATCGAGTTTTTGGGAGAACTGTTAAGATACATTTTATTTCGATATATAAAATTTCTACTAGCCTTAATGAGATGAAACATTAATAAAAATTGAAATATTCAGTGTTCGAAGTAAACATTTTAATTTTAACGTGATTTTTCTTAATTCATATTTTTAGGACCAGTGCCTGTAACGATTTTTGGTTTGCTCAAAGTATCCCTTAGTTATTACTAAGTTAATTTTAAAAAAAATTCCCTGCATTATGATAACGGGAACAAAAAGTACATATTTCTTTCATACTGTAAAATTTCAAAAGGAAAAAATTTGTCTTGACCTTTCTCCATGAGAATCACAAAACTGATTTTAAAAGTTACACACGTAGAATATGTAAATTGGAAGTTTTTTTGTTGTTTTTTCCGGCCTTGTGGTATACTAGTGGAACGATCGCTTTTTGATGGGAACAAAATTGTATTTCATTTCCTTAACGAAACTTTCAAAGTTGGCGAAAAGCCCATAAAAGCATGAAAAATGACGTGTCTCTTCCTCCTTGCAGCGCGAAAAATCTAATTTCTTTATTTCGACTTTAGTATTATGTAAATATAAATATTATGGTTGTCTTTAACTTGGAATCCTCAGCGCATGAAACTTGACTGAACTTATTTTTTTATGTGTGTGTTTGTGTCTTAATGTTTTCCACTTTTTCGTATTCAACATTTTTCTTAAAATTTACAGAAATTTTTAAGTCTGATGTATTGTAGACATGAAGAAAGAATACCTGATAATGATAAACAAGGTGAATTTATAAAGATTGTTTTATATCCTCAACGTAAATTTTTTTTAAATTTTTTTTAAATTTTTATAAACGTATAAATGTTGCATTTCGAAGAACGGGTTAATTTTATTAATTAAAAAAAAAAAAAATCAGCTTTATAATCAATAATTTTTTTACTGCAGCAAGGAACAATTTATTCTGGCAATATTAATTCGGGAAGTCTGCAAAGCAAAAATATACCAAAAATATTTTCAGCGGTTTCTCGATGATAAGCATTTCTTTCGCAAGAAGTTGGCAAGGTAATTGAAGAAATTAGTGTGCTCAATTAACCGAAAAAAATCAAAGTAACATAGAAGGTGAGATAGTAAGACAACGTTGTAGCCTGATTTATTTTTTACGCTGCCGATTTGCGGAGACTGCAGCCCTTTTTGAACCAAATTTACTTCGCATACGTAGAATCCAAGCGAAATGCATTATTTACTTTTCTATTGTTTTACTAACTGGTTGATAATCGTTTAAATCTACGTCTGTTTCCAAAAAATTAATAAAAAAACAAACAGTGTTGATTATTAGAAGAGTTTGCGCTTTCAATAACATGACTACATTTATAAAATAGTTTAATAGATATCAAGTGAGTGTATATTTCATCTAAATAGATATATGTATTTAGAGAGGACTTGTCATTTATAGTCATTAATCCAGCACCAATTTAATTTTTGAATATTTCCAATATGCGGTAGCGGAATATTAAGCCCTACCTGAACCTAACCAACTACGCTACGGGAGCTAATTAGTAAACAATACTAGAAACAGTTTCCTCCGATAAACTTATTTTTCATGTCTCCTATACATACCATCAAAAAACGTGTTTTCGATGCAACAAAATTATTCATTTGGATAAGGAGAATTATAGTATAAAGAAGAAAAAAACGTCAGAATAACAATAAAACAAATTTCAGATTTAAATCAGCCAATTTGTCAAAAAATACTTTCAATTTAATTTCTCGGTCATAAAAAATAAGGAAAAGATATGCTGAAATTCAACTAATAATATTTTAACAACTGCAATCGAACTGCCCTCTCTACTAAAAAAATGTTCGATAACGCTACTGTTTCCAGGATTTTTTTAACCTCTTTCGAGAATTTGTATACCGAATTTCACATTCACGACTTTGAAGCGCTTAAGTAACTATAGTTTCTACTAACATATTCAGTCTTGTGTATAAGTGTGCATGCGTAAAAAACGGATTCATTTTTCACGAGTTAGCATTGCTTACTTAAAACTTATTTTTATTAAACATCGTCTATTTTAAAAAATATCTTCCCGATGTTCTACACTTTATTTTCATTGTCTTCTCGTACTGTAATAGATGTATGTTTAAAATCATTCAAAGGTAAAACATGGAATGCGCATATTATATGAAATGAATAGTTATAAATTTACACAAACGAGAGAGGACCAAAATGTTACGGTATTATTTTGTTTGGCGTTCCGGAGGACCAAAATATTTGCGAACAAATATTAATCGCAATGAATCGGTCTGTTGATAAATTGTTTATTAACGAAAGACGATTAAATATCAAATAGAAATCTGAAGCCCTAAAAAGGGCTGTTTCCAAAAAAATTCAAAAGAAGTAAGTATAAATAGAGTAACAATGAAATAACTCCAAAACGAAAATAAGAACGTATATCGAAACGACATGACGAAAAAAGCGAACGATCATCTTTAATAATAGTACGATTTGAAAGTTAAAAAACTACTAATCAGTTTTAAATACTTTGAGAGAACAGAAATAAAAACAAACATTGCGATAGTTGTTAAATCTTCTAATATGAAAAAGAAAAAAAAAACTTAAACGAGTAAGCTGAAGATAAAGTTAAAAGACAAAATACACTGTTAAACGATAAGAAAGGAAATGAGAAAAAAGTGATGCTTTTAAAACAACGTGACTGTAAAGGAAATTAAGGTTATTTATAATGGGGAAAAAATTATTCACGAAACGTGTAATGAGAGAAAAGGAAGTTATGGAAAAAATAAAAAAGAGCTGAAAAAAGTCAATGTAAAAAAACGAGAATGATGGAGAAAAGTAGGGAAAACAATTTTAAGGTCAAATAGTAGAATCTCTAAAAAATAATATGGAAATTGCACGCAAAAATGAAATTAAAAGAAGAATGAAAGACATTTAATGTTAAAGCCGATGATGGCAAGGAAGAATCGAGCAGTTAAGCAAAATTTATAATGATGTTATAATGGATTTTTAGTTTTCATTCAACGTTCGTTGTTTTAGCAAATTATGCGTAGTAATATTCTTAGTTGATTTATAAAAAATATTTATCTGTATTTTTACCAGAAAGTATAAATTGTACATCCATTTTTCTAAAATGTGAACTTATAAAAATTCATTACGTTTAAAGCTCAGCGAAGGAGATAGAGGCCTTACTTTTATTGAGTTTTTATTTCACACAAATACAATTGAGACGAGCAGCTCTTACAGGTAAGTATATAATATATATTATAAATTGTTTCGAGGCACATCTCGAAAACTGCTGTAGAAATTTTGCGCAGTTTTATATAAGTAATTAGAATATTTATTGTCCAAATTCAAGAAGACAATTTAACTTCTTAGGTGTTGATAAACAGGTTTCAATATCAAAAGATTTATTATTTCCTGGCGCCCAAAAATTGCCCGCCTCCAAAATTCTACGCTCATCTCATCGGTGCAGTTCGTAAGATTGTTACCGTAACATTTTCTTTCGAATGTCGTGCATTTTAGTAGTAAGTTCTCGCTTTTACTACTTTTTATCGTAGAATTTACATTTTTAATTTATTAAAAAATAAAAAACCTGGTATTAATTATTTAGCGTTTCTATTCATCGATTTTTATTTCGTTGAATTTGACTAAAAACAGACAAAATCACTGCGACAGCAAAGCAGCTCGATTAACCGAAAAGTTCGCTTTATGTATTCTTCGTCCGGAAAATGGACATCCCCGCTTCATCATAGTAACAAGCCTTCACCTTTGTGGTAGAATCGGTAAAAATATGTATGTAAATGTCACTGTTACAGGTAGCAGCGGTTACGTAAGATCGCGTGTAGACCGGCTGACAATAATACTAAATTAGTCATAACAGATGAGTGTGTTATTAATAAATAAGCGAATATTTATCCTCGACAAAAATAACAGATGCGATGTTCGACAACTAGCTAATGTTTAAGGCAACGAAGAGATGGTTGCCATAGAAAAATGAAATCAATACAGTCCGAATGTGCTTTATGCCTGACTTATTGCTTTAGATTTTATACGTTTTCTTTTCCAGTGGCGTAATATGGTTTGTAATGCTGTTTGATACATTCGTAAAAATCTGTCAAAAATGGCGGTAAGTTTACTTGGAAAATAATCGAAGGTATTATACATTTACGCATACGATTACAGCTTTGTTGTCTATTAAAAATAGACTAGTCTATCTTTGTTTTTTTTATATCGCTTGACTCAGTTACTTTTTACTTAGTTTTACACTTATAAGTACATGGTCGCGCTTCGGTAGAGTTTATTTTTCATTAATTACGTCATCTTATTTAACGGCCTACAGATATGCCAGCTTTGTTGATTAAATTCAATCATCTTTAATATTCAGAGAGAGTTTAAAATTTTTTTTTACTCGGGAAAAAATGTAAGCTATTTAACAGTAATATTTAAATTATAAGCCTGGAATTGAACATTTTCGGAATTATTTTTGGGAATTCATCACATTTTAAATTAAACTCTTAATGATACACAAAAAAAAAAAAAATGCGCATTTAAAAAAATATATATATTTTGGGGAACAAAAGAAAAAGTTAAATTAACACCAAAATTGAAATATTTTACCTTACACAAAATAACTGTCATGTTATTGAATTGATTATCTATTTATCCGCATAAGATATTTAGTTTATCTTTTATTAGTAAATTTGTGATTACTATTAATATATACATATGTATATAGATAGATAGATAGATAGACACATTAATTACATTATTATTATAATAAGTCACTCAATACGTTACATTTTTCGTATAAAATATAAAAAATCGTTAATTTCGAATTTATACATACATATATATATATATATATATATATATAAAAAAAAAATCAATCCTTCCGATCAGCCTTTAGGATATCTCCTAGACCTCCAGATGGTAGTTCTATAATACCTGGAGAAAAATAAATTTCAAATCACCTACGTTATTCTTAAAAAATGATAATTTACGATTCGAGCGGCAATTTCTATTAAAAATGTTACATATTTCATAAAGTATTCTTCATATTACCCCTGACGCAGAAATACGTTATTAACATATATATTGTCGTTATATATTTATTACAATCAACAGAAAATATTTAGTGGTCATATTTCTTGTAATAACGTAATTAACTGAAATAATTTTTTTTTTTTCATTATAATATTTCTTTTTTTTATCATTTTAATTCGTGTGAATATGCAGTACCGTTAAATAAAAATCTTTGAAAACAATGACTTTAATGTACATTTTTTAAAAATAATAATAAATAAAACTTTACATTTTAGGCCGTAAATTTCAAAAATTAAATAATCTACACATCTAAGTTCTAAATATTTTCCATTACTTGTGAATTATTGTTACTACATTTTATGGATAGTCAAATATTTTCTTATTTGTTATTTTTTTTTATATGTGTATATATTTTTTTTTTTTAACGAACGCTTATAAAGTTCTGTTTGTTACAAAAGTGTTTATTAATGCCTTTTTTTTTTACAATTAATGAAAAGAGGAGAAATGTATTTCTTAATAAAAATTGGAATTTTAATGATTTAGGAAAAAATGTATATTGAGTGATATATTTACATGATGATCTTCGATCTGATTTACGCAGTGAGAAGTGCCGGGATTCAGGGAATACTGAAGTTCAAGCCCCCAACAACTCCATGTAATGAATTATTTGAATAAGTAATTAAACATTAAAACACTCGTATATACTAGCACAAAATTTGAAATGTAAAATTTTAAAAAATGCACCCACTGGTTTCGATTATTAATGTTCATTATCGCAGTGTTTTATATAAAATTCTGTATTAATATATTGAATGTTCTTTATGTTTAATTATTTATTCAAATAGTTCATTAAATTATATTACATATAAATGCCGATAATAAGTCAATATCATTTTGACATACATCGTAGAGAAATGTTTTTTAAAATGTTATTTCTTAATCTAGTTTTAACGAAAATAAATTCTTTTTTTTTTTTTTTTCTTTCTCTCTCTATAAATTATTTGTTTAACTATTTAAGAGAGGATATGAGCCGCTTAATATTTAGTTACTGTCGGTTCGACAATCGTAAACACGCTCTCGCGGATTTATTCAACTTAGTGGAATGGGAAAAAGATTATAAAGATGTAAGCTTTAATAATTAAACTAGATTAATTTGTAAAGAACTTTGCATTATCATTAGTTGTTTTCAATCATTTGCTGATAAGCCTTCAGTACTTCTATCTCCTATTTTTCACGTTGTTGGCTAATCTCTTCAGTTCCACATATAACCTAGATTTTGTTTCTTGCTTTAACTTTTCCGTTTTTCTCTTGTTCAATCACCTTTGCTTCCTTATGAACCCTCCAGAGCTCAGTTATAACTGCGATGTGAATCACATTTTGTTCGAGTGCCCCTTTATTTCCTCCGAACGTGCTACCCTGTATTCTAATCTTCTGCACCTTGGCCTCCCCCTCCTTACAGCGCAAACATCATTCTTGCATTTGCCTCTCGCAATATAGTTCCTTTGTTAGCCTTCCTTATCTCCTCAATTTTTAATCTTTTCCTCTTATATAATGGACAATTCTCTGCGTTGGGTAAGTTCCACTGTTGACGTGCCCAAAAAAATACAGAGAGCATATACAGTAGAGTGGAAAAATACTGTTAGCTATTAGTTCACCCGCTAGTGCATGTTTACGATTGTCGAACCGACAGTAACTAAATATTAAGCGGCTCATATCCTCTCTTAAATTATGATCATGGCAGTGATTGGAGCATATTGAACAGGAAGACTCGGCTTCGAGAAAGTTCAGGCCCAATCTAATATTCTCAATACACAAACAACAAATGATCGTTTCAAAAGAGCATGTTCGATTGACCAGCAATGTGGGGGGAATAAAATAAAACCAGGAAAAGGTTGCACGCAATAGTATGATTTACTCCCATGAAGACTTCCATGAATCTATATTAACCGGTCATCTCTATTCTTTCTCTTGATAAGTTTGACTAGGTCAGATGAAGGAATATACGAAAAAATTACTCTATTAAACGCGGCACCTTTTGCCGCAGTGTTAACTACGTCCCCGTAAAGAAAAGCACAATGGCCTGGAATCCAACATAGCTGAAGTACTATCCCTAGTCTTGAGATATTTAAGTACTTTTCCTTAATATGGCGAATGACCAGATGATAGTTGTAATTAAAACTGCTCTGCCGGAGAGCTATTAAAGCACTTTTGCTATCGACAAGTAGAATAAACTTGCCATTACAGTGGAAAACGTTCACGACGTACATTTCAACACTTTATATATAGCCCGAACTTCCGCGGTAAAAATAAATGCCTCTGATGGTAGTTTGAACTTTCTGGTGGTAATATCAGGGATATAGAGTGTAAAACCAACTGCACCGCCAACCCCCCAAAACTTCGTCCCATCAGTGAATATAGGAATGAAATTTGCATTAATAGACGAGGGGTGAGCTTTCTTTAAATTTTTAAAATAATCAATATCTAAGTTTAATTTGGTATCATTTACTTACCGTATATTTTATAGTAGTAGCTCGAAGGGCGAACGGGTATAAAAGCAGGATAAAACTTGAAATATCTGTTTTCCCTTTTACTAATTGTAAGAAGAGGTATTTTATGAAAAACAAATCTCCAACTGTTAAAAATCTTCACTAAATTGTTTAGTATATGGGATAAGTTATAATTGCATGATTTGATCGCGAACTTGTCGGCTAATGCCATTCTTCTAATGGTCAGAGGGATTTTGGTCTCCACCTACAGGAAGTTGGGGAGGGTAGAATATTTCCTGTAATAAGCCTCAAGCCCATATCTGAATAATGTTTAATTTATTTAAAAGGGATTGAGAAGTCATAGAAAAAATAATCATAGTCTAACTTGGACCTTATTAGGCGTTTATAAAGCAAGGCTACAATCGCTTATTTCCCACCCCCCAGAGAGATTCGTAATGACCTTAATGGGATTAAAAATTGGTTTGGAGTTTAAATTTGTTACATTTAGAGGATATCTGTTATTTGTAAATTAATTAAAATTATTTCTCTTGTATTGTTAAATTTTGACTCCTCGAAGTAACGTCTAGCAATTCAATAAAGCAATCCGTAATAATAATGGCATATCGTAACTATTATTATCATTACCATTAGGCTTCATTTTCACTTGAAGATGTATTATAATCGTTACCAAAAAAAAAAAAAAAAAAAAAACACTGTATGCACAAAATTAACAAACTATTTGTTCGTGTAAAAATACTGTTTTGAGCAAAGCATAAAATTGACCGTTAGTTCTGAAAGTCCTGTTTCCACTCCATACGTTCCACTAAAATCTTCTACATTCCATAAGCCCAACAAAACCAAACCTTCTTTTAAACATAAACCTCAATTCCCATCTTTTCCTTCCCCCTCCAATAGCTGAGCTCTAAACCACCCCGTTAACTTAAGCAATAATCCAGGCTTTCCTTGTACCAATGTTACCACTACTTCTATCTCCAGTGATCCAGCACTTATTTCTTCTTCAGTGGCTGATCGTCCCTCTATCAATAATTTAGCAAACAGAAATAATTGATCTGCTTTCTTCCCGCAACATTGTGTCCTTTTCTAACTTTGCCTCCTCGCTTTTCTCCTTCTTATCCGGTAATTTACACTTTAATTAACTTCTCCTTTGAATTCCTTCTGTCTACGTCAGCTCAACTTGTGAGTGCTATGCAGATCACTGTTGAAAAATGGCCTAGATTCATCTGCTCGCAGTGACTAATTTCAAAGTTTGGAATTACCTTTCCAAATCCTCTCAATTATTTGAGAAATTTAAAATATACGGAATTAGTTCATTTGAACCAGATTTCTAATGCAGTTAATGTCTCCTTTGCTATAGTTCATCTTTGCAGACCCGGATTTAAGGGGGGGGAGGGCTAAAGCCCTGGGCTTCGCCTTATAAAAGGGCCCCCAAAAGACACCTACTTCCGACATATAATAAAAAATTAATATATTATTTGTCGTATACATCAACTTTTTTTTAAATAAATAAAATCAACTTTACAAGAGAAAGTGCATTCTTTAATACATTTATTTGTTAATAATTTTGTATCCATTTTTATTTCCTTCTAGCGGAAGAAACTTCGTAATAGTAAAATTTCGAGTTCCATAAAACGTACCAGAAATTTGTTTTAAGGTGTAACGAGTCGGAATCTACGTTTTTAGGAAATGTCTGTATGACTGTGTATGCGTGTGTACACGCACACACATTATCCTTTTATGCAAATCTTTAGTTAAAATTTGCTGAAAAATTCATTGTTTAAAATTATATATATATATATTTTTATTTTTTTTTTTTTGGCATCGAAAATTCTACCCGTTGTCTATGCAATTTAGTTTTGTTTACATTAATAATTATGTGTTAACTCGTAAATTCAAAATAATATAATTAAATTAAATTAAAGAAAATTTAGTTATTCTATAAAACTGATAATTTTGTTACTTCCGAAAAAGGCCCCTAATATTTACCCAGACCTATCATACGCTTAATCCGACCCTGCATCTTTGTTATTTTAACGAGACGCTTCGGGCGATATTTAAATTCATTGCCCCAATGTATTTTTCTTTAATATTTCCTTTTGTAATTCACACTCTATATTTTGTCATATTTCTGCAGGCTTAATCTTATTTCTTTGTTTTCCTTTTCTCCTCTGCATCTAATTCTCTTACGCCTCCTTTCTCTCGTTTCTTGCTCGGTGGTCAAGAATTTCTTTCGTGTTACTTCCTATTTTTTCTCCCACAAAATACACAAGTTTAATACTCCAATGGAACTGCCGTAATCTAAGAGCTACTCAATAAGCATTAAATGGAATACTTGACTTCTATTCCATTCACATAGCTCTTCTATCTGAAACCTGGCTTTCTGAATCCTCTAACATATCCATTTGAGACTTTACAGCAATCCGTTCCAATCGTGTTGATGGCTATGGTGGCACTGTCATTCTCATATGAAAATCTAATCCCCACTCACCCAACCTAGTTCATATTTCAATTACAAATATTCATTCTCTGCCTATTCATATAATTTCTGTATATATACATATTCTTCCCAATTTTCACCTTAACAATTTCCCATTCACACTATTGGCTTATCCGCACTCTCTCCCTTTTATTATCGAGATGACTGGAATGCTCACTCCTCTCTGTGAGGCTCTGTGTGTCACAACAGACATAGTCGTGTTCTTGAAAACATTATTCTTAAAAACATCTTTGTCCTTCTCAATGATAAGTCACCTTCTCTCTATAAATGTGCTCACTCATAATCTGTCCTTTACTTCTCTTCACTTTGGTCTTAGCTGTCATTGGAGAGCTTTGGACGGTACTGTCGGCAGTAATCATGTTCTCATTATTCTCTCCTTTCAACACCTTCTTCCTTCTCCTTCTAATTATTCCACACTCTTAAATAAGGTTATTGGGATATATTCCATTCAAACATCGACTCATCTCTTCCTTGCAAACACTCCCACGCTGATCCTATTCAACAGTATAACGTCTTTTCTGATTCCATTTCTTCTGCTCTCTATGCGTTTTCTTTGCCAATTCATCGTTCCGAAAAAAACTATCATTTTCTGGCTTCCTCACTTCGGTGGAATAATGATTGCACAAATGTCTTCAAGGACAGTGTTCCCCATTCAAACTTCCGGGCTTAATTTTACTAACTTCATGACCCATAAATGGGCTAATGCCAAGGCTAGATTTATCCTCGAAACGTCAAAAAGAAATTTATGGAGAAATTTTTATTCGTAATTTTCTAGATCTACCTCCATTTCCCATCTTTAGAGGATGGCTAAAGTTTTTCGCTCTTTTAGCTCTGAGCGTCCTTTATATTACAACCTTCTTTCAGAGAAGCTCACTACTTTTCTTGGTTCAGTTGCTCCTTCCTATGTACCATCCCTTGAAGAATCATAGACTCCCTCCCCACCTATTACATCTCCTTCACACTTTTTCTCTTCTCGCTTCAGCATCAATGAACTCCACGATTCCTTAACTAGTTCTTCTATTTCTAGCTCTGATATAAACGGCATTCCGCTCCTTGTCCTCAAGAACTTTTCTGAGTTAACACTTAAAACCCTTCTGTCAATCTATAATTCTTTCCTATATATTTTCGCTACTCCACCACTTTGGAATTCTTTTATCGATTCCTGTTCCAAAAAAGAAATCTAACTCCTTCTGTTAAATCTCTCTAGCCTCATGTTTGAGAAAAATTTTCAACATATGATTAATAAACACCTGGTCTGGTGGCCAGAATATAATAATGTACTTCCTGACTGCGTGCCAAATTGAAAAGGCGAATGTCTCGAGGGATGAAAATTCAGGTGTATATGTAGCAGGTGCTAGGGCGCTCTCCCGTGTGATTAGTTGTTAGCTGCGGCCGAAGCTACCAATAGAAAACCGGTTTAGTATTTGACATTTTTCGTCGTGTTCGGAATAAAAAATAAATTTAAATTTACATCAAATAAAAATATTTAAACTCGATGTAGGCGTATTAGTTGACACAAGATATCGTTCAAGTCGCGTTAAAACTCTTCACTTGCGAGCATATCGATGTTGCGTTAGAGAATAGAATAAAATAGTTGCTTGTATAATAATACAAAGCCCCCCTCCCCTTTGAAAGTTCCCACTTTTAAGAGATTTAATTTGGATCGTAAATGGTAGTTGGTACTCGACATAAACTTTTTTATTTTATATATTGTTCGATGGTGCCCTTAGCTGATCAAAATTTTATAAGTCGGATGAGGCCGTTTTTCTCAGCATGGGTTTCGATAATTCGAGCTAACGGCCAATTTATCGGCGGTATGTTTGGAGTCTTAATTATTACCAACTCCCCTATTTGGGTGTGCATTTTTCCATTTGGTTCTCTGCTGTGAAAGATGTACCAGCGAGACCAGAAATGTTTTATTTGTTGAATGTGTGGCCACATTATTAAACGGTTTGTTGCTACCTGTTTAATGTCCCTTTCTAGTATCATTGTGATTGGTCGACCAATTAAAAAACAATTCGGTGTTAAAGCTGACAAGTCATTAGGGTCTGACGATAATGGTGTTAACGGACCAGAGTTCAACACAGCTTCAATTTCCATGAGTAAAATGTAAGAATTTGTTTCCCAACTACTCATAGGAAATGATGCTTGAAGGATTTTACTGCCGTTTCCCAGTTCTCCAATGTATGGTATGTAAGGTGGTATAAATTTCCATTTGATACCTTGGTTAGTTTTTCAACTGCTTCAGTTGTGACATTTTCACTTATAGCTTTCAAGACCTTGCTGGCTCCAACAAAGGTGATTGCATTATCAGAATGTATAGTTCTTGAGAAAAGTCGTTTTAATGCTGCAATGAAGGCGTCCGTTGTAAGGTCACTTACTAACTCTAAATGAACAGTATGAGTGCTCATACATATGAAAACGGCATTTGACGAACAGCTGATAAAGTTCCCTGTATCCCTGCATGAAAGTGTCTGATGGTTTCCTTTTTTATTATTAATTCAGTGACATGGTATTTTTTGGGCAATAGTATTGGATGTTTCGAGGAGTACAAAATTTATGCGTTTTTGAAGCGCCCGCCAACTCATGATATGCCATGTTCATCAATAAACGGATTTATTGAATGCAGGAAACTCTTACTTCGTACTTGATTATTGTGTTTAAGATCCTTTAACTTTTGTGAGAAATGTTTAGATTGAATCTTTTTGATTATCATTGTATGCGTTAAATTAAGCTCTTGTGTACTTAAAACTCCTGTATGTCGTTGATCAACCTTATTTTTAATACTATAAAAAAATCGTAAGGTGTAAGCTACAACTTTATAGAATTTAGTAAAATTCAAATATCAGGTAAAATCGAAAATATTGTTATTCGTACATTGTACAGAAAGGCAGACGGTTCTTTCTTCCGGAATTTCGTCTGGTTGTTTATATGTGGAATTTGACCATTTTTGCTGTAATTCTTCTTCTTATCGTATCGGTCAGCCTTATAGTTCTTTCTTCGCCCAGTAAGCAACAACCCGGATCGCATTTTCGGGTATAGTTTTGGACATCGTATCCTCAAATTTACATTGGATTAGCAGTAAGGGGCATGTAAATAAATGATTCGAGTCTTGTTCGATTCCGCAGTCACACTTATTGCTCTCTGACATACCCCATTTTTCCAAGTTATTTTTCGTCCTTGCTGTTCTTGTCCGCATTCTATTTAAGGTTTTCCTGCTGTAATCAAGAGAGCCAATCTAAATCATCGTCACACATCTCAACGCTCCAAAACGATTGATATCTTGATGAAGCGTTAAAAGATGACATTGCAGTTTATGTTGAACTTGAGTTGGTGTCGGACCGGCTACAATCCGTCCAAACTGTGTTTTTTTGTAAAATCTGTAAATTACGGCTTAACCGAATTTGCCCGATACATATAAGTTCGTAAAATAGTTCAGCCCCAATTAATACGTCCACCTCTCCTGGTTGGTTAAATGTTGGATCGGCGAGTTGTATATTTTTCGGAAGATTAATGTTATTTAAACTTACGGGTTGTTTTGAAACACAGTCCGTGATTTTAGGGAGAATGAGAAATTCCAAATCTCTCGAATAATTATTATTAAATACCGATTTCACCCCCGAACAACTGTTTTGCGTTGAATGTTTGTGGAACTTTGGCCAAGACCCCTAACTGGTAACTTAAATGGTACGAATTTTAAATTTAAAGATCGAGCCAAACGAACGGTTATAAAGTTGCACTGACTACTACTATCTAATAAAACGCGACATCGCTTGAAAAAGAAACCACGACCCGAAATGGATATTATAGCGGTAGGCAATAATGTTACCTGTAACGCCGGTGAAATTGAAGTTAACACGCTTGAGTTGTAGGTGTTTCCTCTTACTGATGGAGAAGAGTGTTGTGTTTTTTGCCGCACCTTTTACAATTACCTGACCGACACTCGCGAACTGGGTGTTTACCGAAACAATTGAAACACAATTTTAACGCAGTTATACGGTCTCGGCGATCGCGAACATTTAAACGACCAAATTCATCGCACCGATACAACGCGTGTTTTCGACGACATAACGCGCAAAGCGAATCCGAGACGGCAGCGAACGAACGAAACGACGGTTGGTATCTACCAGACGTGGAAATGACTTCCGCTGAGTTGGTGGTACCGGAAACGGTATTTTCTTCTGCTGCCTGGCAATTATTGTTCAGGAATTCTAGAAATTTTCCGAGGGGGATGAGTTCGGGCCCTTAAAACGTTTGCCGATAATTCTCCTTGGTGCGTGGATCCAGTTTCTTGACGATGAGGTGAATCAGGAGAAGATCGCTGAAATCGAATTGTTTTAGGCCCATCGCCTCCAATGAATTAATGTGACGGCTGACAATGTTCAGGAACTCACGTAATTCTGTTCGCTTTGTGATCGCAGGTGCATTGATGATACTCTGAACGTGCGCTTGAGCGATGATTCGTTTGTTCTCGTACCTGTTGACGTTCCAGGAAACGTGATAATTTTTCTCGGATGAAGACGATTCTACCAATTTGTGTGCTTCTCCGGTTAAAGATGATTTCAGGTACTGAAACTTATGAACTGGAAGTAGGTCGTCCTTATCGTGAATGACGGTCTTGCACGTATTGTAAAAGTTGAGCCATTGCTCGCATTTGCCGAAGAATGTTGGCAACGGTATCGCAGGCAGTTTTACCAAAGATGTGGCTGACAATGTACTTGCCGTTGAGGACTTAACGTCCCGATCACGAACTTTTAATCGACTTGTAGCTTCTGCGACCAGACGATAATAATCGTTTTCGAAGACTTCACGGATCACATCTTCCACCGGATCATGCTCTTCGATTCCAGTTTGAATGCGATCGAAATCGAACCATAAAGACTCAACCTTCTGTAACCGGATTCGGAGCTCTGTAAGGCTGACATTATCTGACGAACAGCCTTCCATAAACTTTTCGAAACGTGTCAAGTGCGCCTTCACTTTAGCACGCTGTACCATCAACGAACGGAGATTCTCGGCTTCCGACATGTCAATAAACAGGTACTGACCGTGGTGCTGACAAAATATCCGGCCCAGAGGACCAAACTGTTAAGCGTCCTTACGTTTCAGTTATTCGAGACTCGATCCAAAACGAGCCGATTGCTACCACGGCAATCCGGTCTAGATGACCAAGCGAAGAATGATTCCGGAGGACCACGTAAAATGGTTGACGAATTGGAAATAAAACGGGTATATTTCGTATAGATATACAGTAAAGAAACATGGATACCGAAGGAATTAATTTGGAACTGTTCTACGACGACGACTGAAAAACACAAACGATAAATCTACAGCGACGATGCTGCCCAACAGGATTCGGAAACCAAACAACTGACTAGAATAATCAATTCGTAATGTTGAAGCAGTGACTAGACTGTTGAAAACAACACTGGTAGCCACGAACGCTGGCGCGCACCTTGGCGACGCGTAGCTCTGAAAAGAGCTGTTTATTTGCAGCACTGTTGTGCTGCCAGAACAGGAACTGCAGCGTTGAAGAACCGCCGACGTATGTCGCTCTGGAACCGCGACTGATGTGTGCCAAATTGAAAAGGCGAATGTCTGAAGGGATGAAAATCCAGGTGTATATGTAGCAGCTGCTAGGGCGCTCTCCCGTGTGATTGGTTGTTAGCTACGGCCGAAGCAGCCAATAGAAAACCGGTTTAGTACTTGTCGTTTCGCATCGTGTCCGGAATAAAAAATAAATTTAAATTTACACCAAATAAAAATATTTAGACTCGATATCGATATGGTCGACAGGCGTACTAGTCGACACAAGATAGCGTTCAAGTAGCATTAAAACTCTTCACTGAAATATTTTAGACAGTAAAACGTGACCGTGCAAGCATATCGATGTTGCGTTAGAGAATAAAATATTTTCTTGTATAATAAAATTATACAGAAATATATATATATATATATATAAACACTTTTATAAAATAATAGTTAAATATTTTTAAAGATTAATGCTTGCGCGTTTCGAAGCCGATAGCTTCATGATCACTGTTACATCTAAAATTATTTCCTTTTCTTCTGTTAAATACGAGTCCTTTTAATGATGGGAAAATATTTTACCGCTAACGAAATTAAAAAAGCACTCGGAACCGATTAAAAATTTAATTTATCATTTACGTAGCAATTTCTATTAATTCCGCTTTCCATAATGTCACACTTTTTCTCCGGTTACCGCTTAGACATTTCCAAAGTCAAACATTTTCTCAAACATATTCTTCCGAAAGTAGGGTTCCTTGAATGTACGTTTAAATTTTTCCTTGGAATCCAAAGAGCAGCTAATCTATCATTATACTATCTGGAATGACCGAATAACAGAGGTTTAGATATGAAGCGGCGTTCCGCGACACCCGCAAAACAAATGATAAACATCATCCCGCTGTGTACTGAAAGAATTATACAAGGAGTAAGCGAACACAGCGATGCTGAACTGGTGTAAAAGGATGAAGTTAATTAAAAGAAAATGGTCGAAATTACAGACACGAATATTTACCCGTCAGAAATGAACAAAACGGACAATAATTGCCTATTTGATTATTTAAAAGACGCTCAGCCGGTTCTAATTTAATATACAGGTAATATTTTTTGTTTGAAAACAAAATTTTCAGAAAATTGGCATGCGGGAATTGAGCAATTGTACGGAAACGATCCATTCAGAAAATTACATATTCAATTAGAAATTTACAGTGTGATTTCCACTGATAATACGGATAGGCAAACCAAAAAATCTCTAAAGAGACCCCACTTTTGCATGTTATCCTACAACTACTGTGAATATCTGTGTGGGACCACCATTGTACGCTTTAGAATAAACAAACAATATAAAAGAAACAGTGATTGAAATAAACAGATATAGTGATAGCTATTTACATTATACTATTTGTATAAATAATTATTCTTTCAAATTGCAACATCGCAATTTACGGAATATGTCCTATCATTTTTGGATTTTCGAAAATGACTCCATTTACGTACACTTTGTAATGTTATTATAGCGGAGAAAACGCGTAATAATCATGATCTATTATCTTTAACAGTTCCAAAGCAAAATATCTCCAGCAATTAATCGGTAACTTAAATTTTTCAATCTTAAAAATATTCATGCAAATAATGAAACTATTTTTATTAAGAGCAGATTAATGGTCTATTAAAATCAGTAACCGGACTATTTAAAAAAGAAACTATTACTTCCTTTACTAATATATTTTCTATTAGATCGTTGGTAATAAAATCAATTATTTTTCTCTTATTTAATTCTGTGCTGTACTTAGTTCTTGTATATATCATATTTTTCTGTTTTATATTATTTTGCGGGGTTTCAAAAGTCTTGTACATATGTATGTCTGATAGTTAGCGTGATTCTTTTTATGTCATTTGGGCTAAAGTAATAAATTCACTTATTTTACACATTAATATTATATAACAACAATAAAATCCCATTTTCTTATATTTTTAGTATTTTCCAAGAGGAGTGCATGTTAAATCTTCACATAAAAATAGCAGTATTTCTTAATAACATACTAATTAAGATAATTGTAAAATATTCTTACTTAAACTATTCTTCTACATTGTGCGTTGGTATTATTTCATAATTATTACATAAATGTAGTATGCATGGAGATGATTTATATAATCATAAAATCGTACATCCCATTTACAATGGCTATGTTTCGGACAAGTCTTTTGTAATATTTTTATGCGAAGTTTAGCTCATATTTAGTGAAATTATGGTTTATATGACAAGAACGTTAATGTTGTAATATAATTAAAATTATGTTCAAGAATATGTATACATCTCAAATGTTACCTAATTTAACTTTGTTTATAATCATTAGGTATAACTTAAGATGTTATAGTTCAAATTTTATCGGTTGTAACTTAAATAACATTCGTTCAGAATTGGTGTATTATGTATTCCTAACTTATTGTTCTAGTTTAAAATATTATATGTGCAATTTAATTATATACAATTTTAAGAGTATTACAATATTTAATTTCCGATAAGAAATCTAAAACTTAAATTATTACCTTAAATGCTCTGATGTACTATTTAATTCTTTAAATTACATATGTATGCGCGTATATATATATTAATAGTATATATAAAGAAGAAAAGGAAAAAATAAAAAATAATACAAATGGATTGAAGGAAAGTAAACTGATTATTCATTTAGTTCATTCTGTTATTAGTAAATTACACAGCGTTAACTTTGTCATTATTTTTATGACGTTCTTGGTAATTATAGCAAATATTTGTTTTATCTCTAATGTATATCTTACCGGATTTAACTAATATTACACAGTTTTCCTAATAATGAACTATCGCATGTTACTTTAATAATATCTGGATAATTGTTACACCGTTTTATTAAGATGATTTGATTTTAGATTTTCTTTTTTTTTAAGAAATTTTACATTTAATCTTAATTATCACATTGTTAAATGATATGCGCTTTCAAGGCCGTCTCCACTGAGAGGGTTAACCCCTCCCCCCATGAGAACTGAAATAGTTATTATAAATACACAATAATCTGAAAAAAATCCCAAATTTAAAATAAATATGGATGATTTTTTAGGGTGTTCTTACCTACCTTTAAAAGAAAAGAAAAAAAATATGCTCCATATTTTTAGATACTTCATTAATATCTTCTGCAAAATTTTTTATTACGAGTATAATTAATAACATATGTAAGTTTTATTAATGTTTATACGGTAATTCATTTATGTGAATTATTAATATATACATCAAAATGATGGAAATTATTAATAGTAAGAATATTAGTGAAAAATGTATTGTTGTTTATAAAATAAATATGCCAAGAAAATTTTCACCCCCCCCCCCAAAAAAAAAAAATTCTGGGCACGGGCCTGTGTGCTTTAATTTACTTCATAACTTTATAATCAAGGTATGAAAGTGTAAACGTTATTTTGAACCAAAATGGACTTCAAAAATAAAATTAATCTTTTTATGTTGAATATTCAGAGTTTATATAGATATTTTGATGAACTGAATATATATGTAACAAGTGAGTGTGAAATCATTATCTTGCTTATAAATCAAATCTTCTAAGCTTTATCTTAAAACATGAGTATAAATTTAAAATTTCCTGTGTTTCAACGTAAAACTAAAGCGGATGGTACACTTTATATTGATGAATCTCATTTTGTTAAAACCAAGATGAGAGCACAGATAGTGTGTATGGGAGCTTTATTTTTCAATAAACTTCCTGAAGTCTTGAAAATATATTTAAAAAATTATAAAAAGCGACATAGGAAAATATTGACGTCATTCTTTAAACATGGAATCTAGATTACTTAATCTATAAAAATACCTTTTATTTACTACATACCATACTGACAAGGAAAGTACACGAGTTGTCAGACGCCGATTTTGATGAAATTTGGATATGTTGTAGAGTATAAAAAAATATTAGACCCGTGTTTTTTTTATCGGCCCATATGCAGTTTCAAGGGGTGAAAAACACCCCTAAAGTTCACCCCTCAAAATCGTTTTTCCTAAATATCTCGTCTTCAACTCGATATTTTTTTATGAAACAAAATGGAAATTATTTCTCGCGCAAAGGACAAGTAATCCACAGTGATTTAAACAGTGGGGTTGCATCCCCTATTTTCTAGGGGGAGAAAATATTTTTTTTTTGGTCATAATTATGGAATAAAAAATTATAAAATAACATAAAAAAATAATAAAACTTTTTTTAACACACACAATTAAAAGATAAAGTTGACGTGTTTCGGCATTTTCATGAATTTCACCCTTAAAGGAGGTAAACCACCCCTTACAAGAAAAATCAATAAATACATGTATTAAGTAATCAAATTTCGTAAATAATTTGTATGTAAAGGTTTTTGAAGTCGCTGATTACGAATCCATCATCAGATTTTCTTAATTCAAAATGGAGGATCCAATATGGCGGGCAAAAAAGTCAAAAAAGCTTTAATTTTAATGACAAATTGTATACGAGGATTTTTAAGGTCGCTAATTACAAATCTGTTATCAAGTTCTGAAAATTCAAATTATCCTGTGCTTTATAACCATACAGCCCCAAACCCTTAAAACCCAGACAGACATTTAGCCTGTATTTTTCTAAATCAACAAACCCTAAACTCTTAACCCTAGTCATGCCAGAGGCCTGTATTTTTAGACCGGTAAACCCCAAACTCCTAAACTCCAGACAGGCCAGAAACCTGTGCATTGTAACCATACAGCCTCAAACTTCTAAACATCAGACTGGCCGACTGCCTATGAACAACTACTAAACTGCAGGTAGATGAAGTTCTATTCATTGTGGTATACTGGAAAACCGTTCTTATAATTAACTTATTTAAAAAATTACTGGTACAGTTCAACTTATGAATTTATTTATTTCTTTATCTATTTATTAACGACAATCATTCTATTCTTACGTAAATAATAACAAAAATAAATTAATAAGTAGCCAAGGTTAATTAGTAATACAATACATTTTGCTTTAGAATAAACTTTAATACGTTAGGAGAATTACATTCAATGAGTAAATCAAAACATTTATCACTAGAATCTGAAATATAATTATCAACATTTTTATAAATCAACACACCATTAAATGTTATCATGTATTTAACTGTATTAATTGTTTCGTAGATTTATATAAATACACCACAACTTAATAATGCTTCTGATTTAATTGTTTGTATAATGCGTATTTAATACTATATAAATTGTATTACTCATTATAATAAAATTACTTATTATGCGATTTGCAGTAACGATAATCATGAAAGGAGTGGGTTAAGCATAATGTGTTTTTGCACCACGAGCACGTTATAATAGCCCTTTTACAACAGATATCGCAATTTACGTTATCAGAGTTAAAACAAAATTCTTTTGAGTTCGGCCCTTTCTCTGGCCGTTTGTTAATGTAACCTGCTGCATACCAAGCATATAAGAATGAATTTTTGAATCTGGGACTTGATAGTTGGTTATGTGTAAGTGATTGCATTTTAATAATGTTGTTTCTATCGTGTAAATTAACATCTTTGTTTAAGAGCAAGACGGTATCCGCAAAAGTATGTGTCTGATGTTTAGAGGTTTGAAGCTGTATGGTTATAGCGCACAGGCCTCTGACCTGTCTGAGGTTTAGGAGTTTGGGGTTTGTTGATTTAAAAAAACACAGGCTAAATTCCTGTCTGGGTTTTAGGGGTTTGGGGCATTTGAATTTTCAGAACTTGATAACAGATTTGTAATTAGCGACCTTAAAAATCCTCGTATACAATTTGTCATTAAAATAAAAGCTTTTTTGCCCGCCATATTGGATCCTCCATTTTGAATTAAGAAAATCTGATGATGGATTCGTAATCAGCGACTTCAAAAACCTTTACATACAAATTATTTACGAAATTTGATTACTTAATACATGTATTTATTGATTTTTCTTGTAAGGGGTGGTTTACCTCCTTTAAGGGTGAAATTCATGAAAATGCCGAAACACGTCAACTTTATCTTTTAATTGTGTGTGTTAAAAAAAGTTTTATTATTTTTTTATGTTATTTTATAATTTTTTATTCCATAATTATGACCAAAAAAAAAATATTTTCTCCCCCTAGAAAATAGGGGATGCAACCCCACTGTTTAAATCACTGTGGATTACTTGTCCTTTGCGCGAGAAATAATTTCCATTTTGTTTCATAAAAAAATATCGAGTTGAAGACGAGATATTTAGGAAAAACGATTTTGAGGGGTGAACTTTAGGGGTGTTTTTCACCCCTTGAAACTGCATATGGGCCGATAAAAAAAACACGGGTCTAATATTTTTTTATACTCTACAACATATCCAAATTTCATCAAAATCGGCGTCTGACAACTCGTGTACTTTCCTTGTGAGTATAGTTATTTTAAGTTTTAATTCAAACTGTTATTTGTTCAAATCTGCGATAATATATCCGCCACAATGGAATTTTAATATTGAATATATGTAAAATAAGTGAATTTAATATTACTTCAGCCCAAGTAGCATAAAAAAAAAAATCACACCAACTATCAGACGTACAATAATACCTTTGAAACCCCTCAAAATAATATAAAACAGAAAAATAATATACATACAACAACTAAGTATAGTATGGATTAAATAAGCGAAAAATAATTGATTTCATTACCAACGATCCAATAGGAAATATATATATTAGTAAAGGAGGTGACAGTTTTGTTTTTAAATAGTCGGGTTACTGATACCATTAATCTGCTCGTAATAAAAATATTTTCATTATTCTTATGATATTTTTTAATAAAAACGGTGAAGAGCTATCTGAATACAAACAGATCTCAAAAAATATTCAAAGATTATCCAGAATAGCGAAAAAAAAATACTACTCGTCGTTATTAGATAATTGCAGTAGGAATAATAAGAATTATTGGCGTGTTGTAAAAAAAATATTAGGAAACAAAGAGCATAAAATACGAGAATTAAACGTAAACAATAATAAATTAACCGTAGATGATAATAAATACGAGGTTGCATGCAGCTTTAACAACTATTTCTCAAATTCTGTTCCAAATCTTTTACGAAATGAAAGCTTTCTCCCCTACCTTGCGACAGGGTCATCAATATCTGAGTCGTTTGGATTCACAGATTTTTTAGAGGATGAAATAAAGAATGTAATAATGTCTTTCCCATGTAAAGCTTCGTTTGGCTCGGACGGGTTATCAATAATATTAATAAAAGAAAATATAAAATTTTTTGTCAAACCTCTAACATACCTTTTCAATAAATCCATAAAAAGTGGTACATTTCCTAGTATTTTAAAATTAGGTACAATCACTCCAGTATATAAAGGTGGGGACAATGATGAATTATAGACCAATATGTATACTGCCCACAATATCAAAAATTTTTGAAAAGTGTGTTAAAAAGCGGATTATGAACTTTTTATGCCGAAATGAGTTCTTTAGTATAAATCAGTATGGATTCTTAGAGGGAAAAGGAACTGACATTGCATTATTTAAGCATATATCTTACATCACTGAACATACTGAAACCGGTAAATCGTGTCTAGCTGTATATTTTGATCTAAGAAAAGCATTTGATATAGTAGATCACAAACTCCTCTTGGCAAAACTGTATTCGTATGGATTTCGGGGCTTCATATATAATTGGTTCGAATCATATCTGAGTAACAGAAAATATATAACTAAAATTAATGGAGTATACAGTAATACCACAACACAGCAGTTTGGGGTGCCCCAAGGTAGCATATTGGGTCCCATTCTGTTTCTCATTTATATTAATGAATTATGTAACCTAAAAATATCTGGAAAAATATTCACATATGCGGATGATACAGTAATTGTATTAAGTTCACGTTATACCCACATTTTGCAACAGCTAGCTTATAGAGACATTAAAATTGTAGTAGATTGGTTTAGGGCAAACAGATTGGTAGTAAATTTAAAAAAAACAAAATTTATGATATACAGCCATGTAACACATTTCATGAGCGATTTCAATAAGATCTGTTTAGATAATAACTTTGAAATTGAAAGAGTGTTTGAGGTAAAGTACTTAGGAATAAAGCTGGATTACAAATTGACATGGAATAAGCACACAGATTTCCTTGCGGCTAAATTAAGAAAACTAAATTATATTTTTTATTACTTATCTGAGCACTTCAGCGAGGAACATATGTATCAGTTATACAATTCCCTGTATAAGCCTGTGCTAATATATGGGCTGATGCACTGGGGTAATGCAGCCAAATATATTACAACACAGATAAATTATTTGCATAATAAAATTGCGAGACTTATTAATAAAAATAAATGCAGGCAATTTAACCATACTTTCCCAAATGTTCAAACATTATACAAAACACAGTTATTACTATTTATGCTAAAATACAATAATGAATTTAACTTATTGATAAAAGAAGGTAGTACAAGGAGTTGTGGAAAAGAAATGGCCATCATGCCCAAACTAATGAAATTCCATTCAAGGAACCAAGCCTTATATATGGCCCCCCTAATATTTAACCTTTTGCCGCATCACATTAAGAATGATTTAAAAAATTACAAAAAAAGACGGAAGTGTTTATTAGAGTACTTTTCTGATCTCATAGATAACAAATGATAATTTGATGCGTCCATTTAAGTTACATTATTTGATTTTCCTATCATTCCTATACTCTCCTACATCTATTCCTTTTTCTTTCTTTCTTTTTCCCGACTTTTCACTTAAATCCTTGCCGTTCAGTTATAAATCAGTCGACTTTACTTTATTTTATTTTATTTCAATTTATTTTATTTATTGTAATTTATCTTATTGTACATTTCAGCTTAAACCTACATTTCTTTTTAAATCTTTATTACACACGCCCGGCATAATGTATTAACAGTTTATCCCCCTTACGTTAACCGCCATTTTGCGTTAAAAGCATAGAAAAGTTTTATTTTATTTTTTCTTTTGTAGAACTTTAATTTATTCAAAATTATCTTTTTCTTTTCCTTTCACTTTTCAATGTTATTTTTATTGTTTTTATTACTCCATCGCTCGCGCAATTTCTGCGCATAGATGGAAATTTGCACAATAATAATAATAATAAACTATTTGATTTGATTTGATTTGATTTGAATATTTTTAAAATTGAAAAAAAAAAATAAAAAAAGTTACCGATTAATTACCGGAGATATTTCATTTTGAAATTGCTGAAGATAAAGAGATCATGTTTATTTCCCTCACATTTTTACTTATAATTTTTCAATGTAATTTTTTTAGTGATTTCTATATTTTTTAACGTATAAAATATAATTATTTTCTTTTTAGAAATATGTATTTCATGGAACACGATTCGTGAGCCGTCACAAAGTTGTACTTTTAGCTAATTATAAACATTTATTAAACATGTTCACCATTTAAACGGTTTCTTGTCGTTGCAAAACTCCATTTTATATTTTTAATAATATTCTTTAGAGATCCAAAATTACTGTTTTCCAAAAAAAAAAATGTTTTGGTGCTTTCAATCGCTTTAGCCATTTACAGGCCTTAAACAGTGCGCGTATGTTTTTCACCGCACGTATAACTCAAAACTTCGATGTAGTCGGAGATGAAAAAAAAAAGATAGAACGCTAAATGTTTATCAAATAAAACTTCTTCTTTATAGCGCCATACTTAATTCCTGAGCGTCGGCGACTACCTATTCGTACATCTCAGCTGTACAGACATAGGTAGTGTACTAGGCAATTGTTATATGCAACGCAGGTGTACACACACGCAAGACTACATTCGGAACTGATAGTAGCCGCTTGTTATCGCGCTACCAGTGCAGTCCCGTGTGGGTCTGCTGTGTACTGACCTAGCGCGCATATGATGTTGAACGTGGTGGTTTGCCATTGCCTTCCACGTGACTATTAGCGATTATTTTATTTATTTATTTATTCTTGTAATAAGTTCGTCGTCGCTCGGGATCGAACCCGTGATCTGCATAACGGAAGTCAAACGCTCTAGCAACTAGGCTATCGCGACGACAACAATGAAACAGAATACTCTAAATTAATCGCCGAGTAAAATACTAGGCGGTCACGATAGCCTAATGGCGTGAACCCTTGATTGTTAAGATAGTGGTCATAATTTCGATGACCAGCGATGGCCAAAAAAAAAAAAAATGAATAATTTATTGAAAGGTTAATTAATGATTAGGGTTAATGGCCAAATGGTATTTAAAGCCAGCCAAAAAAAAAAAAAATAGTAAAATACTGACTATTCCTTTCGACAATGATATTTTTAATTATTCTTTGTAGCCTACTCTCTAGATTGTGCAAAGCTTTTAAAAGCATAGTGTAAAATTGTCTAACCGATATATGGAAAGGCTATATTTAATAGTTTTAATGCTGCGCTACTCTCCATGTTTTTGTATGTTACAATAGTAAATATTGAATTGTTTTTTTTTTCTTTTTTATGAAAAACGAATATTTCATTTTTCACCTTTAGTTAAAAATTTTGATAAATTAGAATTGCATTAGTGTCTCGAAAAATTTATATCCAATAGGACACTGCTCTGGCCCGGTATAAACCGTAAAATCGAGGACTGTGTGGCATAATTATGCCGCTACAACATGGTATACTGTTCTGATTTGCTTAATTAATATTGCCGTTCGCATTATTTACTTTAATTAGTAAAATTGCTATTCGCTTGGTCTCGTTTCAGATTAAATAAACCATTTTGTGAGGTAGCGCTAAATTCATGGATGATTATTATCACGAGCATCGGAAACGTAACAGTAAATCACAGTTTTATTTGCAACTGACGAAGCACCCGTTAAAGACGAGTTCCGAAATAATAACCGAGGCCAAAGCGTCGATGCAGTTTAAATCATCACCGGCAATCATGAATACTAAAGTTGTAAAAACGAAACGACCTTTTACTCCGCTGGACAAGCACCGAATTCTATTTGGAACCAGCGGTAAAGAACGGCCTCCGAGTTCTATCAAGTAAAGTTAATTTTAATCTTTTTTTTTTCTTTTTGTAGTCTGCTGCAAGGGCGTCGCCAGCCGATGGGCCAGGGGAGGAGATGAGTTGCCAGCCGCCAGGGAGAGCAAGATGATAGAAAGAGGATATGAATTATAGGAAAAATAAAATTTATAAGTTGTAAAGGCTTAATATGTTATTAAACAAGAATAAAATCTTAATTAAAACATAATTTTCGTGGTTTGCTGGCAAATTGTTCATGATTACGCGCCTATGAATACTCATCATGGCCAGTTGATTAAAAAGTTTCAAGGCTCCATGGGGGCAGCTGCCCCCCACTCCCGATGGCGACGCCCATGGTCTGCTGTGCTGTTTTTACGAGTAATGCTTGAAAGTTCAATATGAGTTTGTAATAAAAGAAAATTTAGCGGGCGGGAGACTTTAGCCTTCTTGTGATAAAGTGATAATTTTTTTTTTTTGATGAGAAACAAGCATATTACTACAAAAAGCGTTGCTTAAAATTTAATCACATTTTACTTCGCTGGTACCAGGTAAGAGCTGAAAAAATTGATTCAACCGGACTCGAATGAGTAGAATGGCGAGCGCCTACCAGAGAACCTCGTTTGAACTCCTTACTAATTAATAATGATGTATTCAAAGAGTTCTCTAAAGTTCCGTTTAAATTGGCAGAATGGAATGCAACCAAAAGTTATATTCACATTATCGCAATTTGTTTTTGATAAAGTCATACACAATTTCTCTTTATTAATCCTAAATAATTCATTTTCTTGCACAGCACTTTTTTTTCTTCTTAGTTATCCAGGTGCACGAGGTGTGGCTATTAAATAACGAGACTGCACGCACTATAAGTGCCCTAAAGGAGTAAGGAGAGAAACAAGTACGGCAGTGTGATAGAGTAATTAAAAAACTACATTATTGCAAGACACAGAATTGTAAAAGGTGTTAGAATTTTATAGGAAAAAGCAGATCGGAGAATTACCCTCGATGTATCCGATGATCATTCGACAGTTCGAATCTGTATTTGTATAGTAATTTTTAGTTATTTTTCCTGTTCTCAAATATTTTTTAAATATTGCTACAGATTTCTCCGTTACGTATTATGGTTCTGCATTAAGGTCTATTTACATACATCCGTTTTGGCTCGTTACAGTCTCCGTTCAACCACAGTTCACTTTCAAAAGCATCAATCCCATATTCACCCGTCAGTTCAGAGTTTTTAGTGAAGTAGCAATGTTTACAAAAGTGGAATTAGCGATCATAACGATCGCTTTGAATAAAGAACAGAAAAAACAGAAAATGTGAGAAAACGCCTGTACATGAAGCGTGGAAAAAGAGAGAAAGTGAAGATTGCTACTTTATTTAAAGAACTGGTGGACGATAATACAAAGTTGTTTTTTCAGTACTAGTACAGTTTTAATATTTTGTTCAATTACGAGAACATTTGAATAAACTTCTCGTCATTCATTTTGCAAGTACAAAAATGTCTTCCATCTTGCGTCCGTCTTAAAAAAAAAAAAAAAAGAAGAAGAAATATCGCTATAAAAGAAATTAAATGTGATTGAACGATGCCTGACCGGTCAAATACTAAAGGATGACTAATGAATGTAGACAGTAGCCTTGTACAAGGAAGAAAAACATATTTTTGTATTGTGACGAGACGGATATCTCGAAACTATGTCGAGCCGTCGCTGATGTGTATAGATAGACCTTTATTCAGGTAAGCAGATTTTTGAGGTTCGTTATTATTAAAGGGGACTTTAAATGTACCTATTTATAAATTTTCGACCACATGGTTGTCCAAGATCTGTCGCGATACAATTTTTTAGAAAGGAATTTAAAAAAGGACTGATTTGAATTGTTTAAAATTAGTTTTTATATATATTTATATAATATAGAATGATATACAGAAGTCTCAATCGACAAAATTGTATTTTCCACTTTTACGTACGTTGTGAAAGCGTTAAAGGTAGGAATTATTTTTTTTTTAATATGAACACTAAGGAAGAAAAATTTTAAACTAAATTCGGAATAATACATATCCAGATCGGTTATGCTTTTTTAAATATTCGCAATTTTATTTCGGTTCAAGTTAAAATTTTCGTAAATGTATTAAAGTTAGTTTCTTCATTTTACATCTTTATAGATGCAAAAAGTTTTTTTTATAAGCTCTAACGAACGTTTTTTATTCGTTTACTTTATTTTTCGAAAAAAGTAATGCCCAGATCGTTTAATTTTTCGAAAATTTCCCTAAACAAACGCGTGATAGCATTTAGATTTTTTATAAGGAGAAATAATTTTCCACACGATTTATAGGCAAAAAAAAATTATTGGAAACGATTGATGTGTAAATGATATTTTTTCCTTCCTCGTATGTGCTATGGTCGTGGTTAAAACCCTGGTGATGGAAGTTGCAACACTTGAGGGGATCTCCTCCATGTTTCTTGCTAGGCCAAGTTGTTTTCGTAACACAATGAATATTAGACAAATGAGAAGTATGTGCGAAGCCGTCGGTCCACTTGTGTTGCCGCATAAGGAACACATAGCCGGAGGCGACGTTTTGTCAATTACACGTTTATAGGATATGGTGATGTGGCCGATTCGCAGCCGGCTGTGGAAAGTCGTAATGGGATGTTCCTTCCGATGAGCATCACGGTTCAACTGTATGTGCTTAATGTAAATGATGTTAATTCATTGTTTTGTTAAGAAATTAGATATACTAATTTTGTGAATGTAAAAAAAAAAAAAAAAAAAAAACTTGAAAACTCGCCAACGCTAAATTATAAACTTCTGTCAGCGGGCGAGGAAACAACAGACTAATATCTCTCCAAAGTGGTCCAAGGATTCCTAAAAATTACTTGTACAGTACAAAAGTAAACTGAACCATTCGACTTTCACGAATATATATATATATATATATATATATATATATATATGTATATATATATATATATATCATAGGCGTACCCAGGCAAGATTTTCGGGGGGGGGGGGATCGATTCATTTTTAAAAAAACACTTGGCAGATAAAAGGATTTTACTTAGTAATTATTAATAATCTCTTGTATAATAGTTCTAAATGCATAAGACTTCTGTTCGTTTTCATATTAAGAATAATTTACACTAATACATAGTTGTACTGTCAGAATGCCTGGTACCAGACATCTTACGACCCTGAAGCGATAATACAGCAACGTAAAAATCCATTTCGGGAGGGGTTTGAACCTCCAAATCCCCCCCTGGGTACGCCTATGATATATATATATATCAGGCTGATATTAAAAAGTTGCAATTTACGGTGAAAAATAAAAAAGAATATCCATTAATTATTTCATAATAATACATTTTTTCTACACACAAAAATATGTTCTAATGACTATATTCCGCCAAGCTAACATAACAGTCCAAAATTTACTTCTTAACACGATCAGTTGGTCTCATAATCCGGACATTACTTCTACGTTATTTAACTCAGACTGCTATAATGTATAAATACACCTATATGTATGGTAATTAAGGAAATAAATTTGCCCATATTGATTCGTATACTTTGTAATTAGTAAACTAAAAATGAGTTGTCATGTTGTTACACAGCTTACACACTATTCACTTTCAAGAATCGGACGATGCAACTAAATGTACAACAAGTGATAATCAAACCGGATTTCCGAAACTGAACACCAAAGTAAAGTTGCCGTCGATAAATCACAAATCTATGACATCATTGGATAAAAGTAGGCACCTGAAAACATTTTATGTTACGTAAGCTCATCTCGGTACACTATTATTTTGGTTAAAAATATTTACACAGCAATACATAATTATGGTAGATAATTCTTTTGCAGCAAATTACACATTTAATCGGGAGCGAATAGTTTTTATGTGAAAGACGCGGCTAGTGTTTATAAAAAAATCATCGTTTTAAATTTTTTTTTTCATAAACGCTTTTAGTTATTCACTTTTTTGGACCAAGTAACGTCATACAACAAATAAGTAGAAACTACTCAAAAAAAAAAAGACATTGACTAGCAAAAGACCAGTGCAAAAATGCTACTCACACAAGTTTTGGAATTATTTCATTTCAATAGAAATCTCTTTAGATAAGTGTTTATACAACGAGTATATGTGTATATTTTTTCCCGATAGTTTAAAAATTTAAATTAACCGCCATCGAATATTTTGATCAGTGAGCGAAAAATTTCTGGTTATAAATTCCTTTTATCTCTGTCGACTTTCCGAAGCTGCAATAATCATCTACTGGTTAATATTTATATAGGCTTTGCTTAAATTAATAAACATAACTCACAATTGAGAAAAAAAACTAAAATATAACTGACACTACTGTGGGCCTTGTTTAACTGTTACGCGAGAGGAGTATTTTACATTTTGTGTGTGTATATATATATATATACTTATTTTGTTTTCGTCTTGACAAATATAACAATATTTTATCCGTTTTGACGTAAGAAAGGTGCTTCTCTTTCTTTCGGTACCAAGTCGAATACAAGCAGCAAACTCGTGAAAATGTATACACTCAGAAAATTTTAAAAATTCATCTGTTGCTGCTTCTTCCCACCTCTTTTCTTAAAAAAAGTTCCATCCTCTAATCTCTTTCCGCTGTGTAAATTTTTTTATCTCAGATTCTGGTGTCGAATATATACGATTCCTCTTTTTCTGATAATTATTCATTTTTTATCCGTGTTCAACCTAGTTTACCTGCTAATCCGTGGTTCTTTTTGTTCTTTCACTTCGTCGTTCTGTCCTTATCTCCATTATTCGTCTGCGTTTTGACCGTTCTCTTTTGCGTACCTCCCGTTTTCGTTTTTCGTTAGTTTCCTCTCCCTATTGCAGTGCTCATCATGTATTTATTAAGCATTTATCTCTTTTTCTGTTGCGCGTTCTACTTTGTATTCCAGTTTGCTGGGACTTGATCTTCCTACTTCGTATTGCACCTCTTTTATCCTGTCTTTTCCTTCTTCACACATCGTCCCTACTGTTTGTTCCATTCTATCGAAATATAATTGATTTCTTTCCTTTCCAATTATTTCTGGGTAAAGGTTCCTGATTGATAAGCCTAAAAAAAAAAAAATAGAAAATTATCGAGCGGTCTCGACGACCATCGATGGTCCCTTCAGATATCTTCAAGTTCTTCATCATTACACTACCCTCGTTAGGCTTCTTTTTATATAACCATATTATACAGCGTCAGCGACTGAAAATTGTAACCTTTTTTTTCAGTAACGACGAAAGGATCCTCATCAAAACTAATAGTGGTGGATCAACGCGAAATTCACAGTAGCCCTTCGCTCGGTGAAGTTAATAAAGATTTGCCGGATATAAAAGGCTTTCCGAGTATCGTGGGACCACCGAGTGAAAATCCCCAGCAACCGAAGTTACTGATACCGATCGAAACGGGAACGGATGAAAAAAAAAATCAGAAAAGAAAGGTAATCTCCCTCTGAACGGGTATTAAAAATAATGTTGCAGCTGCGTACGCGCATGTTCACCGATAAAGTTAGGAACGCAATGTGGAAAAAGAACTTCTTCCATGAAGTATACATTTTCGGTGAAAACGTAGAGACTTAAATGGCGGCTTCTTCAAAGATAACGTTAAAAGGGGGTTTGTGCTGAAGATTAGGCCGAGATTAGAATCTGAAAATATTTTGATTTCGCTTCGTTAAAGTTGTGTATAACTCAACGGAAACTGTGCCCGATTTTACTGAACTGAAATAATATATTAGTAAATATCATTGATAACACCGAAGCATATGTTAAATTTCTTCGACGTCAACGGGTTCTCTGAGGCTTCCTTATAGTAGTTTTATCGTTTAATCCATTATGGCAGTTGAGGATTTCATTTATAAATTATGCAACAACGAGTCATATATATTTTGTATGCTGCGGACTACATCTCTACATTTTGTGCGGACTTATATTTCAACGAACATCAACTATAATCTAGACTCTAACCCATCAATTTAAATTAGACCAAAGATTTAACATATCCGAGAAAAACAAAACAAAACCAAGAAAAGAATGTCATCTATGATGTAGACTAAAAATTAGTCGTTATATCGCTCGACATAATTTTTCAATTACGGTAAAAAGGGTATTATTTACTTTTCATCGTCCGCTCTATTTCGTTAGCAATAAAATTGACCACCTTATTACATTAGTCCTTTACAAATGCAATCAATAATTTGCTGTAATAATTGAACATTTTTGGTGACATTTCGTTATTTTTGTTCCACCGAGTGATGTTAGCTAATGCGTTTTTCTCTCGTTGTGTAAGATCAGTTTTAAACGCGATTTGTTAATTTTCCTCATCTCTGTAATTTTTGTCTCAGCCCAAACTCCAATTCCGCATTTAATTCTGCACATTATTACTACTTCGAAATATAACCTTAGGCTTTTTTACGTCATACCTTGTTTTAATTTATATAGTGCAAGAATATAGTTTACCTGACTTTTCCCGCAATATTGTTAATGTGGTTTCTCCATGTCAGACCTTTATCTAATGTTATCCCAAGATATTTAAATTCATTCACATTTTCTAACTTTTCACAACCACATATTTCCTTACTGTGTAGGCACCTCCTATTATGCAAAATTAATTTAGGAACGAACGTTCTAAACCGGCTTGGCGTTCTTATATGCACCACTTTTGTTTTTTTGTAGCATTAATTAATAATTTTTTGTCATGTGCCCATTTGCATACAATATTGAGATCTTCTTGTAACAATTTTTCAGCACTTCCTGTGTTATCATCTGCATAAACATACACTTCTTACATATCGGCAGAGCGAATTCGTATATATCAAAAAAAGGTATTGGTACCAATATTGTCCCTTATCCAACTCCATAATTCATTATTTCTTTTCTACTATGTACATTCCCGATCTTTACTAAAAATTCTCTTTCCCTTATGTAACTCCAAAATCATTTTATGTGCCTCCCTTTTACACCTATTTTGCTCATGTCCTCAATTAGTATTTCTTGATCCACTAGGTCGAAAGCCTTAATGAGGTCTAAAAAAACTAACAGAAATTGTTTACTCACTGCTAATCCTTTATTGATATCTGATATTAGTGATCTAAGTAGTAATATCGTTGATTTTCCCTCTCTAAAACCAAACCGATTACTATTTATCAGCTTATTTCCCTCCAAGTAATTTTTCAAATATTTTCCCACGTACTGCTCGATTACTTTTGCTATAACTGAAATTAATGTAATCGGTTTGTAGTTTTCACATTGTTTTCTATCTCCACTTTTATAAATTGGCCGTACCATACCAATTTTTAACTCTCTGCGGAATATTCCTTTTTTCACGGGGTAATTAATCATTATTGTTAGTAATGAGGTTAGGAGTTTTGAGTGCCTTCTAATATCCTTCACCCTTATTCCGTCATATCCTTGGGCTTTATCCGGATTAAGCTTTTTTACTATGGATTCTGTTATGTCCGCTGTAGCTCTTGGAATATATAAGGATGTACCAGTTTCATCGTCCATTTCAGTATTCAGGAATTTATTATCACAGAAGTGTTTCATTTTCCCTGTAATGGACAAGTAATAATTTAGAAATGTATCAACTGCATTGTCATAACTAGCAAAATTCCTAAGTATTATTGCTTTTTTCTTTTTGCAAACTATTTTATTTATTATTCTCCAGGTTTTCTTCATGTCGTTGCCTGCTTTTTTTTGTAATTCATGTATGTAATATTTTTCTTTTGCTTGTCTTATTTCGTATTCAACTAGAAGATTCCTGTCTCTCTTATATAATGCTTTATATCGTCCGTTTGAGTTGTTTCCTTTACACCTTTTATAATACGAATCTCTTATATGAATGTAATTTAATATTTTCCTGCTCATCCATTCATTCCCCTAGGGGGTAATTCCTCGTTTTCGCAGTTGTTTGTTTTATATATCTATATTCCTCATAGAAATTTTTGAAAACGTTTACTATCTGTATTGAAATTTACTCTGCACCTGCATTCTCATGCATGCTTTGCCAATCATACCTTTTAACTATATCATTTAACATACTTTCGTTTTTTAAATAACTACAGTTTGTTAAAGTGTCTGCAATGCATTCCTTACCATTAATCTTAAACGCGCAATTAACCGGGTTGTGGTCTAAGATTTTTGTCTTTCTAATACCTTCTACCTCTTCATCAGCTGTATATTGTTGTGAACTACGAATGCTGGTGTTTTAAGAGCGATTTATTATAATTAAAAATGAATAAGAAAAATTAACGTAAAATCTGGCTAGGCTGTGTTATCTTTTCAAATATAAGTTGTGATACAACAATATTTTATAAAAATATTGTCAATACAGGATTTTGTAAGTCTATTTCCTCCTACTTCCTCCCGTGTAGTTCCCTTAATTAATCGAATCCCCCCGCGTTTTACTATAATATTCTAGAAATTCGTTGTCGGAGCATTCCTTAATTCAAGATTGATATTAAAGTCGCCACATATTATATATTCCGTTTCCCGACCCAACCTTTTGAGAACCTCATCGATTCCTCTTATGAAGTCTCCGATTCTCTTACTCGGTAACCGATATATAGCTAACAGAGTAATTTTCAATTTATTAAATAAGCTAATTTCCACCGTTATATTATCGTAAGCATCACTTTCGGTAAACAGTACTTTAGCATTCGATTCCTTTGCAATAAATACTAATATACCACCATTGTAGTTTCCTAAGGCGTATTTATCATATCCATCTATCTTATATAGTTCTAACTCCTCGTCATTCAAATTTCCAACTTCTTTCTACTTCTGTTATTCCTGCCCTCGAATTAGTTTTATTCCTCGTATCTTTAAATGTTTAAAAAGAACAACTTTATTTTCTCCTTCTTCCAATTTCTTAGGCTAGTGTCCTCGTTGACAAACCCCGTTAAAAAAAAGTCACTCTTGTTCATCGTCCATTTAATTTTAAAATTTGAATTGTTCATATATTCTAATGAATATTTTTTGGCAAATTCTTACCTGGTTATGTTAAACAACGAAAATGTATACCTCGAAGGAGTCTCCTTTTTGTAACGTTTATTTCATTATTACTGATACTTACCGATATATGGATCACCACTGATCGATATCATTATTAATAAACAAAGGATGTCATTAGGAATCAGTCCACATGGTCAAAAGTTATGTACAGTGATACGGATTCGGTATCAGTGACGTTCTCTCGCGATGATATCAAGCTAGAAATAATTTTTAAAATCATTTAATTCTCGATTTCTCGACATCATCGCATTATTTATTATCGTCAAAGATCCGACACTCTTATCGGCACGTGTAGCGTTGCGAGCCGCATAGGTGTCTTCGTGTATGCGTGATCTGCGATAGTATCGTCTGGACCTGGCATGTACACATCGGTCGTTACTGCCAGCAGTGTGAACTGCGAGAAAATGTATAAAGTATGTGTGATTATTCATATATTTCTATCAAAAAGTGCATTTGCATCAGGCCCGGATTTTCGTTTAGAAAAACATGCGAGACCAAAAAACCAAAAAAATTACACGCCCAACCGCGATTTAATATTCGAATAACGCAAGTGTACATAATGATAGCGAAGAATACAGAACGAACCGGCGCGCGGGTTACATCCGAGTTACATCCACGATTTGCTAACTTGGCAGATGTGTTGCCCCTGGCCCGGCCCGGCCCGGCTCTCGCCATCTTTGGATAGCCTTTTGTACCAATTATGTCTCAGTTCTTGCCGGTTCGTTTCGAGATATGTATCGGCTGTCGCCGTTTTCGTAAATACGTAAAAATTTTGTTCTAGTCCACGCCGCACCACGTGTCGCTATCCGTCTTATATGGGCAATCGTACCATGCCGTCAATTTTGTTTGTCGCTTTTTTGTTTCTTTTCCTCTTTGTGAGTTGTTTGTTTCGTCGTAAGACGTATAACGCGCATGATTTGCTCGATTATTCGCGAATAAAAAGAAAATACCTGAATTTGGTTTCAAAAAGTTGCAAGTATTATTTTTTTTAATTTGTTGCGGGAAATTGTGACAAACACTCGGGTCCGCGTGTCTGGGTGACATTCCTTTGGAAAGAGTCTCGCGTCCGCGTGTCTGGGTGACATTCCTTTGGAAAGAGTCTCGCGTCCGCGTGTCTGTGGAAGAAAATTGTTTTCGCGTGTGCCTTTATAAGAAAAAGCCTAATATTCACCGTCCTTGAATCTAAAGTTCCTTCCTAGGTCATCCGAAAAATCCAGGAATTCCAAATTTTTAGAGTCTTGGGTTAGAGGCCCAAAAGGAAAGAGAAGCGTGCCGAAAGACTCAAGCGGAAAGTAAATTGCCGAATCAGGAGACGAGTACACCTTAAGTGACAAATCTATTGGCTCCCCCGGATTAAGTAGTGGGAAATTAAAGAATTTGTTTCACTTGCTCGTAGAACAGGTTCCGGAAATACTTCATTCTATTTCAGTAATTTTTTTAACTTACGTTTTCAAATTGATAATATTTTAAGTGTTCATTTCATTTGTTATATTGCTAAAAACTTTTCCCTCACGAGACCCCATTTTTTCGTGTTATTTTATTACTACTGAGTTACCACTATTGACCGACCGGGTCGTATCTGAGGGGGTTTTCAGAGCCCCCCCTCGTAAATCTCTGCAAAATAATAACTGCTTGAATTAAATGGACTGAAGTTCAGAATAAATTTATTTCTTTTCAATTTTTGACAAAAGAAAAGAAAATTGAAATGTTTATGAATTCTATGGAAACAACTATTTTTTATTTGTTTTTATTGTAGTGTTCAAATATTGCATATACAATAATTGACTACAAGGGTTTCGTGTACTATTTATAAATAAATATATTTCATGATAATACACACACACCCACATATATACATATATATATTTAGAAAAATATTTTCGTAACCCCTCCCGCAATTTTGGTCTAGATACGGCCCTGTTGACCGGGGTACTCTTTCGAATGAATAAGGAATCATTAAAATCAGTCTGAATAAACAAAAGTCATGCGTGTGAACAAACGTAAGAAAAAAAACATACTTGACAAACTGTATACCTCCTCTAAAAAATAACATACACGTCAAAAATATCTAATCAGATTTGTAGATTTATGTATTCTTTACTTAAACTTTTGCCAAACCATTTTGGTAGAAGCCCATATTAGTACCGCCAGTTCATTTTGCTTTTTTCATTTGTATTGCTGCACAATATGGCTAGTTCGTGTATGGTTTTTAGTTCAATATCGAAGTCTCTTAGTAATATAATATGTTTGTAAATATTATATTAATAAGTATAAATTTGTAATTTAAAATTTTTAAACACATTTTAAATAATTTAAATTACAACCTTGTTGAGTTTGTTCATTTATTACTGTTTTCCACATTTTGAACTAGTTTGAATTCAAAGTGGAATAAATAACTGAACTAAAATCTTGGCGAAAAAGAACTGATAAGAAGACGAAGTTAAAACCTGTCGGCATAAACATACAAAACGTTCGTTAAAAACTTTACACTCATAGAAAACAAACGAAATGATAAACTTCAAAACAAAGTTAAATTATAAGGATTATATAAAGCGCGAATTTCTGTTAGAGTAAATGATATTACAAGAAGTAAAAATTACTTCTTTTTTTTTTTTTTTGTACTAAAAAGAAAAAACTTCTTAAGTAGTGTCGAAACAAAAAACAAAGAGTACCACTAAAAACAAATAATTATTTGAACTTATCCAGTTACATTCTCATCAGAATATTGCTACTGTTTTTTTCCATTTTTATGCATACTTTTAGTTAATCTGTATCATTCGTATTATCAGAAAACTCAGTATAATTCAATATGTTCTTTTTTAAATAATAAAAAAAAAAAAATTGCTATTAAACTGGTTAAAATAAAATCATGTTTTACGCCAACTCGGGCCCTATATAATACCTAAAGAAATGTAGTCTATTCGAGAATATGATATTTGTAAAAAAAAAAATTGATCCCTGGCCAATGTTAAGGGGCTATAATTGAGCAGAGAGTATAATAAATAGGATGAAAATCAGCTGAAACTATAAACTATTCCTCTATTGTATTGCAAAAGGTAATGAACGCTTGGATGGAAAATGACGCTGTTACGGAAAATAAAATTAACGAACACAAAGCGAAAAAGTACACTACTCTGTCGAATTCTACGCACATTCTTCTGACTGAGATATCCAGAGCTATCAACGAAGGTAAAAATTTTTTCTTCATTTATAATATTATTCCCAGTGTAAAAAACAAAATCATGTTGTTTATCGCCTTTTATTTCAATTTTTTTTTTTTTTTTTGCCTCCAGCGCCATAAAATTATAATAATTAAAAACTTGCGTATAGATTACAGCGAAACCTCGTTTTGTTTTTCTTTCATTTTTGGGGTTCATCAACCAGGAACCTATACCCAAAAACGATTAAAAGAAAAAAGAGTTAGTTATAGTATTTTAATCTGATTGGATATGACTAATAAGAAAGAGCAAATAACAGGAATAACGTGTGGAGAAGGAAAGGAAATAAGAGACGAGCATACGGTGTTGGATAAACGAGTTTTAGCAAATTGGAATACAGAGAAGAACGCTCAACAGAAATAAAGGTGATCGCTCAAGGTGAATAATGGGCGTCACAAGCAAGTGCTCCGTTTGAATGGGGAGGACAGTATGAGAAGGAAGCTAATAAAAAGCGAAAACGAAAAAAAAGTAATAGAAAGTAATTAAAGCACAGGCGAATTATGAGGACGACAACGAAGTGGCAAAGTGAGGGAAGCCAAAAGAACCACGAATTAACGGGAAAGCCAAGTCGAACAGATAAACAAGTTCAGTCAAGCATGAGGTTTCATGCGCTGAGGATTCCGTATGAAAGTTAACAATAACTATAATTATTTAGTATGTAAGAAAATTTGTTTGAATATACTTCTATTTTTATTTTACTATTTTAATTTAATATCTTAATAAATTTCAGAGATCTTTTCTAATAATAATTTAAAACAGTAAAGCAAAATACTAATTTGAATCGAAGACTTAGACTAATTTGAAGTGCAATATAATGGTTATGAAGAAAAATCAATTAAATCCTTTTTTGGTTTATTTAATTTTTATTTATTTTTTTAAATTATTGGTTTAGATTTAATAATACTAATATTAAGGTTTTATGATTTTTTAAAATGTGTAATTTTGTTAATCCCTACACCTATCTTTCTTGGATAGCCGATCGTTAAAGACATTTAATAAATATATAAACGAAAACACACAAAAAATATTAATTAGAAATAATATTAATGCTACGTATCACTCTGCTGCGGCTGCTAGAATGCTGGTGCTCCCTGCTGGCAGTTTGGTGTACGTTGGTGATTGCGTCCTGGATTCTCGGCGAATGGGAGGGAGAAACACGGTAATCGAAATTATAGTTTACGAATTTTGTAAATGTCACTAATTTGAAAACCGAATTTCGAGGCGATTTGGTTACTTTGTTATCAAACTTCTTTCGGTTGCAAGACGAACTGGTTACTTTACTAAAAAAGGTCGATATAGTTCCGCGATGTGACAAAGACTGTCGTTCTACTACGATGATTTTTTAACAATTCGGTTTTTTCTTTCGACTCTCTCAATACGTTAGACCATTATTAAATATTTTTTTTTTATTTATTTACTAGCATAGTGCGTTAAATTGTTTAACAAATCGAAATACTATTCGCATCTGTTTTTCATCAGGCGGACGTACCACCTAAATAATGATGCGATGAATTCGTTCCTTTCATTACAGTTCATAACAGCACTAACACAAGCCGTAATGAAAATAACCAAACCGAAACCTGTGATCCCGTTCCGTTTCTTAGCCCTCGTACTAACACTACTAATGCAAATTATAACAGTCCGAACCAAATTCTAAAAACCGCTGCAGTCTTGTATTCCGATAAAGCCAAAAGAAAAATAACACCGATTAACAAACCCGTTTGTTCCATGTATTCAAGAAACCCACTTAAAACAAAACCAACATTAAAAACTAAAAAACTATAAAGTTCTCGAATCAAATCCGGTGCTTGCTAGTCGTGCGCATGGGGAAATAATATTAGCCGTTCGTGCGGATATTAACTTTCAACAGATAATGTTACCGTCCGATATTCAACCAGTAACAGTCGAAATTCGTATGCCAGTTCCACGGGTGTCTCTAAACATAATTCCGAACCGTATTTAGAAACTTTTAAAGTTGCCAAAAAATTAAAACAGTTCCTCCCATCTAGCGGCGTGAGTATTACAGTTAAAAATTTTGAACAGGGTTAAACATATGCGCTTCGACATATATTTCTCAAGTTTGGAACATCAAGGGTTGAAAGTTTCGTTAAGGAAATAACTTACGTTTTCGTTCTTGACAAATATCGATCTTTCCATCGATCGTGACCGAAAAAAAAAATATTATTTTTGAAACTTTTGAGCTTTCGGCGTTTAAGGTTCCGAATTTTAAGATGGGAACCTAGATGTTCCAAAGTAAATAAATAAACAGGGACGCACATTTTTTTAACCTTGTTCAAATCTTGAACTACAATACATAAATTACAAGCGGAGCTACACGTTACTTTTCACAATTTTATGAACTTTTAATAAATTTCAAATAGTTTCGTTAAGAAAATGAAATACCGGTCTGTTCCCGAAAAATAGCGCTCTTTCCATTAATGATGCACTTGAAAAAAATTTTTTTTTTACAAAATTTCGAGCTTACAGAGCCCCAAGCCACTAATTTTAAAGTTGGAATTTTAGATGTTCCAAACCAGAGAAATATACATGGATGCCCATATTTTCTACTTTCCTCAAAATTTTTAGCTATAATACTCGCGTCACAAATCAATTCTCGCACTTTTTCGAACTTTCCGGCAAACTTTGAAAGTACCATTAAGAAAATGAAATACGGTTTCTTTCCCGACAGATAGCGATCCTTCTAACGGTATATAACATGCCTTAAAAGAAAAAAAAATTTTCTTCAAAATTTCGAACTTTCGGCGCCTTAATAAGGGTCCAATTTTAAAACTGGAAATCCAGATGTAATAAACTAGAGAAATATAAAAGGATGCGCACGTTTTTAACCGCGTTCAAAATTTTTAGTTGTAATATTCGTGGAGCTAAGGGAAAGACACGAAATTTTTTTTGTTTTTTTGAACTTTTCGGAACTTTGAAAGTTTCGTTAAGAAAATGAAATACGGTTCCGTTCCCGACAAATAGCGATCTTTCTAATAATATATTATAAGCTCGGGCAAAAAAATATATTTTTTAAAAATTTTGAGCTTTCGGCGCCCAAAGGGTTTTATTTTACAGCTAGAAACCTGGATGTTCAAAACTGTAGAAATATACGTAAAGTTGCATATTTTCTACCTTGTTTCAAATTTATAGCTATAATACTCGCGTCGTAAAAGGGGGCTACAAATTAGAGCTCGCGCTTTTTTGAACTTTCCCGCAACTTATAAAATTTTGTTAAGAAAATAAATTACGGTTTCGTTCCTGACGAATAGCGATCTTTCTAATAATATATCACAACCCGGAGAAAAAAATATTTATTTTCAAAATTTTGAGCTTTCGGGGCCCCGAGGGTCTAATTTTAGAACTGGAAACCTGGATGTTTCGAACTGGAGAAATATACGTAGAAGCGCATATTTTTAACCGTGTGCAGAATTTTTATCGGTAATATTCGCGGCGCTAGGGGGAGGACACGTTATTTTTCGCGCTTTTTTGAACTTTTCGACAACTTTGAATTTTTTGGTAAAGAAAATGATATAAGGTTTTGTTCCTGATAAATAGCGATCTTTCAAACAATATATTAATTGCCCGGAAAAAAAAATATTTTTTTACAAAATTTTGAGCTTTCGAAGCTCAGGAGTTTTATTTTTAAAGCTGGAGGTCTGGATATTCCAAATTACGGAAATATACCTGGAAGCATATATTTTTAACTATGTTTAAAATTTTTTACTTTTATACTCGCAGCGCTAGGGGACACACAATTTTTTACGACTTTTTGAACTTTACAGCAACTTTGAAAGTTTGGTTAAGAAAATGAAATTCGGTTTCGTTCCCGACTAATAGAGATCTTTCTAATAGCCTGAAAAAAAAAATATTTTTTTCCAAAATCGCGAGCTTTCGGCGCCTCGAGGGTCCGATTTTAAAGCTGGAAATTCGAATGTTCCGAACTAGAGAAATATTCGTGGAAACGTATATTTTTAACCGTGTTCAAAATTTTTATCGGTAATATTCGCGGCGCTAGGGGGGGGACACGTCATTTTTCGCGTTTTTTTGAACTTTACGGCAACTTTGAAAGTTTCGTTAAGGAAATTAAATACGGTTTCGTTCCCGACAAATAGCGATCTTTCCATCGATATATCGCATTCCTGTAAAAAAAAATGTTTTTTTACAAAATTTCGAGCTTTCGTCGCCCCCGGGGTCCAGTTTTAAAGTTGGAAATCCGGATGTTTCAAACTAGAGAAATATACGGAGATGCGCGTATTTTTAGCCTCGTTCAAAATTTTTAACTACAATACTCGCGGCGCTAGGGGGGGGCACGTCATTTTTTTGCGGTTTTTTGAATTTTTGGGCAACTTTACATAACTTTTGTAACCTAATTTTTTTATTTTATGAAAGTACTCCTGCATTGTAGTTTATATTTTGAATTTCAGCGTTGTAAGTTTATCTAGTGACGAGTTATGATTTTTTAAGTGATTTTTGAGGTCGTTTTATGTACCATATTATATATTCTTGACGGTTTTTTGGGTTTTTTGCCGCCCAGGGTAATCGGTCATCTTCAAGTTATAGATCGTTTTAAAGAGAATTTTAATTGTAATTTATGTTCCAAATTTGAAGTTTATAAGTCAAGCCGTTCGTGAATTATTGATTTTTATTTGATATTTTTGTCATTTGTGTACCATCTTATTAGGATTCCGTACATTATATGTATACGGAATGCTAAAAATGAATGATTATTACAAAAAAACAGAAAAAACCTCAATGTTCAACACCAAAATCTGAGATGAAAACTTTTACACAACGGAAAGAGATTAGAAGATGGAGTTTTTCCAAAAAAAATAGGAGGTGGAAGGAAGCAGCAATCCGAGTCAAAGAATCTGCTACTTCATTACCAGAGTTGCTCGAATAGCCAGGAATTCGCAGTAAATGAATTTAAATAGAACGGAGGAAAGAAAGAAAGTGGATAAGATGTGCGGAAAATAATAAAATCACAGGAACGATCAGAAAGCGGAGAATAAATTGAAGGACGCTAGTCAGAAATGAACTAAAAATTGGAGGATTAGATGAAAATAATGGAACGCAGAATAGTTGTTAATTCGTTCATGAATATAAAACAGAAAGGAGAAAGGCGAAAAGATTCCGAAAAGTTAAAATTTAAGAAGATAAAAGAGACATCCATTCGCGGCCTCTTCGAACCATCAATAAACACGGTTACACGAGAAAGAAGTAACTGATAGTACTGCGGAATTCCTATCTAATTAGAGAATGTGGAAGAAATTTTGAAAGTGAAAACGTCCTATCAGGATGTCATAGTTCTGCGAAGTTGATGAAAAACCAGGGGAAATTATTAAAGTAGATCGTATAAGGGGAAAACGAACTAAGATGACGAGAAATAAGAGATAAGTTGTGGTTTCCTAAAACGCCAAATCCTGGGAATTGAAAGGTAAAAATGGATAAGAGGTGAGGACGTGAAAGACGTTTAGTGAGGAAATGTAAATAAGATCCGCGAGTATACAGGGATATCGTATTCGATTTCTACAAAGACTGCTGGATTTGGAGGGGATTTCAGAGCACTGAGGAAAGAATTCCGATCGTAACTGAATATTTTTAATTCCATATAGAATTATTTTCCCCCAAGTCCATCGGATTCCACACTATTTCGTCCCATATAAAAAAAAAAAAAAAAAACTGCATTTTCTTGCCTGAGTAAAATCTTCCGTTCCCCTCGTATACCTGCATAATTGCTAATTTTCTAATAATCTTCCCTCACATTTTTTTCAACACTTCCGACTAAACAGTGCGATTTTATCGCACTATTGATTTAGAACTTCACTTTTTTTCCATTATCAATCGTGTTTTTGATAAAACTGACCAAAGGACAAAAAATCAGGGTCAAAAAAAAAGTATATTTTATATTATTGATTTTCTTTTTTTCATTATTATTATTAAAGTACATCTATAAACTTATTAAATAAAATTTACGGAAATTTATTCACAGCTATCTTGAATAAACCATGCGCTATACAACATTTGCCATGTAATATCGATCTGGCAAGATAAGACAACGCTTGCAAACAAAACTAAATGCAATTTCGCTTTCCTGAATTTCTCTTTTGATTCTTCTGCTTTTTTTCTCGAAGCCTTTTTTTTTTCTTCCTTTTGTGTCCCACGCTATAGCTCTCGAAGCTCGTGACTTTTTCTTTGAATTCAGTAGTGTAACTTTTTTCGGTTTCCTCGTCACCGCACCGGATTTTCTAAAATTTGGCACACAATTTACATATTTGTGTTGAACTCATTAAGCCGATTATTTGTCTTTTTATGTCCCTAATTAAACCCCCCTCCCAGGGGAGTTTCTTAATTCACTACTATAGTGAAAATTACGCAATACTGTACTGGATTAGAAAAATTTTTCATAGAACCCTTCAGAAATATCCCCATTACAAAATCAAATTTCGCAATATTACGGCTATACTCGTATATCTCAGTCTTCTTTTAAAAACCCATAAGCACATAAATACGTGTATATTCGAGCATTTTTGGCCCTCTAGAAGCGCGTAAAACTGCCGGCGGAACGTTAATTTTTCAGTATACGGCCCAGCAGTGTAGTACCAAGAATAATGTATAGTCAGGTTCGGAAATAGGATTAAATTAATCGTTGCACGCGAACAAAAAAAAAAAGCTAAAACTAAATCAATAACTTTATTTTTGGTCTTATTCTTTTTAAAACCCCGATTTTTGTATTTTGAAGAAGAAATGATATCATAATGAAGGGTGATTGATTACTTTTCTGAGAAACGCCATCAGATTTCTTCCAAGTCCAACGAAATCGCACGTTTAATGGTATGGGCCTGCCGATAACTGTTTCAGTAAAAAACTAATGAAAATCATAAAGCAGACTAGCCATTTATTTATATACCATTGTATGGCGAAATTTTGTAATAGCAGCCCCAGCGCGTTTTGAACAATGGTGACGACGATTTTCGAAATTCTGACACGCTAGACTACAAAGCTTTGAAACTACTAAAAAATTTAAAGTTTTCAAGAAATAATGCGCGTACGGAGAAACGGAAATAAAATAGAAACGGTGCGCATCAACTTTTCAAAAAAAGTATTAAACTTTAAAAGATAGATGAGATTATGAAAATATTTCGGATTTTAAAAAGTTTCATTTTCACTTGGAATAAAATTCCTAGAAGAAGCAAAAAGAAAAGTTCACTTTTTAAAAAGAAAAATTCACCTTTTTTTTAAAAAAATATTACTTATAATAAATAATAATAGAAGCCCCTCTTTTTCTTATTTATTGTTTTTTCTTCACCGCCACCATGGAAAAAACTATTGATCGAGGGGTTTCGTTGTACATATATTTCATGACATACACGGTTGGTACAAAAAGTTCCCGGACTACCGCTATAAAATCCGTACTAGTTGCGCGATCTGTCCGAAATTCACGGTACTTATACTTCAATGTTGTGAGAAGAGACGACGAAAATGAATGCGTAAGCTATACAACGTGTTTTGGGTGGTATCGCGGATTTAAAAGTGAACGGAGCTCGTTGGAAGACGATCCGCGTGAAGGACGACGAAAACGTGGCTCGTGTGCAAGCTGTGCTTGCTGGTAAATCGGCGAGCGACGTGTCGGTTCATCGCAAATGAACTAAACGTGAGTACCATCGACTTTTGAAACGCATTCGACGAGTTAGGCCCGAGCTGTACGCGTCGAAACAGTGGACATTGCTTCATGACAGTGCGCCATCGCACCGATCGATCATCGTGAAGCAATTTTTAGCGAAACATTAGGTCACTGAGCTTCTTCAGCTCCTTACTCGCCCGATCTCGCTCCGGCTGACTATTTTGACAACTTGTACGAACGTACGAAGCGGTGTGTGCAGATCGTAATGGGTTGTACATTGAAAAGTAAATACGTTTCAATATCCTCTCTCTTCATTTTCTTTTTTTTAGCGGTAGTCCGGGAATTTTTTGTACCAACCATGTATATAATATATATATAGCAAATAATTCACATTATGAATATATGTATATATGCATCATTAAGGTTACGAAAATAAAACCATGATGTCGCTTTTGGAGAAATTGTACGCTGTGTTGGAACCAGAAGGATTAACGAAAAGTGGACAAAAAAATAATTCCGTTAAGAATTCGATACTGAGAATGATGTTCGCTATGATCGACTCATCGGATGATGCTCTTATTCTGCATATTGCTCGAATATTATTAGCCGTAAGTCCCATAATTATTATTGTGCTGCTTGTGAAAAAGAATAAAAGTAACAAAGATATTTTAGTCGTAAACTATATACATACATAGATGAAAATTTATCATATTCAACCTAGATAAATCCATAATCTGTTTTTTAATATTTTCAAATATAAATTAAATTAAATTACTTTAGAAACACATCCGAGCACAGCCCACCATCAGCAACAGTAAACAGTACACCGAAATAGAACTAATAACATACTATTTTTAGTTCTATTCGAGTGCACTTTACATAAAGTAAGTTATTTTAATTTATTAAAGTAATTTAATACTTATGTTTGATTTATGTTAATCATATTCATCCCATAGAGCGCGTATCCAAATAAATCAAACTTTATTACCTCACAAACTTTTATTAGGTTCCAAGATGTTCAAATTCAAAGCGTATTTTTAATACATAGAGCGTAATTAATATAATGAATATTTTCTAAACAATTATACGAAGTCTGTAATGAAAAATTTTAAGTCTAGTTCTTAACCTCAATTCCTAATCCACCTTCATTTTATTACACCCGTGTGGTGTAGTAATTTTATTTTACAAACGTATCGTGAAATTTTTTATTTTAACATTATCCGGTTAGTGTGTTTAAAACTCCAATAGGAACATATACCTCTTCTTTTTTTTTCTTGGAAAATAATGCTTTTAATTTAATGTTACCAAAAGTGCCAGTTATTCGAACAGTTCCTCAACAACGTGCTTATATATGTATGTCAAATGGAAGAATTTGATATTTTACCAAGAATATTATAAAATTCGTTATCACATTATTTTTCCTATAATTGAAACTATAAAAAAAAAAACATCGACATGTTTTGGATCCACGAATTCCTCTCTGTATATATATTTGTATTAACATTAAAAATCCGGTAATAATAATTTTTCTACAATTATTTTATAAACAATATATTATCGTTTATGTTTCGTCCGATCTAAATTACGAAAATTTGTTTGAAAATTAGTCTATCATTTTTTTTTGGAAAAGCGGACAAAGATTTTTCTATGAGACAATACTGCGAAGCGTTTATTGCGTCAGTGTTTTTTAATGTTCTATATTCAAATTTAGTCGAAAAGTTACGAATCTATTATTCGTTTATAAGAACTCGGGACTAACGTCAATAGCTTATCCATGAATAACATAAATGTGCTTGTGTTTGTGTGTGTGTGTGTGTGTGTGTGTGTGTGTGTGTGTGTGTGTGTGAGAGAGAGAGATTTATACAACGTATAACAAGAATATACTGGTATATAAATGATACAAGTCGCTATGATTGTATACAATTATATTTGATATTGAAATATGAAAAAAAAAAAAATATAAAAATTACATTTCTTTTTTTTAAAATGATGTTACGAAAATATTCTAAAAATCGAGCAGTTGAAGTTCTAATCCCTAACAACTCCCCTTCACTTGGATACGGCGCTCGAGATTTTTTCTATATTTCTCAATTAGAAAAAATGAAACTTCTAGTCCGAGATGACGACCCATATTTCTTCCGTCCATTAAATTTTAAATATCCAAGAGTTTAGTAGAGTTTAACACGCCTTTCCGAAACATAGTTTTGTTTTCAAATTTGTTCGATAAACATCGTCAGTGTCGAGTTTTTCTACTTATTTTGATTTTTTGAAAAAAAATATATTTATAGAATTTTAATCGATGTAAATTTAACGAAACCTTTAAGAAAGATATTAAACATTTCTTTCAATTTTTTTTTACACATACGATTTTGAATATAATTTGACCGAAACTTTAACGAATTTTAAAAAAATAGCATACTCGCCAATTCAGTAGGGAAAATTCTAAAATAATTAGAAAGTAAAATAATACTTGTTTTTATTGTTAATCTATAAACAAATTTATGCACACGAGAAAGTTGACTCGATTTAAAAAACTTATTTTACAGCTCAAGGTGACAGGGCCTAACTTGGAAGGAGTTTGCAAGATCATATACAAAGTTTCCAGGAATGAACAAAATGATCCTTTATTCGAAGAACGCGCGATTATAGGTAATAAAAAATACGTAATAACGGTTTTACTCTTTTTTATAGTACTTTCAATGCGAACAACGTAAAAACGTTTTCTTCGTACTATCTCATCGGTAGAAATGTTTTAAACCGAATAAAATCATTTCGTTGCGTAAATGTATAAGTTCGTCAGTCAGTCATGAGTGTACAAGTAATTCACGTATTAACATAAAGCGAAAAATTTTCAAAGATTATTAATACACGGACCAAGAATGTTGCGGACATCCGCATCCGCAATAATCAATGCGGATGTTAAGTATGCCACTTACCACATGCCACGATGAGAAATAGTGGACAGGGTCAGCGAGTGGCATGTACTATCGTATTTTGCTGATTAACCGGTCAGTAGGAGACTAACCGATGTTGGACAAGCTGTCAATTGTTTGTTTTGTTTAGCAATTTGGATTGTAAATCAATCACAACGTGTTTAGATGTACTTATTGTACGGTTTTTTTTTATTTACTTCGTTATTATTTGAGTATTTTGCTGTAGATAATCTATTGTGGTAATTTATAAGTGAGCCCACAATGCCACCACCGACGCAAAATTTAGTTTGGGCTTATTTTAAACCAGATGAACATGACTGAGATAAATTTCAGTGTAAAATATGCAATAAAACGTACTCTCGCAAGGGTCGTGCAACTACATCTTTAAGGAATCATCTGAAATCGATGCATCCGGAACAATTTCGTCAGTTCTATAGCTCACAAATAATGAAAAAAAATTGTATAAAATAAAAGGATGAAAAGGTAAGTTTTAATAATATTAATTTATTCAGTCTCGTTATATGAATATGGTTTAACTTTTGCTAAATGAATCTAATGCGAATTGTCAACTAACTACATTTGAGAAATGTCGATCCGATAGTTTTCATTTTTTAAATTTAATAATAGGGCAATGATGAGATTTGTATGAGAGCTGGTCGAAAAATTGTTTAAATGCCCCACAGTTGAAACTAGTGTGTCTCACATTTTTCGCCCCCACCCCTGCATTGTCGCTCACTTTACAGGACTGACGGGTTACTAGTACTCTGACAAGCTAAATAATTATTTAGTGGCGCGGGATTAATTTATAAACCTCTGCAAAATAGATTAAAAACTTGGCTCTTTATTAAATATAATGCACCAATTTTTAAATTTACCTACTAAAATTTTTATTATAACATAAAAATTACCATTGCACTTCATTTATTCACATCTAAATTAAGCATCTCTTTAAAAAAAAACTTTAAATAAAACTACATAAAGTGCGTGATTAGAATAAACTATGAAAATACACTGATGGATATTTATGATTAGGGTGGTTTGATGTTTTATTATGTTTTCCATATGGACTTCAGTGTACTTTCATAGTTTATTCTAATCACGAACTTTATGTAGTTTTATTTGTATTATTTCTTATTAGTGTATAATACTGTTTACACATTTTAAACTTTTTTTTGTTACACGTGGATTTTATTCCAAATAACTATAATTAAGCATTTTGTTTCCAACTGTGGACGAATGCAGACGTGTTTGGATCATATATAGTGTTATGTGTTAATAGTGTACAGTAGGCATAGGTAACGCCGGACACAGTTATATCCCAGGAAATATATCCGCGGTCGGACACAGTCGGATATCTATATCCGACGACATATCTCAACTCTGAAAAACGTCACACAACAAACAAAAATTATCATTCCAGACACAGTTGAATTCACCTCTGGCGGAGTGACTTGATATATTTCCACTCTGAAAGGCGACAGCTGCGTCCGCAACTGTCAAAATTTGTCTTATCATTACTGTTTCATGGAATTACGTTGTGTTCACAGACAGCAGTAGCGACGGTGTGATTTAAATTGTTCAACTCGGAAAGATAAAATAGAATTTAAAAAAGCCAGAATAGAGGCAAAACAAGCCATCAAAGGAAAAGAGAGACAAACCTGGCGCGACTTCACGTCCACAATCACCCACTCCACTCCAACAGGTCTAGTCTAGAAAAAAATCAGACAACTTTCAAAGAAGTCGACCGATTATTATCCTCCGATTATTGAAGATAATCTACATAATAGAGCCACCGCAACCTCTAATAAATGCAACATCTTAGCCAAAATCTTCACTGATAATTCCTCCAACAACAGCTACAGAACAACTACAGTCAACACAGCCTCAAACATCTTTCGACTCATTCCTGCGTCACATGACAACAAACCAGTCAATTACCCAATAACCACGGAAGAACTCAAGCATACACTCTCAAATAGTAACAACTCTTCACCAGGTTCTGATGACATACCTAATAGTTTCATCAAAAACCTGTCAGATGCAGGAATTAGGTACCTGCTCGATATCTTTAACTATATTTGGGTAAAACAGACCTTCCCCGACCAATGGCGAGAAGTACTTTTTTTTTTTTTTTTTTTTTTTTTTTTATATGCGACCGCGATGCCTATTGGCTTAGTCACGGTATTCGTAATATATAATCGACTTAACGTTAGGTATATTTTATATAGTAATGCGTTTCCTTAAAGCGAGATTACAATAATTTACGAATGCACAACAGTTCGATACGTTTAATCCGTTAACATTATTTATAATAATTCGATTATCGATACAGTAACCATTTAAATTATATTTCAAACGTTCTTCCTTAGTGAAGAGGCATTCAAATAGAAAATGACTAACTGTATCCGGAACACCAAGTTGACAGAAATGACAAATGTCAGAAGGTGTAATTTTAAATCGTTCCAAGTAAGTACCAAAACTGCCATGTCCCGTCAACGCTTGACTTATAAAAAAATTAATTCTTAGTAATTTCTTTAGCCTAAATCTTACATTTATCTTTATATATATAATTCTTCTGTGCGTGTGTATGTGACTGAACTCTTCCTAAACGGCTGGACCGATTTTGATGAAATTTTTTGTGTGTGTTCGAGTGGATTCGAGAATGGTTTAGATTGACAATTCGGTCCACTACAAAATGTTTTTACGAATTAATGAAGAAAATTCATTTTTTTTTGCCGTTTTTGGTTCAAAAGGAGGGTTTAAATAATTTTTTATCCGTAATTTTTGAATTTCATGAAAGGGCTCTTGTGTTTTGTTTTATATTTTGAATTTCGCTTTTAAAGGGTTATCGGGTAATGAGTTATGAATTTTTAAGGGTGATTTTTGAGGTCGTTCTGAATTCCATATCTGTATATATATATATATATATATATAAAACAAAGTCGGATTAGAGTTACACCAAAGATGGCTGCACCGATTTTTATGATCTTTGATTTATTGAATTTGTCTTCGCTCCGAATAGCAAAGGACGAAGTAGAAAAAATATTTATGAAGAAAATTCATTTTTTTTTGCTGTCTTTGGTCCAAAAAGGGGTTTAAATAATTTTTTAACCGTAATTTTTGAATTTGTGTTTTGTTTTATATTTTGAATTTCGCTTTTAAGAAGTTATCTGATGACGAATTACGATTTTTTAAGGGTATTTTTGAGGTCGTTCTAAATTCCATATTATATATTCTAGACGGTTTTCCAAGGTAATCGCTCAGTTTAAAGTTGTAAATTGTCACAAATAGAAGTTTAATTGTAATTTATGATCCAATTGCGATAAGTCAAACTGTTTCCAAACTATCATAGAAATAAATATTTTTGTAGTTTCTGAACTATCTTATTGGGATTCCGTATTTTATAGTCCGTACGGAGTCTTAAAAATCGGTATAAATTTACTTTAAGAAATTAGAGATCATTAGAAACACGTTTTTTTTCGTGTATAGTTCATCATCAGCTAACTGCATGGAGTATACACACTTTATTAAAAAGTATATAAATTGAGTGTGTGCTCTGTGTTATTAGCTGATGACATAACCCGAAAAAACATATTTCCAAAGTGATTTACTTCAAATTTTTATTATAAATTCATACTGATTTTTGTTATTAAGGAGAATAATACCTTGCTGCCACACGTAATTAAAATACTTTTAAAATACTTTTCAATGTAATTAAAATATTTGTCTTTTTGATTTTTTCACATTTATTGAACTTAATTCATTTTGAGTATTAATTTCATCTTAATAAAAAACTAAATTTAATGCAGCTAATAAGTTAACACAAAATTTATTGTTTCTGTAGCGGTACGAAGTTCGCCGGGTCATCTAGTATCATATAAAAATTTGTACGTCAGTCTGCCATTATTTTGATTATTCCACCTTTCTTGCCAAATATTTAAAATAATTACTTTCATGTATTTATTAAAATTATTAATGTTTGGAAAATTATCATATTGTAAGTTTACGTTAAAATTGTTGTTAAAAAGTTGTAGCGATCTATAAGAAGTGGTAAGTGATATTCGGAACATTTTGTATTCTGCTAATAAGGCAGCATGGTGCATGCTCAAGTCAGCCGGAAGGATTCCAGTGACAACAGGAGCCGCAGCAATCGACACCGTTCTGTATAACGAGCCTACACTCAGAAGAAGCTTCCTCTGAATTTTTAAAATTTTATTCATATCAGAAACAGAGATATTTTTGATATAAATACTTGAGCAGTAATTAAAGATCGCACGAATAACACCATTATACATTATCACTCTGTTGTTATATATAGTTAACACCACCTGAGTTAGGCTGAATTTTTAATAACATATAAAAGATTTTGATCGCCTTATCTGTTATGTAGTTTACATGTTTATTAAATTTAAATCTATGATCTATTATTACTCCGAGGTATTTAAAATTTTTTACAATTGGAATAGGTTTCTCATATAACAAGTTAAGTATGCTAAGTTTGTTAATCACCTCCGTGGTTTTCTTGTTATCAGTAACCATAATTTTTGTCTTTTCAATTGAAAATTCGAGACCACAGTGAATAAAAAGCTTTTCCAAGGTTTTACAGATAACTCTAACGTTATCAACTTCCGTTGCGTTTTTCAGTTTAACGACGGAGCATAAATCGTCAGCAAAGTTGATAAATTCTGCATCATAATTATATCGCGAACAAAAGATTTCCATCTGTTTATGAATATATGAGTATAATACGTTCCAGAGTGTTGGTCCGAGGACCGAACCCTGAGGCACTCCGCATGATATACTGCGTTCGATAGTAAAACTTTCGGTTTTGATCACCGCAGTTCTGTTTGTTAGATAATCGTAAATTACTTTAATTAAATCAGGACTGACTTTATGAGATTTTAAAATTTCGATTATTTACATCGAAAGTAATTACAACAGTGAATAAATTTTTGGTTTGCGCTAATTGAATAATATCGTAAAGTTTTCTAACAGCCATTTCTAATGAACGCGCGCGTCTAAACCCGAACTGGTTATTACTTAAGATTTGTTTAGTTTCAATTACGCTAAGTAATTTTAGGTTAATTACTTTTTCAAATACTTTACCAATACAGTTTAATAGTGCTATAGGTCGATAGCCGTTTAGCAGAGAAAGATCCTATTTTTTCGGTTTATTAATTAATTTAATTTCTCCCATTTTCCATAAATCAGGAAACACATCTGCAACAGAAGGCGTTTTTCAAAAAGTGTTCGAAAAATTGTTGGGTGTTTTGCATGAATCATTTTAACCACCACTACGTTAGAAATGTTATCTGATGCGGAAGCCTCGCGTGTATTAATCGAATTAATAATTAAATTTAGGTCATCGGAACCAATAGCAGCATCATATTTATCATTTACGTTAGGTGTATAATCTGTCAAATAATCGAATTTATCCTTCTTCCTGGGAAAGAAGTAATCAAGGAGAGCTGCACATTTCTCTTTTTGTTTAGTTAATATTACATCATTTACTTTAATAGCTGGAAATTGAAATAGCTTAAGTTTATCCATTACAATTTTGTATGGTTTTCCCCAGCATTTAGAATTATTGATGAAATTTTTCCAATTTTCGAATTTGGTTTTTTCAATTAAGATTTTATAATTCCTATTTAATTCTCTTAACAAAAATTTATAAATTAATTTTTTACTGGCTTGAATTGATCTATTATATTTTTTCCTTATTTTATTAATAACTTTTTTTTAAGTTATCCAGAATGGGTGTCCACCAATCGTTAAAAGTAGTGATCTTTTTATATTTACACTGATCGATGGAAACTCTTAAATAGTCGTGAAGTTTAATAACATGATTATTTAATTCTATCTTAGTTTTAGCTAAGCAAAAATTATTCTTAAATTTATTTAATGTATTGAAATTAATTTTGGAGTCTAATAGTTTATAGTTAGTACACCACTGTGATGGAGTTGTTGTGTGTTTTGCTCCACGGATTACAATCTTAATTCTACAGTGATCGGAAAGTTCTACGGAAGAGATGATGTGCTGGATGGTTGAAGCCGAAACATCTCTCACAATAATTAAATCGATCAAGCTTCTTCCATTATGGTTACTGAAGGTGTATTCGTTCGGTTGATTGAGGAAAAGTAAACGGTTTGCGTAAGTAAATTCTTCCAATCTCTCAGTATCCGGGTTACTTCTAATATTCTCTAATAGCGAGCTTCTTATGTTGAAGTCTCCGACAATTATTGGAATCAACGACGGATGTTGATTACAAATTTTTTCTATTTCCGAAATTCCTTCGCCTCTAGGTTCACTTGGGGGTAGGTAAAGGCCAATTATTAAGTATTTCTGATACCGAACTGCTATGATGCCCTTTTGGCGACTTATATTATCATACGAAATTGATTTCCTAATCATCATCGCAGTTTTTCGGGTTAATAAGCAAACGTATTGATCATTCATACCACGTACTTTATCGTTACACGAGTTTGCCTCAGCTGGCGAGAAGTACTAGTGATACCTATTACCAAGCCACATAAAGATACCTCAAAAGCAAGTAACTATAAACCAATTTCTCTTACCTGTAACCTCTGCAAGATTCTTGAAAAAATAATTAGACGCTGGGAACTAGAAACAAATCAACATATTTCGCCTCACCAAAGTAGATTCAGAGAATTCAGATCCACTCTTGACCATCTCAGCAATATCGACGAAGAAATATGCACTGCTCTTGCCAATGGACTCCACTTTATTTTAGTGTCTCCATGGACACTTGGAAAAAGCATATGAAACGGTGCCGATAGTTAAAGTTATCGAGACCTCTGTATATCACTAGGCTTAAAGTTCGAACATTACCAGTATCTCCCATATCATCAAATTCCTAACTCACCGAAAATTGAAAGTTAGAATTGACAACAAGCTATCGGAATCCGTAGATGTGAGGAATGGGCTCCCCCCACAAGGTTCGGTTATAAGTGTGATTTTATTTATCATTGTAATCAATAGCATCCTGTCTGAAATCAAAAGACCAGTCAAAGTCCACTTATTTGCTAACGATTTAGCGGCAGGAATGCCGATACCACTCAAAAATTGGTCCAGGAAGCACTGGAAACAATCCACAACTAGGCCAATACAAACGGCTTTAAATTTTCAAAAAGTAGATCGACTTTCACTGTATTTTCAAGAAGTAATAAAACAATAGAACCAATATCATTGAAACTAGACAACCAGCCCTTGACACGCATAGACACAACAAAAATACTTGGTATGACATTTGACTCCAAATATACATGGAAAAACCACATTGAAGATCTGGTAATAGAATGTAAAAAAAGATTGAATATCATCAAAGTCCTAACATCAACCAAGTGGGGAGCAAACCAAGAAAGCCTAATAAGGGTCTGTAGAGGTCTAATTCAATCCAAAATTGACTACGGTTCGATCTTGTATGGCACCGCGAACCCAAACCTTCTAAAGAAACTGAATAGGGTTCAAAATACAGCCCTCAGACTCAGTCTTGGAGCATTCCGAACCACCCCCACCACTAGCATCCTCGTAGAAGCCCAGGAAAAGCCTCTTGAATACCAAAGAATGGAACTAACTATTATATATGCTACCAAAATCAAAGCATTGCCTCTCAACCCTATGCATGTCTTTCTGACACAAAATGCAGCAAACAACGTATATCAAAGCCATCCCAAACTACCAAAACCACTAAAAATCAGACTGCATGAACACCTAAACATATTAAAAACCGAGCTGATACCAACTTATCAAAGGGCTCAGCATCCGTTACCACCTTGGTTAACTCAAAAGATCCCTGTGAATATAGAACTAGCACATAACTATAAATCGGTTACCAACAGCCACACATACCAATAATTATTCCTGGAAAGCAAAAGCAAATATGAGGACCACACATTCCTATACACAGACGGATCAATCAAAAAAAGGCCAAGCAGGATGCGCACTTACCATAGAGACAGGACTGCATATCGACCAGGCTAGTCAATTCTCAATCTGTAGCTTTGAGTTATATGCTATGCCAAGCCTTAGAACGTATCAAATGTGGCCCCGCTGACACCAAATACGTCATATGCTCTGATTCAGTATCTAGTCTAACAGCACTAAAAAACTGTAGTACCAAAAATCCATTAGTCCAATCAGTACAAGTCTTAATCAATGATTTTCAAACTCGAGGAACAAGCCTTATGCTATTATCAATACCGATCCCAGGCAATGAAAGAGCCGATACCTTAGCCAAAAAGGCTACAACCATGCTTGAACCCCAAGAAGTAATACCAGTCCAACTCCATGAAGCAAAAAAATGTGAAAAACCACTATAACAAGAGGTGACAGCCATCAGCTCTAAGCTCCATTCGTTAAAATAAAATATACACTCACCAAGACGAATGATCCCAACTAATCGATCAGACCAATGTATAATTACTAGACTTAGAACTGGCTACATCAGAGCGTCGCACATCCATCATATAACTAAAGAGGAGCCACAAAAATGCCCATACTGTGAGCAAAACCTTGATGTACGTCACATTTTAATAGGATGTCGCCCCCTCAGAACAACAAGAGAATAGTTCAACATCCCGGAATCTATCAACGACACATTTGGAAGCACAGAAAATTGCCTCAAGACTTTAAAATACATTAAATCTATAAACGCAATTTAGCTTCATTTAACTAAATGTCTTCTCTTGTTTAATTAATGTATAATTAACTAATTCAGAATTCTGTAAAACTTATATATATTTATATAGTGGTCGCTAAAAACCTAGTTGTTATAAAGCAACCTTAAATAAACCAATAAATAAATAACTATAATTAAGATTTAACAAACGGTATGTTAAATGATTTTATATTAATTTTTTTTTTTTTTTTGTGCGTGTGTAGTTCTAGTTAAGGTGTGTTTCTTTTGACTAGATCTAATAAAAATGTCAAAACACAAAAAGAGACAGAGTTACTGGCTGCTTATTTTATATTTGTAGCAATTTTAATAATATTTAATAGTCTATCGTCGCATATTCTTATTTCACCATTAGAGTTCCTTTTGCTCTAATCGACATCAAATTTATGTTCATAATTTTTACCAAAAACTACTTCTTACCAAGTACAATACATTTTCTTGTTTTAAACTGAAAAAAGAAAGAAAAAGGTTTTTTTTTTATATGGCTATAGCCAACAAGGGCAACTACGCAAGTCCAACACCCGATCATATAATGAAACAAAAGTTAAAATTTAGAAAATGACAATGACTAATTTCGAACACATACATTCGTTCACAGTCACAATGTGTTATAATAAATATAAAAATAAAGAAAGAATAATAAATTATACGATATGCCGCTATTGAATGAGATAAGTTATTAAAACATCGATACTTTACATACAGATCAAATAATTATTAATTGTATTTTGTATTAAATGAAGGATTTTCTCCTCCCCCCCCCCCCCTTTAAATTGTATGTGCTGTGTGTAACTACTATGGTCATTACAGCACACACAAGGGAGGGGGGATAATTTAAATGTGGTGAGTTAAGCCACTCATTTTAATGAAGGCAATAATCCTGTTGATGGAGATTACCTCATTTGAGAGGGTCTGCCCTATATCTATGGGTAGGCCAAGTTGCCTCCGCAAAATAGTAAACTTTTGGCAGGTAAGTATTATGTGGGAAACTGTCGGTGCGGTTGTCTGGTTGCACAAGGGGCATGTAGCCGGAGGCGGCGTTTTATCAATTATATGTTTGTGCGAAATAGCGATGTGGCCAATTCGCAGCCGGCTGAGGATCTTAAAATCGTATCGGGATGTTCCCTCCGGTGGCCACCATGATTCAACTGTGGGCTTAATGGTTCTTAGGGATGTTGTTGCAGCTGCCCATTCAGTTTTCCACTGGTTTTCACACACCTTTAGGAATATATATGTGATTGATGAGGGTAGCTCCGCGTCCTGTGGCATTGGCGAGAGCAAGGCAGAACGTGCTGCTCTGTCGACACTCTCATTACCAGGCACTCCAATGTGCCCAGGAACCCACAGCAGCGGCACGTGACTATCCATTAGCTGCAATTCACTCAAGTAGTGATATATTTTTAAAATTAGCGGGTTGTTGAATTTTTGACTCCTAATCATGTTCAACGACTGTAGGGAATCAGTAACCAGGAGGAAATCACTGGCTCTGGTGTGAGTTGTAACGATGTGGTGGAAGCAGTGTGCAATTGCGTACAATTCTGCATCCAATGCGGAACAGGCATCATTGAGTCGAGTTTCGCATGAGATGTCGTGACCTTCGACTGCACAGGCTGCGGGCAGTGGACCTGCCTCGCCAACTGCCTTGGCTCCATCAGTGTAGTAAATTAGGTGGTCCGGGTACTTATTAATTGCCCTAACTGCCGCTTCCACTGTGAAGAGAGAACTTGTTGTGTTTGGATGCTGTTTCAGCGACACATCAATATTTATCAGGAAAGTAATCCAAGGGGGAATAAGGGTATTGGGGCTGAGTGTTGACCTCTATACAGACGTGATACCACATCTTCGCAGGTCGGCCAGTAATTCTGGTAGTATTGGTTGCATCTATGTACATAAAGTCTACCAAACAAGTTCTCACAAAACCGAATGCATAATATTTACACGAACCATTTTGAGCCCCTTCGACTACCTTCTTTTTCCGAGGCTAATTTTACGGGACCGATTTCTTTCAGGGAGGTTGAGATTACCAAAAAGAAAAATAAGTATTTCAAATTTTATACTTCTAAATGGTTTGCAAGATTAAAATTTCCAAAAATCTCCATTTTGATCATTCACTGACTCATTAACTAGTTGAGAGACCATCATTATATCTAGAGCAGTGATGGGCGACTTCGAAATGTTTCATTCGAAATATTTGATTGTTCCATGACTTCGAATGCATTCGATTGTTCCGTAGTTGCATTCGAAGTGTTATTTTATTCGAATAGTTCATTCGTATTCACAACAATCATTCGAAATGTTATTTCTCTCGGAAGAATCTAGTCGATGTTTAACGAATGCTTCATTCGTTTGTGTTCGGATAGTTTCGATTTTTATTCGAATAATTCATTCGTATTCACAACAATCATTCAAATGAAAATCATTCGATTGTTTTTTTGACGATTGTCGATTGTTTCGATTGTAAAAATATTTCGAAATCGCACATCACTAATCTAGAGTGCTTTCAGTCGAACTAGAACTATTTGGGACATAAATAACGCTGGATTATGAGAAAAATCAATAAAAATCTAACATAACAGATTCTGACACAAAATAGCGATTTTTGCTTTAGAAAATTACAGAGTACAAGTAGTCACTGTATTATGTACTAGTAAAATCGTAGTATTACTAATATGCCTCCGGGGTATTTTTCTAAGACGCATTATTCTTTCAGTATGATTATTCGTAAAAATAGGATGTGTCTTAGACTCGAAAAAATACGATGGACTCGTACGTAGAAATTGGATATCAAAAGTAAAGTATCGATATTGCTATTAAAAATACTTCGATAAATGCTAAGAAGGAAAATAATGCCGAAAAATGAAAAATTTCCCAGTGAAATTATAATTAAAACACAAAACAGGGCTGTATGATAGCAGATCTTATAAAAACATTGTGTTATATGGAACAGATTTTCTGGATTTCTACATAAATCACACATGTGCCAATGTTGAATGCGTTTCGCAGTCATTTAACTGAAGAATTAATAAAATTATTTGGGACGATGGTAATTTAGTAAGATTATATGTGGATAGATGACAAGTCTGTTAAAGCTATTGGGCATACCGGTTAATAAGCCCTTTAAGGATTATTTAAGAATGCAATATGAATCCTAGTTAACGAGTGAACACTGCTAACTCCGTCGAAGAAAATTAAAATAGTTGGTCTATCAAAAAAATGAACAGTACGGAAAGAGATCCCGGAAAAGTTGGTGCAACATTCTTTATAAAAAAATATTTGACTACAAATGCCTTGGATGGGCAGATATATTACAAGAAAATGAAAATGCAAATAAAGATTGCGTTGGTTATCAGGAAGCGATACTAAAAGTGAATAATCCTCAGGTACAGATAATTAAATAGGTATTTAACGATTTCATATTTTCTATCGTAATAAAATTAATTCAAAATATATTTATTGTCGCAAAATTATATGGTTTATTTTTTTTTAATTAAATATCTTCTTCTTCAAATAATGAAGTTTTAAAATGACGTTGTTGTTAGGATCAAAGGCTCTAAAAATTGAGCAAATACGATAAACACAGTAAATACGTAAATATATTAATTACAACATAATTCTTATGCCCGGTCCTCATTAGAAAAAATGTGCCAATTTTATGTAACGAAAAAATATCCCAAAAATATCCTAACTTTATGTAACGTTTGTAATATTTTAATTTTTACCGACTTCCGAAAAAAAGGGGGTTTGTGGCAAATTTTTTTTTTTTTTCATATTTATATAGACCGACTTTATTGATTCTTTGTTCGTTAGAAAGAGCACCATTCAACTTAGGTACCTTGTGAGTAATCGTGAAAATCGTGGAACATAAATTGAATAGTATTTATAAAAAAACCTGAAATTTTTCTTTCTTATTATGTTTTATTAGTATAACAGAGATGTTAACTTAAAATGCTATCAATTTGCAAAATTAACATGGAAATGTAGCTTTGTTACCAACTTCCAAAAAAATAGAGGTTACACGTTCGTCGCGTGTTTTTTTTTTTACGTTTGTTCGCGCAATTCATCCGATTTGGAATTACGTTGAAAAATTTTGATAATTTTATACAAAGTATAGAAAAGAAAGAGACAGAATTGTAAGCAAGTCCGAGGCCAAAATGGCCGAGTTATATATGTATATTATTATTATTATTATTATTATTTATCAGCTAATCAGTTAATATCTCATGATGTGTCACCCTCTTTCGGGCGTGGATTCTTTCGAGTGCAGGCGAACTCAAGACTTTTTACAGACTACTTGCGGTGATTTTCAGGTATCATCCGTTAAATGTTATCATCTGTGTTAATGAGAAACACGAGTTGCCAAATACTGCTATCAAAAATTCCTCCCAAAAAATACCGTTTTTCGTTAACGATCTAGTTTTTTCGCGCGTATTCACAAAACACATATTTTACATCATCTTATTGGGTTATTCACTTTTTTTAAATATTTTATATTTTTTGAAATAACGACTTCAGCATGAAATGCAGATAAACAGACTTTTGCGATGTAAATTTAAGACTTCTGTTGACAATAGCGATATAAAACGAAGGAAGATTATTACTATTAATAATCAATCAAATGCATTATCGGTGCTTTACAATTTTTTTTTTTTTGTTAATGTATAGTCAGCCGTATTTAAAAAATTACAAGAATACTATACGTCATTTAAAGTGTCTGGATTGAATTTGTTTCTAATAAATATTCATTATATTTTCTTTTTCATTCGTATCTAGCAAGTTTATTTGAGGATACATTTATTGAAGTTTCTTCTGTTATCTGTGATTTTAATTATATATTTAATTCCTTGACGAATCTATCTAGGTTTCAAAAAAAATATCAAAAAAGACAAAGACGCAAAAATTTTTAAACACATAAACACATTTATGTTCATACTGGGCGAGAAATATATACGATATTACAAATTATAAGTTAAATATTTTTTTTGAATTTAGTATTATGTAAATGTAAATTATGGTATAATCTTTAAATTAACACACGGAATGTTCAGTACATGAAACATCCTGTCTAGCTGACATATTTTTTTTCTTTCAAATTCGTTTAAGAAAATTTTCGATCTTCAAAACACTGAACTGATTATCTCAATTTCGTAAAAATTGTAATAGAGACAGTAAAAAGGAAGCTTTCAAACCTTACATTTGTTTCAATATTCCCGATAAATGCACTGCGGGAAAATTATTTTTAAATCTTCTGCATATAAATAGGCAAAGACATGTTAGTTCAGTAACTTTTTCTCAACTGTTTATTAACCGGTTTTCTTTTCTTTTTTTTTTTTTTCTGTTTAGTAGCTATTGATGATCTTTAGTGTTATCAGTAAAAAAAATTTGGAAACAGTTGTTTTTTTTTTCTTATTTAAATAAAAAATTAATATAAGAAATGAAAAAAGAAATCCCTGCAGCCAGTAATATATTAATTTTTTTTTTTTTTTGTTTAAAATTGCGATTTGTCTAATGTAGCCAATAAGCAATTGGAATGGAGGTTATGACATGATGGGAGATGCCATTCAACAATAACACTCCACGTTGCTTTACCAGTCAATCAAACCGATGGGGATGATCTAGGGGCGTATAACGATTTAGTCTATGATTGTCGTTGCCTGAGTCTAATAAATATTTTTATTAGGTAATGGTGAAGTTATTTTATGTTGACGGGTCTTATTTGTTTGTTGTTTTTAATTTTAGTTGTTTTTATATATCGCTATGAAGATGCATACAATTATCCGAAACTAGTCACTGTTTTTATTTTATTAAATAAATAATAATAGCATTGTGTATTAAAGTGTGTTATATTTATTTTAAAAGTTCATAAAATATCACGTTAGTATGGAAGAAAATCACATTATATCTGTTCTTATTGAAATGTTTTACTTTTTCTTAATAATCATCATTATTGGCTTTGTTACAGTGTATTAAACCTTAAGGTGTCATTTAATATCAGTAAATGAGGGGTTTTAAATTGTTATTTAGGGTTATTTTATTGAATTTATTTTTTATTCAATTATAATGGTACTGAACTATTTTGTATTGTACGTACATATGAAAGTATATGTTCTTAGTTATAAAATGAACAAATGTATAAGGGTGAAAAAAAAATTTTGGAAATATGCAAATTCATATATATTTTTCTCGAATTTTTAATGATAATTATGGTCGAATTTCGAACATTAGTATTTATAAACACGTGACTGAAATGGCAAACTGCAAATATATGTGATGCATCTACTGTGAAATGATTGCAAAATGATTTAATCAATTCAGTATAACACTCCTATTGAATAGCATGGACTCATCAAATTAAACGACCAATTACGATCACGGTTATTTATAATCTTTTTTTACTTCCCACAAATTGGGCACAAGTAAAAATACATAAATTGGCACATTCCCCGTTTTCAGAATTAATTTAAAAGTATAAATTACTTAGTAATTATATATGTTTCATTAACCTTAGTGTGGTGAACATTGATGTTCCAAGTCCGGGTAAAAACAGTCAGTAAAAATTTTTATACATATAATTGAAAGTTTTTAGGATATTTATTAATTAATAAACTGACGTTCGCAAAATTAAAAATGCAGTATCGCGATATTTTTTTTTTATTTTCTAGCTACTAATACTTCATTAGTAACCTACATGTTTATGTCAAGTGTAGGAGTGATCACACTTTTTTACAATCTTTTTATACCTCCTAGGGGGTCGTATCGTTATGGCCCTTCGTTTAAACCTAATCGACTGACCCTGATCGATTAGCTTTAGAAAAAATTATTTAAAAAAACTTCATACGAAGTAATTGTTTTTAATTTAGTAATATGTAAATTGAAATTACGGTAATTCATACTTATCATATTAAATAAATCCTTGACGGTTGATATATCATACTCAACTGCTTTACTGTATTTGCGATAAAAATTATATTTTATTCTTTTTCATTTTTTTAATTTTTTTCTAGATATAGTCACCTGAAAAATAAATATTTCAAAGCTATATATTTAATCTTGCACGTTATGTGAAACGGATTAATTACTTGGAATCTGTTATTCTTATTAGTGTGGAATATGACCTACATAAAACAGAATTCACTTTTAAACCATGCAAAAACATCAATAAAGCAAAATTAACATAATAAAGTAACAAAAATTTTCCGATTTTTAAACAACTATTTGACATTGTTAAAAGTATTCATTTGTTTTATAACCGTTATATGTAATTATTTTAGAAAATAAGTGAATATTGATCGCCAGTGAGTATTCCGAAAAAATAAAACAGCACTAAAAGTTATATACGGAAAGGAATTTTATGGATATATTGTAATCTACTCATGTTTCTTAAACGGGCGTCAATTTTTTTTTTTGTTGGTCCGGTTCTCACCATGGGATTCGCTGCCAGTGATCGAAAAGGTAAAATATTTTACAATATGCGAATCCATAGGAATAAAAGAAAAAGCAAAAGTGATAAAATCGTCATGGAAAAAAACGTATCTTTTTCTTGGAATTGACTATAGTTATATTGTAAAACAATTATTATTTCGGCGGAAAAAGAATTACTAGAATATTTTTCGAATAGATTATTCTTAATAATGACCGTAGTACGGAAAATTAATGAATGAAACTGTTTTCTCTAAATAATTGTAGTGTTTTAGTTTGTTTATTTTATCAAATCCCGAACAGTTTCATAAGAGAGATGAAGTTTATTTACCTGCACTGTTCATAGCCCGTACGATTGGCTATTCGGTTTTAAATTTCTAAGAAAATGGTTAATTTTTCTAGGAGAAGAACATAACAAAATATGCAATGAATGCGTGTAAAACATGCCATTATTATTATTTTTACTTTTCTGTTTCGAAAAAAAAAAAAAAACGCCGCAAAGGATGTCGACGCATAATGGTTTCTGTCTTTCGTCTATGAACGTGATATAGTATCAACAAAGTAAAGAAAACAGTTTCATTGTTAAAAGTAATCGATTCATAAGAATATCCTGTTCGTAGGTAGTTCATTGAAAAGATGCTCTTTTTTTAAATTTTTTGCGGAAACGTTACTTATTATAATAACACACAAAACCTAAATTGTAAGAAAAGAGGTGGAATAGGTTTCTTAGAAGTTTTTATACTTTGCTTTTGATAGATGTAAAGAAACATCATTCCACTGTTTAAATCAAAAATCTGTAGACGGGACGGCTTTCTAATTTCAATTTTTTAAGAAAATCATAGAAACGATATGATAGCTTGTATTTTTTTAAATACGGCTAACTATACATTAACAAAAAAAAAATGAAAAAAACCTATAATGCTGATTATTAATATTAATCATCTTCGTTCGTTTCGTATCACTATAGCTAACAGAACTCTTAAAAAAGTCTGTTTATCTGCAGTTCACGCTGAAGTCGCTGTTTCAAAAAAATAGAAAATATTTTTAAAATGTGAATAACCCAATAAATGATGTAAAATATGTGTTTTGTGATTATATACGTATATGAATGCATATATAACACGCTATACGCGCGGAAAAACTAAATCGTTAACGAAGAACGGTATTTCTTGAACGGAATTTCTGATAGCAGTATTTGGTAACTCGTGTTTCTCACTAACACAGATGATTAAGTTTAACGAATGATCCCTAAAAATCACCGCAGGTAGTCTGTAAAAAGGCCGGAGTTCGCCTGCCCCCGAATGAGCGGGCCACCATGGTATAGCCTCTTCTTAAATTTCATATTAGACGGCTCGCTGTTCATTCGCTATTCTTCGCCATTTTTCTTGGTCTTGGGTAATTCTGGTCCAGGTGACTCCCCCCGTCTTATCTGAATTCGTAATCCCACTTCAAGTGCGGTCGTTTCCGTTTTTTTTTTTTTTACTCCTCGTGAATATCAATGTAAAATTCTTGTTGTCCATCATTGACCTATTCTTCTCGCCGCGTGGCTAGCCCATTGCTATTTTATTTGATTAATCCTTTCTATTATATATGTCACCCTCGTTTTATTACAAATCCATTTTATCGTTTTCCGGACTTTTTTCGTAATTGATAGTCTGTGGTTATAATTATTGGTTAGTGTCTATGTTTCACAGCCGTATGTCATCACTGGAAAAATACATTGATCGAACGCTTAACGATATCCGTTCTATTTTTAAGGTTTTTGTAAATTGGACCATATCATGTCGCTATCGTATACGAAAGCACTTTTTTTTCTTTTTTGTTTAGCCTGCTAATAAGCCCCTTGGCCAAAAAGCACTTTGGCATTCACTAATCACTAAAGTTAGATAATCTAGTATTGCAAACTTTATAGTGCAGAATATGTGCCTTATATTAGCGAGGAATTTTTGAAGCAACTTCCTAAAAACTACAGCAAATCGTTAAATGTTACAATTCTTTTTTTACACCAGCTTTATAAAATGCGCACCTTAAAGAAGTCGCATTTTGAACTCTCGTAAACTTTTGATTGGATTTCAAAAAAAAAAAAAAAAAAAAACCTGGAACTACTGCAGATAGTTTAAATTTAGTATGCAGTTTATTTTTAAAACGTAGATCCTTATTGTGGGCTTTTTTTTTTTTTGTTGTTGTTTCAAAATAGTAAATACGAGTAGAACTGATCAAAATTGGTTTAAATAAAAACTTTTGATTGTTTGTAACATCGAAACCGGGTGGTATTAATGTACTGTAAAAACAAAGAAGGCTACACAATTACATGATTACAACATGCATTATAATTCACACCGCGAATATAAAATTCATTTGACTCCGAAACGTGGTCATTTTTAATAATTTAAAAATGTTTCTATGATTTATATATGTCACCATTTTCTTAACTTTTAAACCACAAAAAAGAGAAATTCTCGCGCGATAAAATAAATAATTTTGAGAACCGGTGTAAAATTTGTTCATTTATAAAAAATAAAGATATATAGTTTCCGGGGGGAACTTATCTAAGCAAAATCTCTGGGGTACGTTAACGCTAATTCTTTGTCTGCCTACAAAAATCTTAAACACTTTTTATTCTGGTATGTTTTTTTGTAACTTTTTTGTCGTTTTTTTCCCCATAAAAATATAAAGAATTTTTTTTGGAGAAATTTACATTGCAGTTTACTCAAAATTAACCCTAAGTGACCGTGATGACGTCGGTAAAAGTAAAAAGGAAGATCTAGATTAAAAAAAAAAAAAAAAAAAAAAAGAATACAGGTCAAAAAGACGACAAATGGCTACAGTTTAATAACATTTGCAGAATCCGTGAGGAACTCGCAAAAGGAATATTCCCAGGCTATTTTGCTTTCTTCAAAATAGTAAAAAAATAAAAAAAAAAATACAACACTTTGAGTTGTTGTGTAGGTGTGTTTTTTTATAATCGACACTTACCGAAATATACTGTTTTGTTTTCCCGTTACGACAAAGACATCCTTTTTGCTGCAATGAAACTAACGGTCAGCATTTATACCAACAAAACGGTGTTCATTGTTCGTCTTTTAAACCATTTTAACAAGTTTTTATTAACTGCTTTCGTTCTTGTCCGTTCCGGTAGAATTTTCCAATCGATTTTAATATAACTTCCGGTGACCACAGACTTGAAACTTCGGACATATCTCAGAACCGAATGACAATGCATTATTGTATAAATATTATATTTATATATTAATATTTATTAATAATATATTGATATCAATCAAAGTAACGTCACCACCGCGAGCTTAACTAAGGCGGGCCTTTTACCGAATTCCCTTTTGTGTGGATCTTCGTATACGAAAGTACGGTCTCCTTTACTTTAAAACAGTTCTGCCCTCCCTACACTGCTACATGACTTCACTCATTCCTTCTCTTTTACAATATTTTACATACCACGTGTGCACGGACATGTTCTCTCACTCCTTCTCACTCTCTTTCTCACTCTGTATCTTAGACTCTCTCCACTATAGACGTAAGCACAAGCAATAAGATCGTATCGGTAAGCCACACACATGCGCGTTTAGTGAATGTATTTGTCACACCGACATTGTCTTACTGCCTGTGCTGCTGTTACGTCATTTTTCCGAATGGAATGCTTGTGAAGGGGGCCAAGCACGTAGTCGACGAAATGAGAAATTCCACACACATATATAATACTTAAAATCAGAAAATAATCATTTAAATTAAAAATTCTTTTTAAAAAAACACGTTTTTAAAATGAACTAAAAAGTATAAAATAATTTTTCCTAGCTCTATTCAGAACACCATACAGATTGTCTTGTGGAATTACTGATTGTAAAATTTAAAAGCTATAAAAAAACATCGTGTAAGATTTATAAAACGAAAAACGTGGAGCGCGTGTAGTAGTAACGATAGCTGTCGCTGGGAAAAATTTACAGACAACAGTTCATATCATTTGCAACAAAAATTTTGACACTCAGGTGAACTACAATATTCGTGCATCAATTATATCGATTGCTTGCATTACACGTTTTTCGTTTTTTAAGACATTCTCTATGATGTTTTAACTCTGAATGGGACTAGGAAAAATTTTTCTATGTTTTTTAATCCATTATTTTCAAAAAACGTGTTTTTTTGTTGTTTTTTTTAAATTGTTATTTAAATAATTGTTTCATTCTAACATTTCCGCAGTGTGTACACAAGTTAGTGCAGTGATTCTCAACCACTGTGCCGCGGCACTTTGTGTGTCGCTAAATTTTAGAAATGTATACGGTAAAAATTATAATGCTTTTTTTAATTACGAGTAAAGTTTAAATTAAAGAAAAGTACTTCTATATATGAATATGTTAAAATTATTAAATAATATAATTTAAAAAAAAAACATTTCATCATTTTCTCCGCTCCACGGAAAAACATTGAAGCTGGATATGTTTTTGGGCTCTATGCTTCATCGAAAGAAAATGGCCATATTGATAAAAATAATGAAAACATGAGTTAAGAAATGTACATAAACCTGTCCTGCTATTTCCTTCGATCTCTTCATGGTGGCATAAAGAAAGCAAAGACTTATTATCAAAAAGTTTGGACCAATTGTTGCAAGACTCAAATAAAATATGGCAAGCAGAAAAAGATGGTTTATCTAAATTCATTGGGTACATTGAACGTTCAATCATTACGCACTCACTCAGAAGACCTCACTACAGATTTTGTGCTGCCAAACTGCGAGATAATGGCTTTATGCGAAACCTGGATAGACGATGATCAACCTTGTGAATTGCCTGGATTCCGGAATGTTTCTCAATTCAAAAGGAATACAGTACGAGCCGGTGGAGTTGGCATCTTTGAGAATGAAAATGCTAATGTACTCGCATCCGCTGAACGTGAATTGTATAAATTTGATCAAGAAAAAAAGAAAGTAAAGCGAATTGCTACTGCTCATGACGGCATTGGTGATATTTGTGCGATCGAAACAACGATTAATGATCGAGTTATTTTGGTTTCAGTATGTATTTTATTATTGAATAGAAATGGACAATAATGGCTTATGATAGCTAAAGTAGGAAATATAATGCTTAGTTTCTATATTGATCTAGTAGACAGCATTAAGACATGTACCATTCCTTGTAGTTGAGAGCTGCGGATCATTATTAATACATAAATCAAATTCTTTTAACATAAAATTTTGAAATTCAATTCCATCAGTGCTCGCTAAATCCATATTCAAATCTCCACATAGTAGGTATATCGTACAGTTTAAGATCTTCCAAATACTCGAATACTCCTTTCAATTTGGGACTATATGCTAGTAAATTTAACGTGAAGAACTGATCAACTTTCCGTATGGGAGTACCTGGTGTTATGTATATTGAAACCAAAATAACTCGTTGATCGTTAATCGTTGTTTCGATCGCACAAATGTCACCAATGCCGTCATGAGCAGTAGCAATTCGCTTTACTTTCTTTTCTTCTTGATCAAATTTATACAATTCGTGTTCAGCGGATGCGAGTACATTAGCATTTTCATTCTCAAAGATGCCAACTCCACCGGCTCGTACTGTATTCCTTTTGAATTGAGAAACATTCCGGAATCCAGGCAATTCACAAGGTTGATCATCGTCTATCCAGGTTTCGCATAAAGCCATTATCTCGCAGTTTGGCAGCACAAAATCTGTAGTGAGGTCTTCTGAGTGAGCGCGTAATGATTGAACGTTCAATGTACCCAATGAATTTAGATAAACCATCTTTTTCTGCTTGCCATATTTTATTTGAGTCTTGCAACAATTGATCCAAACTTTTTGATAATAAGTCTTTGCTTTCTTCATGCCACCATGAAGAGATCAAAGGAAATAGCAGGACTGGTTTATGTACATTTCTTAACTCGGACAGAACAGTAAGCTGCGCATTTGGTGAGTTGAAATTTGAATTGACAATTAAGCCACGTAGATTCGAAACCAGAAATAACGATTGCGGTAATGTATATTTGTAATGTACATAAAAGTCAAGTTCATTGCACCTTTTCAACAGCGAGACGACATTTTTCTTGAATTCATTTAATGCATTAATTCCTACTGACTGCAAATACGAATGAAATTCTTTGAGCTTCTGTTGACTAAACGCATTCAGTTCTGGCTTCTTACAGAGTCCTATGTTCCTATATGTACTAGGACATAGTCTCTTATTGTCTTCCACATGTTCCTTAGAACATTTACGTTTGTTGTTGCTTTCCATGTCTTCTGGATCAATAATGACTAGGAGGAGATGTCAGGTCGGTTAAATGTATTCATACATTGCTAAGAAAAACAAAAATAGTGTTTCGCGATTCGCTTCTGGCGTGCCATGGCGTAGACATCCACTGTATCCATGTTGTAACTATAATATTTAAGTCCTATATTAGGCTAGCTATGCTAGGCTAACGCCTTCGATGATGACGTCATCTTGGGAGACCGTAACAAAAAAAGTAACGCAAATTTTCGCATGACCCCCAGCCCAAAAACATATCCGAGTTAAAAAGAAAATGTACAAATTATTTTAACAGGAGTAGGCATTTAAATCCATAAAAAAAAAAATTGAATTGTTTTGTAACGCGTTCTTTCTTAGAATCATAAACTGATTTTTATGGCTCAAGTCGGTTCACACTTGTCGGGCTGCTCGTCCTTCGGAAGCGTTTTCATACGAAGACAAATTAAACTCAACAGATAAACTAGTGGGATTCCAAAAACAAATAACTTTATGTGAGAATAAAACTCAGGAAGGCAATTTAGAAAAGTTTGAGTCAGTCCCAAAAGATTTTAATGAAACCAGTCATAAAATTGTTATTGACCATTTGACAACGTTAGAGGAGAGAATTATTCATTGTTTCCCAAATTTAGATATAAAAAAGTTTGATTGGGTTCGTAATCCATTTGTGATAACGAATACTTATGTATTTGAATTGACTTTGAACGAAGAGGAAGAACTAATTTCGCTTTCTGATAATCGAGATTTAATTTTAAAATATTCGGAAGAATCAATTAATTCATTTTTGATTAACATTAGATGCGATTATCCCATGATAGCCAAAAAAAGCTTTAAAAATATTATTACAATTTCCTACATTTTATTCGTGTAAATTCGGATTTTCAGTATTAACTAACATAAAAACGAAAAAAAAAAAATCGAGACTATTAAATGTAGAAGACGATATAAGAGTAGCATTGTAATTTTTACGACCAAATACGAGGGTGGTTCAAATATAAACCGGAATTTCGTCATACAAATTTTTATTTTATACTTACAGTGCTCATATTTTTTACAATTTTTCGAGATAACCCCCCTCGCACGCTACGCACTTTTTCCACCTCTCCGGAAATTTTTTTATTCCTTTTTCGTAAAAATCTTGCGGCTTGTCACATAGCCATTTGCGCACGAACGATTCCACCTCATCGTTGCTGTCGAAACATTGTCCACCAAGTGCTTCTTTCAACGGGCCAAACAAATAATAATCACAAGGCGACAAATCTGGACTGTAAGGAGGATGTTCAAGTGTTTCGCAGCCGAATTCGGCCGATGTCTCCATCGTGAGCCGAGCGGTATGTGGCCTGGCGTTGTCTTGAAGCAGTATCGCACTACGGATCGGAATTTCGCGCCTTTTTGTTCGATAGGCCGGTTTGACTGTGTTTTTTAGGAGGTTACTGTAATACTGCGCCGTCACAGTACGTTGTTCAGTTAGGAAATCGACTGCGATCACTCCCTTCTTGTCCCAAAACACGGTACACAACACCTTCCCAGCTGACTGTGTAACCTTCGCTTTGACTGGCGCTCCCTCTTTTTTCTTCCGCCACTCCATAGACGAGCGTTTACTTTCCGGCGTATAGTAGTGTACCACCCAAGTTTCCTCCGTGGTGAATATTCGCCGCAGTAAATTCTCTCCTTCCTCTTCAAAACGCTGCAGGAGACGCGTACAAACTTCCCAACGAGTGAATTTCTGTTCAAAATTCAGAAGTCTTGGCACCCATCTGGCTGCAATTTTGCGTTAACCTAGCCGATCATGAATTATTGTCTCAATGCTACCTATGCTGATGCCCAATTCGTCGGTCATATCGCGTACACGGACGCGTCGGTCAGCCAAAATGAGTTGTTCGATGGCTTTGACGTGTTCATCTGTAATGCTGGTTTTTGGGCGCCGCGCATGTGCTATGTTTGACACCACTTCACGTCCTTTTCGAAACGCGGAACACCACTCGTACACTTGAGTTTTGGAGAGACACTCATCGCCGAACTGTTCGCGTAATTTTCGGTAAATTTCCACGGATTTTACGTCGTCTTTGACTAAAAAACGAATAATGATGTGTTGCGCAACAGACACTGGTACTTCTTTTTCACTCATGGCTCTAACTACACTAAAAAGTGACGTTACGCGGTTCTAATTGCTCTACATAACAAACCGGTCTAACTGCCAGTGCAACCACATTTTCCACAATAAATTTTTCGCGCGTTTATTTAAAAATTCCGGTTTATATTTGAACTACCCTCGTATAAATGAAATTATCAAAAAACATCAAGCTCAAATTTCTCATTAAAAGTATTCTTATTATTAACTTGTAATTAATGCCTTAGTAAACGTACTGTTGTTTTTGTACCGTGTATTATTTTATTTTACATTCAAAATTATTATCATAAACTATTTTACATAGTGTATTATAGGTAAGTAAACAACTTTTGAACTTATCTTTTTCTTTGTGTGCGCCAAATTTTTAAATCGTTAAAAGTGTGCCGCAACAAAAAAAGAAGGTAGAGAATCACTTGGTTAGTGCATGTCTTTTACTAGAAAATGAAAAATGAATTAAAAAGTTTTAAAAAAGATCAAAATCTAGGTAAAGAACTAAAACTACCGAGAGATGATTGATTAGATTTTCGAAAAAAGCTTGCACAATTCTGAAAGGCTGCTTTGTTTTTCAGAAAATTCTAATTCTATTCACATTTTATTATTTATGTACGCATCGTTTTTATACCATCTCTGGCAAAAAAAGGAACATAGTCATCGTTTGTATATGTTTTTTTGTCGTTTCTTTTAATGACTATCATTTTTCGCGAAGGTAATATACAAACTCGTTGTATCGATTAAATGTAACGTTTTTATACAAACCAAAGTGCTCCGTTAATCCGACGATAAAATCGTGAATTACGACAGGATTCCCTTTTTTTTTTCTTTTCTGGCATGTCAACAGAAGACCTTCACCCAGCAGCAACAAGAAAAGAGAAGATCAGTTAAATACTGATTCGGGCAGAAATAGCCAGAATGAAGGAACCAAGCACCAGGATAGTGGGAAAGAAAATGACAAAATGTATAAGGTGCAATCTTAAAATTAGAATAAAGAATAGCACATTTAGAACCTTTTTTCTCCTATATTAGTTTTAAATTTCGGATTGCAATTAATCACGGAATTCCCTGTCTCCATCACAAAATTAATGCGACACTAATTTGTTCGCGAGAACAACGCTGTCGGTCACAAGCTTAAAAAATATCAACTTCAACTAAAAGAAAAAATATAAATTATTCGTTTTTTTTTTTCATTGAATTACCGTTTTTAACTACTAAGGTTATCACGGTGAGAGCTGCCTAGGCTACTTAAAGACCATCCAATAGTCCGCCATCCTGAATGTACTCTTCAAAGTGTTGTTATACGATTATTTGTTGTTTAATGTTTTTACTAACGATATGAAAGTGCTTGGACGGGCTGTATTAAAACCGCGGCATTCAATTATGATATGTTGTACTGAAGAATATTTTAATTCTGCATAATATAATCACGTGCTTAATGGAGAGTTATTCTTTGCAGTATGTATTCATGATTGTCCGAGAATCTGTAATAACCAGTATCTTTTTCTGCTGAGCTTTAGCACTGTAGTACTTCTGGAAACAACAGAATTGCAAATATTTCTACATCCAGTGCCGAACAAGCATCATTTAAACGGACCCCTACTCTAGTACACCATCAGTTTCGTAAGTGCACCCTGTTGGTGAAAATTGACCTGTACACCCCTTAGATCCGTCTGTATACGCCTTTGTGAAATCTTCATATCTGTTAATCACCTCAATTGCCTTCTGTTTGAGATCCTCTGCAGGTGTTTGTGAGTTATTATACTCTAATAGCGATACATTTATATTTACTGGGTACTCATGGCGGGAGCAGTGTTAACCTATTAGCTTCCGCCAGGCACGGAAGGAAACAATTATATTTACATAGCATTTTGTTTACTTTTGGGAGTACATCGTTGGAGAAAACAGGTTTAAAGAGGCGAATAATTTTGTTTTCTACCGATTACTTTAATAAACTACGATAACTATGTAACGAACGACTGTATTTTAGGGGTAATGTCATCGTTAATGAACACGAACTGGATGAAGGTGAAGTACGGTGTGCTCCTAGGATACTGCGAAGCACGGAGTTTTGTGTTGGATCAAATATCTTTAATACGGATTTCTTTGCTGATGAGTACACCTGACTTGCATAATTTATTTTACCGAGTATTAATGTTTTGTATATGTTTAGTAGTAGTTTTGGATGGATATTGAAATTGCAGTTAGATAAACATTTCATTATATACATATATATATATATATATAAGAAATGATAGTATTTTGACTTTAGGTTAGTTACATGGTATCTCCATGTCAATGAGGGATCTAACGACACACCCAAGACGGTTGCTGATGATTTAAACTTGAGTTGCGATTCTTTTGGGAATAGTTGTATTTGGTTTTGAGGTTGGCGTTTTCGTATAGATTTTTGATTGGAAAACACTAATTCGTTGTTCTCAAACCATTTATTTAATTTATTAATTGTTGTTTGTAATAAGGATTTAGCTATAGAACCGTTGTTATTAAAGATTTATATAATAAATCTTTAATCGTGTGTAATATTATTTGGTTTTTTATTTTAAAATGCGCTTTAAAAGACGATTTTGAATAAAAAAGATTCAAAACGTAATTTAAAATATGAAAAGTTCGATACTAGATAGAGAGAGAAAACTATTTTACATTTGACTCGGTATTACCACTCCATTTGCAAGTATTCGCAATCGACCAAACTACTTAGCGTAACAGATCTGCCGATAAGTATTCGTCCAAATTTATTCATCTTTAAAATGGAATTTGTTCTCGTCCTCTTCTCTCTTTTCCTTCCTCTTTCTTATATACGCTTTTCTTCGTCTTATTTCAGGTCTACAATCTCCACTAACCACCCTGATCTATCTGTCGAACTGATTTTTGTGCAAGCCAGTTGCTTTCATTAATGTGACAGTACCTCATTAAATTACCTTTCCTAATCAATCACCAGCTCTACTATTATTAATAATAATATTATTATTATTATTATTGTTATTATTATTAAATTAGATTTACGTGCCATGTGCAGCAACCATGGCTAGAGGCACGGGGGGGGAGAAGATTTAGATTAGTGAGTAGAGTCCGGACGTATGAAGGAAAAGAATTAAGTTGGACAGTGGAGTGGAGAAGGATGCGGGGAAGAGAACATTTCCAATTTTACAACTTTATTGCGTATTCCGCCGACCACATATTTCTGTTTGCGCAGTTCTAAAAAAAATCTATTTTCGACCTTCTTCTTTCGATTTTTGAAATACCGGAAAATATTATCCAATTCAGTACTACATAGAAACTTCATTTTGCTGCGTATGTTATTGTTTTGACTGTGCGTTATTTTAACAGTAGAAAGTTTCAATATAAAAAACGCTCCCGTTTGCCTCGAACCAATTCTTCACATCGTCTCCTTTTAGGTTTAGTTTAAACTATAATAATATATGCTACTTTTTTCAGTTCTTTTTCGCTCTGGTGAACACGAATACCTCATTACTTTAATCTTTTATCTGTTACCTATTTCTTTATAGAATCTCTGTTCTACTACTATTACGGCATTTTTATTATTCTCCCCGGTAGATTTTTAGAAATGATGGTATATTTCGAATTTTTTAGATATTTCGATTTTCTGAAAATCGATTATAGTCGCTACCTTAAATCATTTTCAATGGTAAAACGAGCAGTAACAGTCGTAACCCAATAAATAAAAAAAGGAAAAAAAATAGAGCGAGTAGGCTATTATTATTCGTTTTTGTGTAATATGATTTTAGTCGTATATTTTTAATCGTCCTCCTTAAGTGCCATAAAAATATACCGATACAAAAATGTAATAAGTGAATTATTTTGCAGCGCTTTTCGTCGACTGTCTTGGCTTGGCTGCACCGGACGAGGATACGAAAGCCTTGATTTACGGTTACGGGGCTTTAAAATTTTTAACGATGAATTCACAACTTTTAAATCAAGCACTGGACCGCGGCATCCTTCAACTTATGGCCTTACACTTGAAAATTATTAATGCAGCGGTAAGGTTAGAGTAATTCTCGGTAATAAAGACACGCGTTTATATCGAAATCATTACCGTTTAACCACTCTTTCGCGGATACGTTTTTATAAAACCTCATTTTTTTTTAATGTTTTTATTGCTATATTTTTGTTTTTTTTTCAAACACGCCTTTTAAAAAATCATTAGAAAACGAAACCGCACTACGTCCAAAAATATTTGAACATATTACTTTTACCGCATGGATCGGATCAAGGTAAAGCATATTTCGGTAACTCCACTGCCACCACTTCGTGATGTATAATCATCCGTTCTCGATTACAATATTTTGTCCGACTATGTTTCAAAGTTCCATTTCCTTAGACGAATTAATCCTTTTCATCTTAGTTAATCTTATCTTCTATGTACACCTATGAAGCTCGTAAATCAGCTACTAAAAAATTAAACAAAAATATGTTCTTTCTTTTTTTGTTGTTGGTAGGAAAAAAAATTATCATTTTCAATAACATTCACAGTACTTTTTTTTCCTACTTTTGACCCTCAGTCGTCGATGATTACATGTGTTCGTGTCGTCTTACGCTCCGTACAACTTGTCACCCCATCTTTCGTATAACGGAGATGATTTTTTTTTTTTTTTTTATTCGAATAATTTTCTATATTAACTTTCATGTACACGCATATAAAGATTTGGCTGGCTTTTAAACATTACTGTATAGAACATTAGATCTTCATTTCAAACCCAAAAATTATGTAATTTCCTTTTACGTACGAGAAATGTGCGCAAATCACTATATTATGCGTTTTTTTAAACGGTACAATAGTTTGCAAAAAAATAAAATAAAACATCTTTCGAGTTTTTTAATATTTTTTCAGCCGATTACTTTTAAATGTTAGATTCGTTTGTAGGGGTTTTTAAAAATTCAGCAGAAAATAAAACCTCTCTGCCTTTTCATTTAATTCGCCAAATTTAAACATTTATAGCCGGTAGCGTAGCCCGAAGAATTTCACGTGGGTCATTAAAACCACTTCCAGAATGTTGTAGAGAGATTCCGTAAAAAGCTAGAATAGCAGAAAAAAAAGGAATACATAACCATCAGAAATTTCTCAAATAGAACTATTGTAGCTGCTAATACTGATGGTAGCAACGAATGAATGGAAAAAATTGTAAAAATTAATTAAAACAGCGATGTGGGCGGAAAATTTAAAACTTTTTTCATTTGTAACTATCTTCCGGGTCGAGGAATTTGCAAAAAGTATTTTCCTCCTTAAAGTCTGGCAACAGTACCTTAAGGCAAACGATTCCTATTAAATGTCTTTCTTTACCGTTCTGTTCTAAATCTGTTTCTCAACATGTCGGCAGAGCTAAATTCTCCTATGCTTTAGGTACTCTATTTCCTACACGCATCACTATCTATACAGAAGGTTTCAAAGAGCCAAGTGGAGTTGGTTCTACCTTTTTTTATCCTGTCTTGAATTATTCTGCTGAATCTTTTAAGCTTCCCTCCTTTTGTTAAATTTTCTATGCAAAATCTATTGCTATTCTACGCGCTGTTCTCTTTGTTTCCTCATTAATTAGTTTTCCATAAAGTTCTCATAATCTCGGATTCTAAGAGTGCTTTACAGGTCTAACCTTCCTGCCCTGTCTTCCGATTATGTAATACTTCTCATACGCTTTCTTATCCATGATCTTTTCCTCCTCCACTTGATCGAGTTCGATCTTCTGTAGATTCCTGGTCATTTCGGTATTGGGGACAATGAAGGAGTGAATCTTAATATTAAAATGTAAAATTTTTCATAACTCTAACAATCCATTTTATGATTTTTTACGAAGTTTAGTATTTACCGGTTATTTTGTTTTTTCGGGCAGACACTTGAATCAAAGTTGACCGAAATCGAACTGGTACCAGAGAAATCCGAATAGTAAAAAGGGGTCCAAAACGAAAGGAATCTGCTCAGGGTTTAAGACTTGGCATATTATGTAAAGTTAAAATTCCACAATCCGGAGCGCCCTATCAAGCAAAGGCTGCTCACTTTACTTTGATTTTATTCAAGAAAAGGTTTAGCGATTTTGGAAAACAATAGAAATCATTACAAATTTAGCAGAACAAAAACTTACCCGTTGTACGTTGACCGCAGTCCATATGAAATTTCAGACTCATATTCCTCCCAATCTGGGAAAACCGTGAAACGTTTTGCGCAGGATTAAAAAACATTAACGAATTAGATTACAATCAAAATTTAGTAAATAAATGCCTCATTTTTAATTAAGTGATACATAAAAAAAAATAATAATAATTATTATCAAACATAATTAAATTTGTTAAAATGTGACCTCGATAATTTTACTTGAATTGCGAACACTTAAAAGGCCCAATTAATTTACTCGTAGTTCGGTCGATATGGGGAATATGATACGTGATTATTGTTCGTATATAAAGAGATAATGAAATTTTCAGTCTTTTTTCGATTTTTAAAAAATAAAAAAATGGCTTTATCTTTGTTCCCTGGACTTCTGTCTTCTTGCTAGTTATTGTACAACTTTGACTTTAAATAAAATTGAAAACTATGGTTTCCGCACGGGAAGTACCTGCAAGATATATTTAGAAAAAACCAAAAATGTTCTTGCTTATTAAAAAAAATAAGACTATTATTTTAAAAAAGAGTGTATAGTAATTACACGAGAAACCTATCATTTTTTATATCGTCAAATGCTTTAGGTGTTTCTAAGGAAGTAGCTGAAAAATATCTTTATTTGTCCCTTCCAACTGTTTAACTACCGAATAACCGTCTTTTAGTTCAGCTATCTAAATGGGTTTGCAACGGCCTAGCTAACAGTTACCTGTGAAGAACAGATAAAAAATGCACGTACCGGAGATCAATTGGTCCGTCTGTCGATTCAGTTTCCTTTTTCAGAATTAGGGTGCCGTTTATATTCGTTCGAACAGATGCAAGGCGCAGCGATTTGTTTTTCTCAACTACGCTCCCCATTGGCGCACTCAAGGGGGGTGCCACGGGGCCATTGCTCCCCCCAAAAAATCTTTGAAATCTTAATTTCGTTTTGTAATGTTTTGTTTTACTTAATTTTTTTTTTTAAACTTACATATTTACTTTTTACTTATAAGTATAATGTTATATACTTTTAGCTAATTTTTTGAAAATAAAATTCGTATACTTATCTAATTTGTGCTTATTACAAACATAATGTACGTTTCAATTATTATTATTTTTTTTAAAATAAAATTCGTCAGTTTTGTAATTTTTTTAAAAATAATATTCGTTAATTTTGTATTTTTTTTTTATTTTTTTTATTTTAATTTACAAACCACGGAAATAGATAGGTACTTAGTCGAGATACCGAGTTACCACCCCTTAAATCATCTTCTAAATTCTAGCCCCGACCAAAAAAAAATCCTGAGTGCGCCTTTGACGCTCCCGATGGTGTTTTCTATTTGCCGGATGTACCCCACGACCGCTAAAATTTCTCATTAACTCCAACTATTAATTCGTTTTTTCGTATAATTATCTTTAAAGCTATTTTTCGAAATATAAAAAATCTCCAATTAGCAAACTAACAGATTCGTCTTATTATTTTGTTTTTAATGAATTATTAATTTTTTTTTTTTTTTTTTTTTTACGAGTAGCTAATGCCTTTTAGGCTATTACTCGATTTGTGAATTATCTAAATATACTTAGAAATTTTTGTATTAATTATAAAGCCAGTAAGTTCTTGCAGGCAGTTTACATCCGGAATTTGTGTATTCAGCTGATTTCTGCGATGTTGGATGTATTTTTGGCAGGATACCACAATATGATGAACTGTTAGCGGCTCGCGGCACACCTCGCATATAGGCGGCGGCTGATCGTTCAGCAGGTACGAGTGAGTGATGGCAGTGTGGCCCAGGAATATTCTACTGACTGTTGTTTCCAGTCTCGGAGAGCAGGTATTGCCAATACTTGCTGGCCAGGCATCCAGGTTCTTCTTTATATTTCCAAGCATACTTGGGCGAGCTTGGAAGGACTGGTTCCACGAGTTTAAAATACGCTGGATATAATGTTGAGCTATGTCCTCTCCAAGCATTACCGGCAGGGAGGCTTGGTTCTGTCCTCGCGCCGCATGGTGGACATCATTATGGCTTTCTATCCCTCGGTGGCTCGGTATCCAGACAAAGGTAACTGCAGTATTATGTTTGATTAACTCCAAGATGCAGTACCATATGTGGTCTACTATCGTAATAGCAGAGTTTCTTGTTTCGATGTACTGCAACGCCAGAGCTGAGTCGGTCATTATCATGTACTGGTCAGGAGGCCGGCCCGCGATCTGTATCAGACATTGGAGCAAAGTTATCATCTCAGCTGCAAGGACCGACAGCATACTCGGTAGACTGAAAGAGTAGGATCTATTTCCGATGGAAAAAGCACCTCCTACATGACTCGGAGTTTCAGATGCATCTGTGAAACAAATGACTGCGTTGGGCTGCTGTTGAAGAACGTCTTGAAGTCTTCTACGGATCTCCATGTTCGGTTGCGTTTTAACATCTGCTGAGAATAGTTCCCAACGAACTGCGGGTTTAAACTGGTTCCAAGGTGGTACAACTGTAGGAATTTTATTCAGGATACTGCGTATCGTCCCTAGTGGTCTTTGAAGTCCCATTTTTTGTAGCTCTTTTTGTATATGTATGCGGTTTAGGTGTTGTTGATGACTAGCAACCTTCATAACGTATTTAATGGATAGTATTTTCCTCCGGTAGCAAAGTGGAGGGATGCTACTAAGGTATTGGAGGCTCGCTGTTGGAGTGGTTGGGAAAGCTTTTATCGTAAACAGATTAATTAAACTATTAATTAGCAAAATATTTCGAATTAAATGAAAAACGGTTATTAGCTTTCCAATACTTTTTTAAGATCCGATAGTTATCCTAAAAATCTCTTCCACAATAAGAGTTGGCTAAAGCAAGTGGCTAATGAATCTTTTCATTTGCCTGATAACAAGTAATCCCGCCATAATACAGATTTGAAGAAATACTTGAGGTTAGTTTGTTTTTTTTTTTCTATTTATTTTTTTATTTTTTTGAATCCCACCTTTACTTTTTTGATTAGGCACATATATCTAGGAGCGATCTAGAAAGGAATATTGAACCCAGCGAACTTCAACTTGATCGTCGCACACCGTAGCTACTAAGCTGCAACACTATCCGCGGCGCCTCACAAATATTATTAAGTTTGTAATGAGGATCTCTGAAAAACTCTGGTCGGTTTAAGTAACAAATTTTACACACTTGATTATCTGAAATAGAATATAGCATGCTCGACATTTTTCTTTCACTGCAAATAATAATATAAATTAAAGGTTCTAACATCAGCCTAACTATACCTAAATTTTAGAGAAGCGAGAAACGAAACATTTCAGAGCAGACAAACCACATATTGTTCCAGCTTACTGGATGTTTAAGAAATATTGCCGGCGATGAAAGTACCCATGACAGCTTTAGCGATAGCGGAATTTTATCGGCCTTGTGCGAAACCCTTTGTTTATTCGCCGACGATCAAGATTTAATTATTAATATAGCTCGAACTTTGAGGTAAGTAGCATTTGTTATTTTGATTATTCATGAATTTCAATAAGTTACGTAATTAAACCGAAAAATATTAACAAGATAATAATTGGTACGGAAATACATTTTATTTTCATAAATTAATCGATCTTCCACCTTTTTGATAGGTTGACTGGTACGTAAATATTAATAAAAAACTGAGAAACAGTAGTAGATGGAAATTTCCAAGACGTAAAAAGTCTATTACATATCGACACTACTTAATAAAACTTTAATTCACTCAATCGCGTACTATAAGTAAATAAAATCGGTAACATCGGATGTACATGTAAATAATAATAAATGCCAACTGGTTTCGCTTAACTATAATCACGACTAGGTGTATATTGTAAGTACGGCCCCATGATTATCAATGTAGTTAATTCCGAAAGTAGCCATCATTTATTATTATTTATGTGTTTAATATTTTATTTATGTAATTAAAATTTAACACACACCAGTTTTATTATCATGTTGGATATGAAGCAAGAAATTTTGATTCACATTTCTTATTAAAAGATAAAGTACATACATGTAATGGAGTCGTTAAAATTTTTCTTTTACCCTTTCCTCGGTGAAGTCATTTACAGCTTCACGTTCATTTGTAATATTACGAATGACAACCATCTAAATGAGTGATTCTCAACGTGTTTTATTTTCTCAGCCCTTTGGTTGTTGGCGGCCGACATCCCACATCGAGGATAAACCTGTAATTTTGTAGTTATATTTGTTATCAAACTTTTACACAACGTCCTTTTTATTATATTCTTTTCTAAACAAAAACTCCTAATGTACCTATTACAGTACGAAATAAAGCACAATATTACTGTCAATATGAATCTTGAGATTGATAAAAGTTAGCAATTAATGTCTGGTTCAAATTATTATTTTCAGATCTTTTCTGTTAATTTTATTGGTCGGTTAAAAAATAAAACAAGAAAACAAAAAAAGCTCTATCAAAACGGCATCCACCAAATATGATGTTGGAACAAACTGTAAATAATTCAGTTGAACCCGTTCACGAAATTACAAATACTAAGTTATGAAAGTCTAGGTCTGACCCGAAAACCCTACTGTTATTATTTTTAAGCATAACTGAAATTGAACTATCTCATTTTGTAACTTAATATTTTCTTTTTGAAGTATTTATATCAGATCCATCTCTAGCGTAAATAGCCCCAATCACTCTGAAATAATTATTTCTGAAATATCGCAAAATCTGCGTTTTATTTCGTTCTTTTGCTGTTATTTTATATTTTTTCGATTTCAAACAGATATGCTGACTATTATATGTCTGTTCAAAGACAACTAAATACAAGACCTTGTATTAAAACGAAATTTTCTTCTTTTTCCCTTAACCTTCTCCGGTAATCTGTCCGAACTGTTTCAATTTTATTAAATTTCTCCTTTAAATTTGTAAAAAACACAATGTCTTTATCCCAACAACATCACATGATAAAAAATAAATAAAAAAATCTTGAAATTTTTGTGTGAGGAGGATTTTATCATTAATTAAAACAAATTGTATTTTCTCGATGTCTTTGAGATGCTTTTTATAATTATTTTTCACGACTCCCTACTATCGACGTTTATTTTCTGCAGTCCCTTAAAAAATACGATGACGCCCTAAAGGGCCGTATAGATTTGTTTAAGAATACTGATATAAATGAAGTAACATATTTGAACCTTTTTATTAGCGTTGAAGGAAACTTGTTGTTTTCAAGAAACGAATGTTAAAGGAATCAACAGTGCGAATGGTGATGATTTTTTTTTTTTTTTTGTCGAAACAATAAGCGATTTGCGGAAACTACAATACAAACCATTATATCACTGGAAAAGTCAAAACTTTTGTTTTATAGTGTTTTTCCCATATTTTTGTATTTTTAATTTATATTTCTAAGTAACATTTTTTTGGGGATAGTGTTGGGGAAGGGGGATTATATAAATATTTGATAACATATTCAAAAGACTTCCAACGGTGGGAGATCTAATAACTGGTAAAAGTGGGAGGGGCTAGTAAATAAGAAAGTAGGATTTTTTTTAAAGACAATGTAAAATTCTGTAAAATAATTGTAAAAAATTAAATTTTTTGCCTGGAAATTAGAAGTAATTAATTCCAGGTATGACCATCACACCTCAAGTTTTGTCAATAAAATTTTATCTTACATAAAATTTGATCCTTAGCAAAGGGAACCGTAGATCCGTCATTGGTAGATGAGAATGTATAAATAAGTACACGCTCTAATCATTCCAGACTTTGGTTGAACATGTATCCACCTTTATTCTCAAATCGCTTTTCACAGTACCGTCTTATTCAACCAGTTCCTCGTTTCCTGTCTTGGTTTCATTATATTCCTGTCTGCCGTCGTTCCACGGTTTTTTCCTTAATTAGACTCAGTACTCTCTTCTTCTCGCTTTCGATTCGCTTTGTCCCCTTCTCCTTTCTGCTCCCTTCACGCTTCCGAGCCTTCTTGTATTTGTGATTCAAATGGCATCCTTTTCGAATGTTCTGCACTCTCTAATGATTTCTTTACGCCCAACTTTTAGCTTTAGGTCTTCCTACTTCCTTTAACACAGCCTATATCCTTTCCTTCTCATTGCCTTCAGTTATTTCGTTGCTGCTGTGCTTTGTTTTTTCCATTTCTGTCCGCCTGGCTATTTAGTTCTATCTCTTAATTTTTCATGTTGTTAGGTCAAGGCCGCTGGCGCGCCCAGGGTAGGAAAAAAAAATATTATTATTATTATTATTATTATTATCGTATGGTCTGATGCGGAAAGTTGTTTACAGCAGCACGTCTAAATTATGTATCCATGTCAGTGCGGATAGCGACACTTCGTGAATATCATTGAAAGTTCCTTCAAAGCCCGATTTGGGCACCCACGAACTATGTGTTCAATGGTTTGTCGAGAGTATCCGCAATCACAGGTAGCGTCGTTTTTAATTTTCCATCGAGTTAGCGACTCATTACAGCGTCCATTTTCAGTCCGGATGCGATTTAGTTGCACCCATTATCTTCGGGTTAATTCAAAGCCGTTTACCTTATGATCAGGATATGTAATCAATTTCCGTTTATCTGGATTTGAACCGGCCCATTATTCTTGCCACTCCTTTTTATCATTGAAGTTCTCTGCAATAAGGGCATTTACCGTAATGCACACGGGTTTTCTTGACTTTAATCGGGAAGATTCAAACGTATGTCTATTTATAGGGGCCGCTGATCGGCTTTGTACTTGCGCCACTCTTTGATTGTTGCTGTTTTCCTATGGATATCGGGTGGTGCAATATTGCTGAGTACAGGTAGCCACGCAGTAGGCGTAGATTTAACCACTCCTGTGATAAGCCTCATTGTGGTATTCAGCTGTATGTCCAGTGTTCTGATATGGCGTCTGTTGAGCCAAACAGGAGCTCCATATTCCGCAGTTGAGTATACGAGAGCTAAAGCTGCCATTCTGAGCGTTGATGCAGTAGCACTCCAAGAAACACCAGTTAACCTTTGGATGATGTTGTTTCTAGCCTTTAACTTTGCAGCAGCATTTTCTATATGTTTCCGATATGTTAGCTGTCTATCCAAGGTTATTCCAAGATTATTAATAGGTAACTATAGGATATTAAAGGAAGAAAGAAATAGACGATGAGAAAATGAATAAAGATAACAGATAAAATGAAGAATGTCGAAACGGACTTAACAGCCAAACGTATAATTGTTTTTCATTGATTTTCTAAAAAAAAAAATTATTAGTTATTCTCTCCGAAGGATTAGAGTTATATAATCGAGTTATTTCTTTGTATGTTATAGCGTACTGTCGACCAGTGAAAAATGTTGTTTAGTAATAGCGGGCGTAGAAAATTTAAACATTTTATTACGAATCGTAAAGAAATATTACAATAAAGAAGATATAATTATTCGACAATTATATGCTTTGGGAAATGTTTTAGCGACGTGTGAATCAGCACGACTTCGTGTAAGTATCATCTACTAATGATTTTAAAAGTACATATTTTATGTTTGTTCATCAAGGAGTTCTATAATTACAAGAACATTTTCAAAACAAAAAAAAAAACAAAAAAATTTAAAAAAAAGTATATATACGTATATAAAGAATGCAAAAAATAAATAAATAAATAAAATTACTGAGCTTGTAAAAATATCTTTATATTCACAATTGGGGTCTGCAGTATTTTGACTTAACCGATCGGACGCAGTGATATTTGAACCCGACCATTTTGTGTTCCCCTACTTGGATAGCATTTCAGTTTAGTAACGGTCGGAATTTCTATCCGTGCAGAATTAAGCACTAATTTTCATTAATTTCTTCGTAAAAAATAAATAATTTATCGATTACAACTACTTACAATGAACCCTTTTTTTCTTTTCTATACATCGCTTAAAAAATAGTTTTTTTTTTTTTTTTTCAAAAACCTGGCTTAAGAACTCTATTGTCTAAAAAATTCCGTTATAGGTTTTGGTCAGACTCATACCCTTCCTCGTTTTCTAACCAATTTATTATTCAACCGTATCTTCCAGTTAATCCTTGGTTTCATAAATTTCCGTTTCTGCAGCGCTATTTTATCTCCTCTTCATGTCGGTTGCGTTTCAATCATAGCTTGCTAGATCTCGCTATCGATTTTCAGACTCTCCTTACTGTCCGCTACATCCTCCCAATGATATCCACGAATCTAATTCTTATCACATCCTTTTCGAATGTTCCACTCTGACGTCTGAACGTTTCCTTCTCTACTCTCAACTTCTGGGACTTAATAGTCCTGCTCATAGGCGCACTCAGGATTTTTTTTTGGTCGGGGCTAGAATTTAGAAGATGAGTTAGGGGGTGGTAACTCGGTACCTCGACTAAGTACCTATCTATTTCCGTGGTTTGTAAATTAAAATAAAAAAAAAAAAAAAAAAAAAATACAAGCACAAATTAGATAAGTATACGAATTTTATTTTTAAAAAATTAGCTAAAAGTATATAACATTATACTTGTAATATAAGTAAAAAGTAAATATGTATGTTTTTAAAAAAAAATTAAGTAAAACAAAACAGTACAAAACGAAATTAAGATTTCGAAGATTTTTTAGGGGGAGCAATGGCCCCGTGGCACCCCCCTTGGGTGCGCCAATGGTCCTGCTCCTTATAGTGCTGCATCTGTTTTCTCCTTTCCTTCGCTATCTGTTGTCGCTCCCCTTGTTTCCTTCATGGATGCTATAGCTGATCGTATACGAATCTAAATAATTAATTCAGCGATACTTTTCTTTCTTATCGAACATGGGTCAATAATGTTCTTTGTCAGCGAGCCCAAAAAAAAAAGAAAAAAAAAGACATTGCGACAGATACGAACACTATCGAAAATGATTTTATAAAGAATTCATTTGATGCGGATTGATCGCTACATATAGTGTTCATTATTTTTTTTTTTTTTTTTTTTTAAATAAATAAGTTGTGGGTCTCACTGGTCAAGTATGCCCGTGTTTACAACTCTGTAGTATAAGAATGATTAAGTCGTAAGTTCTGTCGGGCCAGTATCCATCTAAGGATATCAATGCATTAACAACCCGGGAAGCACGAAGATCATCTTAATCCCTCAAATAGTATTTCACGATTAAAAGGTTCAATAAAACGGCAACAACATAAATATTACTGTTTGTTTTGTTATTTGATAATCAAAATTTACTATTCGAAAGGATGATTTTATGATTTTCTGTATAGCCTGTCGAGCGAAACAAGTCCGCTCGTAAAACAACCGAAACGAGTTGACGTCACGAAATCAGAGGACCTCACATTAACCTTTAGTCCATCGCGTATTAGATTTAACACTGGCTGTGTTATCACCACGTAGTTCATCTGGATGTAAACAGGTCGGAAAATAAGAGCGGATGAACGTGCAGAGATAGAACAAAAACGAGGTCATTGCTTCCAAGAAGGGTAGGAATAATAGGGGAGGGTGGCAATATGATTTTTTTCGGTAATATTGAAATATGCGTCAAGTTTTTATATGCGTCCTGTTGCTAGTACACTATTTTGAGCAACACTCACGCTCAGTAACGATACTCTAGCGGAGACTTCTTTCGCTTGACAGACTATACATTTTACTCTATTGTTTATTTTTTTACAAAAACATAAAAGTATGTTACCCCGTATCACATAAAGTAAATAGTAAGAAATTCATTCAATTTCTCGTAATATTTTGTTTTTAATTTTTTATATTGTATCATTTTTTATTATTTTTTTTAACTCGCCATAACGAAAAAAAAACAATTTTTTACTGATTGATAAATTAATATTACATTTTTTAAATTTAATCTTCATTTATGCACATCGTGATATATGACGATAATAATGTGTCAAATTTAAATTTACAGCTGTTCAAAAATGTCGACAACTCACTCGGTACGATAAGAGATGTCATGAAATATTACATTGATAGCGATATAAAGAATATTGCATTTGCTCACAAGGCAACCAATAATCGCTCTGTTGATGACGTTTTAGTGAAGGTAATATTTTGACTGTAATGAAATTCTGATGAAATTGTGTATCGATGAAATATTCCAATTTAATTTTTAAAACTAATTTGTATCAAGTTACAATTAATGAAACGTCTTTTTTTTTTTTTTTTTATTTATTTATTTATTTATTTACTCTGCTGTACCTTGCGGTTTTTCAGTCAGAGTTTCTGATTGTTACTGTTATTTGTTGTTAATGTGTTTTGTTTTGTTATTCATTAAATGGTTGACAAAGCTGATCAAATTAAAAAAGTTTTTTTTACGTATTTGGGTTATTGGTTTTTTTATTATTTTCCGTTTTTCTCTTTCGTTTTTAAACTTATTGCATTCGAAAATCGAATGAAAGCAATCGTCTGTTTTCTCTTTACAGTCTGTACAGATGTCTGTATCAGCAATTTTAAATCATTTCATATAGACGCCCCATTATATTTCCATGTCCGGTTAAAAATTGAGTGAAGTTATAATCGGTATAAAAATGTTTCATTTGTAGTCTTTCTTCTAAGTTTGGAACTATTTCCCGTGTTACTTTTCCAGTTTTTGATTTATCACATCTGAGTTGCCAGAGTGTCGTATACTACTTGAATTCATTTTATTGATCTGTTTTCGTAACTTTTTTTTGTCTGAAATTTTTTCTTCTTGTTTGCATGTTTCGATTTGGTTTACAGTTTCTAACTTTAAGTCTACAGGTATTATTATTCCTGCTATGATGTTTGACTGAAGTATATGATATTGTGCGATAACCAGAGATTGTTCCTATTAATATTTTCCTTTGTAATTTTAACAGCTTATTCTCTTGTCTTTTTCTCGTAAAACTGGAAAATATACTGTAGAGCAGTATTCTGTTATTGATCCAAAAATGGCTTTGTAGAGTACTATTCTATCTTTATATTTGAAACCGAACATATTTGAATATAGTGATCTTAATTTGAAATAAATTTTTTTAATCTTGTCTATTATGAATTCGATGTGTTTTCCAAAATTTAAATTTGTGTCTATGATTATTCCCAAGTATTTTATTTCTTTTACTATTTTTATTTTGTCGTCATTTATGCATAAGTGCTGTTCAATGCAATGTACCATTTCTTCCCTGTCTTGTTTTCTACTTATTAGTAGTGCTTGGGTTTTATTTATATTGAATTGTAAGCCTAAGTTTTGAATGTTTTTACTCAATTTTTTTATTGTTAATGAAACGTCTAGGAATACAATAATTTTGATCTAGATGAACAAAATTAAAGAGAAAGAGAAACATTTAATATCTAATACGAACTTAACAAAAACGAATATCTAATGCTCGGAAAATATATCTTTCTAAATAGATTACAATTTATATATTTATAATTCACATAGGGGGAGAGAAAGAGTGTGTGAGAAAATTGTTAGTGGGGAAAAGTATAAATATAATAAGAACTACTACTTTTATTTTATCGTTATTTTTTCTTTTAAATAGATCAAATGCTGTTGTCATTGTTGTTTTAGTAGCCTGTTTTAAATGAAAACTGTTTTTCGTTTTTGTAAAATTTCCACTATTAAAAAATGTTACGAAAAATGTTAAATTATAAACAACGGTACAAATATAAGTTACTCCTGTAATAATAAATAAAAATGGTGGTTTTTGAAAAAAAATTAAAACAGAAACGAATTATTTGTAAAAATGATGTAAACGCAGATATCTTTTTCAATCCCAGCACAGTCGCCGTGTGTCCACATTGAACATTAAATGCATTTTACCGAAATAGTACACCTTTGACGACATGTAAAAACGTGCCTTGACAAACTAAACGTTCGTTGTTTAAATGATTTCCAGAGGGTAATTTTAAATGACTAAGGCGATCTCTCTAATTCGTACTAGAAAATAAACTATTCTAAATAAGCCCATTTTTAACCATTGCTTTACTTCTTAACCGTACACTACATTCAAAATACGCATGGAAGTTTTATCCAAAGATTGAAGTTTATGTGTAGAACGAGATGAAAGGTAATTTATCGTTACGCAATTATCTTTTTACCTATATCAATAACATCGGGATGACGCACACGACAGTAATAACCCTCTGACATTAGAAGAGCTGGCTATTTTTCTATCAAACACATATTTTCAATAAAATATAGAAAGCATTCGGTAAAAATATTACTTTGAACCAAGCTCGAAAAATGAGCTCAGCCAGTAGAGCTTGGAAGACTTGTTTTCATTCAAATCTGAAGTGTGTTAGTTCTTGGAAAAATTACGAACGAAAGTGCGTTGTGGTTAAGAGCACTCATGTTGCCAACCTAGTTCGGTCGAAGTTAGTGGTACTATTTGGCAGTTTCCTTTTTGTCTAAGACGGAGATCGTACTCTGGACAACGGAAAGTTCCGACTACATTATGCATCCAGTTAGCTAGACAGTGTATTTTTCATATACTGTCTCCAATAGTTGAAATAAAAGTGCAATATTATCTGTTTGCTGAATCCATATGCTCTTGAAAAAGTTTGTGTACAGACAAACGATCTTTGTGCTCGTTCGAAAAAAGATCACACCCAACTTACCAGCTTCATTAAATCTGAAAAAAGTATCAATATTATTAAGCACAACTAGCTGAAATTTCATTCGCCAGAAATCACCGAGGTTACAAATGAAAAACTTTTACTTGATTACCAGAAGATAAGAAACCAGCTTAACTTAAAATTTATTTCCTAAAAGTGTTTGTCTTCCCAATTTTGTTTAAACAACTTGGGCTGCTGATAGTAAATTCGTGTTACAAAAATTACTGTTATTTACTGCGAGGTACATTAAAAGTTCTGGAAGCTTTTAAAGTCTTCATCTTCTTTTATTTAACAGCATTAATTGCTCGTTCCACATCGGGAGTAGAACATTTTCATTTTATTTGTGACATATACATATATTTCGGATTGCTCTAAACGATCTAAAAGAAAAATTAGATAATTTATAAAGAAAACCCACAATAAAAAGAAAAAATTTACGTTGGGAATGAGCAGCATAGTGAGTCAAGAAGTAAAGTTGTTCTCAATTTTTTCTCAACGGATTACATAAAATCTTCACATACTTTAAAATATTAATTTTACAATTTTTAAAAGTAAAAAATTTTTCGGTTAATCATGCAGAATCAATGTACTTTCTGCTTTTATACTAGAAAAAGGTCAACTTTTTAAAAATACAAAACAGATTAAATTTCTAATGTCTCCAGTAAAACATGAAATCATATTTAAATAGCGCATTTTTCTCTATTTTTTATAAATTATATGTTTTAAGATTAAAAATGACCTCCTAGGCTGTTTTTGGTGCACAATGATGAGCTAACCCAGATTTATATCCAACTGAATGGTTCATTAAGACCCTTAATGACACAGAACAATTATTTATCCTGCATATTCTTCGAAATATAGGGAAACAATATCGCCACACATTTAAAAGTAATTTTATGAAGTTATTCAGTGCTAAAAATAATTTTTAAATACCAAAAAAAATTATAATTTACGTACGTGTTAGATATTCGGAAAACTTAATACTCACATTACCAAACACTTTTCAAAACAAAACACACGTACGAAGTGTCCCTTATAATCAAAGTTGTCAGTAATTCAGTAAGAAGCAGTTTCACGTGTATTCTATCAGCTGGCGTCATTCTCATCAATTTATTTTATAATCAGCCTATATTTAGACACTTTCGTCTACATACATATATATATATATATTAATGATTATGACATTCTAAGCTCAGAGTACACCACATTTTTTATCCCATGATTATGTCCCCTTAGTTTTTCGTGAAACGATTATGGCCCGTTACTTTTTTGTCCCATGATTATCTCCCACTAATTTAAATAAGATAACAAAAGTTGAATGCTGTGTTACACAATTGCTAAGATTCTTTTTTGTGAAAAAAAAAAAAAAAGCAATAAGAATGACGTAGTTAATTTAAAACGATTTTTTAAAAAGAAGTTTAGAAGAAAAAAGATTGACGAAGAAGAAGGTCGCTTTAAAGAACTAATATTTTTTAAAAATTTCATACATCCATTTTTCTTTTTGTTTTGTTTTTTGGAAAGGACTCCCCTTAATCGCGCATTTTATTATGATCCTCTCTCTCTACGTGTATGTATATATATCTAAACTCGCGTTGTGTGTATAAATATGTATTACCTTTGGTAAAATAAAAAAAATCTGATACAAACCATATGTATACGATTATTTGTAGTTAAAAATTTTTCTGTTTTGCAGATTACAAGCGTCATTGCAAATATGAGTATAGATCCAAAAGTCGGAATCGCACTAATGTGTACAGTACACAATAGTGAGAAGTATAGCAGTAGTCGCGTAAGTATTGTTTTGTTAATGTAAAGCTTACATTTAAATTTAAAAATTAAATAAACTTTAAAAAAAAAGTTTCACTACAAAATAAATAATACACGCCATCTTTTATAAAATAAATTCGACAAACAGACTGTCAAAATAATGAATTAAAATACGATGTACAGTTAGGTTATTGATCGCAAGTCTGTGTCGTAGGCATATGTTACGACAAAAAAGTAGTACTAAACTTTTGTGACTGCTGCTTAATATATTGCATCAATTATATAAGGCAATGAATAGTTATTAACAAAAAGTGTGTGTAAAAGAAAATATCCAATCCCGCTGAATTTCTTGATAATTTTAAGAACGCAATAGCGTACCTTCGTATACATGGTCCGGGAACAGCCTTCTTTTTTTTTTTATTTTCGACTATAGAAATCCCCCTTTAATTAACCCGTTGATTAGATAACTTATCAAATAATATGAATCGTAAAATTAAATGAACGGAATAAAATTCAAACGCTTTTTGATTTCATAATAATAAAGACATTGAAGATTATCTCGTTCACTCTTCAATCACACGTGAACTAAAATTGTTTTAAAGAAATTACATTCAAAACTTTAAATGGTTTTTCTTTTTAACTGTTCAACATGATCATGGCCGATTTTTTGACTACGCAGCTCATACGGTTAGTAAATATAATTACGCGAAACGTAAAATAAAAATAATCTTTTGATTTTATGAAAGGACTTCTACATTTTATTTTATATTTTGTATTTCACTTTTAAAGGATTATCTTCTAGTGATGAGTTATGAGCTTTTAAAGGGTGATTTTTGAAGTCGTTTTAAATTCCATATAGTTTGGCTTTTTTTGCCGCCCAGGCTAATCAGTTTAAAGTTATAGATACGGTTTTAAAGAGAATTTTAATTGTAATGTATGTTTCGGATTTCGAAATTAATAAGTCAAACCATTTGTGAGTTATTGCATATTTTAATTGAATATTTTTGTCGTTTCTAAACCATCTTGCTAGGATTATTCTGTACATTATATGTGTACGGAACCGAAAAAACAGCCCCCAGGTCATGTTCGCACATATATTTCGTCGCAACTCACGCTATACAAAATTTAAACATAATAAATGAATGAGTTTCACCAAACGAGTCGCTCAAATACTCTCACCGGTTGTTACAACATCAAACCGAACGCATAATATTACATCAAATGCGAACACTGACCTAATTAATCTCAAAATGTTAAAAAAAAAAAAGGAACTAAATAACACACTTTACTCGAAATACTTCCTTTCATCATCCACATAATACTGGGAAGAATCAGGGATGGTTAAAATATCAGTTAAAATAATTTTTCATGATTACAATTCTTCCTGAAAAAGTTAATAAAAAAATTGTAATAAACGTGGAAATTAAAGTACAACAGTTTTACATACGGCCAGGTAATTTATAACAATTATTTAAAGCATATAATTTTAAATAATTAAAAACAGCAAATATAATAAACTAAACTTACTAAATAATTTCCATCTAAACGATAAAAAACGAACACGCAGAGCTGAATTAGTTTTGAACGCAAACGCGAAAATTGCAGGAAAGGAATGAAAATGAGATTTTTTAAATATTGTCTACTAATTAAGGAAAAGAAAATATAATGAATGTACATTTTTAAAAAATATTGATTCATATTACACATCTCCTTCCAGATTCCGCTTTGCGATAAAGTCACTCTTCATGGCAGGCAGACGAAAACCATTAACCTTAGTAAAATAAAAACCGTTTAATTTTCCAACCGTTATTAATAATATATGTTATCCCTGTTCAAAATAAGCATTACATTGTCTGCAGTGTTGATAAACTTCGAATTAACCAAAACGTGGAAAACATTTCAGAAAGGGAAGAAAGAACAAATTCCATTTCGTAATTAAATTAAAGTACAGTTCTCCCTTCTTATATAAACAAATAACCACACCTTAACACTTTGACAAATAATAAGTTTTCTTCCTTCCTTTTTTTGGATGCAGTATAAACTACTAAATATCTCCCTTAATACTAGATCAAAATTAATGTTTGATAGGCCATTTTGAAGATTATTTTTCCCTCTAATGACGAAAAACAAGTAAATATCGTAAAATTAATGTTTTCGTTAAAAAATTACATTTTAAAACTTTTCTTATTTTGAAGAGAGCGCCATCTATTAACCGTCTGTTTAACTAATATGATAGCTGTTAGAGATTGTTTACATTCTATATGATTTTGTCTGTAAAGGAGGTGTTGAGGGGACTCCATTTTTTACCTTTATTTGATGGTCAGTCAGTCGGTACTCTCCGATACTCATATGAAAATCAATATAATTTCTAATAATTAAAGAATCATTTGTCTTGGTGTTAAAATATAATTTCTAATAATTAAAGAATCATTGGTCTTGCTGTTAAATATTTTCGAGTGATATGTCTTGGTGTTAAATAATCAAATGAGAAATTATTAAAATAGGGAAAACTTGATGGTCTGCTATACTCTATAAAGTTCTCTGGCTATTGGTTAAAGAGAATAATGTTAAGCCGTAATACTGTTTCAATCAAACGTTATAAACTGTTATTTATATAAATAAACGTAATTAATTGAATTAAATGTGAACGTATTAAATCAAGTAATAGTGTACTGCTAACTTTAAAAACCACGATGGTATAAATGTATATTTCATAATATATGTATGTATACACACATATATAAAAAATTAATTGTGAAAATGTTCGTGTAACAAATTGTTAAAGTAACTGCAAAAGACAGTTTCATTTATTTATATTTATATTTTCGTAAAAATTGCTACCAGCAAAGAAATCATACTTAAGTATTACTCTTAATGGTTACTTTTTATCTATCATGAATTTGACAAATAATGTTAAATAAAAAATAAAATGAAATAAAAACATAAAATAATGACTACAATGAAAAAATAATAGATATTTCGCAGTTTTATTCAACGGCGATTTTATGTCCAAAAAACGGTGTTTGTACAACAATTAATGAATATATCATTTCCAATTTGTTAAATGAAAAGGAAAAAGTTTACTTCAATTCTGATTGTGTCCAATATGAAGAAACAGACAATGTGCTCAAAGAATTCCTAAACTGTTTGAATCCATCCCCGGTTTACCACCTCATAAATTGATTTTGAAGAAAAATGCAATCATAATGTTAATTAGAAATCTGAACACTAAACAGGGATTAATTGATGGTACAAGGTTAGTGGTAACTCACTTAGGCAAGTACATCAACACTGCTAAAATTATTCGCTCCGATCAAACTGTACTCATACCCCGGATTAACCTTACACCTTCTGATCCTACTGTGCCTTTCCAAATGGTAAGAAAACAATTCCCGATAAAAGTTGCTTTCGCTATAATCATTAACGAAGCACAAGGTTTGACGCTTCAAAGACCAGAATTGTATTTACCAGAACCTGTTTTTTCACACGTGGCTTTTTCCTGGGTCCATATGTTCGAAGATATCTTTGTTTGTGTTGAAGACTCATACAGGCAAAAAGTGCATAATTTCTAACATTATTTTTAAAGAAGTTTTGTGACATTAATTTAAAAAAAAAAAAAAATGTTCATTTACAATAGGACTGATTTTGTTACTGTTATTTATAATAAAATATTTTGAATTGATATATATTTACATTTACTTCACCTTATTAATATTACGTAACCGACCAGTAACGGTGCGAAGTGGTCACCTAGTAGAAATATAAATATGATGAGAGTTATTTTGAAACTGTAGAAATGAAAAGAAATTTTTCTAAGATATTTACTTAAAGTAAATGTCATTTTTAAAAGCGATAAGAAATTAAAAATTCAACGATGGAAGTTTTTAGTTGTAACACTTAAATAGCAATATCAACAAACTGCTAAGACACCTACCAATTATTTCATTACCACCAACTATAGTCAGCGTAAGCTGGTTCGACGTTTTCCACTGAAATAGTCGCGTGCAAAAGGAAAGGGAACGTAATTTTTGCGCTTTTTTGAATTTTTTGACAACTTTAACGGTTTCATTAAGGAAATAAAATATAGTTTCATCCCTATCAAATTGTAATGTTTCCATGCAATATATCTCACGCCCGGGAAAAAAATATTTCCTCCTAATTAGGAGCTTTTAGCTCGTCGAGAGGAGGGTCTAAATGTGAAGTTGTTATATCGACTCTAAAGCGCTCTTTTATGCACTTGTTTGAAATACATATATTTTGGCTTCTTCAACATTACGGGAACATATTATTTTTCCCGTGTGTTACCGAAAAAACAGGATTTACATAATTTTTTATCGGTAGTTTTTTTATGTTATAAAACATTTTTTGCTTTTTGTTTCATATTTTGAATTTCATTTTTAAGGAGTTATCTGATTGCGAATTACGAATTTTTAAGCAGTGATGTTTAAGATCGTTTTAAACTTCATATTATATCTTTCCTGACAGTTTTTTACCGTTTTTTACCGTCCAAGATAATCAGTTATGTTAAAATTATAATAGATTGTTTAGAAAAATTAATTAATTGCAATTTAAATTCCAATTTTTTAGTTTATAAGTCAAGCTGTTCCTGAGTTATTTAATTTGATATTTTTGTCGTTTTTGAATCATTAGGATTCTGCGCATTATACATATATGTACGAAATTCTTAAGTTACCCAGTTTTTATACTTGTTTCTAGATAACCGCGTGTATTGTATTCAAAAAATGTTTGAAATGAAATAAGAAAAACACAACAAGAACACGTTAATCGTATCCCCGGCATCTATCTTTAAAAAATATGTAAACAGACCAAAATAATTAGCAAATTTTATGGAAATAAACTGAACCGACCTTCTCCGATAGCCACCTTATTACATTCTGCAAATTTATTTCGACCAACAATATTATATTACTACCGTGCGAAATTCCAAGTTAATCGAATAACAGGAAATGAGTGAAAAATTGGTTACAACGGCCGAATAGAAACCGGAATATGATGAAAAGAGAATGTGCCGAAAAAACCCATCAACAATAGAATGTTACGGCATGAAAGAAGTGTTAGAAGAAAATCATCGATGATCGTAGTGACGAAATTAATGTCACGCACCATTAACCCAAAAGTGCCGCTTTACATTAAGAAGTCAATCTCATCCCCAACAGCTCCTGCTCTTACAATAGAACAGATTATTATTTCTATTTTTATTTGATGTTTTCGAAGATAAAAATTATAAGAAAAACAAAGCATGATATTTCATGCGCTAAGGATTCCGCATGTCAAGTTAAAGATGACCATAATATTTACGTTTACGTAATACTAATGTCAAAATAAAGAAATCTGATTATTCATGACACAAATTGTGAGGAATACGTCATTTTTCGCGCTTTTTTAAACTTTTTGTCAACTTTAAAAATTTCGTCAGGAAAATGAAATACGGTTTTGTTCTCGACAAATAATGATCTTTTCAACAACATATCACATGCTTGAAAAAAAAATTATTTTATTCAAAAATTTCGAGCTTTCGGCGCCCCGAGGGTCTAATTTTAAAGTTGAAAACCTGGATGTTCCAAACCAAAGAAACATACTGGGATACTCATATTTTAACCTTGTTCAAAATTTTTATCTATAATACTCAACCCGCAAGGCGGGATCTGCATTTTACTTTACACACTTTTTGAACTTTTCGCCAACTTCGAAGGTTTCGTTAAAGAAATTACGTACGGCTTCGTTCTCGACAAGTAGCGATCTTTTCAATGATATATCACATGTCGAGAAAAAAAATATTTTTTTCAAAAATTTCGAGCTTTCGGCGCTCCAAGGGTCTAAACATAAAGTTACAAGTTCGGCTATAATTTTCCTATAAAGCGGTTCTTTGTGCATAAGTTTGAAATACGTTTTTTTGGTTTTTTGTCTATTTTTTTACTTGAGCTATTGTTTACGTGAACATGATTTTTTTTTTCTATTTTTGGGCCGTGTGAGGGGTGGTCCGTATAATTTTTTACCTAAAATTTTTTGCTTTTATAAAAGAGCTTCTGCGTTTTGTTTTGTATTTTGAATTTCACTTTTAAAGGTTTATCTGTTGATGAGTTATGAATTTTTTAAGGGTGATTTTTGAAGTCGTTTTATATTCTATATTGTACATATTCTTGACGTAGTTTTGGGTTTTTTGCCGCCCAGGCTAATCAGTTTAAAGTTATAGATATGGTTTTAAAAAGAATTTTAATTATAATTTATGATCCAATTTCAGAACTAATAAGTCAAACCGTTCGTGAGTTATTGTTTTTTATTTTGATATTTTTGTCGTTTCTGAACCGTCTTATTAAGATTCCCCGTACATTATACGTGTACAGAATCCTAAAAATATTCCAAAAAGCGGAGAAATATAAAATCTCCCAATACTTCACCGTTCATTCCAATCAATTTTTCTCCCACTATATTAGATACTTCGTATTACGCAAAATTGCCCTGCTTTACTTCTAAAGACTATTTTATTGTAGTACCGGTAGTACCAAAATTGTATGCCTCTGTTAGTTTACCGTTATATAATTTTTTTGAATATGTAAAAAAGCTTAAGAGAAAACGAAATGGGCCTGTAAAACACTCGATGCTTTGACTTACTTAAAATCCTTAAAAAATCTTTGCCCAGATAAAATTGGAATTTGAAAATTGGCTGCATCAAGTCCAGATGTTTTGCAAAATAATTTTTAACATTGTATAATATTTTTCCTCAGTTAAACGAACATATCGGTTAACCGTGCTTGTTTATGAACTATTTCTAATTTCAGGACACAGATGACTTACTAGACATGTTAATAATTCTTTTAAAACGAAAAACAATACAAGAAAATGAAGAACTGGTTTTGTCCATTCTGAGTACGTTGAACAATTTGTCCTATTATTCACATCCGCACGTTAAAGGACCACTTCAACAACGTTACCTAGACATAACTGAAGGTAAATAAAACGCACAATAATTGGACTAAAAGTCATAGATGTTTTTAAAACCATCCTGCAAACATAATATTTACGAGACGTCATTTTAGAGGTGACCTTTCACACGTAAAGTTTAAAAATTAATACATAGAAGTTATACGTTAGCTTTCATTTTTATGTTGTTTTTTTTTTTTCGTAAACTGTGTTGTTTCTAATGTATTAATCCCTCTTTTCGCACCTATCTGTAACCATCTTGTTGATTAAATTTGCCGAAAACCGTAGTAATTTTATTTTTGAAATTTTGGCACGCTGATATACTACTAATTTCCCCTTTAAATTATACCTTTTTCTATCGCACCAATTAATTTTTTTCCATATCAGAAATATTATTTCACCGATTAGCATACTTTTTGATTACTTTTTCTGTTGCTATTAATTTTTTATATAATTTACTGCTTTATAAGTGTTTTTGTTTTTTTTTTTAATTATTATTTTTATTATTATTCTATTTCGGGCAAAAATTCGCGGAAAATTTATGTAAATAAGAAAAAATAGAAAGTCAAAAAAGACTGCGATTCCTATTTTCAAGTGGACGCCAACTGGTAACTATTTTATGGTACATACGAAAATACGTCTCCGAGTAATTAGCCAACCGATAAGCAGGACGCAAGCGATACTAGCCAACTAGTAACTAATAGCCGACCGCCAAGATACCCAACAAATCTTATAAAAGTGAATAATTTCGACCCCAGTATGTTTTTCTCTATCCTAAACCGGACCGGCTGGGCAACGTAAACTCTTGTTAACTCTTAATAAGTATAAACTAGAATTGGCAGTTCGAATTTCATCGGGCTGTGTCAAAAAACACAAATTATTATTCGCTTTCACAGAAAACTTAAATTATTAACCGCATTATCGCTGCTATTTTATTTACATAATCGAGAATAAGCGTTAATTGTTTTTGTAAGAGTACATTAGTAAATTTAATTTATCAATGCGAATTAAAACAGTAAGAAATAAAAATAAAAATTAGGCAATCATGATAAAACAAGACCAATTAAAAATTTACATTTGCGTAATAATAAATTCGAAACATTCCCATTTTTAGAGTATCATCGTGATATGTTTTCCCGCGGCATTCCTGTAAATGTATATATTTACGAGGAGTACTTAAAAATATTTACGTCACTATCGCTCGTTTCTGAAATTTTTTAAAACTCGGAGAGTTTCCACCCCTTATTATTTGTCTATTAGACATATTAAAATTCAGATCGTCGGCTTCGTGAAAAAACTCCCACGAAGAAAACAAGATCGCCTCGATGATGTATGATTTATATTTGTAACGATTCCATGTCGAGTTAGTTTAGCTTCTAGGCCGTCGTCTCATTTTATTTTTATCTTCTACAAAAGTAAAACAATTGACGAGTGTATATGTTAACTACGTAGCGGTATTTTATATATATATATGTCAATATAAGCATTATGATGAACACGGTCAAGATATTGAAAACGGGAAATATTTTCCCATTAAACAAAAGTGTTGTATTAAAAGAAATTATACTACTTATATTAAGAAAATTAAACTAAAAATATTTATTTTTAAACGTATTTGTATATAATTTCAACGAATATAGCGAGGTAAATAGACGGCATTACATTATAAAATTACTTTTGTCATGTAGGTTTTCTTATTTGTTTTAATTAATGCACTGGTCCCCGAAAGCGAGTTATCTGCCGATCGAGAATGATCGAGATTTTAATAGTTCACAGTCAAAGCATGATGAAAGAAACGTTGAGAAGCACATGTCAGAGGGGATCATGAGGCCGTCGTCGGTGATGGGTTGGCCTATACTGATTTTTTTTCGGTTACCAGTTGGCGTGTCTTCCTTAATTACCTTTGAGCTATTTAGTTACCAGCTGGTCAATTCCCCTATTTTTAGGAGTTTAGTTTAAAAACACCATGAAAAAATTACTGGTAGATATTGTCATGAGCCTACAGTGAGTAACGTGAATAAAATATTGATTTTGTGTTTGGAATTCTGGCTTTACTATGCTGTGGGAAATGAAAAACATAGATTAAATTTTATATTCCTTATTTTATTTATTATCGATCAACACAGCATAGTATTTCATATATATTTCTCTCGTAATGTTCGAACCGAGTAAAGTAAAGTAGCTGATTAAATGGTTCGAACGGTTGGGAAGTTGGAATATAATTCCGATGCCGTACCAACACAATTATAATAACGTAAAATTAACTAAGGCTAGACGCGTATACACTGCCCGACTAAAGCGACGTAATTTTGCCAAAAATTACGCGTGTGATAAGCATGATGTGTCGTTATGACTGGTCGGGCAGTACCGACAGCTGATCGACTACCTGGGTTTTCGCGAGTCTTGCGGTCATTCGTCAATTAGGTAGTATCCGTTTTTACTCTGATAGAGTACGATGATCGAAGCGTTGAGTGTCAGCGAACCCGCGATAATTGTTAATTAAATCATTTTCCGAAGAATTATATATGTACTTTTTTTGTAATCGCTGTTCGTTGTTGATTTATTGTGAATAGTTTTTTTTGTTTCGATGTTCGATTACCAGCGTCAAATTTTTTCAGATATGTATAAAATATTCTAGAAAATTTCCGATTTACTGCGTAAACTTCGTACGCTACACGTTTTTGCATTTCAGTCAGATCATGAAAAATGTTATAACGTATTGACGTCGTAACCGACTAACCCCGTGGTGACCTTTGGATATCTCTGGTTTTGCCATTGTCCTGATTGAACCGTTACATTCGATAATACATCAATTTGTGTCGTGTTTGTGATACGTGACTATTAAAAGCAAAGAATAACACAAGCTGATCTTTTGGAGTTATCATATGAAATAATAAAAATTTCACTCCTGTTCTAAGATATATTTGTGCGAACGATTTTAATTTTTACATACATATGGGAAAAATACATAAAAATTGCTTACAAATTTTGAGCTGAAAATACTAACATAGTTGTTTTTTTTTTTCTATTAATACGCTCCGTAGTTTGGACATTTGCGTCATCATTATGAGCTATAGATTGTGTTATAAATATTACATGATCTCAGAAAGTTAAGTAAAATATTAATATTATGCGAATTATCGGCTAACATATATTTAATGATATAATTACAGTCGCAATATGATTGCCTTTCTTTTTCATATTTCTGACAATCTATTAATATATGACTGATAATCGGCACTGACATTCTGAACAGAAAGCTGATTCAATGTTTTTTAATAAATATATGCATCGGTCGTCTGGTGTGTCGAATTTTTAAACGAGCTATTACGACTTCCTCTCTTCGGTTTTGACGGAACTACCTTTGCTAGTTCGACAGGAGCGGTTTAACAGCGTATAATTTAATTCTACAGAAGCGCTGTTCCTATTCTGCTTGCCAGCGATCCTTTACTTTTTTCTATAAGCCACGTTGATTATTGCTTAAATTGGTTGTTGGTATAATTTTTATATGTAGTGTCGGGTAGTTTGATTTTAATCTATTACGCATGCCTATCGATCACGGTATCGCGGGTTTTGCTTTATACAATTCCAGGTATACAGGATAAATTGTTTTTTTTTGTATATTACCTTGCGTTAGGAAAAGAACGGTAGTTTGAAGAAATCTTATAACGTTAGTAAGTTCTGGCCGCAATGGCAAAAATTTGAACTTTTTACCTATTTTTATTTTCATCGCTAATTTTGCAATGTTAAATAATTTTTGCAAATTTTCGCAATAGCCTATCCTTGTGTAAAATTTACTCAGGAACACGAAATCGACAAGTATACCTCATGTCGATTTGAGGCTTATTTACCGAGATAATCGCAAAAAACTAAAAAAAAACACCTTTTTTTTTGTTTAAACTCGATATAAACAATGACTCCGCACCTCCCACATACCCGCAAATTTAGGGTTGCATTCCACTGATTTTTAGCTAAATTTTAAGCCCGAGAAATCCCGGCTATAAGAATTTCCAAATTCAAATGCTATTTTGCCCGGACTATAAAGAAAAAAGTAAACTACTCTTTATTAAATGTAAAAGGTATTACTGTGAAGAAAACTTAAAACCGGTTAAAATAATGAGATCTAAATGTAGACGTACAACGATTCAAGCAAAAAAAAAAAAAAAAGAACAAAAAAAAACGCTTGGTTCAAATTCACATTAAACATCATTAACGCGTTCACCCTAATTAATGTAGTCCGGAATGAAATTAAAAACATTTCAGACAAATCATTTTTAACCTTATCATGACGATAATAAACTCATCAGACCAAATAACAAAAAACCAACATAAAATAACAAAAATATTTTTCAATGCCACTCTCTATATCATCTAATGAAGGAATACTTTAACAAATTCAAAAAACTCAGCTGAAACAATATCGTTTTGATTTACATAGGTGCACACCGTAATGCTGAATGGAAATTTGATTCTGATAGTTATTGTCTGGAGATTAGTATGAAAATTTACACTTTCCGCATAAAAGTGACTTTTATATTAGCACGACCCCGCTGGCGGTTATGTTATCTGTAAGATTTTTCATTAATGCTGCGCAGTTTTTTCGTTGAATATTATTTGTTGTTTTTAATCTCGTTTCTCGGATCATTCTGTGCACAGTTATTATTTCAGGTTCGGCTAATTTTAATTGAAAGCTACTTAACTACTTACAATTTTAATAATTTGTTCCGACTTGTATTACTCTAAAGGAAATGAGAAAATTCTTCTGATTCTTCCTGCATTTTGGCCGAATCGGCTTTAAGGCGTTTTTTTAGTTTAGTAATGCGTATTTTTGAAGATCTTATCTTCCTTTATAGTTTACCGGCAATATTCGAACAACGCCACTAGAGTGAAGTCATGGACTATGGGCAGATGATTGTTGTTTTGTGCCTCTGTTAATTTATACAACCGGATCTGTTAATTAATCAGTCGAGTGCTGTTCAGGTTTTTTCGATTTACTATACTGCGGAGGTTATGTTGGACGATTCAGTGTTGAAGATTCAGATAATAATGATATCGATGCTGGATCGTTTTCTATCTCGATCGAAGTGCTTGCACGATGGAGGCTTTCCATCGGTTCCGCAGAATTATGATCTGGAAAAATTGCGACGGGATCAATGTGTTTTCCAATGCATGTTCTCGGCTGTATGACCAATTTATTTACAAACGGTGTGATTTAAATAGATTCATTATGAATATTTCTACAGTTTCTTTAACGTCCAGATATGTACAAATACGATTATTTCGTCTGGAATAGAAATTACATCATCTAAACAAGCTCAATAGTTTAGGACAGATCAAATAAAAGCAATTTAATTTACGTTATATTATTTTCCGGTCAGTCGTTACCTATAAAATTAAATGTAAAATGCAATGTTTATATCATCCACCAAATCCGCTCTTTACTGATTTTTTGTTTTCTTTTTCATTTACCATTTTCGTCATTTAATTTCCCGAAATATTACTTTTTACGACGGAGGCACTTCAGTTCTAAATTTACGTTTTGATTGGATAAAAATTTTAGTCGCGTTCATGTTAATTCTGTCATATCAACTCAGTGGCACTTTATTCGCTATCGCAGTATAGAATTTAAAATTTTGGAAAAATAAAGGGGAAATAATTTTTTCTTTTCTGCCGAGTCGATCGCAATTCTTCAGGCTATCTCTTTTATTTCCTCTTTAGGCGGGCTTTTCCAATTCCTTATAATTTCGGACTACTCTAAAAACGTCCTTCAAACCATATCCTTTCTTTCTTCACATTCCCCCGATAGTATTATTCTCCCAGTTCGTTCTCTTACCTCCACTTTGCAGTCATCCCGCTCTATTCTTATTGATTTTTTATAGAGTCCCAGTCATTCCGGAATTGACGGCAATGACGCAGCTGACTTTTCAGCTCGCCTTGATTCATTCCTGAACTATTTCCCTTCTTCAGACATCCTTTCTTTATCCACCTCCAATCACAGACTTTGGCAGGACATTTATCCCTCCCTATTTTCTAATCGTCATTCGCATTACCGCTTTATTCAGCCGATTCCTCGTTCTCTCTCTTGGTTCCATTCTATTCCTTTCGGTCGTCGCTTCTCTGCTGTCTCCCTAATTCGTTTCCGGATCAATCATTCTCTACTCCCCTCTTCTCGTTTTCGATTTGCTCTGTCACCGTCTCCTTATTGTTTTCTTCATGATTGTAATTTGATCACATTTTCTTCAAGTGTCCTGCTCTTCTTAATGAACACTCTCTCTTATACGGCCAGCTCTTGACATTAGCTGTCGCTATTCTCTATAACGCTTTCTTTGTCCTCTCCTTTCCTTCATCTTCTGTGGTGCCTGCACTGCTGTCCTTTGTTGCGTCCATTTCTGACCGCCTAGCTATTTAGTTTTATAAAGCTTAGCTTTTCTTGTTGTCGGATCAAAGCCGCTGGCGCGCCCGTACAAAATAAAAAAAAAATTCAAACAGATAAATCTCGTTTCTTTTGATTAAAAAAACTGAAAATACTAATTTCGCAAGCTTGATTTTTTATCTTATCTCTCTTCGAAGTTAAATGACTGTGTTTACATTTCTTCTCTTCTTCTTCTTCTCTTCGAATTTTGCCATCTATGGGCCGCGTGAAAACATCAAACTTTTCCTTTTTCGTTCTTCCCAGTATTTCCTCATTATTTCACTGTGCTTTTTCTTCCGATCATCTGTCCATTTCTGCCCTGTTCTTTTCCTTTTGATTTTATTAAAGCCATCGAGTTCTTTAATTTTCTTCCTAAATTCCGTTCTGTTTTGAATAGTTGATATCTCCATTTGCGCTTCATTAAGATTTTTTTTCGTGTTCGAGAACCACCTCGGCCTTGACTTCAATTTATCAAAATGTTGAAAAATTCTTTTAGTTAACCGGGTATCATTCATTCTCTGGATATGCGCATAAAATACCAACCTTCTTTTCCTCATTGCGTCGGATAGTTTTTCTACTTTCTTATATATTTCCTCATTTGACCTGTTCCTGAATGTTTCCCCCATTTTTTGAGGGTCAAGAATTTTTCTTATTTCCTTTCCTTTTTTTCTCTACATTTCAATTTTTCCTATATTATTTAGCTCTAAGCACTCAGCTGCATATAGGCACACTGGTTTGATGACACTGTGTTATAATGTCTTATCTTGGTATTTATCGACATTGACTTTTTGTTGTATATATTTCGTGTTAATTGGAAAGCCGTTTCCATTTTTCTTGCCCTTATTTTCAGTGTTTGTCCATCCAATCCGTTTTGCTCAATAACCTCACCTAAGTATCTGAAATTTTTAACTTTTTTGATTTTTCCATAATTTGTACACTAATATCGGGGTGAGGTTGTAACGTTTGTCATATATTCTGTTTTCTCGAAGGAAATCTGTAAACCAGTTTTTTCTGCTACTTCTTTTAAAAGGTTATTCTGCTTTATCGCTGAGGTTACATCCTGTGAGAAAATTGCCAAGTCATCTGCCAAAGCTAAACAATTAATGGCTAGATTTTCCTTCTTGTATCCCAGGCGTATCTGTTTACTTATATTTTCTGTTTCCAGTAATTTTTCCCACTCTCTTATAATCTTTTCTAGGACACAATTGAACAGGATTGGAGAAAGTTCACCTCCTTGCCGTACGCCCGTTTTTATTTCAAAAGCTTCGGAGATTTGTCCCATAAATTTTATCTTAGCTTTAGTGCCTAATAGTGTTTGTTGTATTAATTTTGTTGATTTATTATCTATACCAAATTCTTTTAATATTTCCATTAAACTTTCTCGATCGACGGAGTCATACGTTTTTTTAAAGTCTACAAATAGTATAACATATGGTTTGTTTCTTATCATCCTATCCCTTATTATTAATTTTAGGTTAAGTATTTGTTCTGCGCACGATCGATGTTTTCTGAAGTCTGCTTGGTATCCTCCTAGTTCCATTTCTATTTTAGAAGTTTTGTCAATTTTATTTCCATTGATTCCCCAGCTGCTTTTATTAATTCCGCTACTATCGAGTCTTCTTCCGAAGATTTATTGTTTCTTAGCTTAGATATTATCTGTTTAATTTCTTCTCTGCTCGGGGAGTTTAAGTCGGTCTGTTTTTCCTCTGGTATGTCCAATTTAGTAATTTTTCAAAATATCCTGCTAGTATTTTGCAGTTGTCTTTATTATTGAGAGCTAGGGTTCCATCTGGCTTTTTAAAACACAGACTCGGAACTTGATATCCTCCCATCCTGGACTTGAATACTTTGTAAAAATTCCTGGTTTTATTTTTTTGGAAATCATTTTCTACTTCTTCTAATTGTTGTTTTTCAAACTTTCTTTTTGAGTTCCTAATAATTTTTGCTGTTAATTTTCTTTGATTTCTGAATTGTTCATATGTAATATCTGTTTTAGCCGAATTCCATTTTTTCCAATATTTTAATCTTTCCTCGAGGGCAGCTTCACATTGCTCATTCCACTATTTGTGCTTTTTCTTAATATTCAACGGAATTATTTGTTTTGCTGCTTCTTGTATTCCTTTACATATGTCATGCCATTCTCCTGATTTTATTTCGTTAATCTTCTCACGATATTGCTGTACTCTATGGTTATTCTCTTCATTTAACTTATCTATATCGTACTTAATTATTCCTTGTTTAAGAAATTTCTTTTTATTTTGTGGAATAAATTTCGTTTTTATCGTTGTAAGAAAATGATCTGAATCAACGTTACTTCCTTTCTTAACTTTAACATTCATAGTTTCCTTTTGATTCTTACTCGAGATAGCAACATGATCAATTTGGAATTCTCCCAGGTTTTTATTCGGAGACTTCCATGTTTTTTTGTTTTTTTGGGACCTTCTTAAAGTTTGTAGACATTAATTTAAGGTTAAACATCCGGCATAATTCAATTAGCCATTCACCATTTGCATTCGTTCTTTTGTGCGCTGGATATTCTCCTACTATTTGTCTAAACTTTTTTTCCTTTCCGACTTCACCATTAACATCGCCCATCACTATTTTGATATGCTTCTCTGGTATTTTATCCATTTCTTCTTCTAACATTCCCCAAAACTGTTCGACTTTTTCCAGATTCCTTTTGTTATCTTCATTAATTGGGGCATGTATGTTCGCTATTGTATACATTTTGTTAGCACATTTTAATGTCAAAATGGACATTCTCTCCGACGGAGATTTGAAGTGAACTACCGAATCTAGTATCTTTCAATGGACACAGAATGCTGTTCCTAAATGTGGTGCTCCCTTCATTATTTTCTTTCCTGGTTTTCCTTCAAATATTCTATAGTTTTCCACGTCTATTACATCTTCGTCCGTAAACCTCGTTTCCTGTAGTGCTAAAAGCAGTATGTTCTGTTCATTCAGTGCCTTTACTAGTTCTTTCAACTTCCCGACTTTTAATAATGAGTTAATGTTTAGTGTTCCAAACATATATTTTGTCTTCACTTTTAACTTCAGTTGCTTTTTATATGGCGGTTCAAGCTCTCCAAAAATGATATGCTTGAATGTACTGATGTTTCCATCAGTGGTGTATTCTCTTTTTAGATTACCACCTGGAGTATTAGTTCCCTTTGACTGACTTTCCATCATGTTTTACAAACCAAAGTTTGCAGTTAATATATTTCTTGGAGGGAAGCGGTTAACACCGGTTCCAGAATTAAAACTAGAATTGTAAGTTCTAGAGTTGGGATTATGTATTTTATTTCATCATTTTCTTTGTTTGTTATCCTGCCTTTTATATATATATATATATATATATAAATTATTTTATATTTATTTAATGTATTGCTGACTGCTGTAGGTTGTAGCTTGAATTTGGGCTATGGCAAAATGGGGGTTGTAATCCCATTTCCACCTTCCTCGTTTGTGGCAATTCCTAGGCGCTACTACTATCGGATTAACACCGATACGTTCACTCTAGTCAAAGCGTGCAAGGGTCACCACGAGCAGTTGAGGTAAGTGTTAACGTAAAGAGGCTAGTTGGAATGATGGCACTCCAATATATTACACATTCTAAGTCATTTGACCCCCTGTGTTTACATTTATTAAATAAACACGTTTGTTTCACGTATACACTTTAATATTAACTGACCGTATAAATTCGCTCAGCTAAATTACGAGTATTTTTTTGCGTATATCCTTTTTTGTTCGTTTCTTGTTTTTCTCTCGCGGTCTTATATTTTCATTAATATTTCGAAGTAGTCCTTTCCCGGACTTTCCGAATTTTATTATGTTGAATATATTTCTACAAACAGTTTTAGTTTTACTAAATCTTTTTTACCTGTTCGTGAGAATACTAGTCTAAACAGCACGAAAAATGATACGATAGCGATACTGAAACAATTACGATATCTTCCCTAAGACTCAAAGCGCGCTAGATCGAGTCGATTTATTTTATACCATCACATGAACACACTTATCTTCGTTTAGGTTTTCTTCTGTTTTTTTGTTTTTTCTCTTTAATAAACGCAAAAAACTGTGAACCAAAACGAATATCCGGAAAGAAATGAACGAAAAAACGAAATTTATTATTTATCAATAAAATTAAAAAGACATACTCTAAACGTTCTTAAAATGTTTACATGGTTTGTGAATGTTTTTAGTTTGCGTTTAGAGTGGTTTTTAATGAAAATTCCGAAACGAATTAATAAAATTTGCCGACGTATGTCAATGAGTACTGATAATATAATGATATTGTATTGTTATCAAATTGAAACAATCGTATTGCATTAGTGACCACTATTGCTTATATCTCTTACTAACATTTTTTTTTTTTTTTTTTTTTTTTTGTTAAAGCTTTGAATGCATTCTTGATGACTAAAAATACCGATTGTATGATTGAAATCGCTCGGGTATACGGAAATTTAACTCATTCACCAGCCATAACGGAATATATCCTGGAATCGAGCGGTGAGTAAACATCTAATAATAATAATTTTTTTTTTTCTAATATACTATTGCGATCTGTCCATCAAGGACATTTAGCAATACGTTTGAATGAAATTAAACATGAGGAGAGTAGTACCCTATGATACCTACCCGATTATCCCGATCTTAAACAAGGTCCTGCGGTTTCTGGAATTTCAGTCTCCTTACATCATCGGTAACATCCAGCAATCCTCTAGCAAGAGTGTTCGGATGAATATCGAGTCTTTATGCGTGTCTTTTAGCGTGAACTTTGATGACATCAGCTGCATAATCTACACACAAATCTCAATATAAGATTAGATTAGTTACATACCAGGGTGCCTTGGTTATCAACCGAAGGATTTTATTTTGAGAAATCTGTATTACTTTATTACTCAGTTTATTTCTATTAAGGTAATATCAAGACATGAAGGGAGAAAAAGGGTAAGTGTGCCATCTCCCCTCCCCCTTGAAAAAATGGGTGACTATGTCTATGGTCCGGGCTCTCTCGATTATCTACGTTTACATTACGAGTAACAACATTTGAATGAAACATCTAAGATCACTTTGAATATGACAACGCTTTAATCGAATATATATATATATATATATATATATTATGTCATTTTTTAAATTATAATAATAATCATAATAATCACGATAACTGACGAATCAGAAGAATCAATACGACGCATAGCATAAACAAAGAATAAAAGCAGTCACGTCTTCGACGGTCCTGTCGCAATACCAAAATACGAATAAACATGGTACAGATCGTAATTTTCAAAAACGCTTTTATAATGTTTTTAGGATTCCATATACATACGAGTATAATGTACGGAACAATCCTAGTAATTCAGAAACGACAAAAATATTCAATTAAAAAATATGCAATAACTCACGAACGACTTAACATATAAACTTCAAATTTGGAACTTAAATTACAATTAAAATTCTCTTTAAAACAATCTATAACTTCAAAATGACTAATTACCCTGGACGGAGAAAAACCCCAAAAACCATCAAGAATATATAATATGGTATTTAAAACGAACTCAAAAATCACTTAAAAAATCATAATTCATTACTCAATAAACCTATAAAGCTGAAATTTAAAATATAAAATAAAATCCAGGAGTCCTTACATAAAATTAAAAAATTACGGTACAAAAGGTATGTAAAATTGCCGAAAAGTTCAAAAAATTACGTGTCTCCCCCCTAACGCAGCGGGTATTACAGCTGAAAATTTTGAACGCGGTTAAAAATATGTGCATCCCGATATATTTCTCCGGTTTGGAACATCCGGATTTCCAGCTTTAAAATTAAACCCTCGGGGCGCCGAAAGCTTGAAATTTTGGAAAAAAGTATTTTTTTCCCCAGGCTTGTGATATATCGTTGGAAAGATCGCTATTTGTGGGGAACGAAACCGTATTTCATTTGCTTAACGAAACTTTCAAAATTACCGAAAAGTTTAAAAAAGCGCGAGAATTAATATGTAGTCCCCTTTTTGCGACGCGAGTATTATGGCTAAAAATTTTGAACAAGGTTGGAAATATGCACATTCACGTTTATTTTTCTGGTTTGGGACATCTAGTTTTCCAACCTTAAAATTAGCCCCTCGGGACTCCAAAAGCTCGAACTTTTGGAAAAAAATATTTTGACCAAGTTGAGACCAAACGGATTTTTATAATCGTTGAATCTAACTTTGACGACTGATTTAGTTCTCGGGCCTTGCTAGATCGTATTCTTACGTATTTTTCATTCAGACCGCTATTCTTTTCAACGACTCGATTCGCAGTCCGTTCACCTTTCTTTCGAACAAAAGAATACTCGAGAACTAACTTCAAATTCGGCAAAAACGGAACTGAATCACCTCTCTAATTTTTCGGCATTAACCGATCTTTTTTCTTCCGCAACTGTCTCCTCCCCGTCGCAGACCTACACAATCATCTCTTCATCTTACCAATCATCGCGCGCATCCCTTCTCCGAAATGATCTATATCGATCCGTCTCTTCCCTGCCAGAGACAGGTTCCCACACACTCACGCATTTACCCTCTCGTTACATTAGAATTAATTAATGACATATTTTTATTTATTTATTTATTTATTTATATTTTTTGTTTTTTCCATGTAATGGGCACATTACGTATCTCCGCATCCAGAAGAAATAAAAATTTCGGTAGAAATTTTTATTTAATTACCTTACCTAACCCATTTTATTTACACATATATTAACAATTATTTACATCTGGTGGACTTTTTCGTTTCTTTATTTACAATTATTATTATTACGATTATATTTATTTACGTTTCTGTTCTCCAACCGCCGATAACTTCCGGTCATTGTCAGTTTCTCCGTTCTCGCTACAAATTATCTATTCTTATTTCTACATTAAATCCCGCTATATCGTTTCGACGTTTTCCTCTACAATTAATGTTATATTCGTGTACCAAAGCACATTTCTTTTCGTTCTGACAATAGTCACTGTGCCCTTTCGGGGAGTTTCTAAACGTACGGGGTATCAGAGATTGACCTTTTTATGTTCATGGAACGCAGCTCAATATTTTCTACGGTTCGTAGGATGATTTCCTATTTTTTTTAAATTTGTGTATTCTCCTTATATTATTTGCCGCACGGAAGTGGCACTTGTTTGTTTGTTTGTTTCGGCTCACACCCTCAATGTCTTTTGTTTCGTAAAAAATCCATTTAGGTTATCGATACCCATTCTTTATCGTTATAGCCGCTATACAACCGGTTTTCTCCGTCAACATGCTGAGCGTTGTTTTCCTTTGGCCGGTCGCCCAGATCTGTTTTATCATTCTTGCCTGAACAATAAACGAGAGCTGCACGCTATTAGTTCGCACCGGTTGTCATTTTATAAATTTTCGACCGCTTGATTTACGGTTTTTTACAATCAACCATTTTAGTGCAAAACGCGTTTTATGGCTCTCTATATTTAGTCCTGAATTTTTGGAAGGATTAATACATATCATGTAGACTAGAACATTTTAGTACCAATAAACATTTAACAACATTTGTAATTATTTTCATCCAAAATATTTTTTTAAATTAATTAATTTTGTCTGATATAGACTGCTTTTTTAATTTCTCCGATGTTTTGTATTTACTTATTTTGCAGTAGAGTATGACACTGCGTGATACGTGAAAAAGAACCGGACTGAAAATATTTGTTTTTTGTAATTAATTATTGTATAAATGTAAAGTATAGTAATTCTTATTAAAACATACACTTTACAGGAATCTCATTTCTGAGTGAAAAATACAGGATATTACAAACTTAAAATCAGATTTCTTTGTTTTGAATTTAGTATTATGTAAATGGAAATTATAGTTATCTTTAATTTAACATACGGAATCCTCAGCGCATGAAACATCATGCTTGACTGAACTTGTTTAATAATAAAAAAATATACCGCCGGTATTGAGAAATAAATGCGGCATTTTTCTTACATTCCGTTCTATTTAGGGGTCACTTGTTATCATTAAAATGTTCTAGTTCAATTTGAAATTTATTTAGCTAAAAGTGATATTGCCTACGGGCCTGCGTGCAATATTCAATTTGCACCGTCTTACTTCCATTTTAATAATAATTGGGAACAATAATGATTATTTCAATATGATTGAAGTTATTTTCGTTAATTTTTTTTTTTTATAGATACGTGATAAAACATTAATTAATCACTTATAAAAAACAGTTTATAGAATTTCCCTACCAGCCAGCGCGGTCTTCAAAATTTTTTTCAGCCTGTACGTAGTTGCCTTACAGTTAAAACTGAAATAGTTGAATTCCTTCCTCTATCAGTTTTAACTTAATTTTCCGGTTCGGATTTTTTTGCTGAAATCAGTAGTCCGTACCGTGATATTTTAAAGGACTGTTTAACTCGGCCTCCCTGTTTTGTATTCCTGCAAATCTTGGAACAACCAATTTTCACGACAATTGATACCTAGGTAGATCTGGACTCAATAAATTTATCAAAGAAAAAAAAATTTTTACTGTCTTATTTGAACGCGTCGTGGGTTGAAATACTAACAACGCTAATATCTCGAAAATGGCCGGGCCAATCTGTGGAAGGTTTACGAAAAAAAAATTCAGGAAGGCATTGCTTCTAATCATTTTGTTGCAGTTGTGCAATGCTGTTTTAGGTTGGAAAAAACCGGTAAAAAAGGTACAATTAAAAATAAAAATTCAACCAATTAGGATTTCAGGTTATTAAGCAAATCGCGCTATTTAAAACCTAAAATCGTTTTATAGGAAACATGTCATTCTCTTTTACTTCCTTATTCGACAGCGCTTTGTAAATAAAGAAACAAATGGTTCTCCATAACGTATGACAATTGTAATAAAAGTTTCGAAAATGTGGAAATACTTTTACTCCCTAATGTAACTAAAAATTATAAAATAAAATAATGAAAAAAAATGTAAAGAAAGGCTTCTGTTTATTAATGCAATAAAAAAATAAAGAAAATCAGTTTTCTAAGTTAAAGTAAATTGGAATATTTTTAAAAAATGGACTAAAAACGTTGGTCCAAAAAATAACATTTCATATCATTTATCGGCCAATGCTTTCATTGCATTCTTTTAAAATAAGCCAATTTATTTTTCTTCTTTTAATAATTGCATTAATAAATGAAAACCTTTTAAATTTGTTTATATTATTTTATTACAGTCTGTTTTTAGGTCCGTTTTCCTTGATATTTAACGCGATGATAGAAAACAAAAGAAAATCAAACGGTAATTTAATATTATTTTCCGTGTAAAAATAGGTTTTGGCTATATCATTAAATGGTTAGACAGCGGCAACACTGAACTGCTTTGTGCCACGGCAGGAGTACTTGTAAATATGATGATCGATAAAAATGCTCGAAAAATATTTAAATACGAGAATGGAATAATCAAGTAATGTTTTAGATTTTATTCGTTAAATACTATGTTACTCTTGCTGCTATTTTATGTAATTTTGTTGTTAAAAATCAGGTTCTGTCGATACATTCGTAGATATTCGTACTTTGGAAAAGTGTGTAAATGATCATATTTGACAATGTCCATTATCTTGGATAGAAAAATTTCCAAAAAAATTTTCAGGCCTGTGCCCAAAATTTTATATGGGGGAGGAGGGAGTGAAATTTTTTTTCACATATTTGTTTTATAAATGATACATTTTTATTCATACTATTAATAATTTCCATAATTTTGATTTATATATAAATAATTTACATAAATAAATTACCGTATAAACACATTAATAAAAATTACGTATGTTATTGATTATACTCGTAATAAAAAATTTTGCATAAAATATTAATGAAGTACCCCAAAATATGGAGCATATTTTTTCTTTTTTCTTTTAAAGGTAAGGACATTCTAAAAAATGATCAATATTTATTTTAAATTTTTGATTTTTTCCAGATTTTTGTGTATTTATAATAACCATTTCAGTTCTTATGGCCCCCTCCCCCGGGAAGACCGCCTTGCCAGTCTAGTAATATATTTCACTTGGTATGCTTCTGTTTAGCTCAGGAGAGTTTAGTGTATTTCATTTACATAAATTTATTATATTTTCATAAAATTACAATATTCCGCAATGTATTTTTCAGGAAACAAGAAATCACTTCCCAGATAGCACAACGATGTCTTTGAGGCATCTTTTTCTGACCAAAAATAGACGTCTCGCGACGGTATAATTACGTCTTTAAGACGTCTTTTAAAGACCGGATATTGCGAAGTGAAACATCTTTAAAACGCTTATAGATACAAAAGACGTTTTCAGGAAGCTTGCATATTTCATAATTTAAACTGCTCTTACAAAACGCCTTCAAGATGTTCTAATATCATACAAATTAAACTTTATAAAACTTTTATATATGAGTTTATTGCTTCTGCAAAATACAATAAATTTATTCAAAATTATTTTTCAAATTACAAACAATACAATTTTCTTAATGCATCATTTTTAAATTTAAATAACTATTTGAAGCTACTGTGTCTTATATAATTATTTGTACATTAATAAAACCTAAAATAAATATTAAATTATAAATAAGACGAGACAATAAGCTCTTTCACAGAAATATATTTATGTATAATTATAATAATTATATATTAAACGTTATAAAACATGAAAGCACCCGCATGTTTTGGAATATAATTTTTACTGTTACTATAAATGAAATAATTAATAAATGAAACTCATTTAAATTAATAATAATACGAAATATTTTAAAATAATAGAATAATTTTAACATAAATGGAATTAGCTGAACATTGAAGTAAGAAAAACAATAAAAACATTCCTAAATTTAAAAATTTGAGCTAAACGTCAAGGCTGTGTTCACGGAGGGGGGGGTAGCCCTCTCCCCTTAAGAACTGAAAGAGTTATTATAAGTACACAAAAATCTAGAAAAAATCAAAAATTTAAAATAAATATTGATGATTTTTTAGGGTGTTCTTACCTTTAAAAGAAAAAAGAAAAAATATGCTGCATATTTTTAGGTACTTCATTAATATTTTATGCAAAATTTTTTATTACGAGTATAATCTCAATAACATATGTAATTATCATTATTGTTTATACGGAAATTCATTTATGTAAATTATTTATGTATAAATCAAAATTATGGAAATTATTAATAGTATGAATATTAATGAAAAATATATTGTTATTTATAAAATTAATGTGCCAAAAAAATCTCCCCCTCCTCCCTTTTTTCAAAATTCTGGGCACGGACCTGCTAAACGTAGAGGGGAAATAAATATTAATTTAAAATTTGAACACGTATAAAATGAAAAATATATTGTAGTCTTTTAAAGGGCGTTAAAAGATGTCTTAGAGATGTCTCTAAAAAAACATCTTATGGACGTCTCTAAAAGGCCACTTAAAGACCAAAAAAAAGACATCTTGTGCTATGTGCGTTTAAATTAATATATTCGTACACATCTTGTTTGTTAGTTAGCTAATAAAATAATTCAATCATAAACGCAAAAACAAAATGAATAATGGTCTAGAAGCGTTTTCAGAAGAATGTACCATCTTTAGTACTAAAAAACAAAAAAAAAAACACATTGATAAAAGTAAATTTAGTTTGCATTGTTGGAATGTGAAAGAAGCATGAATTATCGCCTATCTTGAGGTAGAAAAGGAAACTAGTTGAAAAGAAACGATTATTTACATATTAAGATAAGAGATACATACAAACAAAATGAAAGTATTATTGTGTAACATTCGTACCGAAAACCGATTTCTTACCAGATATACGCATTTATTAACTATCATTTCATAGCGGTAATAATAAAAGTAAGATACTTATAAATATATTAGACAAGAAAAAATGCAAAAAAAAAGTACCTGTTTGCATTAAAATGTATGATCTTATAGTTATGCTTTTACGTAATTAATCTAAAATAACGTACATAGCTTTTGAGATATATTCGCTTGTTTTGTACTGCTGTATGATAAGAATTAGAACCCTGATCCTACGTCAGAAATATATGTCTATACGTCTATGGCTTGTACTTTTTATATTCATATTTTGTGATACGTCATAGTCGCCTATTTCTTTTGCCATCGTAATATTTTCGGTGAACTGCATTTCTTACAAAACTTTTACGTTCTTTCTTTTATAATTTCTTCAACAGATGGAAATTGTAGTTTTTCATGCATCTATTTAATGCTTGTGTAGCGCGATTTATTTAATATTATTCTGAAGCAGTGGTTCTGTATCTTTTGCAACATTTGAATGTTATTTCTGCTTATATAGGACCACCACACAGACGAATCATAAAGTAATTAGGGGCAATATTACACTTTTGTAGATTAAGAATATATTTTTTATGTTTAGGGCAGACTTTTTGTTAAGTATCGGGGCAAGGGCGGATTAAGGATTTACGGGACTCAGGACTGGGTCCCCCTTCGAAGAAAAAGTGATGAAAAAATGTAGTATTATATGTGTACAAACAAACAAGCAAAAAAAAAACTACTGCGTAGGCATGAATGACTAATACAATTAAAATTAAGCTCTCTTTACAAAATTAACTTTCTTACCTTAACAAACTGAATACTACATAAATTGAATATCAAATAATAAATTTTGTATAGTTATATATATACAATAACGGATTCACGGGGTGAATATGGACTCCCCCCCCCCCCCCAAGAGCGATTAAAAAAATTTGTTATAACAGAAAACTTAATTTATACTATAAAGGATTTATACAAATGCTATACCTATGGATTTAATTATAACTAATATTTAATACTCTGTTTTCTAGTAAAACTATTAATGTTACGTTTTTATTCTATTTTCAACGCAGCTGTTATCGATCTTTTGGCTTTTTTATTAATTTTAAATTTTTATTTTGCAATGTAAATAAAAATAGTTCAATGAGAAATATATATATATTTTTTTTTCTTATTTAGGAACAAAGAATTCGGATCGGATTTTTAACAAAAATAAAAAAAAAGTAGAGTCTAATAAAAATACTATCTTTCTACTCTTTTTAGTAATTTACTATTCAAATTCTCAACTACCATTTTTTAGGTAAAATTTTATAATTTGTTTATTTTTCACCCCTAAAAATAAAACAAAAGTTAAATTAAAAATTGTAATAATTATGTATTTTTAAAACATTTTAAAATTTTTAAAGAGGAATTGATTTTCTTTATGAAAAAGTATTTCATAAATCTACTGTTTACCATGTAAGATATTACGTAATTATATAATTTCCCTCCCCAAAATATCTCTCTGTATCCGCCCCTGATATATGCATTGGCGCACCCAGGATGTGTCCCTGGGAAGGGCTAAACGAGTAGCATATAGGAAAATATAAAAATGGAGGTCGAACATGTTTGGTATATATCTCTCTCTTCGCTCATTTATATATTTATTTTTATGTAAAAGGTATTATTTAAAAACACTTTATATTTTTATCAAATATTAATTTTTAATGTCAAAAATGTTACCATTATTAACGGTGTACGTTTATTCCCTCTGGAGGGAGCTCCAACCCCGTAGCACCCCATGTATATGTTAATATTTATAATTTTTTATTAATAACATTATGTTTTCTTTTTCTACAAAAAATATTTATATCATGTTCTTGTCTTTATATAAATTAAACATGCATGTTTAAAATTTCATAATTGTTTATACAGCTAGAAAAAAATGAATAAAACATAGTATGATTTATTAAATTTTTCGAAACACAAATATGTACATTTATAAAATCAGCAATCGATTCGCGAACACATACAGAGCGCCAGTTTATAATACTAACCGACTCGGCCAGCGCCCTTGCAAATATCCGATTGATATATAACACCAACCTTATAGTGCAGAGAATCTAAAAAATAATAACAGAATTACTTTCCAATCGTATGGACCCCGAGTCATAAAGGAATAAAGGACAACGAAATCACAGATAAATTAGCAAAGAGATAGAATTCGCTGTTCCTGGATACTAATGCCGAAACCATAATAACCACAGATGATCTAAAGACCGTGTATAAAAAGAAAATTATAAGATTGTGGAATGCGGAATGGAGATGGACCTCATGCAGAAATCATCTCAAAGGCATAAAAGAAAAGATCAAAGAATGGGAGTCATCTGATAGAAAATCGCGAAAAGAAGAAATAATTTTAACTAGATTAAAGCTCGGCCATACCAATGTAACCCATTCGTATCTTTTCAATAACACACCGCCTGCATCCAGTTCCTTCTGTAACACTCCTCAGCTTACTCTCCGACGTATCCTAACAAGTTGCAATAATTTATCCGAATCCAGCCAAAAATTTAATCTATCCTCAAACCTATCCCAATTACTACGTAATAATAGTCGATATATAAATGATCTCTGCTTTTTCCTCAAAAACTGTAATTTATATTATACTCTGTAATTAGTAACATAGGCGCGGCTTGATAACCTCACAGTTGTGTTAAAGTCGCATATAAAAAAAATAAAATAAAATAAAATAAAAATTAAAAAAAACTCGCCTTCGTTTTAAATAATTTTTATACGGTTTTAAATAAAACGTATTAACTTTCAGTAAAAATAAAAAATAAAATATTGTTAAAATTAAGAATATTTCAAATCGTAAAACGTTTTTACATAAAAAAAAATTATAACTCGAATGTTTATTTATTATTCAACATATATATTAAAGGACTCATTTGTTTTTTTTTAATACAATAAATTATATTTATCATGGAAAATTTCTATAAATATTTAATTTTACGAGAATGTAACATTAGTTTATTGGGAAAAAAGAGAAAGTTTTATAGACAAAAAGTATATAATTTTATTAATGAACTCATATGTATATATATATATATTTTTTTATATATAAAAATTAACTGAATTCTTTTTAAGATAAAAAACGCAAATTTAAAATCCTGTATTTTTACAGTATCGAGCGTTTTGGGAAAGAAAACTTCAATTTTGTACGTGAAAAATTAATTTTTTTTCTGTTTGAGAAAGTGGAGCACTCTGCAGGCTGAGACCCAGGGCTATAGCCTACCCTAGCCCGCCCCCTTCAGATCCGGCTCTGTATCGGGGAAATAGTTAATTTTCTTTTATGTTTTTGAAATGAATTGCCGCAAGTGAGGTGTAAACGTTAGCCTCTTGTCTTAAGTTATACCTAAGTACTAAAGGCTGCCTTCACATTCTATCTGGCTGTTAAAAACCTTTATAGTTTGATTTATAAATGGTCTACGTCGAGTGATTAAAATCGCCTTAATTTCGCTTTTATTTATCTTTATCTTCCACTTTTTAAAATACGCTGGCAATCTTTCAGTAGGTTTGCTTAGTCTGTTTCTGATAGAGTATCCATTCTATAAGAAAATTCCATTGACGTAGTTCGTTTGTATACAGATTTAGATCTACTTTATATGCTATGAGCACATCCAATATAAATAAGAAACATCCTAGAATACTTCCTTGTAGAACACTAGCTGTACTTGTTCTCTGAAAGGATTTGACTTATTCTATCTCTATGTTAAATTTTCTGTTCCATAAGATTTTATTAGGTAAATTATATACGGTAGGTAATTATATTTTATTAGTTCATAGATTATTCCTTCTAGCTATGCAGCATCAAAAGTCTTCGTTTATGTCTAGCAAAACTAATCCGGTATATTTGTTTTTGTTGAAGTTATCGGTAATTATGTCGCAGATTTTAGCCAATTGTATTACAGTATTTAATTTAGGCCCAAAGCTGAATTGTTTATCTGTAAAGATCAAGTGTTCTTCGCTAAAAATTTTTCAAATTCTTTGCTTATTTTGTACCTGGGAAGCATCTTTTCGGAGCTTAGGTAAAACTATTGTTACAGTCACTCTCCACGTTATTAGCTAGTAGCTTAGTCTCTAAGACGTGAGTTAAATATACTTATGACTGATACTTCCGTTTTTCGTGGAGATTTTTTTTTTATCATTTGTATTCTAATTTGGTCATGACCTGTTAAATTTTTTAGCAGTCGAACTGTATTTTTCGTAGTGTATTGATGAATTACTTCCTTGGCAGAACGACTATGGCACTGCGTGGTAGCCCCCCTTCATTATGTTTTTGTGTTCTCCTAAAATTTTAGCTTTACTTCCTGTGGAGTACGCTGCTTTATTGCTACTGTTTAATATATGAATTGGAAGAAAATCAATCTGATCCCTACGGAATTATTTATTAATTTTCCATAAACTACTATTCTGCGGTGTAAGGGTGTTTAGAAAGTTGTTCCACTTTACATTTTTCTCCAATTTTAGACTGTGCTTTATGATATTGTTTAATCTACGGTATAATTTTTTATAAATAACCTTGCTGGGATGATATTTTTGCGCCAGTTTCCTATAATCATTTTTAAATTCAATTAGAATTTAGTATTCTTTGATATGGGGTTAAGATTGTTAGTAGTTGTTTCCATAGATTTTATCGCTGCTGCCAATATCAACTTATTTAAATAATTAAGATATTTATCGATATCTAGACTAGTACTCGGACACCTTGAATTGGTTTTAAGCTGTCTTTTTGTAACTTATCCAATTAGCTTTAGAATACCGATTTGTTATATAAAACATTATTGCATTATGATCAGGAGATAATTGACTGTCTGAGAATAGAGTACTAAATTCTGTAAAATTTGTTGTTTTTTTTAGATCTAAAATACTTGGTTTAAAATGATGACTTCACTTCGAGGAAAAACTGTAGATTCAATTGGAGTACATATTTGCAAGTCGAGATCTCTAGTACAAGATGAAATAACATAGTTACAGCACTATTTGCACCGTAGCAATTCCATGTTCTGTATTTGCATTCAAATCCCCTAATATTATTACTCGGCTGCGTTGGTATTGATGAAGTGTATCTTATTTCAGATTTCAAATTTTTTGATTTAACGGGTGGTTTGTATGTTATGCATATGGAAATCTTTTAGATACCTATTTTAAATTATCCTCCTATTGCCTGTATTTATTTTTAGGTTATTCGGTGAAGGTGCGCCTTTTATTTCGTTATAAACTAATAAAGCTAGTCATCACAGCGGTATCATCATTTCAGTAAATCTCGTAATTGGTCAATTTTAGACTGCAAGTTGTGTCTGTTTTTGTCGCACAAATAGCAGCAATTAATTTTTTTATTCGTAATCTTTGTTACATTTAGGTTTTGACGTAAATTTAAAAAATCGGTTTAAACCGTTTAAATTTCTATTATTAGACTCATTTTTAACGTCTGTTTTAGCCTTTACTATAACATAATTCCAATTCGAGATGTTATTACTCCATTATACTTCTCCATTATACTTATTTTGTTTTAGGTTACTTGTATTTTGTCTTAAATTACTATTAGTATTTTGCTCCTGCGTAATATGTGATTTTTTATTATTTATCGATTGTACAATTTTCTTATACACTACGTAGTCTTTTGATTTGGTGGTGGTTTTCGTTACAGTCTTCGCATTTTTGAATCTAGGTTTGTACTCGGCTTCTGAATTATGTTGCCCGCTACATTTTAGACATTTCGGTTGTCTATAACAGTTGTAAGATATATGAACGTACGATTGACCTTTAGAACACTGGATAATTGTCGGTTTTTTTGGTGAAATTTTCTCCCTTTTGCTGAACAGTAACAAATTTCTTTACTTTCATTTATTCGAATAAAATTAGTATTGCTTGGAAAAGTTACAGGATACATGGAATAGTTTTGTTTCCCACATTTCTTTTATTCTTTTGCTAAATTTTTTAATACAGATGATTCTTTCTTTTGAGTATTCTTTAATTTGCTTTTCATGTCCAAATTATGCAAAAGACCCGTTAGTACCGTTTTTAAAGGTTTTTTTAAACGTTGTTTATGTGTGTAGTGTTCGAATTTATTTTGTGATAAGAATGTTAGAATTATGTTAGTCATTTACGCTTATTGTTTGAAATTTAAATTATCTAAATTTTTAAATATATTTAATTTTATAGGAAGAACGATATGTAACTCTGTTTCGTCCTTTTGCTGGTTCTTTTCGGGCGTGAGAACTGACCAATGATGTTGCTGCTTCATCTTTTACTTGCATCAATGGCGAGAAGCGATTCTTTGTTGTAATTTTCTGGGTGCTTAGACGCTCCGGTTTTCTTTGTTTGGCCAGTCACCAGGCGCTGCCTTTGTTGTCATCGGTGTCGCTGCAGTCGAAGGTTGACAAACCAGCGGTTGCATATAAACTGGTTGCCATTTTTATTGATTATTGCCTTCTTTCGTTAGTGGTTTTCGGTAGTAATTTCTTCTGCATTTGTTAGGTCCATAACGTCACTCTGGCTGAGCAGGCCGTGGGATCGCTAACAGATCATAGCCTGGTCATAAAACGAACCGCTGAAAAAACTTCGTAAAACTGGTATTCACATTGAACTCTACAGTACATTAACCCAAAGCGAAACTGAAACAAATAAAATACCTCGAAGAGCAAAGCATTTAGCATATTGAAACTGAAGCGTCGTCTCATTCTGTCAACAAACCAGGCAGTTCTTATGTATTTGAGGATATTAAATCCGATACTTAAAAATAAAATAAATACAGAAATCATAAACATTTTGAACAGGAACGAAGAGATTTGTGGATAATTTTTTGGATCGTCAGAAAAACATATGAACATCGTTTATCATTCTCGGAAATAATTTAAATGTCGACCTGAAAGCACCTCGTAATTTATATACAAAACGTTCAATTGAAGCCCTGAATAGCAACCCTTCTATTTCTACTGCCCACAATAACACGTAAGTATCGGCACTGAGTATTTGCGCATCATGTTAAACATTTGGAAACCAAAAATTCTATCCCGACTTCCATTTCTGCGGAATAATTTTATTTTTTATAGTGAAAACTGATCAACTTCATTCAAGTTTTATGTTTTATTTGGAACATGAAGCTTTTACTTGGTGAATAATTTAATTTTCTCTATCGCATTACTGATTCTAAACAACTCATTCACTAATAATGCATGCGGATGGTTTTAATCCGACCAAGAGCGTCACCAGCCAATGAGCCAGAAGGGGGCAAGATGATAGAAAGGGGATATGAGTTATAGGAAAAATAAAATTTATAAGTTGTAAAGGCTTAATATTTTATTAAACAAGAATAAAATCTTAATTAAAACTTAATTTTTGTGGGTTTCTGGCAAATTGTTCTACTACTTTATTATAAAAGTCTTCCAAATTGTCCATGCTTACGTACCTATGAATAATCATCATGCCCAGTTGATTAAAAAGTTTCAAGGCTCCAGGGGGACAGCTGCCCCCTTTGTCACCCGCTGGCGACTCCCATGAATCCGACAGAGTAAACAAATAAAACATGTTGCATAATATTTATCTGTTTTGTTGTGTAAAGGACTTTTTTTTTTTTTTGATGTTTTCATTCATAGTTTTTATGATTTTATTCTTTCATATTATTATGTGTCCATTTCTTCAACTATCATTTCTTACCCCGCGTTTTTAATTCACACCAAATTTTGATTCTCTTCGTTTTTCTCAGAGACAGTTATAGGACTAGATTACTCGGTCTGACCCCCCACATTCCTTCACAGAACAAAATAACACTAAAATTATTAATAGAAATATACGGAAATCGACGAAACAGTGGTGATGTAGTAAAAAATAAAAATGATTTTTTACAAAAATAACAGTTTATTAAACAATATAAAACCTTTATTTAACAGAAATTATTTTTAAAATTAAAAATTAAAATGTGCCGACATGTTTCGGAGTCACTTACTCCATATTCATGGCGTTAATAATTAAAGTTAAAAATTGAAACGATAACATATTTGTCTTCTTATAATCTAATGTAATATATCGATATGTCATGAATGATATTTAATTTTGTATAACGGGTTATTATTAATTAAGTTATCTTTAAATTTATTAATTTAATATGTTTCGGCGCTATTGAGTATGTTATAATTATTGATATATTTTATTATTTCGAGGTCGTCTTTTATATTTAATTTTAGTCTATGTTTATTAATAATAATGTGTTCCGCAACAGATGATTTATTAATATGCCCGTGTTTAATGGCAGCAATATGTTCGTTATATCGGATACAGAAAGTTCGACACGTTTGTCCTATATATATTTTATTGCACGTGTACTATATTTAATTTTATATATGCCGGATTTGTTATATTTATCTATGTTCGTGAATTGTTTTTGTATTAATTAATTGGTGATATAAGTTATTATTTGTTCTGTAAGATATTTTAATTGATTTCCGAAGTAGGTTGGTAAGACTGTTTGTTGCTGGATTAGTATATGTAAAAAAAAAAAAAATACAGTCGAATTGAATACCTCCTCCTTTTTTGAAGTCGGTTAAAAATAGTCCAGATCTGTTTAGTGTTATTATTATTTTGTTTGTCTTTTTTTCTATTTTGAGTATATTTAGAATATAGTTTATCTATTATATTAGGTTTATAATTATTATTTAATGCGATGTTTTTTATCATATTTAATTCTGTTTTTTTCTCTTTATTATTTAATGGAGTGTTTATTAATCGATATATATAAGAGTAGAATGAGGAATATTTGTGTATTTGAGGATGGTTAGAATTTGAATTTATTGTGATATCTGTGAGTGTTTCTTTTCTATATATTTTATATTGTAGTTTATTATTGTTTATCATTACTGTTAAGTCTAGAAAATGTAATTTATTGTAACCGATTTCAAGAGTATATTATAAATTATTATTTATTGAGTTTAGGAATTTTAAAAATTTTTCAGGGTCTGAGTTGTTTTGGTTTAAATTATTAGTTTTGAAAATGGTGTTAATATCGTCAACGTATCTAGCATAAAAAATAATGTTAGTGTTTTGAAATTGTTTATTAATAATATTATCTTCGTAGTATTGTAATAATATTTCGCTTAAAATGGCAGATACCTAAATATAAAAAACAAAACAACTTAACGTTTGTTATAAATGATTCGTTTCTGTTTTGAAAAACTAGTTAATTATTTTCTAGAAAATGGGGAACGTCGTCGGGTATTCAAATAAGTAGTGATCGTTATTTTTTTGTTCAGGTATTGGAAGACAAAATACAAGCTTAAAACAAAAGCTTGAAAAGCTAAATGAAAATTTGATCTATTTGACAATGCTGTACGTTTATATCTCGAATTCATTGGCTCAAGTGCCTACTTCTAGTCTATGATTAATGAAATAAGCGTACAGCATTGTCAAATGGATAAAATTTCCATTTAGCTTTTCAAGCAATGCTTAAAACCTGCAAAAATCGGACAGATAACTGTTAAAAAAAAAAAAAAAAAAAATCATTTCCTTGAAAAATATGACATTTTACATCGCACGTTCAGATTTTACAAAAATACAGAAAACACTAATTTACTATAACTAATAATTAATAACTGTTGTTATCTTCGTATATTTTTGTGTACTGTTTTAATATTAATAAGTTCACTTTATACAGTTAAAGCGCAAAATATATACATATATATTTACACAATTAAATTATAAAAATAACCAGCTAGCTTCGCACATCATAAAAACATAATTATGGTAATAATCAAATTTTGTATTATAAAGTAACACAAACTGAACATAAATTATAAAAATCGACATAACTATCACGAATCAGAAGTCGCTAATTAACATCTTAAATACACAATTTCCGGATGATGATCCATTATTAAATATAATAAATAATTAATTGTTAACTATTTGTAATTAATTTAATATTAACGACTTTTCATTTGTGATAGTTATATCAATTTTTATAATTTTGTTTATGTTTAGTTTTATTATGTTAGAAAATTTTATTATTTCCTTGATTAATGGATCTCTGTGTGATATTCGAAACTAGTCGGGTATTTTTATAATTTAATTATTTAAATATATTTTGTGTTTTAACTGTATACGGTGAACTTATTAATATTAAATTAATAACTTATACTATTGTTCAGAAATAAAATGGTAATTGTTTATTCTGTTCCAGATTCTTCTGAATTTAAAATTACATTTCAAATAAATTTGTTAGAATTTACCGTAATATAACACTTTAAATCACTTCATTTAGTTTAAAATTAGAAGCCACCTAGAAGTTTGCTATTGAATTTTGTAATTAAACATTTCATTGGAAGCTTTTTTTTTTTTTTTTTTTTTTTGCATACCGACTCATAGGTCATCAACGCAAGTGATCATTAGTTATTTTAAGTGTCCTAGATAACGGCGCATCCCAACAGATGAAGCCGCTAGTCATAGATTAGTTTTCCATTTTTTTTTTTTTTTTTTTGAGCGTTTTGGTATTATCCTTAATATTAATAATGAGCGGTAAGCGCATCTCTGCATTGTTTTTTCTTTAGTCGTCTGACGGGATTGTCAGGAAGACCGGTAGTTTTCATACGCGATATTAATGGGTTTAAATTATAGCTGAATGCCGCATGCATTTTGGTATATTGCTGCTTATATATCGCCAACACTGAAGGAACGTTGAGATCATTCTCGATTATAGTATTACGAACATAATAAGGCGCATTGGTTATTATCCTCAGTATCTTCGACTGGAACGACTGTATTTTTTTGAGATGCGTTTTTGCGGCTGATCCATATATTTCTAAACCGTATTTCCAGACAGGAGCTATGATGGTGTTATACAATAACATTTTATTGTTCAGACTGAGTTTGGATTTTCTTCCTATTAGTGGATATAATTGTCTCAGTAGCGACTTCAATTTTTTCTTTGTATTAATTACATGCAGATTCCATACTAAGCGTTTGTCAAAGGTTAATCCCAAATATTTAACTGATTGTATCTGCGGTATTTTACAGCTGTTATAAGTAACTGGAGGACATGTTTCTTGGTTATTTGTGAACGTGATATGTGAAGATTTTTGTTCATTAATTTCGATCCTCCAAATGAGTCATTGGAAGCTATAATTAAAAATTGCTCCACTTCAAAAATAGTTCTAGTATTTATTTCGAAACAGGAAACGAAATTTAAGGGTATGAAATTGAAATTGTTTTCGAAATGTCTGTGTTGTTTTCACCAAACTAAAAAAAAGTTATTTAAAACAAAAATAACTAAAGATTATCGTAATTTATACACATATTTCAAAATTAAAAAATATAATTCTCGTTGGAAGATTATTATATTTTTTTTAGCCGAGTAGAAAAGTAAATTTTATGAAACTGTATTTTAACCTTTACGGTTATTTATATTTATTTATATATATATATATATATATATATATATATATATATATATATATATATAAAACTCGGCCACTTTGGCCTCGCAAGGGGCTGTGCCCCTTGACCCCTCCTGCTTTCATTCCTGTCTCTTTCTCTTCTATACTTTGTATAAAATGATCAAAATTTACAACGTAATTCTTACTGGCATCAACACACACAAAAAATAACATAACCACAAAAATCCTATTCTAACATTTACCTTCCGTTATATAAAATTAAGACATTTTTTCGTTACATTTTTCGTTACATATTTCATTACATAAAATTGTGACATTTTTTAAATAACAATAACAAAAATCCTACAAAATATAACAAACGTTACATAAAATTGGGACATTTAGCGTTACATAAAATTGGGACATTTAGCGTTACATAAAATTGGGACATTTAGCGTTACATAAAATTGGGACATTTTTCTGGGACATTTAGCGTTACATAAAATTGGGACATTTTTTCGAATGGGGGGTAGCCTAAGAATTACGTTGTAATTAATATATATATATATATATAGTGGACCCCCCCCCAAAAACCAAAGCCTCCATGAAAAAATTTGTTATAACAGAGAAACTTAATTTATGCTATAAAAGATTTGTATGAATTTTATCTACGGATTTAATTATAACTAATATTTAATACTATTTTCTATATTAATGTTTCTTTTTAATTCTATTTTAAACACAACTGACGTCGATCTTTTACCATTTTTATTTATTTTTAATTTTTATTTTGTAATGTAAATGAAAATAGTTCAATGAGAAATATATATATATTTTTTACTTCCTCATGAACAAAGAATTCGGATCGGATTACTAACGAAATTCTTACTTATAATTTCGTTTTATTTTTCACCTAAAAGTAAAACTAAATTTAAATTAAGTTGTAATAATGATGTATTTTTAAAACATTTTTAAATTTCTATGAAGGTCGCTATTTGATTTTCTTTATGAAATAAGAGGTATTTCTCAAATCTACTGCCTACCGTAGAAGGTTTTACGTAATTATATAATCCCCCCCATGTCCTTCAGTATCCGATATACTTGGCCATTTTGGCCTCGCAAGAGGCTGTGCCTCTTGACCCCTCCTGCTTTCATTTTTGGCTCTTTCTCTTCTATACTTTGTATAAAATAATTAAAATTTACAACGTAATTCTTACGGGCATCAACACAAAAAAAATAACATAATCACAAAAATCCTATCCTAACATTTAACTTTCATTATATAAAATTAAAACATTTTTTCGTTACACATTTCGTTACATAAAATTGAGACATTTTTTAAATAACAATTACAAAAATCCTATAAAATATAACAAACGTTACATAAAATATGTCCCAATTTTATGTAAAGTTTATTATATCTTATAGGATTTTTATGATTATGTTGTTATATTCATATGGACCGATTTATCATTACGTTGTAAATTTTGATCATTTTATACAAAGTATAGAAGAGAAAGAGACAGAAATGTAAACAAGAGGGATCAAGGGTCACGGCCCCTTGTGAGGCCAAAATGGCCGATTTGATATATATATGTTCATGTTTATTCGTAAATCACGTCAGTTGATTTTTAAGGGGGACATGCATTTATAACCATGAAAAAAGCAACTCAGAAACCAACTTTTGAAAGTAAATTAAAATCATTTGTAGTACCAGTCAATAAATTACGTATAAATAACACAGCAGATGCTTTTCTTCTATTTTCTAATGTGGATATTCTGAACTCCTTCAACTGTTATTTATAATTGAATGAAAACATATCGCTATAATGAAACATAAAGTGCAGGCACCTTAAAAAACGCTTTTGAACCCTTTCAAGTAAAAGTATGTGATTCTTATTAGAAGGATTCCAAACAATATTTGCATATTCAAATTGTGACCGCAAATGCGAGTAATAAACAACCAATAATGTATTTAAATTCTGAAAAAGCGAACAATGACAAATAATAAATGATAATAAACGACTCGCTTTTAAAGTTATTTGTCGAATATGGTCATCAAACTTTAACTTTGAATCAAGTAATACACCTAAATCTTTTACACTACTAATTTTCTTCAAAATTGTATTATTCATAAAATAATCATGTAATATAGGGTTAGGACTATATTTGTAGAATATTTTCACAAAATTTCAAAGACAAATTCGAAATGTTTAAAAAGTTATGAGCTATTTATGACAAGTCTTAGCATAGAGTCATTGCGAGAGTATCAACACATAGTGACGTAAAGTAAAGAAAACTGATTGTATGCGGATATTATAAATAATGCGTTTCGTGGTTTCTTAGAAAATGAATATTTTATAAACAAAGATCGAATAAAAATAATTACATTACAACAATAAGAGCCCAGTTCGTTATCAGATGTATGACAATTTTTTTCAGTCGGCGAAGGCGACAGCGTGTCGCAATATGCTAGAAACGACAGTTTGTTTATGGTATCTGCGGAAAGAGATGTAGCGACTAAAATAAATCAATTTAAATTCTCCGCTTTGCACTCGCTGATTGTAGATTTGTCGCGATCATCTCTGACGCGTCGCTATATTCACTTCGATAACAAGCCATTCTTTTAATTTCGTCGCTTTATAGCTCTTGTCGCAGCTCTCTCTTTGGACCGCAATTCCGATGACACATAATACATTCAAGGGCGTCGCCAGCCGATTAGCCAGGGAGGGGCAAGATGAGTTGCCAGTCGCCAGGGGGGCAAGATGATAGAAAGAGGATATGAGTTATAGGAAAAATAAAATTTATAAGTTGTAAAGGCTTAATATGTTATTAAACTAGAATAAAATCTTAATTAAAACATAATTTTCGTGGGTTTCTGGCAAATTGTTCATGATTATGCGCCTATGAATACTCATCATGGCCAGTTGATTATAAGTTTCAAGGCTCCAGGGGTGAGGCAGGTGCCCCCTGTCCCCCGCTGGTGACGCCCATAAATACATTTATGAAAAAGTTAAAGACTTCGTAATCCGTAAATAGTGGTCCCTTTTTGTCAAAACAATAAATAAGTAAATGAAAATTAAACGATTTTAATGAATCGTGCTAGCAAAAGTATGTTATAAAGTCTGTAAAAAAGCGGTACATATGAAATTGAAACTAGCGCACTACTCATTACAGTAAAAAATGTGTACTATATTGTCTAAAAATCGATTATCCTATATTGAAGTGCAGCTCTGCCTATTGGAGTTGTAGTATCGAAAGAGTCGAATGAAGAAAAATAATTCTTCATCGTTAAGCGAGCGAGTTTGTTTTAAAAATTACTCGTATAACGCATATCTCGCAGTGTTTTTCATTAAAAATTTTTGAAGTTTAACTATTTAGCTGTGTTTTGAGTTATTCAAATTTATTTACTCTAACTTACATTATTATTTATTTTTTAATTTGTTTTTTAATTGTTTTAATTTTTATAATTATCAGTTATTTAACCTGTGGAGAAATTAACTAAAGTTATAAATTTTTCATAAATTTCAAAAATAAAATAAAATTTTACAGTACACAAAAACTTAATTAAACATCTAATAAAAACAAACTGCAATTTTACCTTTTCAGATATTTAAAAATAAATTAAAACGTTAAACAATGATTAAGAAAAACAAAATGTAATTGCAAACTACAGTTCCTCGCCCTACGAATTCGCTGCAGTGAACAGTCAAAAAAAACATTTCACATTTCTCGCTGCAATCCTTACAGACGCTTAAAATCGCTGTGTTAATTTAATCGAGATTGCAATTCTTTCTTTGTTCTTTAGATTAATCCGAATTTTAGAAAAATTTGCTGAAGACGACTGGCTATTGGCTACATTAGTTTGCCAGCTAATATGGAATTACGCGGCTCATACAAGCGATCAATTTTATTCGCTACAATCTGAAAGTGGACAAAAATTATTAGATATATTAATCGACTTACTCGGTAAGAAATTTTATTGGTTATACCCCTCGTTTGATATCGAAATATGCTACAAATTAGGAAACATAATAATGAACTTATATATCCCGTACAGATTCGGTAAAAGTGGACTTTTATATAAACATATTAATCGAACAAAAAGTAAATTTTGTTGAGAGGATACTTTTGTCGAGAATTAAACTAGAGGTTTTCTACGTTATGTAAATCCATAAGAAGTCGATGGAGAAAAGCGAAAAATTGTAAAGGAAGCCAGGTTTGAAAATCAAATTAGTGGTTGGGAACAGAAAGGAATGAAATTTTAAAAAATTTATTTATTTAATCGTGTTATAGTTTGATGTATTTTTATGTGGACACATTATCATATGTTTGCATATTTTAAGTGAACTATACTCGATAAGAATTGTTTTCAAAAATGCCATTTATTCGAGTTTTTTTTTTTCTTTTTCTCTTTTCGGTCGTGTTCGTTCAATTATAAATAGGATAAGAAAAATAAAAATGTATAAAAAGCTTGTTATATGCAAAAAAAACAACAAAAAAAAACAAAAAAAAACAAAAAAAACAAAAAAAAACAAAAAAAAAAACATATTCTAGTGGTATGCTAAATCTTTCTTTTATAAAAGCGGCGTAATATTTTTTTATCGAATTCAGGATCATTTTTTAATTTGTACCTGTAAATATTTTCTACTAACAATGATAATGGAAAATTTTAAATTCCCAGTTCGGCCTCATTACTATTAACTACAGAAAATGTTAATACAGTTCTATAAAAATTAAAAATTTGCGTAAATTTATTTCTTAAAATTTTTGCTCAGTGATTGAGATAGGTTCGAGACTTTCGATACAATATTTTTTAGTTGCTGTTGAATCAGAAATGCTTAAAGGAAGAACCAATTTAGAAAAGTAATACTGCGGTTTACAAAAAAAAACTGATTTGGTCCTTTTATTTTTGTCTTTCGTTGAAATCGTACTATTTTTTGTTTCTTTATTACGTAATATGTTTTTAAACCAAATACTTACTTTTTCTTCTGATTTAAAGAATACCAAGTGTGTGTTCATATGTATATATAGCGATTACTTGAAACATCGTTTACCAGAAACGTAGAAAAAATTAAAATCAAAATATAAAAAAATCATAATTGACGCCTATGGGAATTAGTTTTTTGATAGTGCGTAGTTAATTTTTCGAGAATTAATATTTTTCTAGAATAGCTTACTAATAAATTAAAAATCCGAAACCGCCGAATGTTCCGTTTGTATTCTTACTAATTTTAGCGCACAATCTGAGGTAAAGGAAAAAACAATAAAATGGAGCAGCGCACATAAAATATAAAATCACAAAATAGGTTTCGAAAAAGTTACGGAAGATAGCGCTGCGCTTGGTCGAACGAAGTTAATATTGTCGAGCAAGTTATGAAATAAATGTTTGTGTTTTTTTTTGATGCACCCGCTAAAATATTAAAACAATTTACTTTTATTTCCGAGTTTAGACAGCAACGATGTATCACTAGGCTTTTGAAAAGGCGCTAAATGTCATAAAATGCTTAACGAGAATACTTTGTAAGCAATCTAAATCAAGAAGTGCTTTATAGGAACAAAAGGATTAATTCAATGAAAAATTAACGTTGTAAATGAAATAATCGTATTCCCAATCAAAAAATATGCTAATATCGAATTATGAGATTTTTTTGTTCTTGTTTTTTTTGGTTCAATATATTTTTCGTCAGATAAAGAAAATTCTATGAAGATAATACAAAAATTCGACACGTATAGTTTCCATTTTAGAATCCAATGATTTTTTTCGGCCGCACTCGAATTACGCACCGTTATTTACCTGAGTCGAAAGAAACCTGATTTTTCGCACAGCAAAGGGGCGGAAACACGTAATTTTTCGCGCTTTTTTGAACTTTTCGCCAACTTCGAAAGTTTCATTGAGGAAATTAAATCAGTTTCCCTTAGTTGACAGATAGCGATTTTTCCATTGACATATACATATATATAGGCCACACTCGAGTTGCGCACCGTTATTTACCTGAGTCGAAGGTTAAAAAAAGGTCTGTAATCTCCACACACGAATTGCGCACCGGAAGTTTGCAGGCATGAAATATAAAAAAACAAACGAAAACGACGCTCGAACCATAATCGCTGTTCACTGGACTAAGGGTTTCCAAAACTGATGGCGCTTGATCGTACTATATTTTTAATGTTCGATAACTTTCAACATTTTTACGTATCGTATTTTTGAAATTAATTTTTAATCTACTAATGAAAAACACTACATCTGCTTATGTATTGAAAATATTTCCTGTATAACGGTTTATTAAAAAATATTTGAGAATACGTCAGATTAATTTTAAAAATACATAATTGTTTAAACTTCTAATTCCATTTTTTTTTTTAAAACAAGTAGTTCCGATAAATAACTGTGATATATTTATATTTTATGTCGAGAGGTATCTTTCCATGAATATTCGCAAGAATTTTACTTTTATCTTATAATATTTTATCTGCTTGGTGAAACATATTTCAGTGTTGCTTCTAAGAATTACTTTTTTATTCTCATAAATAACCTAAATTTGAGTTTAAACTTGTGCTTCTTTATCATTTATCTAACAAAACACATTAATACCAAACCAAATGTGCGCAAAAATATCTATTATCTAGAGTAGAAACTCATTAATTTACAATAAACTACAAATTATAAAAACTTGACGACGGAAAATTATTATCTTGTTAAATCCAACTAACATTTAAAGAAAAAAGGTAGTAGTACTAACACTATTTATTTACGTAATTATTATCATTGTAAGTTTTATCATTAAATTGTTTTAAATAGGATTTTATTTTAATGGTAAATTTTTAAAATAGGCTACTATTCCGTTAGCAGTACGATTGTTATTCGAAATATTTTTAACAACCTCTAAGGAACGTACACACATTTAAAGAAATGTTGCATAAAATAGAATAATTTTTGCACGAATATTATATAAAATAACGTAAATTACCATAATATTTCTAACTGAATCAGTAGAATTTTCAGCGCACGGCATATTATGTTTCATGAAGCTTCTATTTCACATTAATACAAAATACTTTCATATCAACTGATTAATGTACATAAAATAAAATCTGAACTGAAACTTTCCCGATACTCGGTTCCCTCAAACTCGTAAGTAACTCGTATATTATAACAACATATTTAATTTGTCAAACTCGAAAATTTTACATGGTCACATTTATATTTTATGTACATTAATCAGTTGATATGAAAGTATTTTGTATTAATGTGAAATAGAAGCTTCATGAAACATAATATGCCGTGCGCTGAAAATTCTACTGATTCAGTTAGAAATATTATGGTAATTTACGTTATTTTATATAATATTCGTGCAAAAATTATTCTGTTTTATGCAACATTTCTTTAAATATGAGTACGTTCCCTAGAGGTTGTTAAAAATATTTCGAATAACAATCGTACTGCTAACGGGATAGTAGCCTATTTTTCGCAAACGTTAAAGGCTTTTTTAATCGACTGAGAAATGTAGTTCGGTTATTATTCCAAATAGTAAACGCGTTTCATTACGATAACACATTTTGGGAGTCACTGAAAGAGCGACTTTTACTCATTTTTTAAGTCCTTCATCGATTTTATAAAATCAGAGTATTTTTTTTAAAGGCGGTGCGCAATTCGAGTTGTCAGCGGGTGGGCTATTTCGGGTCTGGTGCGCAATTCGTGTGTGACTTGTCACTGTGTTAGTGGTTGGTGCGCAATTCGTGTGTCCCCTTTTTTTCACAGTTTATAAAAAAAGCGACCAGCATTTATATGAAGTGTCGTTATATGAAGATTATTAGGCACATCTGTTGCAACTGGAAAAACCAAGTTATTTGAAAGTAAATGATCTGAAGAATTTTAACAATTTTTGACACACTATATCGGATATTTTTTTCATCTGTCTCGTTTTGAAGCAGTTTTTCTCGTTTATGTAAAATCGTTCTATCCTTTCCTTGCAATTCTTTGAAGCTGCATAAAAAATTAAAAAGGTTCAAATGGTAATAGGAAAAACTTTTTCAATCAAAATATCAATAGAAAAAAAAAAGGGATCAGGTTAACATTATATAAAGTTCTAAGAGTTGCGTCCGTATTTATAGACTGCTCGGTTTTTCAACGGGTTTAAGGCGGAAATACAATTATATGGATCAAAAAGTCGATTTTTCCCCTTAAAAGATAAGAAATTTCCCGTAAAATACGATTCCGAAAGTTTCATTTTAAATGTTTTCTTTTACCCAGGACAAGTGGACTATGTTAGAAATTAAATTTTAATCCGGTCAAAGGTCGATGAAAGAAAAGAGGCAAGAATAGTAACCAACCACCTTTGAAGACGGCAAAGTTAAGTTATAGGAAGCATTATAGGAAGTAGGAAAATTCAGTTTTAGTAGATGAACGTATAGGATATTACGTTCGGAGGAAAGATTGGAATATTCAAATAGCACGTGGGATCACAAACGGAAAGTATACAGTCGCCAGAGTGCAAAGGACAATAAGGGAACGACGGGGAAAGAGCAAAACGATACCGCGAAGATAGGAGCAAAGTATGATTGAACCGCAGACGACAGATAGCAATAATGAAAAAACATTTAAGGGTAGGAAAATAATAGAACCAATGACAGGAAGGGGGTTCTAATAGAAAGGTAAATTAATTCGAACTCCTTCCATTGATTTTCGTCTTTTTTTGAAGACGCCTCATAGAGTAGCTGGTATAATGAAACGGTCGCTCCAAAGGCAACCATTTGTCTGCTTTGTATTGCTCTGAAATATTTTTGAAAGATTATCTCCAACCGAAGAAACTAGTTCTCTAATAAATACCACCCGAAACCGGAATTTTATCATTTATTTTCCACCGTTAACTTCCACTCTTATCTTATCAACGGACAACGGAATAAAATTATTCTCCATTCAAACTTTACATATTCATTTTCCTACTTCTACTTCCACTGATAACACATTTATACGATTATTCTACTTGGAAATTCTTGTATAACCGATCGATGCAGTTTACAGTTCAGCTGCTTGACAAAAATTCGTAATGTCGCATCTGAAAGGAAGTAAACTCGAAAATTCTCGCTCAAGACTGCGGAAAAAAAGGGTAACCAGTTCAGCAACGACAAAGAGGGAAGCAGCTCTGATTTAGATTGTCGTAGTGCAAGTGCCGGTGCAAGTAAACTCTCTTCGGCCGAAAATGATGTTTTGTGTAGCCATATGTTGGCTTACCGAATCAAAAGATCCTCGTCGTTCCGAAAAGCGAATGCATTGGACACGTGCAGAAAAGAATGTTTCCTCAACTTAAAAATGTGAAGAAGCAGTGGTAAGGGTAAATTTACTGCTGCCCATTAAAATAAACTTGTAACTTACTACGCCCCGGTTATCCAGCGTAATGTTGACAATGTTTCCGAAATAAATAAAAAAAGCGTGTTCTACTGACGAAAATCCAAATTATTCAGACTATTCGGACGGAGAAGATAGCTGGTGCGATTGGAAGAAAGCGGAAGCAACTAGATATAAGTCTATTTAAACATCCACCACCACTAGACCCCCAGACGTACAAAAGCATGTGCTGCCAGTTTATCCGAACTTATCGAACGACAACCTGCTCCAATGCTGTTTAGATGGTTATAGTCAAAGTGTCAATGAAAGCATTAATAACACCGTATGACAATTTACACTAAAGCACCATCATTCTGGTGTTAAAGTAATTCAAATTTCAGCTCATATTGCTGCTACAGTGTGTTCAATGAAGGTCTGTAGTTACTTTTAAAAATCATAAACGTCATGGAAATAATCATTGGCAGGCAAAGCCTTCAGTTTTCTAAGGCAAAAAATTCGGCGCGCATCGAAAAACTAAATCTTTTATCTAGGAAGAAAGCCGCCCGTAAGATTCACAAAGAGTTTTAACAGATGCAGAATGAGCTCTGCGAAGAAACTGAAGGGGTTTTATACGCTAATTGAGGAGTAAATAGCACTTTTCGATAGTGAAAACTTAAACGCGTTTTTCTCGAAATAATATTTTTGCAGTTGTTGAGAATGATAGCAGAAAGACTGATCAGCCAATTTGGCTTGAAACTGACAGAATTTCTTCTTAGTATAATATTAGCTTCTATCTAAATCTAAAAGATTTTTAATTTTACTAATAAAAACCTGATATTTATTGTAAAAATGAACGGAAATTTCGGAAAATTAACGGGTTTTTTTTTCAAAACTCTGCCAATTGCCGAATTTTTTTCTTTCTCTTTTTAGATAAGTGTAATTGACATTTTTTTTCTTTTTTTGCAAGACTGTGTCAGATCAAAACTACGGCGTCCAGGATTCCATGTCGATTATTTGCAGGATTCTCTTTTTGTGCTAACATATAGCAGCCATTTTATTTGTAAAAAAATGAATATTTTTGTATACTTCAAGAGTGTGACATTATGATTAAATGAAAACTTTCAAAAAATATGTTGAAAAATGGGTTTTTTAACCGCCTAATTGTATTTCCTCCTTAAACGGCGCCGATGTTTGAACGCTAGGAACATGTTTTGTTATCCAAGCGCTAGTTGAATCAAGTTGGTTTTTAATTTTCATTTGCATTTTTTTTAGCCTTTTCTTACCTAAAATCCTACATATCGGCACCAAAATGATCGGTAACAATAATTAATGAAATTTTTTTCGTAAACCCCCTCCGGGTCTACAGTATCTAAGTGCTAATATTCATATGGAAGTTGACCTTTCCGTTTTCAAGACCCCAGCGTTTTAAGATTTACAAATATATAAAAATGTAAACGAGAAAATCAAGTTAAATAAGCCTTTAAAAATACCTGCGACCAAAAACGCTTAAACAAAATTAAAATTAAAAAAAAAAAATTTGTTGATATTTACGGTGGTGTTTAAGAATGAACTTGTGCTGCGATTTTAGAAAGGTCATTTAACTCACACACCCAATTCGCTTCGGTATTGGGTACACCACAAACCCATTGTTACACACATTGCCAAAAACAGAGCCTGTATTTACATCGGCTTTTTTTTCTCATCGTATAAAACTGAATGTCGAAATTTTCTTTACTAATTTTATTTTCAAACCATCTTGTTTTATTATATATTTTTCTATTACAAAACCTTGAGTTTTTTTTTTTACGAAGAAACTACGTTTAAAGACAATTACTGCCTGTTCGCGACCTTTTTCCGTTCCCACAGTCGCCTTTTCGATGATGCTTAGGTGAGTCCTTTCTTTGTTGTTCTTTCGGCAATTGTTATCGCTTGATTCCTTTAAGGTCAGGTCGAAAGCCGATTTTCATAACCTTCGCATTGATCATTTTCAAAATCAACTTTTATGTTGTTCCTTTTCTCACACTTAAAATAGTGTCTCTCATATTTTGACGAAGAGACAGTCACATTTTATTGTTTCTTTGAATCCGCCTTTAAATATTTTCCGGTGAAATACTTTTTCCCATCAAATCCAATAATACTCCGGTCCGGACAACAAACCTAATTTTCGTCTGTTTCTTGTTTTGACAAAAAATAAATTTCAACACTTATTAACAATTATAAATATAATTTTTAATAAGTATTGAAATTTATTTTTTGTCATAACTATATTGTTAACAATGTGTATAAATAATAAATACAGTGTTTCTTGTTTATTCATAATCACAACCGTCGCTAGAAACTTTTCTCGCATTTCTTTTTCCCTTTTTATTCGCCTGTGTATGCATCACAACTACATATCGTAAAACCATTTATTATTTGTCCATAAAATATCCTTTCAATTTTTCTTGTTTTTGCTTTTTTTTCTTTTTTGTCGGCGAAAAACACACTAATATGTACATGTTCTTTTAAATATTTTTTATTACAACTTTTACATTCTATAGTTTAAGAATTATTTTATCGAACCCTGTAGCCTGCGCGATCGAAGAATTTTATATACTTTAATAGACTAAATTACTCCACTTCTTTCTAGTTATACGAAAATATATAATTTGGTTCTTTTAAGATTCGACACTTTTCCCGATACATAGCTCCGTGTAATTAGCCGTATTAAACCAACATATGGTCCTTGATGCAAATTAGACTGAATTTATCATGTACAACCCTACCGGATATACTGGACGCAAAAACATGTCGAAGCCGATTAGAACGTGTCTTGATGGAATGTCCGGAACGAGAAACTTTTGACCGTTTTGAAAATAAGCGTCCAGTAAGTTTCCAACTGCGTAATAGTGTACTTTGTATAAGAATCCAGAAAAATAACGACGAGCTTTAACTTTTATTTGATGCGACTTGTTTGTTGCATGTTAAGATTAGCCTTCGCTAAACACACTTTTGTCGAAATTTTAACAATTTCGATATTAATAAAATAGAAACTTTCATAATTATCAGATTCATGCGTGTTTGTGACTTTTCTGAATAGATTTATATAGCGGTCTCGATAATTCCTAATTGCGAGAAATGTTCATGCTTTCCGCATCCGTGTAGCCGTTTTTTACAAAGGGCAGTATGAAAAATTACATAAATTTTTTTTGTATCAATCAGATGCAAACTTTTCATGTAACGAAAGTGATTCGTAAGGCTAAATACTGAAATCCGCGAATTATCACATAAAACATCATCAATAGACAGTCATTAAAAAATTTCTACCCACAAATTAAAGCATAATAAAGGGAAGACTATCAGGGGGTCCAAGTGTTACTACTACGAGGTAAAAATTGATCCTTCAGATCTCGCCCCGTAGAGATTTTCCGAGTCATCAGATAATTCTATAATTCTTTTAGAAGAATTGGTTTTAATTAACTACGGTACGCTTCGCAAAATAAATGTTTATAATAGTGACACAAAAAATACCGATTTCGTTTCAGAATTTCATTGTTACTTTCAGCGTAAAAATGAAATAGTCATTTAATATGATTGTGTCATTCTTACACCGGCGGTAGGAAGAAGGGTACCGAAAAAAATATCGAAATTTGTGACGTCCACGAGTCACACTTACAAAAACATTTATTTTAATTTGCGGAAGAATAAGACATTCGAAACCATCTCTTCTATAATTCTTATAGAAGACCAGGATAAGTGATTTCTTCTGGCGAGATACGAAAGATTAAATCTTGTTTCATATACATATTCAAATCTACACAGATTAAAGAGAAACGATTGTCAACTTTCTACTTGGCCTTATATCCAGGCCAGTTTCATTTTAATCTCTTATGTTTTTCCCAAAATTAATTATCTTTTAGTTTACTCCTTTACCGTGAAATTGAAAATTTACCCCTTCTATTACATTTTCCATTATTATTATTTTTTTCTTTATTTGAGATCGCCAATCAAGGTCAATGACGTAGGAACACGTAAAAAATTGAAAAGAAGATAAAATAATGTATATACATATATATATATATATATATATATGTCACACAGTAAAGAGTAAGAAGACCCAAACTTAAGAGTTGGGGGTATAGAATTTAACACTCCTAAGGAAAAAGGAAGCATACAAAAATAAGAGTGGAGATTAGAGAAAGAATGGGAGCAACCTCAACTCATATTTAAGAGTAAACATGTTGCGATAAAAAGCACATTGGGGGCTGAAAATTTATTAATTAATCGCCCGTTGACAGAAGCTGAGTGTGAAAATGAGTCAACTGCACTGTTGCCTAGTATTCAAAAAGAAAGTCGATTTGAATGGAACGAGCTCAGGATAGGGTGGACGAGACGCAAAATGATACAGTCAGTTGATACTTCTAGAATCGGAAGAAATAAGGAACATTTGTTGCGAAAAAAGGAAAGTGAAATAAAAATAATTACTCGAGGAATTACATATGATTTATCTGTGAAAATGGAGCGAGAGGAAGGAAATTTAAAGCTCTTAGGATAAAAGAGAGCTGGGGCTATGAAGGCGGTACCTAAGCTCTTTCGGAGAACCATCAGTCAAATAATAGAAGAGAAGGAAAAACAGAATTTAACCCATGGCATTTGCTGTATTGTGAACGTGTCAAGGACATTGATGTTCTTCCAAACAGCTACTGGTGAACACGTCCGAATTGTAACGATTATGACAGTTAAGATTTAGCTCCAAAACGTGACGAAAAATCAACAAAATAAAAATTATGATCCTTTCGTGCCTTTAACGGATATGAAGACTTCACAAAGGCGTATACAGACGAATCTAAGGGGTGTACAGGTGGTTACGTGTTCAGAGCGACCAAGAGACAGCGAAAGTCATTTCCTGGAAAACTCTGATATACTACTACAATGAACTACGATCATATTCTGTTACGGTTCTCTTATAAATTATGTAATTTCTAAATTTGTTATTATTTACTTTAAACTTGATATTTTTATATTAACATTAACATGTAATACAATATTATAAAAACGTAATTTAATGACAAAATGCCTAGGCGGCAATGTACATAATTTTTGTTAATGTAAAATGACAATAGATGAGTGGAGGCGTACTCACATCCGGTTTAATTTTTTTAATAAAACGCACCGTTGTCTAAATGGTCAATATAGTTTTAGTTGAAAATAAAATATCAATGATTAAACTGGAGTAACCTTCTAGTCATGTATTATCATTTCTGCAGTTTTAACAAAATAACTTAGCCGCTCTAATTTGCATGTAATAATAATAATAATAATAATAATTTCAATTTATTTATTTATTATTATTATTACAAAATTTCACAAATGCGCTAAGTAGCGCGAATAGTGAAAAACAAAAGTAAAATTAAACATAATATCTCCGAATTACAAATGAAGTGCGAAATATAGCGATAAATGCATGAAATTAAATGAAGTAATGATAAATACATATAATAATCAGTTGAATTGAAACAAAATAAAAATTGTTTGTATAAATATGTTGAAAACAGGAGAAAAGTATATAAATGATTAAATAAAAAAAATAAAAATAACGCTGTTTTAAAAACTAAAAAAATTGAATCTATCGGAAAATTAAATCTACAATTTAAGCATATAAATTATTTATATAACCTATCACCAGCCAAGCTCAACATATTCCCACAATATTTCAACTCTGACGTGTACTGCAAATGTAATAACCGAAATAAAATAAATATAAAGCTAGGTAAATGAATAAAATGTAAAGATATACGTAAATAGATAAAAGATATAAATTAAGTAATGAACTAAATGGAATAAAAATATAAATAAGATAACTAAATATGAAATATATAAAATATGTAAATATAACGTAATAGTAAGAGTAATGTAACCTTTTGAGTAGTATTTATAGAAGCTGGTACTTAAATGATAACACATTAAATTTATAAATATTTATATTAAATGATACAGTCTCGTTTAACAAAGGGGCCTAAATGAGATGTCATTTGAGAAAATATGTATTAATGTAGCCTGCAGTCATCCATATAACCCCCAGCATATTTTGGAGAAGCAGTCTCAATTTACGAAACATCCCGGCAGATATATTTGACTAAGAAAATTTCACTTGACATCTTTAAAAATAATAATGGTAATAATATTAATAATACAGTAATAAAAATGAGGATAAAACCAGTAACAATAATAATCATGCAGGTGGCATAGACATATTTACTAATAATGGTTATCGTAATAATTATTATCAACAGAATCAGGTTTGAATAATAATAATAATAATAATAGTAATAGTAATAAAAATGCCTGAACACGGTCGTCCAAGTCGAATATAATAATAATAATAAAAAGAATCCGATGGTCGCTTTGAACACTATTATTGGTGCGTCACTGTAAACATGACACCGTACAGGTAAATTGTCACCAACAGCGTGTACTTATGAAATTAATGATGTACTAGAGTAGGAGCCCGTTTAAATGATGCTTATTCGGCACTGGATGTAGAAATATTTGCAATTCTGCTCTGTCTCCAGGAGTAGAGTGATAAAGCTCAACGGAAAAAGATACTGCTTATTACAGATTCTCTGACCACCATACGAAGTCTACAAAATAATAATAATGAATCGCGCAAAAAATTCAAGGGACTCTGCTAATGCTAGACCAGGAGGACTACTACCCGATCAAGTTAAGAATTTTTGAATTATTTATTTGGTACTCGTTTTGGAAAAAACAAAACGTGTTCAATTTCGCGATATAGTTTTACTGAAGCAAACACGCGAAATATTCTTACGCACTTTGTGAATACTAAAATCGATCAGAAATTTAGTCCGATCTTATCGTACAGTTATATTAATACTGAACGGATTAGGCCACTTTTGTTTACATTTTGCGATTGTTGCATAATAACGTAAACATTTTGGAAAAAAATTTGCGCTGACTCTGAAAGCCCACTTTTATAAGCGCGTTATCACAGATAATTTGTTAACTGACGTTATATTTTATTTCATGGACAATAACGGCCTCTGGGATTATTTTTTAATTTCTTCTTTCCTGTTCAACTAAAAAAGAGTAGAACGCCTCTTCGTATTAAATTTCTATTCGTATTTTTGTATATAATGCTGAAATACGCCGAAATTTCTTTCGAATAGGAAACATATATCGTAAAAAGATAGTAAACAAAAAAAAAAAAATATCGTTTTCCAAAAAAAAAAAATATCGTTTTCCAAAAAAAAAAAACCCTATGAATTGTTGACGATTGCAGAACAGCATGCTGGGTGATTTCCGATACCCTCAAATTCTTGAAATATATTTCGTAGTTACTTGACATTGTGTTCTACCATGTGAAAATTCTATGAATGTATTATGCTGACGTTTTTCCGTTCAAAGGAGTTTTGTCATTGGTTCTCATCATACAGTTTGTTTTCGTTCATCAGAAAAAAAAAATATACATATATATGTATATGTATATATTTCTGACTTCCCCGCCAAAAAAAAAATATTTACACAATCAGCACCGGTGGTGGCGTACTCTTTATTATCAATTTCCTTCGTTCGCCGATGAATATATAATATTTCAAGCTTTTTTTTGACCTTATTTAAAGAAAGGCCTACACAGTGGAAAATTGTCAACACGTTACCTCTTTTTCTAAGCCTAGTAAAAATTTCTCCCCTACACTAAAAACATATATGTATCTTCTATTAACTCATTAACAGAAACTCTGGAGTGTGATTGTTAAACAAATCATTCTTGTTTGATTACTACATTTTTCTGCCCGATAAAATTTTCGATACACTTGGTAAAATTTCAAAGGCAAAAACAATTGTTATTAAGACGAAACTGTAGGAACCAAAAATGTATTCTGCATTAAATCTCATCCTAAAAATAATGTTCCCAAAAAATTAATATTATACCCTACAGTTTTAAAATAAAACGAAAAGAAACGAAATATTTTTTATAATTACTACGTAATAACAATGTGCAATTTTTTCAAAAGTCTAAATTGTTTCCGGAATTCGAATTTGCATAAAACATTCGAGATAAATCAACAAGAGGTTACCACGACATTTAGCACAAATACACATCGTCATTCGTCTATTTGTTCGCTTCTTTGTCTTACTATTGTTCGTTTTTTCTATGTATTTTATACACTTCGCCCTCGATTTTTCCTTAAAAACAACAACAGCAATCATTGTAGTACGTTCTTCCCTGTCGAAGAGGGTACCATTTAATCAGCAAAATTGTCTCGTCATCAATAATCTGATATTTCGTAAAAGCTTTAAATTCCGTTTTATTTCGTAAAACATTAAATATTAAGCGAACTTTGCTCCTCATTTCCTCATCAGAGTATTAGACAAATATATCGATTTAATTCCAGACTGAATTTTTTCATATATTAGCCGAATTTTTCGTATTGATCGATTTCAAATCAATTCCACTAATCAGCCACAAACGGAAATTTCAAATATCTCGCGAAACTTTTTAAAATATCTTACAAAATCAACGTAAACAAATTGTTCGTACTGCATACATATTTTTAATAACAAAATATGTTTTTAATAACGAAATAGAGCCGAAAATTTGAAGATCTACATTCCGCATTTGTTCCGTAGGAGTAGACGACATGGTGGTACATTTGCAATTTGTGGTTTTATAAATGAACAGAATAGAGTATTAATTACATAGATATACGAACACACTCAATATATTATGATAAATATAAAAAATATAAAAAAAACCGACTGGTTTCGAACTATTTCGTTCACGATCACAGTGTGTAATGAGTATAAATTGGTAAAAGTTGATAAATTAACACGGGAGGGTCCGATAGTTTAAAATTAAAATGAAATAAATTATTAATTAATTATTATATTCTATATTAAACATTAGGACTTTCTATTGGATGATTTATATTTGATGTTAAATTTTGATATTTCTGTATGTAGTAATTTTACGCGAAATTTAAATATTCCGTGTTTTTTTAAGTTTTTAATATAAATACATATTTGGGTAATATTTAAAATAATCGAATATTTTTTAGTTATTAAGTGATATAATCAAACGTTGAGCGTTTAATTGGGCCATTTTTATGGGCGGCGATGTGTTCTTTATGTCTGACCTTAAAGGATCTGTTTGTCTGTTCGATATGTAATTTTTAATCTGCAAATTCCAAGTGATAAAATGTCAGCAAGAAACATTCCAGTTCAATTTTCTTTTGATATTATTTATCATACAATGAATCATATTTATGCTATAAGAAAAGTTTTTCATCACCTTCCTTAAGTTCCACCCTCGATTATACTCTTAAAGTCCACTATTAGTTTTGTCCTTTGAATTCTTCATCTTTATTCTTGACTCATAACATACTTCTTTTTTTTTTTTTATTCCCACTATATTGTTGTCGCCAGTGAAGCTCTTAATTCGCCGCATCTCACTCCACTGAATCTCTCTATCCTGAATTCACCTTTCCATCTCCCCTTTCAAATGTTCTTACATTGTTTTTACGCTTCGTCTCCTTATGATTCTGCTTTTTGGTTTTCCTGTAATAATCTCGCGTATTTTCCTTGAACTCCGCCGATTTCTTCTGCCATCTTCCGGAAGTAATTTTTTTTCTAAATTTTTCAGGTTCTTTCTCCGAGTCATAATTTCAAACAGGAATTATATAATACCATCATTTTTCGGATTCTCACACATGAGGAATCACTTTTATTGATGATGTCGAAACTTCTATTACTCTTCCAAATCTTAACCCTTATCGGAGTCATTTCATTTTCCTTCTCTCCACTACACCTTTATGAACGAATTAATTATTATCCTACGTTCCATTATTTTTATTTCTTCTAATCGGCTCTTTTCCAATTTGATTATTTTTGGCTTCGTGAGCGCTCTTCAAGCGATCTTCTCCCTGCTTTTCTCGCCACTCTTCCGGTTTTATTACCCCCACATACGCTGAGTCACCTATTTTCGCATTGATTTGCTGAGACTTCCCTTTGAGACTTTGAGGGTAATGAAGCGACGATTTTTTTTAGCTCAGGTTACAGCGTCCCGTTTCTTTCATTAAAAAAGGAAATGTTACAATCTCACTTCCTTGTGTAAAAATCCCCATTCGGCACTCCGTTGTCGCATGTTTACACCTCTTTCTTTCATAACGATCATATCTATCTGTCCAATTTAATTCTCCCTTTCTAATAATTCTGGTTCCTCGAGGTTCCTTCGCTTGTACGCTCTGTTGCCGTTTCTATTATTCGCTTGCATTTTAATCATTCTTTCTTGCCTTCTCTGGTTTTAATGAAGCTATGGCATCTGTAATGCTGATTACCTCTTTAAATGCTTACCTATTCCCGTCAAGCGTTGTGTGTTCTACATTCCAGTTTATTACAATTCGAACTTTCCACTGCTTAATGCGCATCTTATAGTTTGCCTTTCCCTTCCTTATCCATCTTTCTAGTCATTGGTTTCTTTATATTATCAATACTTGACCGAAAGGAAATTGACTGAGTACTCTTTCCTTTATTTTTGTTTCCGGGTGTAGGTTCTTGACTAGTGCCTCTCACCGAAAAAAAAAAAAAAAAAAAAAAAAATGTTATCGTAAGATTTTTTTTTTTTTTTTTTCCACCACTCCGGTTCTAGAACCACATTGGCGCTGCTGTTTGGTTAACTAAATCTTGACTTTTTCTGTGTTAAGTAAATACTTCCTCATGTCCCTTCTTATTAGAAAAAGACATGATTTTTAACTAATATACTGATAACTTACTATTATTTTACGTTGCACACAATAAATAATATTAATCACAGTAAAAAAAAAAATAACTTTTACAAATTAAGTCCGTTTCATGGCATTGTTCAATACACATTAGGTTTGAGCGAGTGAAATTTATTTCCGTGGATGCTGTTGTAATTTTTTCGGGGTTATCCGGGTAATGCGTCTCTACACCAGTATCTCTTGAGTCTTCTCCGCGGATTCCCAGGGAGAGATGAAGAGAACATGCTGGACGCTTCTATGTTTTCACTGAGTTCAAGTTTACTAAAGAACGTACCATATCGAAGTTTGTAATAATCTTGCACGAATGGGATCTTCAGATCGTGATGGAGTGTTCTATTGGACACGAAATAAGGAGCGTTGGCAACTTGTCTGAGTATTTTAGACTGAGCTGTTGAATCCTGTTAATATTGCTCTTGGACGTTGCGCCATATTCTTCGATGTCATACCGCTATACTGGCGCCAGTACGGATAGATAGGTTAGGCTTTTGCAAGACATGCTCACGGCAAACTTCCTTCCCGCATAAGGCTATTTAAGATTTTAAGTCTTGAACGAATTTTTTGCCTTATGTACGCGACGTGGGTCCTCCATGTTAGACGTCGGTCCATTGTTAATCCTACGTATTTAGCGCTGTTGCTTTGCGGAAGAACATTTTTATTTATTTCTACCTGGGGACAGGACTGTTAGTTTAACGTAAAAGTCACCTGTAAACTTTTGGAATGGTTTATTTTAATCTTCCATTTCTCTGCCCATGCTTCAATCTTGTTCAAGTATTTCTGCAACAGTAGTGAAGCACGCGAAGGATCACTATTTGCCGCTAAGATGCAGGTGTCATCAGCGAAAGTCGCTGTTACCGTGGTTTTTAGTACTGGAAAATTCGACAAGTACAAAGAATATAACAGTGGCGCAAGTATACTTCCCTGTGGGACGGATGCATTTATCCCGTATTTTCCGGACATTGATGAATTTATCTTCACTACAAAACTCCTTCTTCAGTTTGTACAGGAGGATAACGTTTTTTATTCGACAGCGTGACCTTCATTCTTTTCTAATTCAGTTTCTAAGCTTACATTCTTATTCGCCAGTTTTTCGCTTCATTGTTCAACGAGTTGTTTGCGGTTCGGTTTTTTACATCGTCATCATTAATTATGTATACGGTCTACAAACTTATTTTATACTTAAAATGTCACAAGTATTTCTGTATTGAATGTGTGATTTATATACTGTATAAATGATGATGGCCAGTACAAGCTGGTCGAAACGTTAAGCGAATAAATATCTTTTGAAACACAGTTGTTTCCGAAAATTATTTATTATGAGTAATCGCTGTGAAAGTTTTAAATATTTAATACTGTATAAATGTTTAAAGTTTTTAACGCATTTAAATTTTCGATTTTAAAAATATTTTAATTATAATTTTCTTACATTTCTTCTTGACATATATTTTAGTTTTGTGCAAATTTTTATTTTAATGATGATAAATTTTGGATTTCTTATAATTGTTGCTCTTTCAGTTACAATGCTTATGGTGGGTCCTATTTCTTTTGTTACTAAATATTATATAGCTTCACAAATTTTAAACATACAATAAAATTCATATACGTATTTAATTTATACCTTTTAAAATATGCAAATGCGCTCTTCAAATTAATAGTTTTTTTTTTTTTTTTAATTTCAGTTTTGTAAGTGCGTATTTTAAGATTTCTAGTCTCTAATATATTTCACGTTTTTTTTTAAAAAATAATAATAACATTTTCGTTATAATATATATTTATTTTGAGTTAGTCGTATAGAAAAATCTGCACAAAACATTATTTAGTCGCTAAAATTATACAAATAATCCTTCATTTAAAATCACGAATATATAAAATCAGTCTATGAGATCTATCTCACTTAGCATTTTTATCCTCACTAACAGTGTTAAATTGAATGTATTATTATTCTTATTATTAATGTCGTATGATACTTTTTTTAGCTCATTGATATATATATATATATATATATATATATATATATATATATATATATATGAGTAACTTTGTTTTAATATATTTATTTACCAAGTTCATTTCTCTTTTACCTAATTTACCTCGAATTATTGTAAAACTATTTTTCCTTTTATGCTTGTTTCATAGATGAAGACAGATTATTTGGAAAACAGCGCGAAGAAGCTGTAAATTCTATGAAATATAAACAATGGGAAGATTTCTCCGTAGTGGCTACTAATATTTTAGAAAAGGCCGAATCTGTCTAACTGTTTTAGAATCAAATTTTTGTTTCTGTTTTCCTGCAAACGATGTTCTCGTTGATGTTGATAATTATATAGATAACATATACCTAGGTAGTGTATAAATCGTAAAAATTGCTCTATTAAATATTGACGAAACAACTTAAAAATTATGGGCAGTACTGAAATTAAAACTTTTTTTGAATTTTCGCCACTATTTAATTTTTCTCTTATAAATCAAAGAATAATTTTTTATTTTTTTTTCATTTAGCATTTACTTTTTTTCTTTTTCGAATCAAACAATACAAACAAATTTTTCTTTTTTAGTATTTAATATTTTTTTTGTTTATATATATATGTTTGTATGTATGTATGTAATTATGTATGTATATAATGTGGACCGGTTGTAGGTATTGTAATGTGTTTTGTGTTAATTTTTTGCAGTATAAATACATGTGTGTTTCTCAAATTATTTATTATTAATTTTTCAAGAAAATAGCGTATTGATAATATATGGGTAAAATCATTTCAATTGGAAAATATTACGAAAGAATAAGAAACACGGAAATTTGAAAGCGATTAACAGACACGTGAGAAATAAATAAAATAATAAAGGAAATTATCGATGAAAAAAGAAGTAAAGAAGATAATTAACAAATAATAGGTAAGTGACAGAAAAAGCACTGTAGCTTATTTAAAAACAGTTTACAATCGACTGTAAAATATAAGAAATGAGCCGGTTAATTTGTAAAACCTGCAAAACTATTTAGTTGATTTGCAAGTTATAATCAACGCTCACTTGAAAAATAAAATATCAAATGCGATTCGTACTTTAATTTTTATCAACTCTTCGGAAATAAAAGTCAAGGTTTTTGAAGAGAAAATATGCATGTTAGATTACGATGGAGCAGTCACCGGTACGAAACGATTTTATGTCGGCAAAATGAGTTTTCAGCTACGTGCTCAAAAAACTGGACTCGATAAAATCTTACATATAAATAGAATTTCTTAAATTAATAGAACTTTTAATTTTATTAAAATTACATACAACTGATAAAACGATTGAAGAATAAATAAAGGTATAAAACAGCCGACGAATTGTGTATATATCTAGGCGTATCTGGGGGGGGGGGGTCCGCTTCAACACCCCACAAAATGTCTGCGAAATAATAACTGCTTGAATTAAATGGACTGAAATTCAGAATAAATTTATTCTTTTCAATTTTTGACAAAAGAAAAAAAAATCAAGATTTTTATGAATTCTATGGAAACGACTATTTTTTATTTGTTTTTATTGTAGTGTTCAAATATTGTATGTACAATAATTGAATACAAGGTTTTAGTGTACCTTTTATAAATAAATATATTTCATGATAACACACACACATATATACCTATATATATATATATATAACTCGCCCTTCGGGTCTCGGAATGGGGCAAACCCCCTTCACCACCAGGTCTAGTTCTATAATTCTTATAGAAGAGTAAACTTTTTCATTGGCTACGCCGTTCGATAGAAAAAAATCTTTCAGTTCCAATTTACACCACCAGGGTATGTATGAACGCTAATATCGCATTAAAATCATTTTATCAGTTTTCGTAACGGGATACTTTTCCTGATTAGTTCCAATTTTCACCACCGGGAAATGTAGGCGCGCTAATATCATATTAAAGTCTTATATATGGGACAAATTTCATAACAGGACACTTTTCCTGATGACCCCTGGCGTAAAAATGGCGTAGCCATTAATATATATTATAAAAAGACTCCCCACCTCCCCGAAATTTTGGTCTAGATACGGCCTTCTATGTCATAACCGAACGTTTCTTATGTGTCGAAGGATTTTTGATAACAGAAGTTCTTTTAAAAAAACCGCAAAAATTTTTATTCACAACTATGTTATCTGAAACTTGGCAGCGTAAGTTTTTGGGGTTTCTAAATGTAAATTGCGAGGTGCAATAAAAAAGCTGCTGCAGGCGAAAAGTCCGAACATAAAAAATTTCGATAAAAAGTAATGAATTAAAAGAATTTAGGAGGTAGAGGAAAAGACTTCAACTGTGAGCTGAGTAATTGAATAGGAGCAGAAAGTTATGCTAAACGCTATCAAATACCATACTGACATTTCTCATGAACCACGGTGTATTACTGATCAGTGGCGAATTCTCAGACATTTCTAGTCACGCAATCAGGTACAACTTGAAAGAAAACAGCAGAAATTAACCCGGCTAAAGAGACAATTTTTAACTTGCCATAGACAATACAACGAAAAATGCTGAGTACGCAAAACGCCAATTACCCATCAGTGTCCAATAGTAATTCAATTCTGATCTAATGATCTGCTTAATTTCGTGTTTTGTTCGCTAGGCACTAGGAGTACTTCAACGATATTGATAAGTCACTGAGAGCGCACAGAGAAGCATGCATAATACATAGAATAGCCGTTATTGTATGTGTTATACATGCTTCTCTGGGCGCTCTCAGTGACTTACCAATATCGTTGAAGAACTCGTAGTGCCTGGCGAATCTGTTTGCTACACAGGCAAACAGATTGAGCGTTTAAGGAATCAAGTGGTACTTTGCCACTTTCAGCGAGCTACATGCCAGTTGTACATTTCATATTTTTCAGTATGAAACTGCGACTATGTTACCGCTATGTTATCGTAGCGAAATTCACGCACCTAATTTAAAAATACGCTTGGCAAAATCTAATGAAAATCTATCGCCTGTGACAAACGAAAAGCGGTACAGAAGCGATAATCGAACTAATAATTATTAAGTCAGCAGTTTAAAAATGCTTAATTGATGTGAGCCGACGTATTCATTTTTAAATAGATTTTTTAATGTGATTTTAATTCTCTTCTGAATAATGTATTTCATTTTTTTTTTATATATTATAAAACGAAGGCGCTGCTGCATATATATTTCACAGAATAGTTTTAAAATTGTGTGACTTAATTTTATTTAATTATTTATTTTTTAATTGATTTGTTCCTTTTTGTTGATCTCACCTAAATTATTTTATTTTTGAAATTTAAATATCAATTTTCTTTCGCGTAAATTTAATTTTTTCTTTTTTGAAATTAAAAAAAGAAAAAGAAAAGTGACTTTTTAATTTGTTTTTGTTTTTGCGTAGTATTACGTGCTATTGTATGTCGGGTTAATTCTATTGTAACATTTTTAGGATTCCGTAATAACTTACGGAATCCTAATAAGATGGTACACAAATGACATCAATAACTCACGAACAGCTTGACTTATAAACTTCAAATTTGGAACATAAATCACAATTAAAATTCTCTTTAAAACGATCTATAACTTGAAGATGACCGAATGCCCTGGGCAGCAAAAAACCCAAAAAACCATCAAGAATATATAATATGGTACATAAAACGACCTCAAAAATCACTTAAAAAATCATAACTTGTCACTAGATAAACTTATAACGCTGAAATTCAAAATATAAACTACAATGCAGGAGTACTTTCATAAAATAAAAAAATTTGGGTTACAAAAGTTATGTAAAGTTGCCCAAAAATTCAAAAAACCGCAAAAAATGACGTGCCCCCCCCCCTAGCGCCGCAAGTATTGTAGTTAAAAATTTTGAACGAGGCTAAAAATACGCGCATCTCCGTATATTTCTCTAGTTTGAAACATCCGACTCTCCAGCTTTAGAATGAGACCCCCGAGGCGCTGAAAGCTCAAAATTTTGGAAAAAAATATTTTTTTCCCCCGGGCATGTGATATATCGTTGGAAAGACCGCTATTTGTCCGGAACGAAACAGTATTTCATTTCCTTAACGAAACTTCCAAAGTTGCCGTAAAGTTCAAAAAACCGCGAAAAATGGCATGTCCTCCCGCTTAGCGATGCGAATATTAAAGCTGAAAATTTTAAACGCGGTTAAAAAAATGCGCATCCCCGTATACTTCTCTAGTTTGGATTATCCGGATTTTCAACTTTAAAACTGGACCTTCGGGGCACCGAAAGCTCGAAATTTTGGAAAAAATATTTTTTTCCCCCGGGCATGTGATATATTGTTGGAAAGATCGCTATTTGTCGGGAACGAAACCGTATTTTATTTCTTTAACGATATTTTCAAAGTTGCCGTAAAGTTCAAAAAAGCGCGAAAAATGAAGTGTTCCCCCTCTAGCGGCGCGAGTATTACGGCTGAAAATTTTAAACGCGGTTTAAAATACACGCATCCCCGTATATTTCTTTAGTTTGGAACATCCGGATTTTCAACTTGAAACCTGGACCTTCGGGGCACCGAAAGCTCGAAATTTTGGAAAAAATATTTTTTTTCCCGGGCATGTGATATATCGTTTGAAAGATTACTATTTGTCGGGAACGAAACCGTATTTCGTTTTCTTAACCAAACTTTCGAATTTGCCGTAAAGTTCAAAAAAGCGCGAAAACTAATATGTAGCCCCTGTTTGGATCGCGAATATTATAGCTATAAATTTTGAATGGGGTTGAAAATATGCTCATTCTGGCATGTTTGCGTAGTTTATTTAAAATTTTGTGTATATATCTAAATAAATTTTATTTAAAAATAGTGACAAACAAGGAAGGTGGTTTAAGTAATAGTATTCAAATATAACTATATAGAAGTTCGGAAAACAAACAAGTACAATTACAAATTTTTAAATATTTATTGATAATTAATCCTTCCAAAAATCTAGTACTAAATAGCGTTTATTTATTAGAATTTAATTTTTTTTGCAGTACAATATGATGACATTGCGTGATGTGTGAAAAAGAACTGGACTAAAAATATCTGTTTTGGAATTATTGTTGTTTTGAATTTAGTATTATGTAAATAAAAATTATGGTTATTTTTAACTTAACATACGAAATCCTCAGCGCATGAAACCTCATGCTTGACTGAACTTTTTTATCTCGAGAAATACCAAGGAGAAGATCGCAACCAACCTTTAATTGACTAGAATAGAGATGTGCATTTACATATTTACAGTAAACATAGAAAGAAATTTACAATCGAGATTGATATTGCTAATCCGTACCGAAAACAGCTGTTTCTTACCGGATATAAACATTCATTATCTGATATTTTATAGCGGTAATATTATACGTAGATCTTTATGACTATATTTAATAGGAAAAAATGTAAAAAAAAAAAAAGCTGTTTACCATAAACAAGAAAAAGAGAACATCGATATATGTACATTTATATATTCTTTACATTCATCTAGTTAGTAGGATCAGACATGATCGCGTGATCCAAGCTGCCTATAATCGGTTTAGAGGACCCTAGACCCTATATCAGGAGTACATGTTTTATTCGCCCATGCTTATAGTTTTTATATTGGGTTCTTATTTTTTGATGTCGTGATCGCCTATTTCATTTACTATTGGAGTTGCTGATGATAGCTGCAGTTTTCAAAAAACTTCTTTGTCCTTTTTTTGATGATCTCCTCGACATAAGGGAATTTCAGTCTTTCGTGCATCCATTTAGTGCTTTTTAATCTTGGTTTATTTAAGATTGTTTGGAAACATTAGTTTTGCACCGTTTGTAACTTTTGTATATTGCTTTTGCTAATATATGACCACACCGAGGTCCTATGAAGTAATTTCGACAGTATTACGCTTCTGTATATTAAGAATTTGTTTTTTATGCTTAGTGCAGACTTTTTGTTAAATATCGGAAATATAAAGCTGATTTTCTGTTGTTTTTTTTACAATAAATTACTATAAGTGGGGTATAAACTTTAACCTCTTACCCAGGGTTATTCCCAAATAATAAAGGCTGTTGCCCATTCTAAGTGGCTGTTCAGAACCTTAATTTTTTGACTTAGGATTTCCGTCGAGTGATTAAGATAGCTCTTTAGTCTCGCTTTCATTTATTTTTATTTTCCACTTTTAAAGGTATTCGATCAATTTTTCAGTAACTCTGCGTAGTCTATTTCTGATAGTGTCCGATCTATATGACGATACCATTAACGCAATGCCATCTGCATAAAGGTGTGTAGGTCTACATTGGATGTTACTGGTATATCATTTAAGTACAGAATAAATAGGTATGATCTAGAATACTTCTCTGGAGGACTCCCGCAGCACCAACCTTTAAACTTATTAAAGGGATTAGGCGTATAAACTGTTAATTCGATGAATATTATTGGCAAGTTTATTACTTGCCTCCAAAAAAAGTTTGAAATTGAAAAAATCCTTTACTAGTTATGGTTTCATCATCGGTCAATGAGAGATCTTAACAATTTAATGCGTATGCAGAACTGCATTTTTGTACAATACAAGCGATCTATCTGCCGGAGAGAAAAACTTTTCAGTTATTGTAAAAATTCTTGAAAAAAATCTCATTATCGATTCACAACTTAACGTTAATGGGTCAAATTGAAGAGCTGATAAGTTTTAGTTGATGCAAAAACTGAAAATAAAATTAGTCCGAACCACTCAAATTGCAGGCAGAGAAGATTGTCAACAATAGGCAGTAGCTAGCGGAGAAGGACGATTTTCGAAACTCTAATTGAAACACGCGTGTAAGGTCAACTATGTTACAAAAACGATTTTTCAGTTTACCTCATCCATTGAAAATAACATCACAGTTTGACATTTGTAGTTCAATAAAGGTTTTTGCCAATACAAAAAACGGATTAAAGTGAATTTTAGTTCTTAAATAAAGCTTTTAAGATTGATTGGCATTTTTGAATTTCGTTTTATAGCAAATAGTTAATATAGTTCGTCATTATACACACGAAACTAATAACACGATACATTTTCATTAACAACCAGTTGCTTATACGATGAGTATGTGCAAGGGCGTCGCCAGCCGATGAGCCAGGGACGGGCAAGATGAGTTGCCAACCGCCGGGAGGGGGGGGGGGGAGATGATAAAAAGAGAATATGAGTTATAGGAAAAATAAAATTTAAAAGTTGTAAAGGCTTAATATTTTATATTAGACAAGAATAAAATCTTAATTAAAACATAAGTTTTCCAAATTGCCCGTGATTACGCGCCTATGAATACTCATCAATGCCAGTTGATTAAAAAGTTTCAAGGCTCCAAGGGGGCAGCTGCCCCTCCCTACCCCCCGCTGACGACACCCATGAGTATGTGTTTATAAATTTTAAAATGAAATTAATAAAGTTGGAATCGTATAAGAATTGAGCGCTATACTCAATTTCGAAAAATTTAGGTTAACAGATTACAACGTATCGGTATTACTTTACGAAAAAGATAAAAGGAGCCTGCGGTTTTGGAATGATTGAATTAATAGCTTAAAGCGCGCTAGTACTTTTATTATTACGTTAAATTTCGGATGTTACAGAGTGCTCGGGTTAAAAAAATTCGAGTATATCAGTAACATTTAATATCGAAATTAAGTGCTTTGAACGATTTAAGGGTCGCGCACATCGGTGCCAAAAAAATTGGGGAACGCGGGGTGTAGTGCGAAAAAACGCAAGCTTGGAGGGAAATTTTCCCGCTTCTCTGCGCACACCGACGCGAAGCGGGAACTGCAGATCGCGGAAGAAAAAGTTGCATTGTGCCTTGTCCAATTGAGAAAATGTCGTCGGATGAAGATTAAACGCCCTTTTGCTACTTGTTTTCACTGATGATGTACTTATATACTGACCTACTTTTCTTTTGAACAACTTGCAACTTAACATAAATACCTTCTATCGACATCTGTTAATATATTAAGGAGGGGACACCCGAATTGCGCACCAACACTTCACACAGTGACAAGTCGGACACGAATTGCGCACCGCTTTAAAAAAAAAAAACTCCGGATTTTATAAAATCGACGAAGGGATAAAATCAGTAAAAGTGTATCGTTCTTTCAATGACTTCCAAAATGTCTTATCGTATCTCGATGCGGAACATTTGCGCTATTTGGAGTAACATTTCGGTTGCTTGGAAAAAACCTCCTTAACGATTTTCGAAAAATAGGCTATCGTTAGCAGTGTGCGGTTCTTATTCTAAATATTTTTAACAACCTCTAGGGAACGTGGACACATTTAAGGAATGTTACATAAAAAATAGAATAATTTTTTGCGCGAATATTATATAAAATAATGTGTAAATTACAATAATTTCTGAATATGCAGAATTTTCAGCACACGGCATATTATCATGAAGCTTGTGTGTTTCACATTAATGCGAAATACGTATCAGCTGATTAATTTACATGAAACACAAATGTGATGACCGTATGAAATTTTCGAGTTCGACCAAAATTAGAGGCATCTATTATTATATTATAATAACAGAAAGATAAAAGATCATAAATGTAAATAGTCAATTCGGAGTATGTTAAATTACTTCAAGGTTGAGCTAAGTAGTAAATTGCAAAAGCCAGAAAATGAATTTTTAACGATTATAAATGAGAACATAAATATGTATCACAGTTATTTATCAAAAGGATATTATAATATTTGTTTCGTAAACGAAAAATGAAACTGAATTAGTATATATTTTTAAAATTAACCCGGCGTATTCTGAAATACTTTTTTAATAAGCCGTCGTCGTTGTAGAGGAAATATTTTGTAATAGGTTAAATCGGTGTTATTGTTTTTCGTTGGCGGATTAAACATTTATTTTAAAAATATGATACGTAAAAATGTTGAATGCCATCGGAACATATTCAAATGTTATACGACAAAGCGGCCATCAGTTTTGGAACCACTAAGTCCAACATATATCATGGTCCCGGTGCCGTTTTCGTTCGTTTTTTTTATATTTCATACGGGCAAACTTCCGGTGCGCAATTCGATTGTTGTCATTAGGGAAGTTATAAATGAAAAAGCAAGAATTTAGGGTACTTTTTGAGCAAGTATTTGCATAAGGTGACAGTCGCAGTGGGTGTAGTCTCATTTTGGCGCAGCCTGCCGCACTCCGGATAAAGCGTGAAATTTTAAGGAAATTACTTTTTTTCCAGATAAAAATCATATTGCCTTGTATTCAAGAAAGTTTAAAGTATATTTTAAGGCAATGAAAAAAAAAAGGATCGATTTTTCAAAAAATTTACACTGCTGTTACCCCTTAAATACGAGTATGTTACACCTATCTCGTTTAATTCTCCGAACTGCCAAGGGTTGTCGTCTAGCGACGTCAAACACGAAGCGGCAATCGACCGTCGTGATCGAATGCGCAGAGTGTTGGCTTCGAAATACTACTCGAAGCGTCTGCTGCCATCGTCGCTTCGGCTGTTCTCTATCCGCGAACGAGACACATTCAAGCGTGATCTTTTTATCGTACTACTGCGGAAGCGTCGCTGAAATTTCAGTCGCCGCCAAACTATAATATCGTTCTGGTGTCCAAAATTTTCGGACCCGTTTAAAAAAAGCCTTTTAACATGACACGAAATGCGCGTACGGGCTTTTTCATTCGCTTGCTGCGCTCCGCGCTACTACAACACTGTTAATTCGTCGTCGTTGTCATCGTCACTGTCGAAATAAATAATTAATGGTGAAAATATCGCATTGTTTTTTGTTTTTGATTTCCTAGTCTCTTTAGCTCCTCCAGTATGGTTATCGTAATGTTAGAATCGGCTGGATATGTACTAGAGCTACATTTAGTTCTTATATTGCAAAACTACCTGTACGTTATAGACATAACCTATTCGTTATATATGTATTTATACAGCCATTTGCATTCAATTTCCGTCCGATGTCGTTTCATACTCTGTGTCCTTCGCACGAGGATTTTTTGTAACTTTCGTGGCTCAAATCGAACCAATTCTGATGTTTTTTCACTGCCTCAATCAACTTCTCCGTTTGAGACATTGTGAAAGATTGACGGAAAAAGGAGCCGGATCGTTGCGGGATGCGGGAAAACTGTGTCAACTGCGAACAATCGTTCGTAGTAAGTGCGGGCTCCCGCTTTGGTCTATTACGTCCCACACGAATTTCGCGCTCTATCCTACATCTTGCAAGTTTTTCGTACAGGTGTGCGCGACCCTTTTACTTTTGAAATACCCGGACAAATGCTGCCCTTAAAAGGACAAACGAAATTTCGACACACCAAAGGTACTAAGACACTGTGGCATTGTCTACGACCATTAGGGATGATCGATTTAACTTCAAGCCTGCTTCTTTGCTAAAGCTTTTTTCGAGCAATTCTTGCCTGTTCTAAATTGTTCCATCTCAACAATTGTTCAACTAGCAATAATCGCACCTCAGATGAACTACATTGGTTACGATACTGCCACTGAGCAGGGCAAATCCATTTTGTGCGCAACAGTACAAAAGAATTCAACCTAATATTCCTAACGTGTTCCTTGGTTCAACCACATTACAACTGTTTCGATGAGTACCAGATCGTTCATCGTTACCCCTTATGTCGCCTTCGGCTGGGCGTTAAAGCGTCTCCTCGCTTCTTTGTACAACATGGGTTTAATCTCTTCTCCCTATTGCCAACATCCACTAGACTCGGACAAAGTGGCGAACGCTGATCACCTCATCTTCGAATGCAATTTGCACACGGTGTAAAGAATTATTTTGTAAAACTCGATGATAATAAATTTCCAAATCCCTCTGCCATGTAGTGTCAATTCTCTCCTGGCCACCGGGACTACCGCAATATACAAGTTATTATTTAATTATATAGTACAATGTAATATTACTGTGTAGCGTTAATTAATTATATTACATTGTCAATGGGTTGAATTTTCGACACCTAAAAAAAAAAAATAAATAAATAAAAAATAAAAACAATTGTTAAAAATGTGTGTCATGTGAAATGAAACTTTTTTATTTTTTTAAATAGAAAAATATTCACCGACATGAAAATTGATTTATTATTACTACGATAAAATTATTTAACAGCAAATTGACAAAAATCACAATGTGCATTGTGAATAACATTATTCAAAAGCAAAAAAAAAAGAAAGCATATTATTTAAAGGAAATAAATTATTTTACTATAGTTTTCATCAATTTTACAAGAATAAAGATGTAATTGTTATGCTACGTAAAAAATTAGTTAATTCCATTTATCGAGGAAAAGTATTCTCTATCCGTATTGTTATATTTATATACAGTGGAAATTGTTTAACACGAAACCGGTTAACCTGAAAAATCGCTTAATACGAAACAACACTACGGTCCCGACAAAATGCCATATAAGTACATTCATTTTTTTTCTTTTATCACGAAACAACACGAAACAAAAATCGCTTAACACGAAAAGATTTTGCTCCTCAGAAAGACAAGTATACCTGTGCTTTTCCAGTCGCATCCCTTAACAGATAAATAAAATTAACAATGGTTACTATTATTTACCCCCTGAGAATGCAATACTACTTCATTTCGGTCGACAACAAAAAACAATAATTTTTTATGTTTTTTTTTACAATGTAATTATTTGAAGTGTATATACGTACTACCTACAAGTGCTAATGTTAGCGGAATATCGAATTGATACATTTTACCGACATTAAAAATATTGGTGAGTTTTTAATTTTTTATTTTCGTTTTTTTTTTGCATGTTTCGGTTAACACGAAATCCTTTTAACACGAAGAAATATTTCGGTCCCTTCAGTTTCGTGTTAAACGGTTTCCACTGTATTTCCGTATTTCACTTGAATGCATTTTCGGGAAAAAAAACATTTTATTAGAAAACAGATGTACTTCTATTATTCTATTATTCATAAACCCGATAACACAATGTAATAGTAAAGAAAATGTACAAAATGTTAGAAATTTGTTTAGCTCAGTAATAAGCTCGTCGATCTCGTCAAAACACATCAACACTTCGTTATAGTTTGACGTACTTTGCTAATAATATAAATGCAAAATGTATTGTTCAGTGATGAATTCAGAAATCTGTTTCTGAGGGGGCAGAGATTTATTTTATATTTTTACTGAGAAAATTTTTTTGGGATATTCCTGAATAAAACCAAATATGTGAGACATGATTTATTACGTAATTTAAAATAATGAAAACGCAAGTGTAAACGATAAATTCCTAATTAATATAACCGATTATAAACAACAATGTTTTCTCAATTGGTTTTAAAATGATTAATTCTAATTGTGGCATTAAAGAACATCATATTGTGTAAAAACATTCTAACGGGTTCATTATCTTTTTATAATAACCGAATACGTCGTGGTGTTTTATTTCTTGGAAATAAAAAAACAAGAAGAAAGCAACAGAAACAGAAATTAAGTTGTTTATAGATTATGTCGCTTTAAAAAAAACGGAATAAATGAAAATCGAAAAGTGAAACGTGTTTTAATACAATTTATATTGCGTACTAATGATAAATGGATCATCGACGTGAACCGTGATATTTCCCCTTTTAAGGCTGACAAAAAATACCAACTGCGGCGAAGAATTTTTTCAGCTCGCGAGTATTTCACAACTTTCGCACATTTGCAACGAAAGCGTATCGATTTTTTCATAGAATAACAAGCAAACGTTAAAGTCAAATTTTGAAAGATCATTTGGTTTTTATTGTACTTTTATGAAGTTTCATTTTTTCGTCAAAACTAAATCTGGTAATTTTGAAATTTAAAAATATACGACTAATTGAACCACTTGAAAAATGTTTTGGCAGCAACATTTGACATAACTGTAAACAAAGCCAATAAAAAGAATTTTATTTCCTATGAAATTGACGCATTCTTAAACAGCTTGTATTGGAGGAACCCGTATAGTGTGTTTATGCGAAAAGACGTGTTCAGCGTGTTAACAAAGTATAGTGATAAGAAAATATTTAGTAAGTAATCAACTTATTTAATTTTAAGACCTAGATATTACTTATCAATATGCCTAAAACAAAAAAAACAGTTCCACCGATGTCTATAGTATTAAAAGAAACTAAAAGGCAGTTAAGTGATAGCAGCGAGATCAGCGCGGAGAACAAAAGCAGGAAAAAAACCCAATACGAACGAAGCGTAGAATTAAATAACGAGGATGAAGGTACTTCACCATCTTACCAGTTTCAGATGTTACGGAAAGATATGGAGGAGATCAAAGAATCTATGAGCTTTATAGCAGCACAGTACGAGGACAGTCGAGCGATTAATTCCGGCTTATTAAACGAGGTCAAACTTTTAAAAGAGCAAGTTACGTCACTTACCGAGGAAATCAGAAAGAAGGACAGACAAATCCAACAGTTAACCACAGCTTTGTACAAATTAGAACAGTACGGAAGACGAGATAATGTGGAGATACATGGAGTAACCGAGACGGAGAACGAAAACCTTCCTCAAATAATATCAAAGATCGGAGGCAAAATAAACGTTAATATTGCAGAAAATGATATTTTGGCAGCCCACCGACTACCCTCAAGAAACCTCAAATTACCAAAACCCATAATAGTAAAGACTACTAGGAGAGTAGCAGATCGGTTGCTTGAAAGTAAGCGGGGTACAATTATTTATGACAAAGACGTAACGAATGCAGAAAACAGCACTAATAAAATTTTCATAAACGAAAATTTATCGAAATTTTACAAAAACCTTCTCTGGCAGACGAAGCAGAGGGCGAGAGCATTAAATTACAGATTTACGTGGACTAGAAGAGGAAAAATTTTTGTAAGGAAGGACGAAGAAGAAAGAATTTTTCATATATGCTCGGAAGAAGATTTAAATAAACTGTTATAATTACAGATTGACGAAAAACCGGATAACTGTAAAACGATAGAATTAAATAAATTTATTCCGTGGCTAAAGTTATTTGTATTTACGTTGATAGACCGATAGCGTTACTAATAAGAATAAATATGATAAAAATGGAAAAGTATACATGTGGTTCATTAAATACGATAAAGGATTTATTTGTGTGTAAGAATGAGCATGTGAGAGCGTGCGCTCCGCGTTTTACGTTACCGGCCGACCAGGCGATGTGTATAGAGTTAGAGGTAGAACTGAGTTTTCGGAGGAGTAAGAAAGGGCGTAAGGTAGTGCTTATCGCGAACCGAGCTGTGTGTGACGGTTGTGTTGTTGGCTGCGATATTTACTACACAGTGTTTCGTTGTAAGAGGTGTTATGCTGCTGTTGATAGAGCGATAGGAGGATCTAGTACGAAATCTAAGAACCACGTTAGCAGAAATAAGTTAAATGAACGGGGCATGAAGGGTGAGAGGAAGTGTGCACATTATACAGTTGTAAAGGCTGGCCGGAAACGTACTCTTAGGTTAAGGGGATTCTTCTGGTGTTGGTAATTTTTATACTCACTGTTTCCTTCTTTTGTATTAATAGAGCTATCATCGGTTTTAAGATAATATGTATGTGTATACGTGCGAACTTAATGTATATAGGTATAATAATAATATAAATCTGTATTGTATAAATAGCAATTTAAAATGGAGAGATCAGAATCATGATAAATTTAGTAAAAATTTAGATCACAAATTACAAATGGTAGGCAATAAAAAATTAGACATTGAATAAAAAAATCAAGTAAACCGTATGACGTCATTAATACAATTCTGCCACAAAATTAATTGTGGCACCTACGATCGCATGACAGAGTGGACGACAGAGATTACGAAAACTTGGAACAGAGTGGGAGGAATCAATAATGACATTTTTAACATAACGCACCTGAATATTAGAAGTTTAAGACGAAACTGGGATGAGCTCTTAGCACACATTCACAATCAACCATTTACAGCTATTGTGCTCACTGAAGTAAATTTAAACGACGAGGAATTAAAACTGTATGAGATAGACGGATATGATAAATATGCCCTGGGGAAGCCAAGAAACTACAACGGTGGTATATTAATATTTGTAACAAAGGAGTGGAATTCAAAATTATTGTTTACGGAAAGTGATGCTTACGATAATATAGTAGTAGAAATTATCATATTTAATAAATTAAAAATCACTCTATTAGCTATATATCGGTCACCGAGCAAGAACATTGGAGACTTCTTAAGAGGAATCGATGAGGTTCTCAAAAGGTTGGGACGGGAAACGAAATATATAATATGTGGCGACTTTAATATTAATCTTGAAATAAGAAATTCTGCGGCAGCAAATTTCTTAAACATTATAGCAGAGCACGGGGGGATCAGATTAATCAAGGGAACTACACGGGAAGAGATAAGGGGAAATTGTTTGACAAAATCTTGTATTGATAATATCTTTATAAAATACACAGCTGATGAAGTGGTAGCTGGTATTATAAAGACAAAAATCTCTGACCACTACCCGGTTAATTGCGCTTTTAAAATTAATAGTAACAAATTTATTCCACATACTTTAATAAACAATAGTTATATAAACGAAATTATGTTAAATGATAAAGTGGAAAAATATGATTGGCAAAGCATACATGAGAATGCAAGTACGGAACAAATTACAATAAACCTGGTAAACGTTTTCAAAAATTGCTATGAGGAATGTAGGTACACAAAACAAACAACTGCGAAAAGAAAAAATGTTCCCAAGAATGAATGGATGAATAGGAAAATATTAAATTATATTCATATAAGAGACTTGTATTATAAAAGGTGTAAAGGAAATCGCTCAAACAGACGGTACAAAGAATTATATAAGAGATATAGAAATCTAGTCAAATACGAAATAAGACAAGCAAAAGAGAAATATTATATACAGGAATTACAAAAAACAGACAACGATATGAAAAAAACCTGGAAAATAATAAACAAAATAGTCTGTAAAAAGAAAAAAGTAATGCTAGATGAGGATTTACTCAAGAACTTTGGTAGCTACGATAATGCAGTCAACGTATTCCTAAATTACTACCTGTCCACAACAGGCAATATGAAACATTTCTGTGATAATAAACTCTTGAATATCGAATCAGAGAATGAAATTAATATATCCTTGTACATTCCAAGAGCTACAGAGGACATAATTGAAACAATAATAAAAAAACTTAATCCGGATAAAGCTCAAGGATACGACGGAATAAGGGTAAAGGATATCAAGAAACACTCAAAATTACTAACTCCATTACTAACAAAAATGATTAACCTTTCTATAAAAGAAGGAATATTTCCTAGTGAGTTAAAAACCGGTATGGTGCGGCCAATTTATAAAAGTGGAGATAAAAAAAAGTGCGAAAACTATAGACCGATCACATTAATTTCAGTCATAGCAAAAATAATTGAGCAGTACGTGGGAAAATATTTGAAAAATTATTTGGAGGAGAATAAGTTGATAGATAGCAATCAGTTTGGTTTCAGAGAGGGAAAGTCAACGATATTATTACTTAGAACATTAATTTCAGATATAAATAAAGGATTAGCAGTGGGTAAGCAATTTCTGATAGTTTTTTTAGACCTTACTAAGGCTTTTGATCTAGTGGACCAAGAAATACTGATTGAGGACTTAAGAAAAATGGGAGTAAAAGGGAGGTTTCTAAAATGGTTTCAAAGTTATATAAGAGGAAGAGAATTTTTGGTAAAGATTGGGAATGAACACAGTAAAAAAGAAATAATGAACCACGGAGTTGGACAAGGGACAATACTGGCACCAATACTTTTCTTGATATATACGAATTCGCTATATCGATATATAAAGAATTCTAAAGTGTATGTTTACGCAGACGATATCGCTCTAGTCATTGAACACTCCGACATAGGAAGTGCTGAAAAAATGTTACAAGAAGATCTCAATAATTTATGCAAATGGGCGCATGACAAAAAATTATTAATTAACCCTAAAAAAACAAAAGTGATACACATAAGAACACCAAGCCGGTTTAGAACGTTCATCCCCAAATTAATTTTACATGATACAAAGTGTCTACACAGTAAGGAAAAATGTAGCTGTGGAAAGTTGGAAAATGTGAATGAATTTAAATATCTTGGGGTAACATTAGATAAAGGACTAACATGGAAAAATCATATAGACAAAATCGCAGGAAAAGTTAGACAAACTATCCCAGCATTATATAAATTAAAACAATGTATGACATACAAAAGCCTAAGATTATATTTCGAAGCTGTAATAATGTCCAGAATTAAATACGGAATCGGAATTTGGGGTGAGGCGAAAATTACAGAAATGAGGAAAATTAACAAATTGCAAAAAAAATGTTTAAAACTGGTCCTACACAACAAGAATAATTCAGACGCATCAGATAATATCACTTGGTGGAACAAAAATAATGAAATGTCGGCAAAAATGTTATATTATTACAGCAAATTACTTAGTGCTAAACTTGAAAATAGGCAGTTATCAACTAAAACAAGAACGTACATAACTAGAAATAGCGACCGACCTTATTATGTACGACTCAGGGGAATTAACAATAAAATAGATAATGTGGATGAAGAAGTATTAATAAAATTAATGGAGAAGATACCAAAGGAAATCCAAAATGAGGAAAAACTGGAGATATGGAAAAACAAAATTAAAATTTGGCTGATAGCATGGTATAAAGAACAATAGAAATAATAGTAATAATAATAATAACAATAATAATAACAATAATAATAATAATAACAATAATAAGAGCAATAAAAATAATAATAACAATAATAATAACAATAATAATAATAATAACAATAATAATAACAATAATAATAATAATAAAAATTTTGATATACGATTGGCTACGATCCTCAGTTTTAAGCTGCTATTCAGAGTGTGGTAACTATATAAAAATTTTATTATACCATTATAATTTATAAGCTAATATATTAAGATATCTAAATAGCAAATAATATATTAGATAAATGTATAATTGAGAGTGGGAATTTTGTAGTATAGTATTGCATAAGATAATTAACTTTGTAATGTAACTTAAGTTGATGTTATATTGTATAAATAAACGATATAATTATGTTGGGAACCCACAGACGGGCTAGTGCCTTGTGGGACCCGCAAATTATTTAAAAAAAAAAAAAAAAAAAAAAAAAAAAGTTCTGAGACGGGCATTGCCCCCGAAACCCCCACTGGATTCATACTATTGTTACTTGGTTACACTACGAGCGACAGGAGTGAGTGCCGTGTTAGCTACACCTGAAATGAGCAGTCGTTTTTTGTTTGCTCCGGAGCAGAATTATTACTTTTTGCCTTGATCGACAATGATATGGGAAACGTTATTAGTATTTTAGCATAATTGCGGACAAAAAAAAAAAGAAAAGTATAGAATATTTTAAAAGTATGGATAAATTTTAAGAATACAAAAGGAAAAAATGAAATAAAATCATTTTTAAAATTAAGTAGACAATTAGTCAATATGAATTTTTGGCTTTGTTTTTTTTTTTTTTCAAGTCAAATTATATCGATATTATTTACATTTAATAAAATGTCAAATAACATAAAATTATTAATTTATAAATAAACCGACTAGTTTCGGTTACATAGAACTATCATTACGGCATTAAAATAAAATACTATTTTATTACCATGATTACGGGGTTTTTGTATTTTGTAATTTTATTAAATAATCATGTATGTATCATCCGGGGGGGGGGAGGTACTTTTCCCTTCATACTCAATGACCCGTTTTCTTTAAATGTATTGTTAAATGGCCTAGATGGCCAGTAGTTTTATAATACGATAAATGAAAAAAAAAAAAATCATTAAATAATTAATATTGAAGTTTAGAAAAACTGTTTTTCCAGATTACAAATTGAAACAGAAAAATTAAACACCGCTCATAGTTGAAATTTGAAATAAATTTCCAGTGATTTGTGTAGTTCCCATGCAGATAAATAATTTTAATTCTCGGAAAAAGGAAAGAAACAACTCGTTCATGCGAATATCGTATGACAGAAAAATACTTGCAACGATGGTGGGGCATCATATTTCATCTGGCTGTGTTTAGATATATGATCACAGATATTCCCCGGAACATTTGCAGAGCAGGAGGCGTCGTTTTATCTGTTATTGCTCCGATTCGCAGCGCTACAGTGAAAAGTCGCGGTACTGTGATTTTTGTGACATCACTAATGTACACTTAATTATAGTAGCCTCTTGAAAAGTTATCTGAAGATTTCATGTTTACGTTTGTGGCTGATCGACCGTATTTTCTATTCAACCTCTGTTATGCTTTGGATTATGATCAAGAACCGACACGTGCGTTTTGACATCGATTTTACCCGTAATTTTAAAAAGATTTAAACCTTTTTTTTCGAACTCTTACAAATTATCATTAAAAAAAATTTTACTGGAGTAAATGTAACATCCAAAATCGGTACAGTTACTATCCGTGATGTAACAAGAACAAGTCAAAATGTGTAATATAATATTACGTCTGAAAATTATTGCTGAGTTAAAAGGTATTAAATAAAAAAATAATAATAATAAAGCTTGTCACGCACGGTTTTTTATCTGTTTCTGCGCGGTACGGCTGCGCAACAGAATTTAAATGTTTCAATTTAATTAATTTAACATTTTTTACTGCTCCATTTTTCTACAATAAACAAAAAGATTCCATTTACATCTTTAATTATGCGAGTAAATTGCTAAGGAAATACTTTTAAAAATAATCGCCTTTCCGAAATATGAAATGTCCTTTTAACGTACATACGAAGAATGATCAAGGTTGTACCGTATTTATTTTTTACCGGTTTGTAATAAGATAAAAAACAACGATCCGAACAATGAGCAGGTTGTTTTCGTTGACAAGTTGACCATCCATAGATACACATATATAGTATAGCTGAGAAAAAAAATTACCTATACTCTATTATTAGGCATCTCTCTATAATAGATTATTCGTTTTATTTATGTACTTAAAATCAAAAATAACCAGGCTTGTTTAATTTTATGTGGTTTTCTTCTTTGTCTTTCTATTTACTTTGTTGGCCTTTTTCGTTCTCGCAGAGTCATACATGATCACATTCGATTCCAATATGGTTACTTCCGAAAAGGTCGTATCTGGAAAAAAACTTTTTTTTTTATACTTTAATCTGCTGGTGTATTTTCCATTTGATATTTATGTGGGGTTTTTAGGCGATTTTTTTACTGATTAATGCAAAACTACGATGCTACAAAAAATGAGAAGAAAATTTTAAAAGATAAGTAATTTTGTCGGCTTTTTCAAAATGGCTGTTTTGTCGTCTTATTCGTAAATTGACCATATATGTGTTTTCATTTAAATGAGGGTGACTACGAAGTGTTCTGTTTTTTTTTTGTTTTTTTTTTTTTGAGGGTGATAATAAATTTAAAGCGATTTCAAATATAACGCATTCGGAATTTCTTAACCTCCTCCATCGTAATACTTTTCGGTGAAGGTCCTCGACGGGTGCCTTCAAATAAAAAAAAAACAGTAGAAACCCTAAAATTATTTATTCGCTGAAAATTTACCAACCATAAACCAAATAATACGTCCGAGTATCTTTGATATGTTACAGTTTTCAAAAAGAACCCAACACTATTTCGCCGTTTTTATCGTTAATAATTTAACATCTGTGTTTCCTATTTTTGTTTTTTTATCACGTTTTGTTTTTTGGAGCGACGCTGCTGAAAATGAATTATGTTTTACATTGCCTACTATTAAGATAACGCTGAATACATTGATAATTCCGTAAGTTTCATGTTATAATATGCTACGACATCGGGAATATGTGTTAGGGGAAATAAGAATGGAAGACTTCCAGAGAAGATTTTTTTCTAAAGCTAAAATGTTGTAATATTGAAGTAAAAAATATAAATCTTTTTTTTTTCTTTTTTTTTTCTTTTTTTTTTTTCTTGTTTGGGTTTTTCCCTTGGGCTTGCCAATAATAAACGATTACCCATCAACACGTGTACATAGCAGCAATTAGGGGAGTAACAAGGAATGGAATCTGACAAAGAACGCTATACACCAAGGATGGAGAAACAATAACAATCAACGTGTCGAAAAATGCCAAACGTATGCATGCTGAAAAGAAAAGGAATGATATTGCCGAAGGTTAAAAGGAGTTAGCTGTCCCATACTATGGCCACATCTGCAATTACAGAGCCCACAGTAAAAACGGACAAAAAAAATCTGATCCGTTGCTCTTAAAAAGAACCCAATTTTTCGAAAAATTCGATGTACTACTTATCGAAAAGGAAAAAAAAAGGGAATATCATCCTATCACAGTAATCTCTATTGGCGTTCAGTGGTAGATTAGAGAAGAAATGAGATTAATGTTATCTGGTTAAAATTTTATTACGCATTTATAAAATACTAGCTGTGTCCGCGTGAAATACGGTTCTAAACAATTTCTTTATTTTTTTTTTTAAATTCGCCCACGTAGAATTTAGTTCGTGACTGTAATCAGTAAAAACTCGATATACAAAATTATATCACTCTCCTCCTGAATTAAGTACGTTCATTCAAAAATCGCATAAATTTTGCAATCGGATCACTAGTGTCGGAGGTTACTTCCTACATCCAAACTTGCAAACATTACTTCTTTATAATATTAGTGTGATACATCGCTCGACCATTTTTTTCGTCGACTAATTGAAAAATTGAACTCCGAGAAAAGCCCTTGTATTTTAACGGGATAATTTTCAGATTCTATATGTATATTTTTTCAACTGAATTTTTATTACAATTGTATTTTCGGGTTTTACCGCAATTATGTCGAAATCACTTAAAAAAACGGAAAAACCCGCGTGATCCATCACTCGGACAATTTTTTCGTCGATTTTAGTTGAAAAATTTGTCGCTACGAAAAGCCCTTTTATTTTAAAGGGGATAATATAATAGCCTATGTCTACTCTGAAAGTCCATTGTAAATATATCGGTGAAAGAATTTTTGAAATCGGACGGGTTGTTTCGGAAATTACCTTCTGCATCCCAACCTATACAAACATTACCTCTTTATATACTCGTATTAGTATAGATTTCAAAATCACATAAATTCGATACATACCGAATTATATTGATATGATTTTTTAATAATTATTGACATTACATTTGTAAACGATCAATGATTAAACTGACTATAAGTAGTACGCTTCTCTAATCATGTATTATAAATTTCTAGCAGTTTTAACAAAATAACTTGGTCGCTCTAGTTCGCATATATGTATAATAATAGTAATAAAAATGTCTGCGGGTCGTTTTGAATACGATCGTCCAAGTCGAATAAAATAATAATAATAATAAAAAAGATCCGATGTTCGCTCTGAACACCATTATTGGTGGGTCGCTGTGAACACGGTCGCTCTGAACACTATACCGTTGAAGGTAAGTAATTTTTTGTACTTAGGAAAATTCGAAAATATCGTACAGGTGTAAAAAATAATTTTTTTCGTGAGTTTCACTCAAACAAACTAGCAATATCGAACTAGAATGATCACAGTGTACATACATTTCAGATCACTTCATAAACGTAATCACAGTTCATTAATTTTAAACTATAATAATCAGTCAACAATAGTATTATTATTCATCAGTCTGCCAATGTTCTTGGTGAAATAATGTAGATGACTACCTTTCTTTTAAGAACTAGTAATAAGTTTGTATAAAATTCGGACAAAAAATATAAATGACACGTTTAAAAAAAAATATCAACAGTCTGGACAAAGTTTCTTCTGATAGGAATGACAAATGAACTTGGAACATTTTATGCAAAGAGTGGTTGTCATTTTCTTCTTTTCCCACGGGCACAAAGAGCAGTGTACTTTCTTTTCTTTTGTTCGGATTGTGAATCTTCAGCCGACCAACGTTCAACAGCTTGTACTGATGCTGGTGATAATTGAATTACGTATGGAAATTTACATTCGTTAGGAACGACACGTAAAAACAGCGTGGTAACCTTTCAATGGGGCAATAAATGCTGGCGCGTATTATTCTTATCGGCCTATAGTACCAAAGATTGTGGAGTAACATTTAGATCAAAAAAATTCCACCATATTAACAAAAAACGTTGCAAGGAGCGAAGCGAGAGTTGCAGGCCCGAGCCGCTAGTTCTTAAATAATATTAAAATTATCGACGGCTGTATGTTTCGATTGCATTTGTTATTATTTTTTTTTTCCCCCTTGTGAAAGCAACACATCCTGTACCGTGTTTAACTGTTGTGGCTATTACAGTACGAAAATGCGCAGTTTGTTTTTATAGATATCCGCTTATTCCGCTAGTTCTGATAAACTAGGTTACAGATAAAATTGCATTGGGAGAATTCTCAAGAATGTTTGTGAATGTTTTGTTATTAATAGAGGGCGGCCAGTGGAGTGAGAGTGCTGGACAGTCGCGCAGTATGTGGGAAGTTGAGAGAGCAACACCTTGGCAACGGAAAGGACAATTGTTATGTTGTTATTTCGAATTAAATATTTTAATTAATCGATTTCAGAAAAGTATTTTTTAGGCTTTTTATCAGAAGAAATTTATTCAACAAGTTCGTAGCGCCCAAATTATAATTTTTTTATTACTCCTACGTTTAGCTATTATTTACGTTTAATATTCTTTAGCTGATGGTTTAATTATTTTTGATTTCACCTCGAATCCTAAATTCAATTTAATCAAATTAAAATTACACATAAAGTTACAGTTTTTTAATTCAGTTTACTTTGTTTTCGTATTCCCTTTAATTATCATTTGGAGAAGAATCGTTTACTGTGTTCGCAAATACCGAAGTCCAGAATTTGAAAAAAAAATGTAATTTTGCTCGAAAGAAGACTAGATCTAAACGGATTTATTTTTTTGACTTTTTATTGCTTAAAAAAGAAATAATTATACGGATTTTTCTGGGGGTTTTTTTCTCGTGAAGTGACTCGTGCAATTATTGCGTATGCATCTTTCTTCGTTGTTTATTTATTCATTAAAAATTTCATCGTCGCGACACACATCGATTGTTACTGCCATCACACCCCAATACCAGATCTAATCAGAAGAGAAAAAAGGGCAGCACCACCGATGTATGAAGAGGGAAAGTAATTTTATTGATTTCTTAAAATCGGCAAATGTAAGGTAACTCTTTAATGTACGAGACTGTTTCTCCGCCGTAACAATTTGAAGTGTTGTAAATTTTTTACGAGTTTTATCGCGAAAGACAGTGCGACACACCCACAGACAAAAAAAAAAAACTCTTTCCTTAGAACTTGAAAGTTGAATATTGATATTAGGAAGTAGGTAAAGGGCAAGAATATCGGACGGAAAAGAAAAAGATGGAACACAAAATGAACAGCTGGTGGAGAGAAATATTTTAGAATTTCATATTTGGAATAGAGAAAATCGTAGTTTAAGTATTTATAATTTGAAAAAGAAAAAATGTCACACGTCATTTTCGCGTAATTTTAAAAAGTTTGACAAAGTATTAATGAAAGATATTCGATATTTTTCTTCGAAAATTTGTTTCAATAATCGAGAGAACTAAATCGAAAAGCGAATAAACCGGTAATTTTTTTGTTGTGCACATTTTGTATTGCCCATTCCTCACAAACTAAGCATTGGTAAACCTTTGGTATAGTCTTCGTAAGAAACCAGGCAAACGTAGTTGTCTACAGTGCTTCTATCACTTGACTAAAGAATGTTTATAAAAACACCTTTCTTCTTTTTTTTATCAAGCTTTTGCTTTTGTTTTTTTAACTTTTTAAATTTTTTTTTTGTTTTGTTCCTATTGGAATGTGTTTTTTCCTGGAATGGGTCTGTTAGATTAGCCACTTTTCTTCTGATAGGTGTGTCCATCTTTCTTAGACCTGCCTCTGGATATGGTCGAACAAGTTCTGCAGAAAATATAATTGAGATGGGTCTAATTGTACGTTTTTTTTTTTTTTTTTGTAGGTTGTACCCCGGCTTTTTCAGATTGACTAGGGAAAGTTGTAGCACTATCAGGTTCACTGGCATCTTGCTCTGAAGCATCTTTTTCCAGCTCGACAGATTCCGGATCGGGATGGTCAGTTAAAAATGACGGTGAAAACTCATCTTTGTAAGAATGTCGGCATTAAGTGAGGAGATACCCATGTTTTGAAAACCATTCATGATGTTTATACTTGTATTTGAGCTAGGGGTGGTGTATCTGCAACAATTATTGGTATATCGTAGGTACTTATTGTCTTTCCCGGCTTATTTCGTAGCCAAGTGTCTCGTGAAAAGCGCAATACTTCTATCCGTATCCTAAAATAACAGAAAAACGAATATTACTTTTGTTTCAAACCGTGGAGTTAGTTGAGCAAACAGTTGCTCAACTAGCCCCAACCGAAATATTTGAAAAAAAAAAAGAGCAAGCCTATGAAAAAACCGTTTGATAAGAAGGACCAAATCATTTTTCTATTGTTCTAGATATCATAAATACAATAGATTTATGAAAGTTTAATACTTACGCGATCGAAAACGGATAATTTTTAACGTGGACAGGAGAAAAACGAACTAAAACTAGTTTTTTACTTTTTTTTAAATAAACAAAACGTGCATGTACATCACTCGATTGACAAGTCGCGTTACTGTCGATTGTGTGATGAGTTCCTCTCCCACGACCGCTACTATTCGCCATTTGATGAGTCAACGTGTGTGGTGTGTAGTTTTCGAGATATTTCGATTGCTCAATTTACACTCTTATGTTCTCAACTATCCCCGCTCTCCCCTACTCCATTATTATTATTAATAATAATAATAATAATAATAATAATATTTGACCATAATCTTTTTTAAACTTTTCATTCGTTTGCTGTTTCTTTTTTATACTATTTTTATTTAAGTTCGGTTTTTCTTAATAAACCGTTTTTTTTTCCATAGGTGGTTGCATGTTTGTTTGTTTTTCATGCGCGCAATTACCAATTTTGAACTTTTCTTCATTAGTAAGTGAACCAGTCACAGTGGTGGTACGATGTAATAATAAGAGCCATGAAAAACACGTGAAAAAATGTGGTATTTTTAGAGAAATTTTTAGTGATATAACAAATGCAATTGACTTAAAACATTACCGATTTACTAATAAGAAGACAGAAAATTAAAATATTATCAATAATAATTACCCCGCAAATGATCGCTTCATTTATAAACTCATCACTGACGGTAGTATAACTCCTTTTTTGGCCATATAGATTGACTCCTGGTGATGTATTTTGTTTCCTAGAAACTGTACTGATCAGTGATGGTTCCGTATATGTGTCGAAGAGGTGATTATGTACTAAGTAGGTATTAAAATAAGTTTTATGTAAATCCGTAGAGATAACTTTTTTTGCAACCAGACAGAAATTAGGAAAAAAAATATTTATTAGAATATAGGGCAAATAGGAATACTTAAAACTTTAAAATTAAACGAGCGATGAAAACCTCAGTTTCCTGTGGGAATGTAGATTAGAATAAAGATAATGAATTTGAAGTTGCCCAAGGCGTGATTTACGAGCTCATCACTGACGGAATTTGAACATTACTTCTAAACTCATACCCAGTTTTATACAGGATAAAATTGTCGGCATTATCATTTAATTTCCTTTAAAAATTATAAAATAAAATAATTTAGAAAAAAAAAAAAACATAATGATTTAAACATTTAATAAAAATGAACTAAAAAGGAAAAAATAACCGTTTAATAAAAGATATATAGTAAAATACACCTAAAAGAAGAGAATTAATATCCCCTTAAAATATATTTTACTGTAAAATATTTTATCTTTTACTGAGTAATTATTTTTCTTATTTTAATCTATTTTTATTCAATTTTTTAAGTGAATCTCAAAGTTGATTTTTTTTTTTAAAAACTAATTTTGTTATTTTCAGTTTTATTTATAGGTTTAAAATGTGTATTCATATTGAACTATATCCAGTTCAAGCAGGAGTGCCCCAGGGATCAGTTCGGGGGGGGGGACCCACGCTGTATTTGTTATATACAGCAAACTTTCCTGTATCGGAAAATGTACAGGTCATTTGCTGACGACACGGCATTACTTGCGTCACATTCAGATCCGAAGATAGCAAGCAACAATCTTCAGAAGGCCCTTATTGAAGCAGAAAGCTGGTTTAAAAAGTGGAAAGTTCAGATCAACGAAAGTAAATCGGTAAACGTTCATTTTACGACTAGAAAAGTCATAACCCCAACTGTTAGGATAAATGGACTGGAATTGCCTGTGAGAACAACAGTTAAGTACTTAGGACTACACCTAGATAGTCGTTTAACATGGAAGCAGCACATTCAGACAAAGAAAAGAGAAATAGATATTCGTGTTAAAAAAATGTACTGGCTTCTAGGAAGAAATAGCGTTTTAAGTATTGATAATAAACGTTTGATATACACAAGTATCTTGAAGCCTATTTGGACCTACGGAGTACAGCTTTCGGGTTGTGCTAAACCTACAAATCTGAAGATAATACAGACCGCGCAGAATAAAATCCTTAGGCTTGTAACCAAGACGCCATGGTATGTATCAAATCAAACTTTGCATCAAGATTTAGGGATAGAGTGTGTGGCAGATGTTATTAAAACTCATGCCCGAAGACAAGCAGAAAGACTTGAAAGTCATCCGAATAAACTTGCTGCTGGACTGCTACATACTGCTAATGAGATAGGAGGCGGCTGAAGCGTAAGAAACCTCATGCCCTCGTTTAAGGTAAAGTTTATTGGGTAGGTACTATTGGTTACTTCTCCCTTCATGCTCAATATTTCCCTGTTAAGAATATTGTTAAATGGCCCCTAGATGGCCAGTTTGTAATACAATAACAATTTTAAAAAAAACAAAAAAAAATATTATTATGTGCAGGATTTTTTTTTTTCCGAATCATCAATAACATCTTTTTAAGCTTTAGTTTATTTAAAAAAAATAAGAATTTATTAATGTTTTCCCGATATGAATAGTTTTAAATAAAATTAAATAAACGTGAAATTAATGATATAGAAGTGTATATGTAGTATAATTAAAATATAAACTGTTCTTTTAACAGTAAAACCGTATAAGCTGGACCGAGAGATTGCGCATACCTTAAACGTGGAAAATATAACGAAAGGAAAAAGACAGTATTGATCATTGTAACCTTAGTTTTTATATTTTAAGATTATTTCCTTAAACACAGTTTCCTTACTCTATAAATAACGTTTAAAATAATACTCACGTAATAAAAATTCTTCAATTTTTTCTAGCAACTACCTCACACTCCAGTAAAATATTATATTTCCGTTGATTTTTTTTTTTTTTGATTTTTAAATTCAACGAAAACTGGTTTATAGGGGAAAATTACTTGCAGCAATCGGACAAGACACGGAAGTGCTAAAATAGGGGTAGGAAGGAATAATAATAATAGAGGAAAATTCCTATCAGTTTAATAATAGCTCAGTATACGTCTACCAAATAAAGAATATGTTGACCATGATGGTCGGAAGCGCGCACGTGACATATTTTTCATTAAGGTTTGCCGCGATGTATAATAGAATTTACCGGCGGTGTGGACATTTAATTTTGTTCTTGACGCCAAATACAGGAGAGCTACTTTACCTTGTGTCAACTGCTTATGGTGACGCGTTCTCTGAATACCCGTTGTTGTCAACATTTTACTCATTTCTAATCATGTTTTATTAGTAAATTGTGTACAAAGTTGCATTGCTGCAGCGAGCTGAGCGAAAAAGTTTGAAAGTCATCGAAACTGTTAATAATGTACACCGGTTTCATTATGTAATAGAACAGTCTTTAAATTATTTCCGCCCGTGTACGGAGCTGTGAACCAGTTCAAGCGGATTTGAATAGATTTCAAAAAGGTCCAGTGTGTAAGTGAACCACTTCAGTCCTCGGACAATTAATAAAAAAAGAATAAAGAAACAATATGAAATAACGTTATTTTGCAATCATAACGTTTGTACGAAATTTCAATATATTATCGGCTGCATTTCTGAATTTGCATGTTTTACTTCGAACCTTAAATACAGTTAATATTTCCTTTTATCAATCAGAATAATTTGACATATTAAACAAGTATATGTAGAGGAATTCCATTTCTGCGTATTAATATTATTGATCTTTAAAAATCATTTTAATTCCATAGCCACTTTGAGCGTAAAAAAAAAAGTATATCGTATGTATCGAGAAATAAATTATTACGAAAGCCTTCTATAAAATGTGTGTACAACTCTACCTTGCCATATTGCGAATACACTTAACAATGTGACGTACATATTTAGATTAGTAGGAAAAAGAAACGAGAAAAACTACAGAGAGTGAAAGAGGGATATTAATTAATTCTTTGAACTCTGTATACATATAAAGGGTGACTTCCCATTTCGCCTAATTCCCAATTCGCCTATTTCCCATTTCGCCTAAATTTAAAGTTTCGGTTACTCAGGTAATAAAAAAAAAAATCAGACATACGTACGAATGATTTGGTGTTGGCAACAGCGCGTCATCATTGTCGAATTTTAAACAGATTAAACGCATCATTCTTTTTTTTGCTATTTGATTCCGATGTTAATCTTTTCTTTTCGAAAAACAACAAAAAAGGTTCATATGAAAATCAGAAGTGAAAAAATACCGCTAAAAATGTTTAATGTAAATATACGCGAAACGACGACTCCGATTAATATTTGCGAGTTATTCCGTTCGAAGTCCAGTGTCGTATAAATCCCACCCGCCTTATCAGTCGGTATATAGGAAGCCCCTTATTGCTGTCTAGTGTGACATGAGAAATTAAGGTTTTCGGAGTTGCAGAAAAAAATTAAGAAAGATACTCCAGGATAAATAGCTGTAAACGGATAAATGCTTTTATTACAAATTGAAAATAATACACATTTATGCTAGTTTTATCCAAGTTCTTCGTTAAAAAACAAACAGAATAATTTTTTTCGCTTTCTTAATTCTGTTTTTGGACAGAAATTTGTTTCGAATATTTTCGTTTTAAATCTTAAAAATAATCAGAAAGTGTATTTATTTGTTTATTTGTTTTTTCTTTATTGAGTTGGACTTGTCAGCAGTGGACGATTATTACCCGTCAAAAAGAAGGTGTATTTAAAAAGTTAATATTAAGTAAAAATGACTTATTAATCTAATAGTATACTTTAAATTTTTTATGTCAAGAAACTTGTCTTTAATTTTTTCCGACTTACAAATAAAAAGAGGTTATGTGTTCGTCGCGTATGTTTTTATTTTTTTTCGTTTGTTCGCGCATAACTCATATTCATGTGGATCTACCATTTTACTGATTCAGACGCCATTTTTCGGCAAATCCGAAAAAAGATAAAGAAAAAAAACCTTCCATTTTACTATTTAAAATGTCTCTTAATTCAACAAATTGCCAAAAGATTACGATTTAACGTTACAAAAAGTAAAAAGAAAGATAATATAAAAAGACGCTATTCAATTAACCAAATATTTTATAACATACTTTTGACGTACAAAACAAAAATTTATAGCAATTAAGAGAAGATAATTTCTTAATGGACGACAATTTTTTTTATTCTCTGTGCGCCGAAATCTAATTGAATACCATTCCATTTAAAACGTAATTTGCAATAAATATTTCAATTTACAAATATTAGATATACATATATATTATTTACCTGCTCGATTTGTTTTTATAAATGATACATCCATTACTATATATATTAGACTGACTCAAAATTTTTGTTTTATTCATAAGCGACAACTTATAATATTCAAGATAGAAGAATAGTTTCCTTCAAAATACGCATAAGACCCAAGCCAGAACAAATTACGACTTCATAGCGTAAAGCAGTTGTATGCGATGATTTTCCGTATATTCAGACGGATTCGGCATTTCTTACGACCTTTAATGACGGTGTGCGAGCTAGAAAAATAATAAAATTTGGATAACAATCATTCAATTTCTCGGGCGGTCTCGTTTGTCAAAAACGCTTTCTCGGCTACAAAATCGAGGGATCCCCCGCTGCGCCAGGGTAATCTTTTTTTCTGCCTATCAAACAAGACCGTGTTGCCAAGAGTTGATTTTTTCAAATTATTATTATTATTATTTTTTTATGGGTCATTCCATTTTTAGGCGAAATGGGAATTAGGCGAAATGGTACCAGACCATATAAAGTAGTGAACGAAGAAAAAAGTATACTCGTTGAATCAGTCAAGCATTATGTTTCATGGACTCGGGATTATTCCGCGTGTTAAGTTAAAGACAACCGTAATATTTATATTTACATAATACTAAATTCAAAGCAAAGAAACCTGATTTTTCGCACAGCAAAGGGGCGGAAACACGTAATTTTTCGCGCTTTTTTGAACTTTTCGCCAACTTCGAAAGTTTCATTGAGGAAATTAAATCAGTTTCCCTTAGTCGACAGATAGCGATTTTTCCATTGACATATACATATATATAGGCCACACTCGAGTTGCGCACCGTTATTTACCTGAGTCGAAGGTTAAAAAAAGGTCTGTAATCTCCACACACGAATTGCGCACCGGAAGTTTGCAGGTATGAAATATAAAAAAACAAACGAAAACGACGCTCGGACCATAATCGCTGTTCGCTGGACTAAGGGTTTTCAAAACTGATGGCGCTTGATCGTACTATATTTTTAATGTTCGATAACTTTCAACATTTTTACGTATCGTATTTTTGACAATTAATTTTTAATAATCTACTAATGAAAAATACTCTACACCTGTCTATGTATTAAAAATCATTCCTGTATAACGGTTTATTAAAAAATATTTGAGAATACTCCAGATTAATTTTAAATATACGTAATTGTTTAAACTTCTAATTCCATTTTTGTTTTTAAAACAAGTACTTCCGATAAATAACTGTGATATATTTATGTTTTAATCATTAAAAATTGATTCCGGCTTTTGTAATTTACCAGTTAGCTCAACTTTCAGTAATTTAGCTTACTCCTAATTGTCTACATTTGTGTTCTTTTATCTTTCTAGTTTCAAAAGAATTATATTTATGATTACACGTGTATACTACTACCTTTTGACATAGCGGCAGCTAAAATTTTTCCTTATTTGGAAATTATTATTTTTAATAAAATATTTCACTTTCATATATACGTTAATGTTAATTTCGTGTTACCATTAATGTTAAGCAATTATCAGTGTTAACAGTTTTATTATGGGGATGAATATTTCTAGAACAGTTTGAATTCTACAAAGCCCCTGTAAAATAACAATTTTGCAACATCATTTTATTTCCATGATTAAAAATAGAGCAGTAATTTAAACCGTGTCGAATTACTGTTATGTACTTATTATAAGCCGGATGATGATTTTTGATGTTTTTTTATGAGGAAAAATTATGACGCTTACACGTTAAAATGTAAATCTATATACAAAAATAGTATTAATGCTCTTTCAGAAAATGCTAACGTTCGAACAACTCTTCTAACCCCTGAGCGCTAAAAGTCGCGCAACGAGTTAAGAATATGTAATATGACAAATTTTAAATTATCTAAAAATTACTTCAAAATGCATAAATCACCAACCGATATTATTCCTGAAATTTAAAATATACAATAAACAAGAAAAACTTTGCATCGCACATAAACATTTCCAATAAGCACTTAATTTAAACCCCATTTGCATCTAAAAACGGCAAACGAATGTAGTTTTCGAAAATATATAAACGGATACTTTGGAAAGAAAAATTAACGATATTTTAGCTTTAAATTTAAATTACCGGAGGGTACTGGAAACTTAAAAGTTCAAAAAAAAAAAAGGTTTTCCCGGGCATGTTCTGTATTAATGGAAAACATAACACGGAAGTAATGAAACCATATTTCAGTGTTGCTTCTAAGAATTACTTTTTTATTCTCATAATAACCTAAATTTGAGTTTAGACTTGTGCTTCTTTATCATTTATCTAACAAAACACATTAATACCGACCAAATGTGCGCAAAAGTATCTATTATCTAGAGTAGAAACTATTTAATTTACAATAAACTACAAATTATAAAAACTTGACGACGGAAAATTATTATCTTGTTAAATCCAACTAACATTTAAAGAAAAAAGGTAGTAGTACTAACACTATTTATTTACGTAATTATTATCATTGTAAGTTTTATTATTAAATTGTTTTAAATAGGATTTTATTTTAATGGTAAATTTTTGCGTTGTCATTTAAAATTTAAGTAGAATACTATGTATTGTTTGATGGTACACTAAATGAAAAAATTACGATTTTTAACAAATTTGGTTTTAATTCAAATGACAATTATGAGATTGAACACTGATTAATGGATAAAATCAAATCTGAACTGAAACTTTCCCGATACTCGGTTCCCTCAAACTCGTAAGTAACTCGTATATTATAACAAAATATTTAATTTGTCAAACTCGAAAATTTTACATGGTCACATTTATATTTTATGTACATTAATCAGTTGATATGAAAGTATTTTGTATTAATGTGAAATAGAAGCTTCATGAAACATAATATGCCGTGCGCTGAAAATTCTACTGATTCAGTTAGAAATATTATGGTAATTTACGTTATTTTATATAATATTCGTGCAAAAATTATTCTATTTTATGCAACATTTCTTTAAATGTGTGTACGTTCCTTAGAGGTTGTTAAAAATATTTCGAATAACAATCGTACTGCTAACGGAATAGTAGCCTATTTTTCGCAAACGTTAAAGGCTTTTTTAATCGACTGAAATGTAGTTCGGTTATTATTCCCAATAGTAAACGCGTTTCATTACGATAACACATTTTGGAAGTCATTGAAAGAGCGACTTTTACTCCTTTTTTAAGTCCTTCATCGATTTTATAAAATCAGAGTATTTTTTTTAAAGGCGGTGCGCAATTCGAGTTGTCAGCGGGTGGGCTATTTCGGGTCTGGTGCGCAATTCGTGTGTGACTTGTCACTGTGTTAGTGGTTGGTGCGCAATTCGTGTGTCCCCATTGATTTTTGTTTGAAATTTTTTTGTCGTGTCGTTAGGATTCCGTACATTATTCGTTGAGAAATAAAGTATTGTAACTTAAATATTTAGCATATATTTTAGCATTTTACGGCAGTCGTAATTGCCAATAGAAAATTAATTAATATGTTCGGTATGAATTACAGAATTTAATGTTTTGGGCTCTAACTTAAAGTAAGTTTAATATTCTAGGCGTACGTAATGCATTCTTTGCATATATTCTCATTAAGAACATAGCCCTGCGAGGCAACTCACTTTTGCATTGGTTGTTGCTAATGCTCATTGCAAACAGAAGATTAGACAAAATAAACTCTAATGACCGTTTGAATATGATTTTTGTAAATGAGTAGCTTGTTATTTAAGATTTACCATTAAACGCAAAAGAAGTACACCAAGGAGGTTGCTCTGACTTGCTTTAAGTTCATAATCTAATATGAGGTCTATGTATTTAGTCTTCGATAACTGAGGACGTCTTTACGTATAAACACTGACACTGATTTACCGTTTATTAACATAATTAAAAACGCGTGTTTAATACAATTCAGGGCCGCAGATTCAAACCCCTCTCGAAATGTCAGCGAAATAATAACCGCTTAAATTAAATAGACCGAAATTCAGAATAAATTTATTTCTTTTCAATTTTTGACAAAAGAAAAGAAAATTAAGATTTTTATGAATTCTGTGGAAACGACTATTTTTTATTTGTTTTTTTCGTAGTGTTCAAATATTGCATATACAATAATTGACTACAAGGCTATAGTGTACTATTTACAAATAAATATATTTCGTGATAACACACACACACACATGTATATATATATATATATATATATATATATATATTTATAAAAATATTTTCGTAACCCATCCCGAAATTTTGGTCTCCTGCAAAAACTGGTGGCGTATTAATTCTTCTTTATTTATATTTGTTGTAATGCAAATGCCATAAATTTCTTTTTTCATATTCTCTTACATACGCGAATAGTAATATTTGTTTGCTTTTTTTTTGGTTTTTTTCACAGTCAATATATAATCTGCTTTCTGACTCGTCATAGTTTTAATGCATAAACCAACCTTAACACATTGTTAGTGAAGTGTACAAGACTCGGTTTTGCGAATTTTGAACACTTTTCGCGAATGATGTATAAATAATTTTAAAAAAAATTACAATATTTACGAATTTGCTTCGGAAGTTTGAATGTAACTTCTCTCATAGTGGGGTTAGCATTGCGCTTAAACTAAGAGTTTGTTTACGTACTTTGCCTATTTTTAGGATTCCATACACATATAATGTACGGAATCCTAATAATTCAGAAACGACAAAAATATTCAAATAAAATATCCAATAACTTACGAACGGTTAGACTTGTTAATTTCGAAATCTGAAACATTCATTACAATTAAAATTCTCTTTCGAACGATCTATGTATAACTTCAAGATGTTTGATTACCTTGGGCGGCAAGAAACGCAGAAAACCGTCAAGAATATATGTATACGAGTAATACGGTATTAAAAACGATTTCAAAAATCACTTAAAAAATCATAACTCATCACTAGATAAACCTTTAAAGATGAAATTCGAAATATAAAATAAAATGCCAGAATTCTTTCATAAAAACAAAAAATGACGGTAAAAAAATTATTTCACCCACATCCTTTTGGGCCCAAAACAGCAAAAAAAAGGAAGTTTACGTAAGTGAATTAGCCCGAGTCAAAACGTCGGAGAAATCAGAACGTATTTCCGACTTATGCATAAAAGACCGCTTCGTAGGAAAAATTTAACCGAGCTTACAACTTTATATTCAGATCGTAGGGTGCCGAAAGCTCAAAAAATGTTGAAAAAAATATATTTTTTTCCCGGCATGTGATATATTGCGGAAAACTCGCTATTTGTTAGGAACGAAATCGTATTTCATTTCTTTAACGAAACTTTCAAAGCTGCCGAAAAGCTCAAGCAAGCGCTAAAAACGACGTGTCTCTCTTCTTAGTGCCTCGAGTATTACAGCTAAAAATTTCGAATACGGTTAAGAATTTGTGATTCCACATACATTACTCTAGTTTGGAGCATCCGGGTTTCCAGCTTTAAAATTAGACCCTCGGTGCGCCGAAAGCTCAAAATTTTGGAAAAAAATATTTTTTTCCAGGGCATGTTATATATCGTCGGAAAGATCGCTACTTTTCGGGTACGAAACTGTATTTCATTTCCTTAACGAAATTTTCAAAGTTTATGAAAAGTTTAAAAAAGCGCGAGAACTGATATACAGCTCCCTCTTTGCGACGCGAGTACTTAAGCGCATCTACGTATATTTCTCTGGTTTGGAATATCCAGGTTTCTGACTTTAAAATTAGCCCCATGGGGTCCCAAAAGCTCGCAATTTTTGAAAAAAATATTTTTTTTTTCGGGCATGCGGTATATTGTTGGAAAGAGTGCGTTAATTGTTGGGAACGAATTCATATTTCATTTTCCTAACGAAACATTGGAAATTTACTAAAAGTTCAAAAAGTGCGAAAAATGATGTGTAGCACTCGCTTGTGGCTGTTCAGGTATTATAGCTACAGATTTTGAACAAGGTTAAAGAAATGCGCATCTTTGTATATTCCTATTACTTTGGAACAACCGGGTTTCCAACTTTAAAAACAAACCCTTGAGGGTCAACGAAAGCTGAAAAGTTTCAAAAAAAAAATTTTGTTTCCTTAAGGATACTTTCAAAGTTAACCGAAAGTTCAAAAATTCGCAAGAACTAATATGTAGCCTCCTTTTTGCGACGCGAGTATTACAGTTAAAAATTGTACACAAGGTTAATGTGCATCCTTTATACTTCCGTAGTTTAGAAGATTCGGGTTTCCAACTTCAAAATTTGGAGCTCGGGGCGCCGAAAGCTCGAAGATTTTGAAAAAATAAATTTTTTCCCCCCGGGCATGTGATATATTGTTGAAAAGGTCGCTATTTGATGGGATGGAAACTATAAGTCATTTCCTTAACGGAACTCTTTTGAAATTGACGAAAAGTTCAAAAAAGCGCGGAAGGTGACGTATGTTCCCCTTTCGGGACGACGCGAGTATCAAGTTAAAAATTTTGAACAAGGTTACGTAAATCCCCGTATATTTTTCTAGTTTGAAGCATCCGGGGGTTTTCGACGTCAAAATTAGTTCCCAGAAGCGCGGAGTACTCGACATTTTTTAAAAACACAAAAAAAAAATTTTCTCGAACACTCCATTGAGAGATTGCTATTTGCCGGCTAAAGGAAACTGTATTTCATTTACTTAACGACATTTTCGGGATGGCGATAATTTCAAAAAATTGCAAAAAATTACATTTTCCTCTTCCTCTTTGTAGCGGAAAAATCAAATTCTTTTTCTTTTTTTTTGAATTTAGTATTATGTGAATATAAATATTATAGTTATCGTTAACTTAACATACGGAGTAACCTTGAGCGTATGAAACATCATGCTTGACTGAACTTGTTATATTTTCAATAGATATATATTTATGTGCGAATTTGTACAATAGGTTGTGGTGAAGGTTTTTATTTCATATGGAAATTTCACGAAGATTTTAGCGAAAAATTGCAAAAAAGTTAATAACAAGTAGACATATGTTATTGACTGAAATAGAGTATAATGTGCGGCAAAATAATTTAAATACTATTTTAAATTTATTCGTTAATATGTTTAAATTTCAATTCTGTTCTGGTAGATTCGAAAAAAAAAGACAAAAGTAAATAAAATAAATATGCACAAAGAGGAAGTTTACGAGAGTTGAAACATTTAAATAACGGAGTTACCGGAAGAGATATGAATTTAATAAATACAACCGATAACGAACAACTGAAATATATAATAAATACATTAGCTCCTAGTGAGTCATGTTCGTATATTTTGAGAAATAAAGCTTCTCTCCCCGACGTAATTAGAAAAACGTTTTTCCTTAATTCCATTTTTTATTAACAATTATCGTTGTTTAATTAATGACGACTCATAAAAATTTTTCGTTTTTTTTAAAAAAATTTTTATAGACAGATTCGAACCTCCTCCGAAAAGAAATTAATGGCTATGCTTAGAAAGATGATGATGAAAGAAAGCTCTATTAATTACTGACAAACAAGATGTACAAAAATTCAATATGTATACGAAAAAAATCAGCAATGATAGCTCTTTATTGCAGTTATTCGTTTATACCATTCCCGTGACCTGCGCTTCTGGTAATTCTTCATGCTATCGTAGTAATGTTAAATTTTAACACGTTACGGGAAGGAAGCTGTAAGGGTTTCATCAGAAATTTTTTAAAAACCGATAACTAAATGATTTTTTATCGTTATTTAGTATCTGGGGTGCATTTATATCGGGAAAAGAAAAAAAAAATTATAGGATATCCTTTTTTTTTTACAAAATTTGTTTGAAATCAGAATACGTTCAGCGGTTTTATTAATTTCAATAAATCGCATCTGAATTTTTCTTTCTTCAGATTAGTCTTAAGTTCACTATTGTGGTAGACGAATTTAACAGACTCCAAAATACCCCGAAACATTATAAAACGACAACGAAAAAAATTTGTAACACACCAAAAATATACATATATGTTACTGGAAAACAACGAACAATAGAAAATAGACTAAGATCTGTTACCTATTGCAGCGAGGGATGTGACGTAATTTATTTTATGAAAATTGATGACTGTACATTTAAATATAACACTGGGGTGGAATCCCTTGAATACGCGTTCACGTAGTCCACCCAGGGCAACGCTATTATAGCGACTAAAGTATTCAGGAAGCGGAGGCGAACTCACGCCATTGATATGCGGAAACATCATCGAACAATACAACACTACCCGTCATAGCGTGAAACAGTCGAAATAGTAAAAAGGGGTGCTGAACGAGTTTCTTTAAAATTCACATTTCACATACATCGCAGTATTCTTTATTACAAATTTTTAAAGATTAAATACTTAATCGTGTTTTATGTTATTCACATTTATTATTAACGTTATTATATTTCGCTGTAATTTATACTATTATTATTTATTAGTTTTGTTTAACTTACAAAATCACTGATAAATGCAGTGTAAATTAACCAAAGTTGTTAGAATTATGAATCTTTATGTAGTAAAAATAAAAAATAAAACAGAATTTAAGTATATGCAAAAATTCGATCATAAACTAAAGGCAAGTAACCGTATTTATTGCGCTTAAACATGTTTAATATTATATTAAACTACGATTATAAAAAATTAAAATAGAATTTTCTTGTTTGGCGAACTGGCTGCAATAGGCAATCGGAAAAAAAAAATTAAGTTCACATTTCACATTTCATATTTGACATATTCTTCGCTGCAATGGGCAACGGGTCTAAAAACAGTTCCAATCAAAAACTTAAAATTACGATCTAAGAATTTTATAGAAAAAATGGAAACACGAATAAAAGGTGTAAAATTATAATTTAAAAATCGGGGTATTTTACCTTAAACTATAGAAAAATATTTTTCGATTGAAAAAAGTAACACATTTAGCAAGCGAAATATAATCGAAATTCAAGCAATTTTGAACCGTAATGCATAAATGGTTCGAGATAATCGGAATGTATAACTGTGTTATTAAAACATGATTAATGGAAAACAAAAATTGCAGATGACAAATATTGTTTGCGATAATTATCAACAATGATTAACGGAAAATAATTATGTATCTTCCAAATAATATTTATCGAATAACGCGAATAATTTGTTTATATTCTAATATAAGATCCATTTCGACATATAGGAGTACAGACATGAACAGAAAAATTATTCAAATACGACCTCGTCCTCCACGAACGAATCGGATATGGTCGAATTGGTTTCCGTAATAAACTGGAATTACTACATTAGCTGTGTCGAATTGTTTTAAATCAGTCTTCATTTGAAAACGGTTGAATTGGTTCTCATTGTTACTAGAATGATTGATGAATCAGTGGGTTTATGGACTAAAACGTGATATTTCACCAAAAAGAAATATATTTTTGATAGCAGTGATGAATTTCGCATAAGAAATAACGTTAAGTAAAATTAATTTCCCCTGATTGCATTTGATTTTTTTTTTTTTTTTTTGAACATATAGACATGAAATATAAATCGTGAATAAGTACACAAGAGTTGAGCTGTGTGAACATTCATTCATTGGTAAAGTATTATGAAAGTGCATCATTTCTCGAAATCAACAAACCCTGTGTCTATCACGAAATTTGCGAGTTCGTTTAAAACTATTTTTTTATAGCTCGAACTCTTCTTATCAGGTCCTAAATGCTACCACTGGTGGTAGGTACATAAAAATTTCCCGATTTTATAAATATCGAAAACACCCGATAAAAAAAGTATTTCGGACAACTATTGAACGTACCATGGACGAAAATTGTGTCGGCTTTTTTCATCTTCTCCAAATTCGACATGAGAATATGGATGATGTTATTTTTACATAATCATTCGGGAAAACGAAATTTTCACCGGGCTATTTGTTTTTAATTCATACTTATATCGTGTAGTTCAGCTAAGCTTTTTGGTAACGTAGGCATTTCTCTTCGTTTAGCTGCACGCAGATTTCTCATCATAACTAATTCAAATCATGCGCATTCAGTGACTCACCGTTGCACCGTTGGAAACAGTTTCGCTGCGAATAATTTTCGATGGTTTTTCACTAAGAAGTTTTCGATATTCATATTTTCCCCATTTCAGAGTAAATTATTCAGTTTCTGACGCTTTAAAGTATCAGTTTCTATTCCATAATTTTGATACTAGAGACTTCTTCAATGTAAATATTTTGTTCATGTAGTTTTACACGAAAGCTTTGCATTATCGTTTGGTACAAATCTATCTTTCTAACCCATCTGCCGATTTTTTTTTTTTTTGGATACCGAATTTATAATCGGGTGCATCGCAAGTAGAGTTTTCTCCCTTTCTCGCTAAACATAAATTCCATTATAAATAAGAAAAGTAATATTTTGATAACTAACAACACAAACAGTACAACACCTTATAACACTAACTAACGTAGAATCGGAAAACAATCTCACCCGCATAATATAAATGAGACACAGTTGTTCTGTTACGGCACTCATAATGATCATATGTGAAGAATAAGAACGGTAGTATAACATCAATAATAACAGCAATAAAAGACTTGGTCAGTTTCATCTCAGGTAAAAAAGAACCCTTAAAAGGGACAGATTTGACACACATCAATAGAATGGGAACCAATTCGACCAGCTAACTTTTTTTTTCTTTTTTTTTTTTTTTTTTGATGACAGAAAATACATTTATTTTTAACATATAAAGCTTTAATGTGGTTAGCGGTGGAAACCATCCAATTAAGTTTTTGGTTTCCTCTCCTTCACATTGTACTATTCTTAATCTTATCTTAACATATCGTAATATTACTATAAATTGATATTGTATTTTCTGTATTGCAATTCCTTTTTGGCCAAATTATTGAATATGTTTATTTTTTCCATCACCAATTGTCCACACAGTCGTCCGCGATCTCCAAGTTTAATATATTACATCCATTCAGTATATGCTGCACACTGTCCTGCTCATTGCATCTAATGCAATTTTCCGTTTCTGCTATCTTGAATCTTTTCAGATATATTTTGAAATTCCCATGGCCTGATGTAAATTGTACATTGTAGAAATTAGGTGTATAATAATTGTTGTTTAATCTGTGCTTGAATGTTGGGAAAAAACCTTTCGTTATTCCACTATGATTCGTCCAGTCCGATTCAAACTTCTCCCCACATATTTTTCTATGATAAATTTTTTGAATTGTCTGTCTGTTATTATTTTATTTTCTACTCTGTATTTTTTGTTTACATATGTGATTTTTTCGAAAGCATCAAATTTATCTACGGGAACCAATTGGACCAGCAACATCTTACCCGGTAACCAATTCGATATCTCCCAAACGAATCATTACACACTAGTTATGAGTGATTGCGAAACGTTTTCGCTACCGAAACAGTCGACAGTCACCGAAGAAATTGGTCAAATAATTTTCATTCGAACGTTCGCAATGTTGAAGATTAATTGCAATAATTAAATTACATTTGGCTCGTTTCTTCTGTAAAGTTAATTTAATCAATACGAAATTATCGTTTGTTTTTTTGTTTTTTTTTTAAATTTAAGAAAAATTCGACAAACACAACGCAAATAACAAAATGAATAATTTACTACGAATAATACGAATTAACTACTATCGAAAAGTTCAAAATGTTTGTTAAACACAATTCTTTCTGGAGGAAATTTCCAATCGAAGTCGTATCGAAATATTCGATTTAATTCCGAAGCGGTCCATCGTTTTGTCGATTCTTATAAAGTTGGTCTACGAAGTAATAAATAATTTTGTTCATCGTCGCGGTCGAACCAGATTTGATCTTTTGCTCATCAATTAAGGACTTAAAACGTTTGGAATGTTTTAAGCCAAACGACTTAGTCGCACTGTTAAAATATTTTACACATGTGTGTATCTTACATACATATGTATGCATGTATGTACATAAATAGCGTAGAGAATATATATTATACGGTGGACTATTGTTACTCCTTGATCTTAGTTTAAAATATTACTTATTTAGAAATAATTCGAAGATTACAATAGCCGTACGCGATAGTTCACTTAAAGGATCGTTTCAAAAAAAAAATTATTAGAAGTGGTGCATACAGTTGTGCGCACTAGTATAATAAAAAAATATTTTACCACGTCTGTTTCTTAATAAATGTAAATATTTCCTATTTCGTTTGTTTTTTCTTTTGTTTATTTACTTTTCCTCTTCGCGGCCGATGATTATTTTTTTACATTTTTTCCTTAAAGTAAAAAAAGTAAAAAAGAACGATGTTTTGGTGCTGTAAAATGTTTTATTGCGTTGATTCAAATACTCGGCAGCGGTTTCTTTCCGATACTTCATAATAGCGACCTTACTCAGCAGAATAAGATTTTTTTGTCAACGCCGTAAAATTCCTAAAAATGGAGTATATAAACCGGTTCCGACCTCGAACCTTTACCAGTGAAATGGCGCGAAAACCCCTAGAACAAACGAACAAATAAAACTAGTCCTCTACAACGGCGGTCAGAGACGAAGCTAATTTTTGACAGGCGAAAAAAATGACGCTTTTGAAAGACATCTTTAAAATGCGACGTTCGTATCGCGAATCCAGCAAGACAACACAGCAGCGGCCCACATTTCGTTTCAACAATGATTTTCACAATTTTACAATTCAATTATTCGTACTCGTAAACTTTTTATCCCGATTTCTATTAGCGTTTATTGACGACCAATAGCACGACCGATTGGCTAAACTTGATCCAGCCGTCATTTTCGTATTATTTTTTATTCCTACATTACTAGTAAAGTTTTGCGAGCATTTCCGATGCATCAGATAACGACTGCGTGTTATTTTCAAATTATTATCAATATTTCAGATCCACAAATAATTAAAAAATTTTATTTATGCATTTAATTAAAGTGAGCGGTCCTTTGAGATTTAAACAAGTTAATTGAACTCTCCATCTGTACAATGAAATTTTAGTGCACCGTCTGACTGTGCGTCCTGCGCTAATATTTTCTCAGAAAAATACGTTAAAAAAACCTAAAAAAATTCTTGAATTACGATCCTATTTTATGATCCTCCGGTTGGTTTTTCAATTATTTGTAACATTAATTTTCTCACAACAATAAATATTCAATAAAATCGATAAAAAATCGATTTTTACTGAAAAATTCATATCTTCATCGAATTTTAATGTACAAATAAAATTCTTACTGTTTACGCGCTGAGCTCTAATTATTTCTCCACCAATTGTAAAAAATTTGCCTTAATATGTTTTGTTTTAAGAAAGATAACTACTTGGGGTCGTTAGTTACGCGTGATGCGGCTATGTGAATATTCATGAAGTTTTTTTGAAGTGAAATTTCTTATCGCGCGGTAAGGAAAATTTTTGGTACGGTAGGAAAAAATTTTCGTTATGCGTTACGCGTTAAACGTAAGGTTTGTGTGTATGTGTACGTATGTATAAGTGTCTGTCTGGGTCTAGTAGTATACCAAAATGAGCAAATGTATAATTAAGTATTTATACTACGGGACTTCGTATAGTATATAGTTTATAAGCATTCTCATATATATATATATTATATATATACATGTAATAAGTACGTGTACACACCACTCCATAGATATTCATGATACGACACATTATACATTTAGTCTGTTAGTGAGTTTTTGAAGTGAAAATTTTTACCGCACGGTAGGGAAAAATTTTGGTTACGCGTTATGCGTTACACATTAAACGTAAGGTAGGTATGTAATAAGCATAACTGAAATAGACCAATGATAATGATACTTTTTTATAAATTTATATAGATTTATTATTTATTGAAAATGACAATTTTGTTTATAACCTTTTCCATCCTAATAATGTTTTTAAGCACAGTTTAAAATAATAATGATAATAATAAATGTGTTACTTATATATAAAATTAATTTAAAATAAAACTTTATTATAGAATTTAATACATGTAAGCCAAAGAAGTTTCACTTCCTCTGCGTGTACACACTGTACATCATGATTTTTTTTTTTTTAATATATAAAGTATATACGTATATGTATATGGTGCGCGCGGTAGTCTAGTAGTTAAGTGTTTGGTTACTAAATCAAAGATCACGGGTATGGGACTTACTTTATTTTTAGTATATGTATATATATATACATATATATATATATATATACATATATATATATATATATATATGTATATTTACATGTATACTTACATGCATAACTTTTAACCAAATAGACCGACTTGTTCATGCAGAGTGTACCGCCCGTTAGAGGTGGTGGTCCCATACCGATGTTGAGCTCATACTCAGAAGTGGTCATCAAATAAGGTGAAAAAAAGTAGTTTCCTTAGAGAAATATTTCTTATTATGTTCAATGTAATAAATGCGTTTTTGACTTTAATTTCATTTACCATGGAATCGTAGATTCAAATGAAGAAAAGTAATTTTTAGTGTAGATAAACAAAAATTTTGGAAAGAAATTTTAAAAATATATAATATAATAAAATAAACTTTAATAACAAACAATATAGATCAATAAATTAGATAAATACCTATTTAGAAACGTTTTCGGGCATAACCCATCATCAGCTAACACTAACTTAAAGGAAACTTAAAATGTATGTTTTAAGTTTCCTTTAAGTTAGTGTTAGCTGATGGGTTATGCCCGAAAACGTTTCTAAATAGGTATTTATCTAATTTATTGATCTATATTGTTTGTTATTAAAGTTTATTTTATTATACCATTTTAACAAACAGGATGTATTCACCTACATTAAATTTTAAAAAGTATACAGCCCGTTTCGCAGCGACTAAAGAGAGTTGACTTTTCATTTTTTATCAGTAAAATATAAGAAAAATGCAAACCTCCAAAAATTTTAAACTGAATAGTCAAAATTTTGAAATTAAAGGAACTATGTGAGTAACTTAAAATTTTATCAGAGCTAATTATGATGCAATATAGATCTGATTGAAGGAAGTAAATTTGAAACCCTCTTACAGCGTCTTTTACACGCTTAATACTAATGAAAATGTTATGTTTGAATATTATTCTTTTAAACTAAAACTCAATTTATAGGGTACAGGAGACTGCTACGTTACTTCTCTATAATGGAAACTTTTATGTAATTACGATGTTATTAAATTAATATTTAAATCCGCTCAACTTAACTAAACTAATAATGTATAATTCTTTTTTCAATGAAATTACCACTTAAAAAGTACGCGGTAAAGCTAAAAATACATACATATATGCGCCTGAATGAAATGAATAAATCTTCGTGTCGATACTGTGAGATTTTGTGTTGTGAGTTTCAAAAAGTTCTGCGTATTTACGACGCGATAATCATTATTTTGTTTCAAGTCGGATAAGCGAATCAGTGTGTGAAAATATTATGTTTATGTGTAGTACGGCTAAATGATCAGCAAAACCTTTCAGTTTTCGAATATGCTGAATAATCATTTTCTGAAACTGACTGTTGGTTATTTCATCTAAAATCCGATATAGCGATAAGATGCATTGCTGCCGGGGACAATTGATTTCTTCTTCGTAAAATTAAACGTCTCTTTTTCTTTTTCGTCTTTTGAAGTCGTCAATCGTTTCGACGCGACAAAAAAAAAGAGTCAAAAAGTGAATAACAGTGTAGGAATGAGGGGCGGATTCAGGGAGACATTTTGGAGAGAATTTTTTTTTTTTTTTTCATATATAATTACATAATATCTTATACGGTATAGGCAGTAGATTTGAGATATATCCCTTGTTTCATAAAGAAAATCAAATAGCAACCATCTTTTTAGAAATTTAAAAATGTTTTAAAAATACATAATTATTACAATTTTTAATTTAACTTTTGTTTTACATTTAGGGGTGAAAAATAAAACGAAATTATAAAATTATACCTAAAAAATGGTAGTTTAGAATATGAATAGTAGTAAATTACTAGAAAGAATAGAAACTTCTTTTTTATTTCTGTTAGTAATCCGATTCGAATTCTTTGTTCGTGAGAAAATGTTTAAATACATACATATATATTTCTCATTGAACTATTTTTAATTAAAATTGCATAATAAAAATTAAAAATAAATAAAAAAGGCAAAAGGTCGATTACGGTTGCGTTTAAATTAGAATAAAAACGTAACATTAATATTGTTTTACTAGAAAACAATATTAAGTATTAGTTATAAATTAAATCCATATAGGTAACATTTATAGAAATCTTTATAGTATAAATTGAGTTTGTAATAAATTTTTTCATCGAGGTTTTGGTACTTAAAGAGGGGAGGGGTGTCCCCTATTTCCCTCCACGTGGATCTGCCGCTGGTAGAAACACTATTTTATACGGGAATAAAAAAAGCGTTAAACAAGAAGATAACATTCAAATATATTACAAAAAAGTTAAAACATCTATTTTTAGCAAAAGAAAAAACTACATCGTTTAGCTAATTATTAATAAGGTACCGTAATATTATGTCATTGAAAAGTGTAATTTCGCTGTAAATTATATAAAAATTAGATTTAAAAGGGAAGAATGAAAAAATATGCAGTCACGTTTTTTCGACTAAAATAATTTTTATTACACTGAATAATTCCATATCCAAAAAAATTCTATGTATTAATATTATTAGTTCTTAAACGGGTCGATATAATTCCATACCTTATAAAGGCTACGAATATATGGTATATATTCGTATGACTTATGTTCGAAAGATCTATTTACGATTTTTCTCAATTTTATTTGCTTAATAAAAGACCGAAATTAACAAATTACGAAATCATCATTATATTACTACAGATGTACTAATTTGAAAATTATACGAATTCATGCTCCCCACCTTAAAAGTTTACCATTTCATGTGGAAAAAAAAATCGAAAAAAAATCTGAACGTTACAAATAATAATAAATTATTTTTAACATTTACCAAGGCAATCCTCTGGCTAACTTTTATCCCCGATGCGCATTTATGGGCGTCTGTAGAAGAGGGGCGGCCCTTGGAAGTTATGTCCCACCTGGGAATTTAAAAAAAAAAAATGTAAATTATAGCGGAAAAAGTTCGATCGATTTCATTTAGCAATAATGTACACATCGCGGAACTTCGAAGAAAATACACATTTTTTGAAGAATAATTTCTTTATAAAAGAACGCGAATATTATGAAATTATTCGTAATTAATTTCATACGAATTACAAGATTATGTATTTTTTAATGCTTTCATTATAAATGTTTATTTAAGGTGAGAGAACTTCTTTAACAATGAATTCCAAATTAAAAACAAAAAAAGCTGATTTTCCAGTTTTAATGTAGGAGCAGAGTAAAATGTTTTCTTTGCCCAAAATATCTTTTTCAACCTCCCCCTGAGGGTAAACCTTGCGTACAAGTTGCATCGGAACCGGCCGCGACATCGTAGACCGCTATAATCAACAAAATATAAACACTGGGAGGGGATACTTAAGAGTTTAGGGAAACAAAGTGCCGATTATCAACTAAATCAGATTCGCAAAGTGATTTCCAGGTTATACTTTTTATCGGAAGACCGTTTACCGAGCACTATCGCTTTAGTGGCTCGCATCAAAACAGAGTGAAGATAAACCACGTGAGAGCAGATTAAATGTAGTTTCAACACCTGATCTATCTCACTTCTGTCATTTCCAACGCGAAATGTAACATAAACAAACAATAGAACAAAGCATAGATTAATCACGTACGTTCCTCGATAGAGATTATCTTTGACATACAGAAATCAATGTTTACATTTACGCGCTAGAATTCGTCTCTGTGTGCGTGCGTCCAATGCTAGATATTAGATAATCCGGTCAGGCCGAAATGTTCCGTTTTTCTATATTTCGGATAGTTGGATTTGTTTTGTTTTTTTTTCTTTTCTAAATCAGAACCGCGATCGAGATACAACTGGTTCCTACTTTCAGATTGGTAAACGCGGCGTCAGATTCATGGCAACAGAACATCACGTGACTCGCTATCTGTCAGGGTGCCGATGTTCATTGGTCCAGTGCACGCGCACGCATCGGCAACCTGCTTCGCCCCTCCAGGCAAGTGCCGATGCATTAAACTTGTTCACATCTTGTCGCATCCGTGTGATCATTGATCTCACTTAAATTTAGTTCGTCACCCGGTTGGTGTGCGGTTTGTTGTGCGTCTTATGTTGGTGTTTTTGTAATTCGATATTATATTCGTAATTCGAGTGTAATTTCCACGTAAGTACGCCTATTTTATTATTTTTTTTTATTTATAGATTTTTGATGCGTATATGGGTATTTTATGTGCACTCGAGTTTTTTTGTTTTTTCTTGAAGTGCAATTTTAACGATTGATGTACTATTAATTTTTCGGAACGTTCATTTTTAATGTTTTTTTTATTTATTTTTATTTTTTTTTCATTTAAACTAAATTAAAAAAAAATTAGTCGAAATTATTGGTTTGAAATGTTCTAATAATCAAAGTTCACTGAATTCGTTCTTCGACACTAGACTCGTATTAGGTAAACAATGTAAATCATAAAAAATTCCGAGTGAATTGATTGAAGCAGAATCTTCCAAATATGAACAATTATTAACATTTGGTGAATTTCGTACAAGCTCTTTGCCCTCATCCCAAAATAGGCGTTGTGAGTATTTCTCGTCCTGGTGAAAAATGTATTTTTTGAGAATAACTTAGGTGAGCATTTAAATAATTAAAAAACCTTATTTATTGAAAGCGGAATATTACACGATCGTGATAAGCATATTTGTTTACAAAAAAAAAAACAACTGGTTTTTCGCTATGCAGATGAAGATGCTGGTGGGATCATTTGATCAGAAAAAAAATTAAGTTTATAAATTGTATCAAATTAACAAATTGTGTAAATTGCAACTACTCGGCAAAAATTAAATCAATAAGCAGTACTCCATTTGGTGAATTTTTTTTTCTTCGTAAATTTAATTTCGTGGTGTCGCGAAAAGCCTCTTACGAAATTGTAAAAGAAAAAAAAAAAGAAGAAAGTACCTGCCGATAAATAAATCTTAATGTAACCTAAAATGTATCTTAATGTTGGCTTATTTTTATCAATTAAATTAAATTAAATAAGACAGGTTGTTTTTTTACCGCTTTGTTTCGCATATAGTAAGAATTATTTTCCTCATTGCATTCCGGTGTTGAAATTCGATCATTTGAAGGATGTGCGATGAAATTCTATTTCCTTCGTAAATTCAGTGAAAAAAAAAAATGAATAAATACCCTTGATGTTTTAATTTCATTACTTTTTCGATGGTCAAGCAGAAAAAGAATTGCTATTTTAAACAAAGATTAAATACCACATACCACTAAGGTTTAATATGTATGGTATATATATATATATATATCAAAAGGTCAATATTACCATAAATCTGTGGTATTGACCAGCTCTGATGATTTGTTTTTGTACCCCTTACGCGTACTTTCATATCTTTGTTTTTGATCTCGCCAATAATAGACGAAGCGTCGTATTCTCTGCTTAGTTTACTAAGTAAGATAAGTATTAAGTCATCGGGATACGTTTTTCAAATTTTAATCACAATATAATGCAGGTGTAAAAGCTGTCATTGTGTTCACTCGGTTTTCGGGAGATTTGAATATTTAAAGAAGTTACTTCCAGGGCATTGATTAAACGTACGGAATTAGTTCTTACAACTAGTAGGACCTCGATAAATGAACTTTTCGTTCTAAATTTATTTAGCGTAGAAATATTTCAATCCGCGGCAATATTTTTAATTTTGACGTTTCTCGTAAGCATCCAATGTTTTTCATGCTATCTCTCTAGAGTTTTACTTAATTCTTACAAAAAGTGAAGCGCGAATTTTATCAGTTACGCTAAAGTAGACAATTTTTTAAAATTTTTTCTTGAATGAAATTCAAGTTAACTTCACTGATCTGAAATTAGAGTATTTCTCTAATTGGTCGACATAAAAATTAAGTTTGACAACAGTCGCACTTCGCCGAATGCGGTGACACCCGTTTGGTTACCAAATGAAACATCGAATCTAGGTAGTAAATAATCGGAATCACGGACATCCGACGAGTCTTGCTAAAACATTTTTTTTTTCTTTTTTAAGTATACGAATTAAATGCAAATTTACTTTTAACTTAAATTTTGATAATTTCGAGTTCTTTATTGTAATCGAAAATTTAGAAAATCAGAATTATAAAATGGTATAAATTCGACCGGAATACAGAAACGTAATGCAAGTTATAGTATACGAAGTTGACGAATTAAAAGAAGACAATCGTATTATTCAACGTAAACTCCCCCTCCCCCATAACCTCATACAGCGCCGTTGATTGGAAAACCTTATAATAATCGGCATATCAAACGTAATTTAACAGATTTTTAGTTTTCGTGAAAAAGTAGCCAAAACACAAAATTCATATTTAAAAATAGCGGCGTTTAATGTGTAGTTAAAATTTTTATCAAATTCGTTTCTTTTTCATGTTTTAAGTAACGTTAATCATTTAATCTTGAAAGTCTGTATGGGATAATATTTATAAGAAATCTATAAATAATGAAAATAGCTGATCAGTAACTGGCACGAACTACTGATCCGAGAGTGTCTCGGCCTCTTCTTAAGCCGGAAATCAACTTTCAATTGTCGCAATATTAATTTATTCACAGAAATACGTATTATACATTTTCTTAATGCGGGTATACCAGCCGGCCAGGAGCAGTGATCTAGACTAAGTATAATGTGATTATGTGAAAAAGGTCTGGATTTTAATATGAATCAAACTAAAGAAAATAAAGGCAGCTAACATGTAAATAAATACAAGTGCGTTTTTTGTTATGCGGAAAAATAATATAAATTTTTAGTCCTTGTGTGCCTTCATCATCGTCTACATCATCACACTACACCATCATTATGTCGGTGAGCTTTTTTTAGTGGTAGCGAAAATAGTATAGAGTTCACCATCAAACAGAGCATTTCGTGGTATGAATGAATTTTAAAAAAGAAAGGCTCTTCATATCGAGTGAGACCACTGATATATAGACATGCAGTAGTAAATCATTGTAAAAGATAAACTGATGATTTCAGGTTTTACATATATTTAAATAATTTTATCACAGAATTCTATGTAAGCATACAAAGTAATTTATTTTAAATGCAATGTTCAAAAAAATTCAACAGTTCTGGAGATTGATTTTGTTCAACAGCCGCCATTTTGGTGTGGTGTTGGGGCGCGTATTCTATTTTGTCAATTCAATCTGCTTTTTTCTCGTGGACGGTTGGCGCTTTAATACCGTCTTAAGGCGTTCAGTGGTTACCTACCACCGTTGATATAGCCGTTTCTTTAGAGAACTTATTTCTGCGCGAGTATGTTAGTTTTTTTGTATGCCATTATTCTCGTGGCTTGCAACTAAGCAGAAGTTATTGCGAAATTTAAACAAAATATAATAAAACAGTAAGCACGTTTTTGTGATCAATTTGAATAAGAAAAATACTGCTTAAATTTATTTTGTTTCGACAAGTGGTCTGTAACGAGTATTTTTTTAACAAAAACAATAGCTTGTTTCAATTCGGTAAAACAAATTCATCTTCGGCTCGTGTAGAGACCATTAACGTTCCTCAGATAAACCTGCCCGTGGTGGTAATTTTCCGAATTGCTCTTCAATGCAAGAGTAGTCGAGCAAAGAAAAATAAAATTTTAGCTTTGATATGATTGTTACAATTTGCCCCGAATTTCTTAAAAATGTATTTAAATATGTACTCTAAAAGGATACTGTAATTTATGCTAAAACCAGAACTATTTCTAGCTGAAAAAGAGATTGTCTTTTGGAATATTCGTCTATGTTAGATTAAATTTCTTGTTGATATGTTTTTTTTTTTTCTTTTCTATTAATTGTTTAACAAATGGGATGTAAATTTAAGGATTATTTATATTTATGAAAAAAAACACAAAGTTGGCCTGAATGTTGAGCATTTAGAACTGAAAAGATCTGTTCGGTTAGTTCGCTAATGTTAATCTAAAAAAATGAAGTATATAAAAAAATTCTTGGATGCTTACGGCTATTTTTAAAATTTGTTGTGTAAAACTTAAAAAAAAACAACTGAAAATAGAAAAGACTAATTTTCACTCTCATTTTTTTTTTTTTTTTAAAGCAAGTTCCTACCGGAGAAATCTACGCAGTGAAGGAATACCTATATTTTCCTTTAATTAATAAAGCTTTAAAGCTGTACTAATTATTACAAGAACAGAAATGCTATAAGAAAGATTTATTCTAACAACTTTAAAGAAAGTTGAATTGTTCACGTGCTAACGTTTACCCCCCCGGGGGGGGGCAAAAGCATAATTTACCCCTATACATAGAGACCTACATAGATTATTAAAAAAAAAAAAATGTAGTTTTTTTTGTCGCTATTGATAATATTTTATATGAATAAGACTTTAATTATGAAGTAAAATATGTGCTATAAACGCTTTTCTTTTTTACTTGATTTTCCATTACCGAATTTTAGTTTTTTCCAACTATCCCAAATTATTTTTGTTTTCTCGGTTCGGTGGCCACTTTGTTTTATTTTTGTGACGACTATGTAACATCTAATATAATTACAAAATTGAATTTTTATTAATTCAAACGATCTCCGCATTAATTTAGATTTTCGTTTAATTTTCTTGGATTTTTATTAAATAACTATTAAATATACGGGTATAATATATATTTTTTCTGAAGGGGCTTTGTCCCCGCGTTTTTTTCTCTGGAGGGGCTATTGCCTCTGCCATCCCTTGTTTGGCACTCCACGGAAGCTGAATGTTATTGAATGAAAATGTGGAGAAGTCTTTTGGAAACAGGCATCAAAAAATTAATTTGCCCTGAAGTCGTAAGTTCGGGGAAAAAATTATAACCACTCCCCGAAACGATCTACTCCTACATAATGCAGCGATCATACTGATCAGACAAGAGGGAGAGTGGACTATAGAAATTAACGAGTTTGGGGATAGATTGTTAGTGCTAAAAATTAAATTTAACAAAGTACAATCAGCTTGTGGTAACCTATGTTTCGCCCACCGTGTTAACAAATAAATGGGATATTGAAAAGTGTCCTGTAAGAATTAAAAGAAGCTCATTATTTCATCTAAAAGTGGCTAGAGCGGTCAAGTGTGACAAAGAGGAAGAACCGTCAGAAGCAAATTTAACAGGAATGACACGGCTGAAAATTATCAAGTTTCGTGAGCAATATAATTGACAAATTATTTAAAAAAAAAAATGTATTTCACTCAATCGAGAAAATAAATCAACAGATCGAAAAATTATTGGTGTGAAAGATTCTTAATTTTGTTCACCGTACCTATGACATTGATTAAAAATTACATAATGAAGATTTTGTGAAGTTAAACTCCGTCATACAAAGACAAAAAAAATTATAGGCCAAAATCATTGACATTTTTAGTGTAATAAACAAGAGAATTCCTCCCTATTACAAGATAGGTAAGGAATAAGAAAAAAAGGTCGGACAGAAAATTAATAAAAATACGGTATCAAGTAACAAAGATAATAGAAAGAACAGAATATTAAATGCGCGGGAACTGAGAATTATTTCATTAATTTTAAGAAATAAAAAAGTTGTTAATCAGATTTGTATAAAGCATTAATAAACATGAAGGATCTGTAAAAATTCTGGTGATAGAAATTTTCATATCTTAAATGATCATAATCAAAAAAAAAAAAAAGAATTGGGAATTATTGAAGTGCACCAAAAGTCCAGTTTGAGATGCGATGATAAATAAATCTACATTAGAACATAAGACGATTGATAATAAAATATTTAGAATGGGTAATATTGTGAATAATCAGAAATGTTTTAATAATATAACAAATCTATGTTTATAGCCGACAGAGAATCAAGAATTGCATATTCCTATCACTTAGAACCGTTCATTTCAAAAGTGTTTTGCGGAATTTACATTAAAAAAGGTGTTTTTCGAGCCTTATCAGTTAACGGTACGACACAGGCTTTAGTTTTTGCAACAGTGGAGGTCACTCATATACAGTAAATAAAATAAGAGTATGAGATATCTGTCATACAATTTTGTAGAATCAAGGGTTGTGTTTTTAAAAATTTCGTGTATCGAATTGTGATGTTTAAAGGGTTAAAATTGGAGAATAAAAACTAATCAAGATGATATTTTAAAATATAAAGAGCGGCGTGTTATCTGGAGAAATTGGATTGAAAAAATACTGTGATGTTCAATGTAAATTGCGCATTTGAATTTAAGGTTCTGGGATGATTATAACACTTCGTCTGCTTTATTTTATGCACTGAAACACATATTGTTAAGAGTTCTAAAGTAGAAAGGTTGAAGGCCGGATCGTCGAATAATAAAAAAAAAAAAAAAAAAAAAAAGTGCAAAATCCCTAGGTCACGAAAAAGAGTAGTATCTACTTCTAGTACTAATTGTAAAAATGTAGGTTTAGGCCATTGCGCATTGCAGTGAAAAACGCGAGAAATGTGAAGCACCTTTTCCCCCACTGCTCACTAAAGCGAGTTCACTGGACAAGAAAAATTTTACAATTACATTTTTGAACTATTTTTCATTTTCGATGATTGTTTTAATTTTTGTTTGATGTTGATTAAATTTTTATTATTGTAAAATCTACTTTTTTTCACCGGCTTAAATGCTAGAAATGTTTACTACTTTTTAGTAGATATATAAAAAAATTCATAATTTCCAATGACGTCAATTAATTTTTTCTCCGTAGACAAAAAAATTAAAAAGTAATATAAATTAATGTGAAAGTTGGAGTAAAGAATGAGAATATCATGAAATACAGTTAAATATTTAAAATTAAAAAGATTTTAATAAGCGCTGTAATGGAATGTGTATGATAAAAACTCGTCCAGCTAGTGTGATCCTTCGAATGAAAAGAATTATTTTTCCTCGTTTGCCTCTTTCGCATACTTTTATATCTAGCTTTGTTGGCAGTGTTCTATTTATTCAGGAAGCATTTTTTTTTCTCCAACGCGAGCGAAATTTTTAGAAGCTTCTCAATGTGCGATATTGAGATTCGAACTTGGGGTTCTGCTTGCGACGCCCCTGCCTAACGCCATGATAGCTGGTTGATTTTCAGAGAACACATTATTACTCAGTTCACATTGCACATCCTTCGCTGCAATGAAACACAAAGGATGATGACCGATCAGCAGCCTATAGAATGCAATTTATGGTATTTAGTACTCCGTAAATGTAATAGGAGGATTCAGTTAGTTGGGTGATTAATAATTATTCTGAGAAATGCAGGTTCTCCAAGGTGATCAGGTGGCGAAAACCTTTTAATTTTGGGCAAGTGTTATAAACTATATTTATTGCAGTTGCGATTTAGTTATATTTAGGTTCGATTATAATTTATTGCATACTTTAAATAAATGTAGTTTCACACCAATAAAAATACTATTATTTTAATTTTGATTTTGATTTTTATCATATAAACGATGCGCGTAAATGAATTAGTATATAAATTATTTTTCTTGTTTTCTTAATATTTAATTATTGGTAAACGCGCAACTTAGTTACTGTGTCGGCCGATTCTGTTATTTTCGAAAATACATACGAATTCAATTTCCGATTATTTACAAAATGGTTTTTTGCTTTAGAAACTTTTTCTATATTACATATATATTAGTGCTTAAGCAAAAGTAAAATAGCGGAAGTGTGTTAAGGTGACTTATTTTGCGCCATCTTTAAATGTATTATTATATTGGTAGTAGAGTTGTCGAGATAAGCATTTTTTAATATATAACCCTGTCTCGCACTAAAACAAAATGGTATTTTTGAAACAGGATCTAACGAGAATTGTATTTTAAAAAACAATATTCGATTTTTGGGCTTTATTTTCTTGAAGGCATCTCGTTTGGACTCTGATTTCTAAAAGTAGCTTTAAATATAAACAGTTTTAGCATATTAAACTTGCCAGTTAGTTACGTATGCATAACATTTTTTTACAAACCTTGTAGAGCATAAGCAAATTCTTGCACATCAACAGTGTTATGGTTTTAGCGTTGCCCCCCCTGCGTACTTGGCGAAAGTCTTAAGTGTCGCATTAAGATTATTATTACACTTCTGTCGTATAGAAAATGTTAATCAGCGTGGTCGTGTTCGTTCAGTTATTAAAAAAATTTCAACAGTGAAATAAATATTGTTCACTGTCAATCGATCTGGCAAATTTTAGACACCTGTAACAAGCTTTTTTAGGGTTGCGTAATGTGCGCGCAGGTCTTGTTACTTTTTGTGTTCCAACTTGTAATGATCTGAATATTAACATCGTGATTGGCACTCATCCAACTATGCGCCTCGTCGCAATATTTACATAACATCGTATTGTTACAGGGTGGAACGAGTAAGCTCGTTTTAGTAGTAGCAGTGTTGCCTAATAATAGCGCAGTGATCGTATATCGGTTTATTTTTTCATGTAATCCGCGTAAAATACGACCAAAGACGTTTATCAACTAAATGAGAAGAGTTAATCCTCCAACCGGTCCCTCATTCGAAAGGGGAAAATAATATACAAAACCTGTTTAAATATTGCTAGTTGTTACACGTTGTGGCGCTACTTTTAAATATCCAGCTCGAAGTTAAATAATGTATGCGCTGTAGGCATGGAACTTTGCAGCGAGTATATCACGCGTTCTATTGAAATAATAAAATGTCACTTTTTCTCGTATTATAAAAAATGTGTAATCGGATTTGTGCATTTCGCCGATTTCGATAGATTTTCAGAAATGATCAATTATGCAGGCTTAAGACTGCGACACCTAATGAACTTCTTCCGTCTACTCTACGAATGAATACACCCGATGTCGTCTTTTCGAATAGTTTTTTTTCTCACATTACGTAAGTTACGCCGAACTTGAATCGTGCGTTGGTGAATACTTTCCATCAATATCAGATGTCTCTTCTCGCCATTCCACATTATTTAACAGTATATGTAATTTTATCCTGCAGCAACCATATCAGTATAATAACTCCCATTTTAATGCGAAAACACAATAAGTCATGTATCGGAGTTTAAAAAAAAAGTTGGAATTTTTTTCGGTTATTTTTGCGTCTCCATTATGACATTAAAATGTCCGTGCGCGATTAGAGCTGGTTCCCGGAAAACAGTTACAATCTATTCATTTAGGTCTAATTTTTACGTGAATTGTGTAATTATTCGCATGCAATCGTAATTGCAAATGGAAACAGTGTAAGTTCGCTATGAATTACAGAACTGTGGGGTGAGTATAGCTTTTAGAATGTAATCTTTAGTTTTTCGGGTAAGTTTAATATTTTATGTATATCCAATATATATATATATATATATATATATACACACTAAAACATTCACTTACGGGGGGGCATTTCGATTGTAGATTAATTGCTAACAGTGCGATTTGCCAACACCAGACTGTACGACAAGTAAAGACGCTTACCATGTATCATTTGAAAATGACTTTTAATTTACTTTTTAGATGTACGACTAATTGCTGTTAACATATATCACAGAGAGTTTGCTGAAATGGACGCTCGATGAAAGTGTAGGCTTCTTGTCTAATATTAAGCTCCTCCTCCTTAGCCTTTAATACGATTCGACCGAGTGGTATCAGAAATTTTTTTAAATGTTTCGATGACTAAAGACACACATGCAAAAAAAAAATGTTACTTGCAGTAATAGATGTATTTGGTTTGCCTCTATCAAAGTATAATTAAGAACTTGTACCAATGCAATTTGTAATTTTCGTAATTTATGACTTATATTCAACATTTCAATATAATTTTTACTCTGTTGTTAATTAAACAAACGAAAAACATTGAAATAACTATTGTTTGTTTACATATTTGTTGTAATATTGTTTTCCACTGTTAAATTTTGTATGTTTAGGTTCTTTTAAATGTCATAACAAACCTAACATTTCTGACTATTTGCAGCTTCTGTGGATTTTATTGATTTTTGTTACATTTCCATCATTTCTTTTCTCGTAGAACCGATCGCTGGATTTTCTATTTAACAGTCCTAGTTTTCTCGTCTTTGCAATTTACAAATATATACTATATTGAATTTTATTTAAGTTAAATCCAATTTTAATATAAAACTTTATTGTAGGTGTAGATATATAGGTCAATAAGAAATATAACATTAAAAATTAAAATACCTGCAATTTGTATTGAATAAACAAACGTGTGATTTTCATTGCAAAAAAAAAAAAACAACTTCTTTACCGCTTATATTCTTGTAGTTTACATTATATAAGACTTCTTAACACCACGGGTATGTATGTAAACGTGTTCAGTATTGCTCCTCATTGTACCGCCATTAGAATTACCAATTAACTCCATCATTATTGAATTATACACAATGTTTCCTACCAGTACAAAATGGAAATACTATAGCACAACTAAAAATTAAATAAAACACAGAAATAGTAAAATTAAACATGACGTGTAATTATTTTGTGACGTTAAGGATTCGAAAAGTACCCTGTGAATCTTTTTTGAACAGTAGACAATCTTAAAGCCAGAATGTTCATTACCATTAAACCAGTTACACATGAGTTCAGTTATGATGGTAATTATGAAGTGTGGCGAATTTAAAATCTATACTGGATATTTAGTGTAATGATAAATTTTTCAATTTCGTAAGCACGCTATTTTCTGCTCAGATTACATGGCAGATTGATGATAGCTCCCTCCTAATCTTGTCGACTACTAAAAAATCGCTAATTTCGTAAGGATTACTTAAGTGATAAGAATTTTTAATTTTTGGTGTACCATTAATTTACACAATTCACTCTACTTCCAACAATGCTTTGTTTTTTTTCTTTCTTTTTTGTGAATGCTATTAAAGATATTTGTTTAAACTGGTATTTGTCTTTTTATACAATTGCTTAAATTAATCGTTTTGAACGTTAATTGTGAGATTGCGCAGGATAAAAGATAATTTTTCGAAAATATACTACACATCTGTTCGTCAAATTTCGGCCGTCTGTAGTCTGTGCTTTTCGGTTCGGTTCTAATTCCGACTTGCAGCGATTAGCATGGCCAGATTTTACAGTCGAACATTGGAATCTATAAAAAACGAGTACCGTAAAAAATTAAATCGTAATACACAGAACAGTTTGTTAAAAAATTCGTTTCTTATTTAAGGACCGGACGTATTTCTACACACTGCACAAAGAAAAGAGGTATTTATAATAAATAATGATAGGAAATTTCAGAGTAGAATTGGGTTTTCTGATCTGAACGATAAAATGTCGACGTTATGATATGTGCCATTCGGTTTTGTAAAGAGCTTTATTTTTTAACACGCCTACATTCCTCGCGACAGCCTACTGGTTGAAAAACATTATAGTGTTGCGCATCTTCTCTGCACATTATCATCGGATATGGCACTAGACTTTTCCCTGGTGAAGAAAATCGGAACGGTATGGCTTCTCGATTGTATAATGACCGTTTCAAAGATCAACAATCGACAGTTTTCGAGATATTCTAAAGCGCTAAAATCGAAATTATTCTAAATTATACTTTAAAAAGTGGGCGACTCCTCGTACCCCCTCATATTATGTTATTTGAAAAGAAAAGCAAACATTTCACACATGTTTTTTACCGTTATTTTAGTTCCAGCAAACGAACTGGAAACGCCGCGTGCATTGGCCCTTTTATTTTTGAATTTAGTATAACGATGTCGAAACGTGTTTTATATAACCATTCGAAAATTTTCGATGGAATTACTACTCTTGTTTATATTTATTTTACAATAATATGGAAATTATCGAACCGACTAAATCCGTGTGTTGTTTTATACGATGATGGGGGATAGGCGTACGAAAGTTTCGGCAAATTCGCTGGGAGATTTTGTGCGACGGGGGATGTGTTTAAAAAAAATTAAAAATTGCTTTCTAAATATAACCGAATAATAATTTGGGGGGAAAAAACAATCAGTGCGTATTCTAGCCGAGGCGATTAAGCGTACGGAAGGTAGTTGAATGTTCCAACAAAAGAGAAACAAGCTTCTGGACCAGAATACCGTTGTAGTATAGAGTAATATCATCATCGCAGCTACCCGATGAATTTAGCTTTCGGCTAGATTATGAATTCGTTACAAAATACTGTAATTTAATAATATGAAGAGTCGCTTCTTATACGATAACGGAAATCAAGTGCAAGGTGTGTATACCAGCTAAACCAAAACCCATTTTTATGTATTGTCGAAAAAGAAATGCTTAGAATGTGCGACGGTGAAAGTTTATAACGATGGTTCCGAAAAGATTTTTTTATATTCATTTTTGCTGCAACCAAAGAAAACAAACTCCAAAGATACATTAAATTATATTTTACTACGGATAGTAGTAGAACGTCTAAAAGTCCAGCTAGGAATTTCTGCAAAATCTCATACCATTCATGTTGAACCTATGAACCAGTTGCAGTCAAATATCGTTTGTTATATTTACCAAAAAGATAATCCATTTACACGATTATTTCGGTTAATTTTACTGCAAGTATTCCTAGACTGTTCCCGAATTTGTACATACCGATTCTTTCATCAACATTCACAGGAAATTAAGTTCTAAAAATATTTTAATATCAGCATTATTTCATAACGAAAATGAAAAGATCAAAATCTCATTGTGTCCGCGCGTGCGCTTCGCTGGATAAATGGTTTTTTATTCGTGCTTCAGTTCCAAAAAAAAATCAGTGATGGAAAACTTTTTTTTTTTTTTTTTTGAAGAATTTTGGAACTGTGTTTAAAAAAAGCTAAATCCAGTGGAGTTAAATAATGCAAGAAAGAACACATTAGGTTAACTGTGTTTTTTTTATTTTATTACGAGTAGTTAATGCCTATATGGCTATTACTCGATTTAAAATTCTTCAAATCTACTTTTCAGTGGTAATTAACATTAATAATTTCTCTCTCAAATTCTTCATTTTCATTTTAAATGTAGGACCTTCAGTCTTGAAATTTTGGGAATTTCGATATTTTTTATATTCTAAAAATGGGAAAACGTCGATTAGAAAAAATCAAATTCAATTAACACGGCATGAATTGTAAAATTAAAATATTATTTCGTGGTTTTTCAAAATTCGCGCCCTTAAATTCTAGAAGTTTAGAAACTAGATTTTTTTTCATGTTCTAACGAAAATACGTAAATGTAATCGAAAATTCAACCCTTCAGCAACTCTATAGGACGAGCTGTGAAATTCTTTTAAATTTTTTGTTTTACAACTTGATGTCTATATTTACAAAATTTGATGTCCGAAATTTGCTTTATTTGTTTTTTTGGGGCAAAAATTCATTTCTAACAAAAATTAGTTTTAGCTGCTGTGTGGAGGCTGTGGATTTTTTCCCCGGTTTTTTGTTTTGAAGTTTTATTTTATATTAATTACAACGTGATTCTTAGCTACTCTAACCCCCATTAGAAAAAAATGTCCCAATTTTATATAACGTTTGTTATATTTTATAGGATTTCTGTGAAGATGTTATTATTATATTCATATGGACCGATTTAGAATTACGTTGTAAATTTTGATCATTTTATACAAAGTATAGAAGAGAGAGAAAGACAGAAATATAAGCAAGACGTGTCGAGAGGCACAGCTTCTTGCGAGGCCAAAATGGCCGAGTTATATTTATATATCTGTAAATAAAATGTAGAATATAAGTGTGCGAGAGGAGGTTTTGACAAAATTTGTTTATATATAATCTTTAAATAGAACAGGTTCATCGGTTTATTCTGCTACTTCTTATACTAAGTAATTTCATTGATGGAGTAACGTATATAGAATTTTATTTGTAAACATCAATGGATTGTGTATGTAAGCAATTGAACTTGGCTTTTTGTTTGTCATAGGTACTGTAACGGTACTCGCCGTTCGCTAGATTATTCCCACAGGGATGCCAACCACGGGGTTTTATCCTCGTGAATTTTGTTTATTTATATTTTATTTTTTAGTTTTATCGATTATGGTTATTATCAAATTATGCGGTTAAATTTTAAACAATATATTTCATTAAACTTGACACCTATCTCTTTCGGTACCGGTCGACTGGTGAAAAAAACACAATAATTATCTACGAAAATAACAACGAAATATTGCACAAAATTAATTAACGTTAATAACAACAAAATTCTACGTAATTATCGGCGGTGATCCCCGGGATCCGTAGGTTGGCGGTTCGTAGATCGGTCGGTGCGGAGAAATCGGAGTCGATGTTATTCAGCTTTACTATTTTGTCGATATTTTACGAATTGGATTTAATACCGCTAAGAATACCGAATACTTTCGACGGCGATAGATCGCGAAACTATGTTTTAAGACCACAACTGTTTTTCCTGAGGTTGATGTTAAACGTTTGCCCAGCTTGAGAGAAGGCGAGTCTTTCAGCGAAGTTACGGATTGACCAAAGGTAGAATCAGTTGTGGTCTTAAAAAATTTTGTAGCGGATTTAGGGAAGAAGGTTGAGCAAGAAGCGAAAGTAGATGAGATAGAAGAGAAAAAGATCATTGAGAAGGAGAGAAAAACGGACCGCGCCGAGTTAAGGAAACTAGCGAGGGAGGTAGAAAAGGAACCAAAAGATAGAAGGAAGGAAAGCGCAACTCAAAAGAAAAAGATTCCGGAGAAGAATCAGTTAAGTAAAGAGCTCGACGTAGAAATCGAGAGAAAAAGAATGAATGTGTATACCACATTGGAAGGTGCAAGAAGGCACGAAGTAAGAGTTAATAGAAAGACGGAAGTTCTCAAAGTTAGAGATCGTAATAAAATTTAAAAATTGTAATGGTGTACTCGCCAATACCTTTAACAATAGAAAGAAATCGAAATTAAAGGGCGCGAAAGAGTCCCTAAAGAAATCATTAGCGAAATTGATTGGTTATTTCACAAAGAGTAGCGGCAAGGCTAAAGTTAAAATTAAATTAAATACGAAACCTGCTATAACTAATAGAGCCATATTAAGTGCTCCTTCTGGGAGGAAGAGGAGATTAAAAAATCCCGGTAAGAAAAGAAACCGGAGAGGAACAATAATAGAGAAGGAAACAAACGTCGAACAATATCGACGTATGGAGAAATTAAAAGAGAAATTAGAGGCAAATAAAATCCACGAGGATAAAACCCCGTGGTTGGCATCCCTGTGGGAATCTAGCGAACGGCGAGTACCGTTACATTTGGCATCCCTGGTGGGGATAATCTAACGAATGGCGAGTACCGTTACGGTACATAAGAACTTTTAGAGGAAGAGCTGCAGTAGTGTATAAGGGGTTCCATTTTTCTTACTTTTAAGGACCCCCTTGAGACCTCTGTTGAACCCCTCGGATCCTATTCTGACTATAATCTCACATAAAGTATTTTCGATATTTTGATATTCAGTGAAATTATTAAAAATATGTTGCATTTGAAAAAAAGTATATATTTAAATAATGTAGGAAAGTTGAAAATAAGAAGTTGTGAAACACAGTTACAAAAAAAAAAAAAAAGCAGTCCCCGTACATTACAAACTATCCACAGATTTAGAAGCTAACCAGAAATGCAATCAACCACTTCGTACCGATACTAGTATTATTTCATTAACGTCAATATCCATTTATTTTTTCTATTCGTAATGTTATGTTTTGTTAACCGCCTCGGCGAGCGAGTATTCCCTTGCAACTTTTTTGCTACGTTGTAAGCGTTTTTTTGTTTAAATTTAGTTAGACGTAATTTGCAATTACGAAAAAGCGCAATACCTTAGTAACAAGTCGTTATGAGCTTTATCGGAAGAGTAAGAAAAATGTTTTAGGTTCCCCCCTGCTCATGTAATATCTTATTTATTAAACGAATAAAAAATAAAATGTTTTAGTTCTGGCGTAAAAATAAGTTTTTTTTTTAAATTCTGTATTTTTTTTTATCTAACTAACCCGTTTAACCTTAAAACAACCAGGTCAGTCAAGCATGATGTTTCACGCGCTAAGGATTTCGTGGGAAGTTAAAAACAACCATAAATTATGTTTGCATAATACTAAATTCAAACAAAAATATTTAATTTTAAATTTGTAATATTATCGTATATATATAATATTTTCCACACTTAGCATATTCCGTCTGTTTATTTTTATGTGTTTAAAAGTTTTTATTGCTTTATCACTTTATTTCAAAATTTCTGAAAACCTAGAAAGTTTCGTTAATGATTTCATAACTTACAAATTTGATTATTTTATTACACTATAATAAACAAAAAAAAAAATTAACGAGTTTGACTTCTTTTAACAAGAAAATTAAAAACATGCAAACAACAAATGCGATCATTACATATAATTAAACCGTAAAAGTAAAAACATATCGCCAAATAAACTCATTAAATACGAATGAAAAAGAACGATAAAATAGCGAATGTGTTTTAGGATCAAGTTCAATTCATTTGTTACGTTTTAGACGTGAAAGAGGGGGGCTATTGGTTAACAACGTTTTAAACATGGTTGACTACATTATAAAGAATTTGATCGATTATCGATAATAAATCATCTGTTCCTTTTTGCTAACAGAACTCATAAATATACGCCACAGAAGTCTATACTTCATATTGAAATCGTTATTTCAGAGCAATTACGGATATCTGTTTTATTTGCAATAACGGATTAACCATTTTTTGTTCCTGTATACATATTTTACATTTGTGCACTTACCTTCTAGGCCATGTGTACTAAGGTAAATTTCTAATCGTTTTCCTAAAATAGCAGCGCTTTTGGTAGTTCATTTAAATCAAAAAAAATTTGCGATAATGTATGTGAATAGTAAACATAATATATCAATTCATACTTTAAATTTATGTATGTATCAACATTAAGTGCATTGATAAAGAGTTAAGAAAAACTTGAAAATAAATGATGAAATGTATAGTCCAATAAATCAGACAACCATACAAAAAGTTGGTTAATGAAGGTTTCATCGTGATAATTTATAAAAAAAAATGTCAGGAATAAAATTGTTAGAATTAACACCAAATTTTATGGAATTCGCATAGAAAAAAAAATCGCAAATGTACGCAAAACCGTTTTTTTCCTTTTTGTATTGGAAAAAATCTTCAAGGGCCGACCTTCCCCCACTATGCCGGCATTTCTCCTTTGCGCGGTGACGCAGCTGCCCGATGCGCAAATTACACCTTTTTCGGCACCGTTTATGAACTACGTAACTTGCAATTAATTTTTTTTTTATGAAAAGTCGGCTGTAGACCAAATCTTTCAGAATGAAATCCTTTTTGAATGTTTGTTTTAGAACTTTTAACGAATCGGCGGTCCGATTTGGGCGACCTTTAACATGGGGTCACTCGAATTGCGCACCAAGCACTAACCCAGTGACAAGTCACACACGAATTCCGCACCAGACCCGAAATAGCCCACCCGCTGACAACTCGAATTGCGCACCGCCTTTAAAAAAAATACTCTGATTTTATAAAATCGATGAAGGACTTAAAAAAGGAGTAAAAGTCGCTCTTTCAATGACTTCCAAAATGTGTTATCGTAATGAAACGTTTACCATTTGGAATAATAACCGAACTACATTTCAGTCGATTAAAAAAGCCTTTAACGTTTGCGAAAAATAGGCTACTATTCCGTTAGCAGTACGATTGTTATTCGAAATATTTTTAACAACCTCTAAGGAACGTACACACATTTAAAGAAGTGTTGCCTAAAGTAGAATAATTTTTGCACGAATATTATATAAAATAACGTAAATTACCATAATATTTCTAACTGAATATGTAGAATTTTCAGCGCACGGTATATTATGTTTCATGAAGCTTCTATTTCACATTAATACAAAATACTTTCATATCAACTGATTAATGTACATAAAATATAAATGTGACCATGTAAAATTTTCGAGTTTGACAAATTAAATATTTTGTTATAATATACGAGTTACTTACGAGTTTGAGGGAACCGAGTATCGGGAAAGTTTCAGTTCAGATTTGATTTTATCCATTAATCAGTGTTCAATCTCATAATTGTCATTTGAATTAAAAGCAAATTTGTTAAAAATCGTAATTTTTTCATTTAGTGTACCATCAAACAATACATAATATTCTACTTAAATTTTAAATGACAACGCAAAAATTTACCATTAAAATAAAATCCTATTTAAAACAATTTAATGATAAAACTTACAATGATAATAATTACGTAAATAAATAGTGTTAGTACTACTACCTTTTTTCTTTAAATGTTAGTTGGATTTAACAAGATAATAATTTTCCGTCGTCAAGTTTTTATAATTTGTAGTTTATTGTAAATTAAATAGTTTCTACTCTAGATAATAGATACTTTTGCGCACATTTGGTCGGTATTAATGTGTTTTGTTAGATAAATGATAAAGAAGCAGAAGTTTAAACTCAAATTTAGGTTATCAGAATAAAAAAGTAATTCTTAGAAGCAACACTGAAATATGGTTTCATTACTTCCGTGTAATGTTTTCCATTAATACAGAACATGCCCGGGAAAACATTTTTTTTTTTGAACTTTTAAGTTTCCAGCAGCCTCCGGTAATTTAAATTTGAAGCTAAAATATCGTTAATTTTTCTTTCCAAAGTATCCGTTTAAATGTATTTTCGAAAACTACATTCGTTTGCCGTTTTTAGATGCAAATGGGGTTTAAATTAAGTGCTTATTGGAAATGTTTATGTGCGATGCAAAGTTTTTCTTGTTTATTGTATATTTTAAATTTCAGGAATAATATCGGTTGGTGTTTCATGCATTTTGAAGTAATTTTTAGATAATTTTAAATTTGTCATATTACATATTCTTAACTCGTTGCGCGACTTTTAGCGCTCAGGGGTTAGAAGAGTTGTTCGAACGTTAGCATTTTCTGAAAGAGCATTAATACCATTTTTGTATATAGCTCTTTACATTTTAACGTGTAAACGTTATAATTTTTCCTCATAAAAAAAGCATCAAAAATTATCATCCGGCTTATAATAAGTACATAACAGTAATTCGACACTGTTTAAATTACTGTTCAATTTTTAATCATAGAAATAAAATGATGTTTCAAAATTGTTATTTTACAGGGGCTTTGTAGAATTCAAACTGTTCTAGAAATATTCATCCCCATAATAAAACTGTTAACACTGATAATTGCTTAACATTAATGGTAGCACGAAATTAACATTAACGTATATATGCAAGTGAAATATTTTATTAAAAATAATAACTTCCAAATAAGGAAAAATTTTAGCTGCCGCTATGTCAAAAGGTAGTAGTATACACGTGTAATCATAAATATAATTCTTTTGAAACTAGAAAGATAAAAGAACACAAATGTAGACAATTAGGAGTAAGCTAAATTACTGAAAGTTGAGCTAACTGGTAAATTGCAAAAGCCGGAATCAATTTTTAATGATTAAAACATAAATATATCACAGTTATTTATCGGAAGTACTTGTTTTAAAAACAAAAATGGAATTAGAAGTTTAAACAATTACGTATATTTAAAATTAATCTGGAGTATTCTCAAATATTTTTTAATAAACCGTTATACAGGAATGATTTTTAATACATAGACAGGTGTAGAGTATTTTTCATTAGTAGATTATTAAAAATTAATTGTCAAAAATACGATACGTAAAAATGTTGAAAGTTATCGAACATTAAAAATATAGTACGATCAAGCGCCATCAGTTTTGAAAACCCTTAGTCCAGCGAACAGCGATTATGGTCCGAGCGTCGTTTTCGTTTGTTTTTTTATATTTCATACCTGCAAACTTCCGGTGCGCAATTCGTGTGTGGAGATTACAGACCTTTTTTTAACCTTCGACTCGGGTAAATAACGGTGCGCAATTCGAGTGTGGCCTTTAACATTAATGCCAATCCTGCAAAAAACAAGAAGCCAAATTTTTATGGTAGTTAAGCCTTTCAAATACCTACAGTTTAAATAAAGGAAAAGTTCGATACTATAATATTAAACAAAAAGTCGTTTGTTTGCATTTTAAAGATCTATAACGAGATATATATATTTTTTTATTAATAATTATTCCTAATAAGAATAAAAGATAAAAACCGGTTTTCCGCACATTTGACAATTTTTTTTTATGTGAATTCCATAAAATTTGGTGTCTATTCAATAACAATTTTATTCCTGACATTTTTTTTAAAATTCCTATTAACTAACTGTTTACAAATCGACCTAAAGTTTGACAATGTGACTAGACTAATAGTTTCGTTTCGATAAAATGGTGACCTTTCTATCGCTATTATCATATACTCGTGGGAAAAAAATATTTTCGAAATTTCGAGCTTTGCCACTCCGGGGGCCCAGTTTTTGAGTTGAAACACCGGATGGTTGAAACTAGAGTATTATACGGAATGTGCATGTATTTGTAATCTTGTTCATCATTTTCAAGCATAATACGCATGCCGGTAAGAAGGAGACGACGCTGAGACATTTTTCACCCTTTTTTGTTTGGTCATTTTTGGAAGTTAACGATGAATGATGATTTCGTTCCCGACAAAAATAAACGATCTTCCCATTGATACACCAGACGCTCGAAAAAAAAAAGTTAGAATTTCAAACTTTTGAGCTTGGCCATATTTTTCTGTAAATCGTTTTTTGTCACACGTTTCAGAAGAATTTTGGTTTTCTCAACTTTTTCACTTTACATGAACGTACTTTTTGCGGGTTTTCGCCCGAAGAGGAGGTAATTTTTATCCGCAATTTTTTTACTCTGTGAAAGATCTTTTATATTTTGAAAACTTTTTTAAAGGGTTATCTCTTGTGGATGAGCTATGAATTTTTTAAAGTGATTTGAGATCGTTTTAAATTCCGTATGTATTGGCCTTTTCTTTTTTTCTTTTTTTTTTTGCCGCCAAGTGTAATCGACCATTTTATGGTTGTAGTTTGTCGTAAAGAAAATGTTCTTTATGTTCCAATTTTGAGGTTTATAAGTTAAACCGTTGTTCTTCCTCTATGTCATATTTTAATTCCACTTTCTTATCGTTTCTGAACCATCTTATTACGATTCTCCGTACTTTATATGCGCGCGGAATTTTGAAAACCGTATGTTAATGATAAAAAAGAAATTGTTGGTCGTGGAAATTTTTGAGGTCACTTTAGGTAACATTAAATTAAAAAGTACGTAGTCTATTATATATAGTTCATTTAAATTGCTCGAGCTAATTTCAAGTTTTACATCGTAATAAATTTTTATTATATATCAACGTTACAAGGTAATATTTTCAAACACATGTCTACCTTATTTGTTGAAGTATGCAAATTAATTTTTCGTTTAAATTATTTCGGTGGACATTTCATTAACGTTGGCGATTATTGATATCAACTTCATATTCTCGAATTTTTACTTGTCACCGTGATGTCGTTTTGCAAGATCATTGTTTACCGATTGAAATTTAATAAATTTTTCTGTAAATCGAAGTCCATCAATTGTTATTTAAAACAGCTATTTATAGATTCGATTAAAACAAAAATTTATTCACATTAGAGATAACATTCATTTTATACATAACGATTCTTTCACGCGCGAAGTTTTTATTTTCTGTAGAATATATTATGCAATTTTTTTTATAATGTTAATTTTGAATGAATTCATGCGGTTCTGTTCAATTATTTCGAGGTTAAAAGTAGGAAGCAAGTTGTTGCAATTTAAAATAGCACTTTAAATTTAAGAAATGAAACAATTACGCGTCTCGGTGTACTTATTACAAGTTGAAATATATAAGATAAAATAAATGTCACGTGTGGGTATAGATGTGTCTAGTGGGTGGGATGTGAGCGAATGAAAATCGGTTGTTAGGGGTAAATAACGGCCAATAGGGAGCGGTCGTCAGTTGTAAAAGGCCCTCGCGTGGGCGGGGAAAGCAGAGAAATTTCGATGGTTGAAGTTACAAAAGGGGGAGTCTGTAATAATCGATTATCTTTCATCTAAATTGTTTTTTTTTTAAAAAATAATTTCTAATGTCAAAAACGATTTTTCGCAAAAAATACAGGAGACTCCTTCATTAACGCCGATCCAAAGGTGTTTAATCGAACAACGGTTAGGGGGTGTCACATAAGCTGTATGTGCTCAACAGTGATACATACAAATTTATTTATAAATTGAATTACACTTTTTTGCGATTGTTATTCGTTTTTAAGGATTAACCTATCAAAGAAAAATACCTCTGCGAAATAAGAAAACAACATAGTCTGTGAAAGATACAATAAATGAGTATTCCGCGAAAATATTACCCGGCTTACCATTTAAAAGTATACTACATTGCTGGGAATGTTTGGGGGGGTGTTCTTAATTATGTGTCTTTAGTATCACTATTTTTTTATTTATTTATTTTTTTTTTTCATTTAAAGTAATCTTTTTTTCTTCTTCAATACTCGTTAAGGGCGCAAATTAAATCTAGTGATGCAGAAGTTCCATTTTTATTTTAAAACAAATTATTCTGACTCTTAATGTTTTTTGGAGATCTAATGTATGTTGATGCTTGATTTAGAAATTTAAGCTACCATAAAAACGGACTAAAGGTTAAAACGAAAGCATCGGAATTCATAATCAGGCAATGAATTAGATAATTTTATATGTTTATTGCCCTCGACGTTGTTCCCTACGTTCTGGAATAATAAGGCGTGTATTTCAAACGAAATTAGTCTTCCATTGGGAAAAGTAAAAAAAATTCGATATTTTTTTGGCACCTAGTTTCTAAGCTGCAATTTTTCCAACGATTTTTTCTTCCGATAGCAACATGGTTTCATCTAGAGATATTGTATTAGCATTACTTTTGTGCATTCAATGTATCATCCGAGATCTCATAGCCCCTAGGGTAAATCGCCGTCAGATTATAGGGTAAATACAGTCTGAGCCGAAGTTTAATGCACGGATTAAATTTTCAAGTTCGCGTGTGAGATGTGTACAAGTTTATGTTTCATACAAATCAAACTTGATTACGCGTCTTACAATTAGTAGTTTATGCAACAATGTTTTTGCATGAATGTGCGATGATATCGTTTTGTAGTATCCGTAGTAATAATAATCCACCGATGTGTGGATATCGCATGCAAAGGTGTTGCTATATGTTGGACCTTGACTTCTTTATCACGGTTCGCAGACCTACACAGCTCTGTGCAATGTAAAAATGTTGCAACGAGCAGCTCCTAATCTGTCAAATAATGAGGGCTAATTATTTTTATTCGGATACAAATATATATAACGTGTATGTTCCCGCTGTATTTTGAGATACAGCAAGGTCCGAAAAAAACTACATCGGTTTTTAAGAAATGTCGAGTGGTTTTAGTAAATTAAAACAACGCTACAGTCATTAATATCATTGTAAAGCGGTATCCGTTATGAGAGAGACCAGTTTAATTAATGCGTGATTTTTGTTTGTCTGCATTAAATTATTATTGTACGTTCTGTTTCGTAACAGTAAATAAATTAATACATAAAACTTCAAATTGTATGTGGTAAATATTGTGATTCGGAATATTTTCGGCAATATTCCACTATTAGCTTAAAGAATTGTGCCATTTTCTCAAAAAATTGTTGATGGTAAGTTAAAATTTATACATACGTACTAGATAGGAGCTGCGAAAAAATGTATGCTTTTGGTATGGAATGGAATTTTTTTGTAGCGTCGCGACCACCGGGGGGGGGGTTGAGTGCGAAATTGTGTTAATATATTCGCATCATTAATATCACCCTGTTCAACCCTATATAACAAAGAAATTATTATAAATAATTCGCCGGTTTGTTTTAAGAATGTCAATAAATTTTATTACGATTACAAAGTGTAAAATTAATACTTACATTTATGAATGTATGCATATTTTTAGGTTTATATCAATAATATGTAAAATATGGACATTTCAGTAAACACACCTACTAGGTATTTTATTTAAAAATTAAACGTTTTCATACAGGGGCGAGTAAAAGTCAGACGATGCAAAAACACGTGCAGTTTTCAGTAGTGTATCCTGACTTTCGCTCATCCTCCCCCTGCATGTCACTGATAAATGTTTTTTCTCGGGGGGAGGATCCAGAGAGACGTTTTGGGAAAGGAAATTATATAATTACGTAATATCTAAGAAAATAAAATAGCTACTTCTAGAAATTTAAAAATGTTTTTAGATTACATAATTATTACAATTTTTAATTTAACTTTTGTTTTATTTTTAAGAGTGAAAAATAAAAGAATTATAAAATTATACCTAAAAAATTGGTAGTTTAGAATTTGAATAGTAAATTATACTAGTATTTTTATTAGACTTTACTTCTTTGTTTTCGTTAGTAATCCGATCTGAATTCTTTGTCAGTCAGCAAGTAAAAAAAATATATTTCTCATTGAACTATTTTGATTTTCATTGCAAAATAAAAATTAAAAATGAATAGAAAAAAAAAACAAAAAAAAAACGACGATAATTGCTTTTAAAACAATATGAAAACGTAGGCATCAATAGTATTACTAGAAAACAGTATTAAATATTAATTATTAAATCCGTAGGTAACATACAAATCTTTTATAGTGTGAAATAAGTTTCTCTGTTGTAATAACTATTTCATAGAGGTTTTGGTTCTTTACAGTGAGATGTCGGTCCCCTATTTCTGCCTCTTCGTGGATCCGCCACTGTATTTTCTGTATAATAAATACATAGATGCTTTATATAAAGAGCGAAACACTAACAATTATGAAGAATTAGTTGTTCGATAATAGGTTTAATTTTATTTATCAATCAAAAACAAAAAAATATTAAACAAAAAAAAATTAGATTCGTTAAAGAAATAAATAAATTTCTACTTGCTATTTTTAGTAATTTTAATTTGTATTTTCAAAGATTTTAGAGCTGAGCAACTGAATTTACAATTTTTAGTTTAACTAAATTATGTAATCGAAGAAAAAATACCGCTTTTTTTATATATAGACTAAAACCGTGTTCTTCTACATCATATGAAATATAGTTAAGGATATATTGTTGTTAGTACAATATACAAAATAGGAATTTTAATGAAAAATATTTTCGTTGAATGGAATGAAGTGTATGGGTTTATTGATCTACTGAACCATTTCTTGCCTAATTCACGTAATATCCGAAAATTCCTATCACCATAATTATAATATGCCGTTTTAAATTATATTTATGCTTAAAATATATACGGCGACTTAAATGAACCGTAAACAAAATTGATCGGTTCATTTTTTCTGCAAATTGATACTGGAAAATTAAAATAAGCCTAAATTACGCAAATTAACTCACTGAGTCCAAAACAAAAAAAAACCACAAAAGTGACCGCGAACATTTTAGTGTGCATATATGTAAGTGTATTAGTTTCGTCAAATAAGCACTTCTCGATTTTTGCAGACTACTGATTTGTTATAAATGTTTTTTTTTTAATATGGGCAACCCTTTCTGCAATTAACGCCCATCTTTTAAAGTCACTCTTGCACATTTTTTTTTTTTTTTTGTGAGGTAAAAAGAACCGAAAATTTTCAATTTCACAATACGCATTTTATGAACTAAATAAATTTGTATAGTTCTTAAATCGGCGCTAAAATTTTTTAATGGTTTAGGATTGTGGAAATGCATTATAATAGTGCGTTTTGGTGTGTTACCTTTCTTGGCTTTTAATGAACTAATTATATTCCACGTATTTAAATTTTACCTGAAAACATGGATATAGGTGGTGTAAATGTGCGATTGTAAGTTCGAAATTACGTTATTATGTGTCATTATTTTTCAATAAAATGTAGCATGGATTTGTTTTACGTAATATGAAATTTGTAGCGATTTCTAAAATCGCCATTACATTTTTCTTTTTGTTGCTTCCGGTAAGTTGCAATGATATTCTCTTTTTAGAAATGCCAATTCCATTAGACTTCGCGTGTAAAGAAAAATATTATGAGTGTTCATAAATCACGCATATGTGAAATTTTTGCAAGTTCCCAGCGAATCCGGTTTAAAAGTGACATAAAAATTTAACATATGTAAAAGATGTCAAGTTCCGCACTTGCGTTGGTTCTTTTTCGCTTCCAATATTTGTTGTTTGTGGGAGCATTTATTTCAAAGCTGGTAAACTTACTTGATAATCACAAAGCAAATCTCCAGCAAAGTTCAATAGTTACTCTAAGTCGGCTGAGAGAATAGTAGTTTCTATTGTTTTTCATACCAACTCTATATATCTATGCATCTGTGAACACTATCAATATGTAAATTTTGTTTTCCGGGTTGCTGCTTATAAACCACTACTTGAATTTTCACTCGACATATAATCTCGGAAATGATGTCGAATTTTTTCATTGCAGATTCCGATGTTCATCCGATTGATTTTTCTGGCTGCCTCTGCGGTCGATTTCTCTGTCGTTTAATAATGCCCCTGTTAACTTCTTTTTCGTTAATAACATTTATTCTGCACATGCTTTTCTGTGTCTACCTAATGGTCACATTTTAATTCCGATTATATTTCTTTAGCTGATCATATTCACCTTTACCTATGCGGCGATGATGTAGTACTATCACACATTTCTTCGCCTCGATGTGCAACAGGAATTTTAAAAAGCAACATGAAAGTTTTCGATTTTTAAAATTCCGTTCATACATAATGTATGGAATCCTGATAAGATGATTCAGAAACGACAAATATATTAAAAATCAATACAACTCACGAACGTTTCACACTTCAAAATTGCCATCATTTACAATTAAAATTATTTTTAAGGTATATTTCTCAAGTTCTCAGAGCATTTATTCGGGTTTTCACCTCTGCGTTGAAAACTCGGAAATTTTTGGGGAAAAAAATCCCCCCTTCCCCCCCATCATATGATGTACCGTTGGATAATACGTTGTGTGTCGACAACGAAAATACATCTATCATTTACCTGACGGAACTTTCGAAGTTAGGGAAAAGTTCAATTTTTTTTTTTTTTTTTAATGTTGAATTTTAGTATCATGTGAATGTAAATTATATAGTTTTCTTTAATTTAACATACGGAATCCTTAGCGCATAAAACATCATGCCTAACTGAACTTGTTTTCTCTCGATTTCTTAAATATTAAACTGTCGTAAATCAAAATAGTCAGTTCAAAATATTTAATATTTGCTCATTTCTTCGCCGTTATAACCTTTGTCAGGCCGCACAGATAGAATTGTAACTTTTGCGTTTTTAAATTGCCTTTAGAAAAGGCTTAATACTTTTTTACATTTGGCGCACGTAATCTAATAGGTAGAGATGTCGCAAAAGTTCAGGTTCTAAGTTATAAAAAAAAAAAAAAAAGTTATAGCAATTAAACTCAAAAGTTACAGTTGTACCTGTGCGGCCGACAAAGGTTGATATAAATCGGTGTAGGTGCGCTAAAATAATTATTCTATGTTCTTCTGTTTCGAACAGAAAACTGAATTCAAATAAATCACAGGTGTGGGATTTCTGTATATACTCTGGGTAAAAACTAAAAATGGAACACTGATACTTCCATTTAGTTTTCGAGGCAATTTTTACGTTCATATTTGCTTTATCGTCCGTTATTTGTAGAATCCGTATTACAGTTATGCTGACAAGGTGATTTCTTAGTCATAAGCGGATAGTGATTCTTCCGTAACACTATGGAAACAAAAGAAAATTATATTACTACCGTGTCTTTTTCTTCCAGTTGAACGCAAATGTCGAAAGGTGTAATGTTATAAAGAACTCTATATAAAGATTTTTAGCTGAATATTGAAATTTTTATTAGCCGCTTGTTTTTGAAAATCTAAATATATGCCGCGTTGCAAAAATTAATTTCAAAGTAAGCGGCAGGGAGGTTACATAGTTATTTATAAATTTACTCCAAATCCTTGTCTATATCTACGCTTGAATTTGTATTTTCTCTCGTCTAGCAGGCGTCTTAAGCCGAGGTACAAGCTCTATACGTCTAACAATTTTTCTGAGTTTTGAATAATGTACGATTTAATTTACATTTAATTAAAAAAAGGCACAAATTAATTTTTCCTTCATTCACCTTTATTGGCTATATAATTTAATGTTGAAAAAATTCATGGTGAAACGTGCGAAGAGAAATATTAGGGCTATACATATTCCATTCATTTAAAAACTAGCTTCGTAAAACAATAACTCCTGCTGCATTATAAAAAGCACGTTTATTCCACCTTTTTTTTTTTTATTTTTTTTTTATGGTAGTTGGTGCTACGGACGAAAAATTGTTCCAGTTTCAGAACCCTTCACTAGGTACGACACCAACATCGCAGATTCCGAGGTGTGGTTTTTCTTCTCATTATTTCGTAAAATCTGTTGATTTGCAGAATAACATAACCGTGATGTAGAACCCCTACTGGCTATATGATGGAGCGCATGGAGAAAATAAAATAATTTCGGTGAAATGGTAGCCAAAAATACAAAAGTGCAAGAAGAAAATGTACAATGGAAAATCATCTATGGTTACAGTGGAAATGAAAAAAAAAATGCAAGCTCACTGTAGCAGGTGGCATTGAGATAAAATAAATGCATTCGCTAAAAATTTTTTTAATACACGACCACTGCATATAGACTAGGTTGTGATAGCTTTTAATTTTACGATTTACTGAATAGTTGCACAAACATTTATTTATTAGTCGGAATTGATGTAATGATTTACGATTTTTTTTGTTGTTCAGTCGTTGTGTACACATAAATTGAACTTTGTTAATTGGATTGATGTAGATTAAATCTCGAACTAAATTGTATTAATATGTGCGGACCATCTGTATACCAAACCTGGGACTATCGTTTAAAATGACTTAACAGCTTAGTTGTTAAATATGCTTAATCTGAATGATTTTTGCTTTTATAAAAAATATTAATTAAAATCGTTTGGCGTTAGCATTATATCATCACCCGTTATGTATTTTGCAAGTAAAGTCGACGTTCTTCCGAAATTTGTGTAAAAAAAAATGCTGCGAGTTTAAATTGGAATAAAATCGAAATTAAGTATTTTACCCCAAAGCTATATAGAATAAATGATTAAACACAGAAATATTCGATGAAACTTAAAGTGAACAAATTTTACTCCAACTAAAAGTTTCTCTACAATTTTTCTAATTCACAACGGAATGTATAAATAAGCATAACGAACATCATTTTTTAATATATATATATATAAACTCGGCTCTTTGTTCCTCGCAAGAGGCTCACCCTTTGACTCTGCTTCGGGCATCCCTGGACCGGGGAGCACTTTCTTTTCTGTCCGTCGTATAGAACGAGAAGAGTTGACGTCATTCGTTCCCAATGCGCGACGAAAAAATAAATTAATGTCACATTTTGAAACAAATTTTCACCACAGGCAAACTAATGGCGATCGGGCTAAGAATGACGTCAATACATATATATATTTAAATTGTGATTTTTACACTAGCGGTAACATAAAAATTCTGTAGTTTGTACCGTGATTTTTTTTGATTTTTTTTTGTGAAAGAAATTTTACTATTAGACAATCGAATTGAACTCTTCAGCAGGAGTCACAGAAGCTAGCGTCTGGAGTCTGAGGAATCGATCTTCATGGCAAGGTCCCAAAGGAGGTGCTCTTTTGTATAATATGAGACTGTATTATTTTTACGCTAGAGGTAATAATACTGTAATGAAATCGCTAACTTATTCATTGTAGACTGTAACGTTTTTACATTACTTTTCTGATTTAATTTTGTGAAAAAACTGTCATAGTTAAAATCCGCTAAAAGCCGTATAAAAAAAGATTATCTGTCTAAAAGAGGATTTGAGGACGAATTATGTAATAAATATGATAACATTTTAAATCGCTCGATTCAACTAAGACAGATTATGTAAACGTTGAAAATACGCTCAATTACTATGATTAGTAGGTTGAGAATGTTTAAGGGAAATCGTAAAAACAACTGTCTATTCAAATGGAGGAACCACGTAACTTCTCGTGTTGCCTAGTGGTAACTAAAGATTCTGCCAATGTCTCCTATAAATTTATTCCTATTGGTTCATTTAGAAGGGCTAGAATTTAAAAAAAGTTCGCAGGTCTTTAATATTTCCTGTTTTTCAAAATAAATTAACCAAAAAAAATTTAAATTATAATCGAAGTTTATTATATTTAACTAAGGAGTTCGTTGAAATTTATTTCTTCGCAAAAATTCGTCATTTTATTCATGCTGTATTTGCGTCAGAATTTTTATTTCTGTTTAATAAAATTTTTGAACCAAAATAAGAAATTTTCGTATACTCTTCTTCGTTGTTTAGTTGTAACTCGATAACACTTGTAATATTTTATTGATCATACGCGGAACTATAGAACCATATACAAATCCTAATAAAACTGTTAACGAAATACACGATCGTTCATTGTTCGTAGTAGTTCTATTCTATTAAATTTTATACACAACAGTGATATGTTGATTAAAATTATCAACACTGACCGTAAAAGAAAAATTTAAAAATCGCAAAATACCAAAAAAAAAAAAAAAAAAACAAAACCCACTATGAATCTAAAACATGTTAAAAATTGCTGGCGCATTATTTCCAGTGCAGTTACAGAGCATTTGTAATTCTTCCGGAAAAATTGAATATCAATACTTCAGAGAAAAAACTAAAGTGTTACATAAGGAACAACATAAGTGTTTTGCGCATAACATACTCGAATTGCGATATTTAGTTATCGCGAATTTTTAAATAGAAGTATTTGACAAACGTTTGGTAAAGCGTGGAATTGTTTTTAAACGGAAACAACTAAGTTCAATTGGAGTAGGAATACTTTCTGGGCTATTTTACTGGTGTTTTAGGATTGCTTTTTGAAGTTTGTTTTATGTTTGATTAGTAAAATTTCATAATTAATAAATTGCTATTTAAAATATAATTTTTTCAATAATTGAGGAAATATTTTTTTGCAAATAAATACATGCTACACTCAAACAATTACACACACACGCACGCACATATATATATATATATATAGAGAGAGAGAAATAAGTGAATAACAGAGAAAAAAAATAGATTTAGGTATAAATAAAACAGTAAAACTTTTGAAAATACGTCGAAGATTAGAGCGAAAAGATAGAACGTCAAACTGGTCGTTAAATAAAAATGAGTTAAACGGATACAATAGAACACTGCATAAGATTGTGAAAACGTACATTTCAAAACGCTTTAAAACTTCTCATGTTTTAATGGAGGATGAATATCGATGTTTTTACTGATTAAATGTATTCCTTTATACTACAAATGTTTGAAAAGCAAGCAACACTGATCCAGCGCTTAAATTAATCATACTATAGTTAAAAATCTTGGCTATTATTAAAATAATCATGAATATAAAGAAGGAAAATAAAAACAAACACCCTATAAACTATTGTTTTTTTGCATACCATTATTATGGTAAAACGTCTGAAGTCTGCATAGTTCTGCTTAGTAGTAGTAATCTTACATACACGATCAAAAAAGAAAGATTAATAAAATATTCTTGAAAGTGGTTTCGAGAAGCGCATGTCGAAGTTGGCTACACCGAGTTAGTTCGAATGAGACTAATATTTAATAAAATTCTTAGTTTGTCGCTGACACCGGTGATACCGGGGAAAAACAAAACGATCCAACAATTACATTTCCAAGATCACCTTAAGAAACAACAATAATGGAGGAAAAGCCTTTCACTGGTATCTGATCAACTTCAACATCAACATCCCTTCTGTTTGCTGTATTGATAATCTCGATTAGTGCACGTTTTATATACATATGTATGTAAAGGCGCTTTTCATAATTGCAGAGAAATAAATAAATTCCGATTTACGAATATTAATATCGTTTTAAGTTTGTCGTCTCGTTTATCATTTTATGATTCAAAAACCTCTAAAACTACGATCAACAACCAAATTTGTATTCCGACATTTTCTAGAAGTGGCGGCGACAGGGTGAGATACTCTCGAGATAACCTTCTGTCGATGATACACTTAGCTGTTTCGAAGGGTGGTTCCGTCTAATCATTTCATAATTCTCGCATAATTATGTTCATCACTATATATTATATTATGTATAAAGACAGCGGTCTTATATTATGATGGTACGTATACTACGAATGAAAAATAATGCGTCAATAAACATTTCAGAACAATCGAGTCTTCCAATAAAAATACGTTAGAACATGTTAAATTATATCCTGTTTGACATCGGTAAATTGTAATAAGTACTCTGAGTAAGATTTACAAAAAAAAAACAACAAACTAAGGTATGTTTTAGCTGTGAGGAGGAAGAAAGCAGTCGGGTCACAGGACCAATGGTAGAGAAAAGCGGTGAAGGATACATGGTAGTCATTTAGAATATACGCTGGAGTTGTTAAAGAGTTTTTGAATTCCAAAAAGATTGTCACCCGGAAGAATTTTTAATCATTAAAAAAATTGTCATGAAAAAGAAACGAAAGTGTGTGATGATCTGAGAGGGAAGTAAAAAATGACGTCGGAACTTGTCGCCGTGTAGGATCATCCGAGTTCGGAAGGTCCGTGTTAAAACTTACTAGCACACTTTTTAAACGTCTAAATTGCTTAAATTATTAGCCATGTTCCTCCGGAATAGTAAGAGACACACTGTCCGCATGTTCATGGTTAACGTCATTATAAACATCATTATAATGTTGTTAACCGTGAATATATGGAGAGTTCGTTACTTCGAAACGGGCTGATGCGTAATTTTATGATCGTTTTTGGCAATTCGTTATTATTATCTTCCCAATAGAGGTTAATGAGAGGTAATGGTGGGTGTTAAAATCGTTAACACGTGCGATTAACTTGCCACCGCGCATGTACGCGTTTTCAAAATCATTTCCTCCTCGTGCGGGAAATAAAAATTTCCAAAACATAATATTCAATCTCTATTACGAGCGTGTGTAAATAGTTCTTCGAACGAGTAGCCGCCACTGCATTGCAAAAAATAAAAAAGCGGCATATTTTCATATTGTCCATAATTGCGTAACGAAACACGTAACGATATTATTGTATTTATTACTACGGCCTCTTTATAATATACAATGTGTAACGGAGCAGTGAGACTTTTTGCCGCGTTGCAGACTATGATGAATCCAGTCCCGTTTTCGTTTTCATTTTCATTCTCATTTTCGTTATGTTATTACACTGTCTGTCTCCGTGTCCATTTGAAATGTGTTTTGTATTCATTATCATCGGGCATATACGTACTCTCACGATAGGGGGATCGGGGTCGGGATTGGGATTCGGATCGGCAAAGGAGAGCGATACGTTTGATGGCTAATAAGAAGGCAGTCGCCCGGGTTATAATGTTTTCTCTTTGCATTTTTAATAACATGCGTTCTCACAGCTGTATACATAACACATCTTACAACGCGTAGCGAAAACGAATAAGAATTATTGCACTATGATTAGTACGCAGCAACAGTGGAATGGTATTTTTGTGTGTGGCGTGTGTGCGTTCAGCGCTTTTACCAGTAGCTGACAAGGTCGTCAGACCGGTCGTTCGATTTCCAGCTGCTAGACGACGTCGAGTTTCGTTGGTAATCCCAGTTTTAAATCACCGGTAGTCCTTCTAGTAATGGTTTCTTCGGTAACTGTGCATTATCACTATCTTGACTATGGATGATCGACTTCGGTACAGTCAAGTACGGAAAGTCACGCGCCATGAATCATGCATCGAAGAGTCTTCGCACGTGCCGTGTTCCGCAAATGTGAGACTGATGAAACTTGGCTCTTGCATATCCTTCCGGAAACGGCTTTGATAAATAAACGTTTCCGCATTTGTTCGAAGTGGGTTCTCTGAGTTTTATTCTGGTTAGAGCGGTTGCCATTTCTTTCGTAACTCTAAAGGTACGAGAATTTCAATTACAAAATGATGGACCTGGAGGGGTTACTTCATAAAATCAAGATAGTCGTCGCGAACCACCCCGATTCAAACGGAAGCTTGTGAATGTGTTTTTTTTTAAAACTTGGGCCGAGCCTTCGAATTACGCGGTGGACACACGTGATTATTACTGATGCTATGTTCATTTAATTTTTCTCGGACGCGTAGTGTAGGGGTTTAACCAACGACTGGCTCGTAAGCCGTCTACTCCATTTGATGATGACCGTAACAACAAATGGCGCATTCCATTTTGATTCATACCTCACCACCTATCATTGTGCGTTCTATTGTTTTTCGTTTTGTGTTAGTCCTTTTCTTCATCACACATTAGTATTATTAGGGTTATTATCAAGTTATAACTTTTGATTGTAAATGAATTTTAGCCGAAAACAACAAAAACAAAATTCGGGTCAGCTGCAATCGTTGCCATAATTTATTTTTCGTGTAATCATCGTGAACTGAACTGTTAGTGTTTATCGGGCAATATTATTAAGTATGCGTTCCAATTAAAAACAAAAATTTTTATCACATATATGTATATACACGAAAGTGAAACGTTATATCGATAATTTCACATTCACGTGCATGCGTAATTTTCAGTGCGACTTGATTATATGTTAACACGTGCTTAATGTGTAATATGGTAAATTGCTTCTATGCTGTAATAAGGAATGAAAAATACACACGCTGCCAAAGCAGAGCTGCTGTTTGCGAAATTGTATCTGCAACAAAGGTCACACACATCATAGGTTTTAATAATGTGTCAAGTGATTGCGGATGGTACTAGTCTCAGGGCGATTGACTTAACCCGATAGAGATGTTTTTCGAATGAGGCGTGGTCGGTGAACTTATGTGTGTCTACCATATTCTCGGTGCGTGTGTAAATAAAAAGTACTGCCCCTATTTTTTTCTCATGGATAACCTTTCTTAGTTTCGTGAACTTTCACGAAACACGCCTTCTGCCTTATAATTTTATTACGGAATTTGGGGAAGTTAGTTATTCGTGCAGCGTAATTTTTTTATTATTCGTTGATTGTTGAATAATTCCCGATTTATAATTTAGCCTATTGTTTGGAATAATAGATAGTTTAAATATGGGGAGTCTGTTTTGATCTTTTAAAACATCAATTTTGGATTTTTCGATTATTAGCACGTAAAGTGCGCTTATATCGAGGCGAAGAAATAAGACTAAGAACTCGCTCTTGTAATAATAGTTTAATCATTCAGATGTATTCCTGTGTGAAAGTATATTCTGTGCATTTAAACATTCGGATGTTTTCTCAGTTCAAGAACACCGGTTTCATCTAAATCGCTTACATATTATTAATGGGGTACGTGTATGAAGTAAAGCTGGAGTTTTTAAAGGTGCCTACGATATGTGTCGTTTTACGCCATTACAGTTCATAGCGGACTTTCTCAAATTCGTATTTTGCTATCATACTAAGAAACCGCATACCCCAGCGGAGGGGGATTTTTCCTCTTGGCCGCGGGGTAATTTCTCTTATTATTTTGTAAAAAATTGTAAAAGTACTCTCTCTCTCTCTCTCTCTCTCTCTCGTTATCCTTTTTTTCCTTCTCGCGCGTGTTTAACAACGAGCGTAACATCCGTTTATTTTTCATATTTGCAACTATATCAGTTAAATGATAGTAATGCTCTAATTACCTGCCCCATGCGCTAATAAGTAAATTGTGGAACCTTTCTTGTATTTTTTTGACTTTATTGCTCCATATTATGGTTTACTCACGAAACTCTCAGTTCAATACTTTTTTTTGTATGTTTACTTACGCATACTATTGCCGAATTGACCACCGAAAACATACCGAGAATGACACTGCACACAAGCGAATATAAAATAAAAATATTGTAAGAAGTATAGTTGAGTGTCGGCTGCAACATGATATCATCCATGCTACTCCATTCCACATTATTGAAAGCGTTACGATAATCTGCAGTGGGGCAGCATTAGCTTTAGGACGGATTTTCTACTGACAATTTCTTCTCTCGAAATAACGCCAAATAATCGCCTTATTTAATTTTTAATATTTTTAATTTTATTTTTAAAGTCTTTAAAATATGTATGAAAAATTTCGTGTTAATACGGTTACAAAATTCTGAAATTTATCTCGAGTAGTGTTCCTTCTGATCCACATTTCCCTGACGGACATGTAATTCCACATGATTTTTCGATTTTGATTAACGAGCAAACTGTTGTCACATTTCAACCGTTGTGTAAGAGTTATTGGCATGTCAAATAGGCAATAAACAATGGACAAAAAACAAATTGCGCAGGATATCGGGTTTAAAATCGTAATACCTTTAAGGCTTAACTTTGTGTTAGGCTTAACTGGCAATATTTCCTAGTGTGTTTACTCTTCTATCAAAGCCCGTAAAGAGCATTCGATGAGAATATGGTTTATAGCAGGGGTGGCCAACCCGCGGGCCGCAAAAATTTTCATAGCGGGCCGCGGGTTGGCTAAAGTAGTAAAAAATTCTGTTCTGTGAATAATATAATGCTTGCGCATGTTGGAACATTTAATATAACAATCTATGTTTACATGCAAGAATGATAAACACAATAATAATAACTCGTGTTTAAATTTTTCATTATAAAAAAAATGTGTCTATAATGGGTCTAAATCTAATATGGGGATATATGATTTGATTATATGCGGCTCGCACAAGATCCATTTGGGTTGGCCACCCCTAGTTTATAGATTGCATTTTTATCCCGCATGCGGTAACCATATTTTATAAATCAACCATTTTTAGTGAAGAACCTTTTTTTAGAATTTCCACAATTATTGTTGTTGATTTTTGTTCAGCAAAATAATAACCTGTTCCTTTCTTCTAATCATTTTATACTAAATAAATCGATGTTTTTGTTTGGTTGATCCCATTCTCCAACCAGCAACTGGTTTTTTTAAAGGCATATTTACTTTTATCGCATTGACGTCTTATGTAATTGCGTGAGATTAGTACATATTTTTGATACAGTATTACACCCAGCTATGGATATTTAAGAAAAAATAGATTAGGTTATGTAATAAAACGTTTTAAAATTTTTCTTTTAAAAACTGCATAATAATAGAGGAAGAGTAGTGCTGCGGCTGATTCTTCACTATCGCTGAGACAGCTATAGCTTCACAATATCTGTAATATGAATTATATTTACCCGGTGAAAAATGTCGTTTTATTTAGTGATATTATGATAAAGCGATTTTTGTCGAGTTTTGGAAATATTTGATTGCGATCTACTGTCGCATAAGATGTTAGTTCTGATAGATTTTTAATTTCACTTAGAGGTTGTGTTATCTAGGTACGAGAGAGAAAGAGGTAACTTTAATATTATAACATTTCAAAAAATTTTAAATCCGCGATTTAGTTAATTTCTCAATTGTAACTTTCACATAAAATTTCAGTGCGAGGAGGAACGTTTTCCCAACCTTAATCCAGAAGTATTGTAAATAAATTTTAGTTTCAATAATTTTGGTTTTAATCTTTTGTGCTAATAGGACACCAAAAAGTTCGTGAGACGTCTGTCTCCCATGAACTAATTAACATTTATCTTTCGCTACTGAAATACATTATGTAGAATGAGTTATTCTTATATATCAGTACTGTATTTTAGGAATCTCGATGGTACTTTTCTTTGATTTATTTATTTTTAATAAATTTAGCCTATTACGATATTCTTTTTTAACTGCTTATTTTTTTTTTTTTTAAATTGCAGACATACGGACATCATACGGTGAAGTATTTTAATAGTGTCTTATGACGGCTACTCAGTGTTTGTTGAATCTTCCAATTTTACGATGTGGGATCGTTTAAAAATTACCAAATACATATTGTAATTGAATAATATGAAATATGTATCTCCATATTTCATATTATTCAGTTACAATATGTATTTGGTAATTTTTAAACAATCCCACATCGTAAAATTGTCTGGAAGATTCAACAAACACCGAGCAGTCGTCAAGAAGACACTATTTATCTCCGTACTGTATAACTATTAATTTTAATTTGGAAAAATAAATTATTTACAGCAGCATATAGCATGAGTGAAATATAACATCTCGTTTACTCAAAATTGCTGGGCTTTTTAACGCTTGGTTGATGATTAATATTTAAAAGTGCTGTAACTAATTACGATAATATTAAGATAAACATGATTACATTAATTTTAAAAGTTCACCTTACAGGCCTCGTTAGGCAAAATATGTTCCCGTTTGTTTTTTCTTGACAGTAAAAATGGGTTTGTTTTTGTGAAGTTCAGTTTTGCTGGAGGAAAAACATATAATCCCTAGATTATTATATTCCATGTTCTTTTCTTGGCTGTAACAAAATATGGTGGTTCGGAGTTCTACTGCCAACTATGTTTATGCGTTCTATGTTCCACACATTTTTCGTGTTAGTATTTCTATAACTCTGGAAATCTTACAAATTTCAACATCAAGAAATCTTTTGATTTGAAAAAGGTAAATAGCATTGAAACAATCTTTTAATTGATCCTAGGTGTAACGTGTGAGACTGGTAAAGAGCGTTTACAATGGCAAGCGTAATGATCAGCTGTTACATTTTCACGACAGCGCTGCCAATAATATTTAGCAGTCTGTTGTATATATAGTTATATAATATTTTACAATGTTTTCGTTGCTACGAACCGGTCCTTTTGTTGTATTTATTAGTGTGCAGTTTCAGTTCAATATCTTGATAGTAGTACATATGTGTGTCTTAGGTAATGTTACTAGAAATCGTACACCGTTATTGAAATGTATATTATTACCTGATGTGTAATTGACATCGATATTTTACTTATTGGACGACTTTAACTATTCGCCATTATTACTGCTACTATAAATTCCGTTTGCTGGTTACATGTGTGTGCCACTGCGTACTACCGTATGTAGGTTTTAGTGGATGCACCGAACTCTATCACTGCTACGAATAAACACAGTTCGTATGTTTTATTGCGCGCCATTCGTTTTAATTAAAATCAAACATTATTTGCAATCTAGTAGGCGCGATACAAAAATGGAATTTGCAAAAAAGATAGTACACCCACCTTTCTTAAAAATCTTCATTTCTTCTTATTTTAAAGTATCAGTTGTTTCGTTGGTTTGTTTTCTAGGGATCTTGTAGTCGCGTGTAATTTTCAATTGAACCTTCAAACAAGTAATATATCTGAGCGATTTTCTGATTCGTTGATGGAGTCAAAATTAGCTTTCAGGCGTGTACAAGCAAGAGAAACGAACTTGGTTTACAGTTTAACACGCTCACCAACACCCAGAGTTTGTAATTAATACTGATGAAAGCATACAGTTCACTTTTAAATTGGCACAAATAGAAGCGAACACGAAAAACAAACGTATCGATTTACGAAAGAAATAAAATCCCATTGACGGATGCAACTATATGGTTATTAATCTTTTAATTACGTCAGTAAGAGATTTATAAATGTGAATATCGGTAATAGACTATAACAGCTGCCCTATCGGTTGGAATTTGTGATGAGACGCAAAAGCTCTCCCCCCCCCGGGGGTTCTAAACGAATGTAAATTAAACTGTATCCGTAAGTCGTTTTAGAATTAAATTTTTATCGTATATTCATAAAATTTTAAGTAATTACAAATTAAATATAGATAAATCCGTAACTTGATTGTTATAATTTATAAGTATAAAATAATTTTCTTAAACAAAATTAGGTATAAATTTACTTTAATGGCTTAGATACCTCAATTTAACAAAACGTTTTCTTCAGTCATAGCTCACCATCAGCTAACAACGTACAGAGTTCACTTAATTATTGCAGAGTGCTTTTAGTTCAGAGTGCGCATCGCTTTTTGTGTTGTTAGCAGTTCATGGACTATGCTCTAAAACGTTTCCTTAAATCGAGGTATTTAATTTATTAAATTAAATGTTTACTTCTTTTTGTTTATTATTAAGGAATTTATTTTATATTCATAATTTCAAATAGTTTTTTATATAAATCGATTAAAACAGACGTAAATATAAATCGGTTGCTTCTTCGTATTTTAACTTACTGCGATTGATTCTTGTAAGTAATTTTAAATTGTAAGCAACATAGAATATTAAAAATTTTTAAATTGTATTATGTATAGTCACGTTTAAAAAAAGTCCGTCGAAATCCTACCGTCAAAAACGGAAACTGGTTCAAATCGATTTAGGGACATGTGTTGTTAATCATCGATCAAAATTGCGGTGCTACCACTACAATTTACTGCCAATAGGATAACACGAATTTGGTTTAACTTATTAATAATGATTTAATTGCAGCAATATATGATTATATGTTCTCTCTCTCTCTCTATATATATATATATTTATATATATATATAAAATAACAAATAACAATAATAATGTATGCATATATAAAAACATAAAAAGGTGCGACTATTTAAGTAAAACAAATGTTATTGTAATTATTTTACAGATGCACTTCAATATATTCGCCTTCTTTACGTTCTACATCCCAAGCCTTAAACTTCTTTCATAGTTTAGGGTGGCGCTGAAACTTGAAGTTGTCCCTTCCATTATCTCAGTGGTTTTTTGTTTGATGGCATTTATTGATTAAAGATGTGGGTTCCTTTCAACACTGATTTTACCGTCGCCAAAAGAAAATAGTGACATAGTGACATAGTGATCTAGTAAAAATAGGAATGTGTTTTCAGTTAAATAATCCCTTTACCGACGAGGCTTTACGCGCGGGTGTATTACTGCATTATTATCTATCTCAGTGCAAGAAGATCCACGACTTTTTTTGCTTCATGATGACAGCCATGTCATTAAAACTCGTTCTTTCAAGGTTGCCATCACGGTTAATGTTCATTCACGATTTGGCTCTCTGTAACTTGTTCGATCATCACAATTGCGTTAATATCAAATAAAACGATGAATTTTGCTTTGAATTTTGATTTCAATATAACAGTAGAACTTTTTTAAGCTCTTTAAGCCTTGCTCGTTTCTTCCCCTACAGCAGCAGCAGCCGCATAATAAATTTAGGTGTTTTTAAATTCACATTTTCAATTCGAATTTAATTCACCAACGGAGTGTCACGATAAATTTTGCTCAAGGGCGTCAGAAGGGTTAAGATTGACATTGTACATGCATAGAGTTTAAATAACTTCCATCCTTAATCGATGTTGTATTTAAACATAATTAATAACCAGTAATCATAGAGTAAATAAAAGGGTGTATTCATCAATTCCGTTTCGTTATATGCCACTTAAAATAATTACACATTTAGCGGAACGGTCAATTATTATACGACGGGGGGAATATATGTGACAATGCAACTTGTCTGGCGTTGATATGTATTTTTTCCTGAATAATACATTTTTTTTTTCTTATACAATTTGTTAATAGACTCATACCTTTTTTTTTTTTTTTTTAATCTACATATTTGGTAAAATATTTTTTAAGTTGTATAAAAGTTTAATTACGCTTTTTTAAACTTCGCGGTCAAATACAAAATATTCTGCGTGAAATTTCATTTGGAATTTTAAAGCAGATAATACAAACCACAAAAGAAAGATGTCTAAACCGGTATCTTATATTTTATATCAACTTTCGGCTGCGGTGAAACAGTGGAAAATTTCCCTGCTGACATGTACACTATTAATCTGTCCTTTTCAATGGCGTGCCACGTTGGCGGGAGATTTGTAAAGCTGGGAAAAATCACCAATTTGTTCTCTTCCTTGATCGCCTTCAGAAGACGAGTGCTCCGTGTCACCTATATAAAACCTTTTAGACACTTTAAAAACTATTATAGAAAAAAAAAAAAAAAATGTTGACTGCTATTTAACATTTTATGTATGATGTACTTCCGTTTTTTTTTTTGCATCACTTAAACTGCACAACACCTAGTTAGTGCCTGTACATTTTTTTCTAAATACCTTAAAGAATCCGTTCTCACCGGAGAAAGAGCTTACGTTTGAGAAATATGGATCTACTACCCATTTTTTCCCCTGAACTGTATAAATAGAGGGAGTTCAGTGACATGAAAGTAGAGTTGTACAAGAATAAATTTAATCAGTAATGTAGAATGAAAAGCACAATATAGAGCCTAAATTATGTGCGTCTTGGATTTCGTTATTTTAAAACCTTATTTCAATGGATTATTCCGGACTTGATAAACTTAGGTGAACATCTGTTGTTTCTGTGCAACTCTGATTTGTACAGTATTATTATGCGGACATGTTGTTTTCGGCCTTGGGTCGATAAAAATAACTGCGCAGTTTTGTTTTGATGTTTGAAGGTAGAGTATCCTGTGCTTGCACGAATCCTTTCAAGGTATGCCGTGTCGGCATTTCGTGGCATAGTTCTACTTACGATGCCGAATAGTGCTGATTTGTGTGGAAATTCTAGTGACTTTTGTATGTCGCTCTGTGCTATTGAATATTGTCGTTCGAATGAGCGAAAATGGTGTTTCTTTTTTCGTTGACTCTTTCTTCCTTAATCTGTTTGCGCTGTTTGACTGGCAGCGGAGCCGGCTCTAGTTCTGCCTCGTCAGCTTTTTTTTTATTAAAAACCTGTTGATCGTATTATTTCGGCTGCGTTTTTCCCACGCTTTATTTCGTCCATTTTTTACTCTGAACTCGGTACGTGTGTTCCCTTTACGGTGATACTAATTGGTTGAGAATTCTGAGAATTACCCTCAACTCTGTTATTTTGCTAATTCCTAATCACGCAGTTCTTGTAGATCAGTGAATGAATGCGCACATAGTGCGTGTCGAAAGTTTCGTGAAGGAATTGAAATTCAGTTTCGTTCCTAACAAAGTGCAATCTTTCCACCGATATATTATTATATGCCCAAAAAAAAGTATTTCAAAAATTTCGAGCTTCCGGCGTTTCGATAGATTAATTTTAAAGTCGGGGACCCCCGGATGTTTCAAACTTACGAATTGCATATACGGAGATGCGCATATTTTTAAGCTTGTTCAACATTTTTAACTGTAATATACTTGTGTCCCAAAAGGGAAGAGACACTTAAATTTTCGAACTTCTCGCTACTTCAAAAGTTTCGTTGACAAAATAAAATACATACGGGATTTGTTCCCGACAATAACGATCTTCCTATCGATATGTATCATTTGTCCGGAAATTTTTTTTTTTAAATTCAAGCTTTCGGCCCTCCGAGAGCCTAAATAAATATAAAGAAGTAAACTCGACTATAGTTATCCTGTACAGCGGTCTTTTATGCGTATGTTTAAGATAATTATTAGTTTCACCTTTTTTCCTCGGGCTATTCAATTTTAATTGTAACTTACGATACAAATTTTGAAGTTAATAAGTTGAGTTACCGATTTTTGATATTTTTGTCATTTCTGAACCATCTTATTCGGATTCTTCTTATTCATCGTTGTGTACGGAATTCTAAAAATTAGATCTAACACTAAGTCGAATAAAATTGAGAATTTATCAACAAAAACATATGCCTTAAGTAATAAATAAAAACTTTGTGAATCACGCAACAATCTGACCAGGAGAGTAAAAAATATAATTTCAGTTAATGCGCATTTTGTTACAGGGAAAAATTTGTTCAATTCATAGACACAGGTGCTTATATTTAAAACACATTAAATCATTACAGTCGTTATCTCGGCCAGGTGGAAAGGAGGAATGTAAAACAGATAGAATATCTTATAGATTCCTACTTCTGACTCATATTTCTAAATAAACTAGTATGTATGGAAATCCGTCATGCCAATCTATGTTTTCCTTGTATAAGTGTATGTGTGGTTCATGGTCAACTATTGAAAAATTGCAATATTTTAAATGTTTTGTCGAGTTATTTTAAATGTGCCCATCTATATGCAACCTAGGCATAATTTAACATTTAAAAATGTAATACATTCTCACGTTACTAAATTCTTTCTATACCGTGAAATTAGCCAGCGCGCGTGATTTGCCAATAAAATAGGCGAATAAACGAGAACCTTTTTGCAATACAAAAAATATAAGCATAAGAGAATCAATCGCGTTCCCTTTTCTATAATCTCTAGAACTCCTCTTGCTTTCCTCCATTTCTTAGAATAATTTAGTTTATACGTGGATGATGAATTTACCCTTTTCACAGCGGTTTCATTTTGTTGTTATGGTTTTCTTTAAAGAATTTTTCTCTATACATCGTTTTAATTTTTTTTACAAAATTTATTCTCGAGCTAAGTTGTTAGCTACTTTTTATAGCTTGTAGTACTTTATAATCATTTTAGTAAACCATTTATTTATGTATTTATTTATGTGGCGATGAAAAAAAATATCAAAATACTCATTTTCGCGGATTTAAACTAATGTTTTTTTGCCTCTCAAATAATTTCATTGATATTTAATAAATTTAAGTATATACAGTGAAACTTCTTAATAACGGACAGTCGCGGGATCAAAAAATTTGTCCGGTATTTAGAAGTGTCCGCTAATGGGTAATAATAATGTATGTACCGTTTACTGAAATTTACATTATTGTGTATTGTAACGTATTTAACAAGAATATAAAAAAGATAGTACGCAATATAAAAAAATACAGTACATATTTACACTTAAGACATACATGCGTCTAAAATATAAAAAAAAAAAATGTTCGTGTAATATAAAAACATGTATGTATGTACAGTACTACTACAGTACTTATTTATGTTTGGATTTCAGGATTAGTTGATGAACAAGTTAGGCAATAGAGCATAAGTCACTTTTTGTTTTTAGCAACGCAAGATAATCTATAATTTTAATCGCTTATGTTCATAATGTATTTTTTTTTTAATACACACTGTAAATCCTAGCGTATCGAACATATTTCAGTTTTGTATGAAAAAATCGGTAATTTTACTTTGTTTTATTTGTTTTTAAACCTTCAGCATCAGCTTTATGAATAAAATACAATTTTCTTAGTTTTCCAATTAACGAGTCAACATTATTTTTTTTAGTTTCAGAGTCAACTTCAGTAGTTGTACCTTCTTCGCCATCATAAACATTATTGTCATCACAGTCTATATTACATCAGATCGATTTTGTTGTTGCATGAATTCAGCTGGGCTAATTCATTTATGTCGGTACATGGATCATGCAGTCCCTCGACTATTGAACAATAATCTGGGGCACTAATTAAACTTTTTTTGGCAACCTATCCGTTTAACAGAAATCGAATTTCTAAAATCATACTTATTAAAGTGTCCGCGTCTTCGTAATCGGGAAAGTCCGTTATTGGAAAATATCTCTTTATATTGTGTCTTATGGGGAAATGCCGGGGATTTTAAAATTGTCCGCTATTAGGAATTGTCCGTTAGTAGAAGTTTCACTGTAATACGATTGTAGATTTTTCAAATTGCGTATTAACTGCAGTGTTTTATTTAGAGAATTATGCAGATAGAATGAAGTAAGAGAAAAGTGTGAATGAGAGAGCGAATAAGAGGGATAAAAAAATTACAGTAGTGTGGGGGAAGTGTGAGGAAATAGCTTTAAAAGCACATACAGAGTCAGAGATGATCAAATGTTTATAGGTTAGTTTATTATGGTACGTAAGGTCATCAGCTCGATGGTAAAGGAAGTACAGAAAGAAAAGAGACAAAAAAAAATTTATATTCGGAAGGATGAAAGAGGCTCCAACTTCCTTTAAAGTGTCCCTTCGAGCCATCCGTAAAAAAATTGTCTTGTGAAAAGAAAAATATGGATTTGATAAAAAGAACTATTAAATTCCTGCGTAACTGTTGTATTCTGAAGGGATTTAGAAAAAGAGATCGGAAAACACACGTTGGGAGGAAGAGAAAGATCTGCAGAATCGAAGGAAAAGTAACGAAGATTATTATAAGACTTTTTTGTAACTTTATATTACTGTATGTTCTAAAGTCTCTTCAATACTTAAGTGTGTATTCCTTTTAGATTTAATAAGTTTTTTTTTTTTTTTTAATATCGTCTAAATTTCTACTTTTCTTTTATTTTATTTTTTATATTGGTTTTATGTATTTGTAATCGATTTATTTTATCCAAATGTTTTCTCTCTTGGCTAATTCCCTTTGAATTTCGTACCTTAGATGTGGTTCTGTTAGTTCATATTACATTATTTTTATTAATGTTCTACTGCTCTGAACCCTTCTTACACAACGTGTATTGTAGTAGCCTATTACGCAATACGGATATCGGGTAATTTTTACCCCCCGGACGTTGTCTAAGAAGGGTTAAATATGTTATATACATTTTTCACTATAGTGCTTTAAACCTTTTGGCTGACGTATGTTGAAACAAATAAGACTAGTGAAAAGATAAATAAGCGAAAACAAAAAACAACGACGGTTCCTGTGTGTTGCCCATATGGTTTAAACTAAACAGTTTTCATATTTATAATATTAAAAAATCGCGCCATTAAAAGATTCATTCGATTTTTAAATCGTCACATCATTTTCAGAAACAACTTGGAAGAATTTTATATATGACCATCGAAGGATTTCTCACTATCGGGGAAAAAAATGCCTTAAATAATTTGACTTCACAAATCATTACACATTTCTTTAACAGCGGTAGTAGTATATAATAGCCTATGTCGCAAATTCCGTTTGAAAATAGAATTTTTTAATAAACGTGCAAAAACAAGTGTAGTTCACAGTAAGTGTACTTTTAATACAATGAATTAGTAAAAATTATAAATATTTGCACTCGAAAGCAATTTACTTTATTACACTTTAAAGTAATCACCTTTTAAAGTGTAATAAAGTAAATTGCTTCCGAGTGCAAATATTTATAATTTTTACTGCAAAACGACATTGTTCTTCTGATAAAAATTAATCGATGATAACTTCGTTATTTTCAAAACATCGTCTCCCATCGAAATTGTCATTGGCGCGGGAATATCGTCTGAATTTTTTAAAAGTTTCCCCACAAAATGTGTTTTAACATACAAAAAATTTAAGAAAATCAGTTATTATCCGAGAATTGTGTGTGCCCGCGAAAAACTTTTTTAGAGTTTCCGAAATAATCACTTTTTTCGTTGATGATAGTGGCGATAAATATTTATATTACCTGTTCACTTTTAAAACTATTCTTGCTTCCGACACAATCTTCTTTGTGCGGATACTAATCCTTAACACAAAAATTATTTTTTACATTGAACTGTTTGTCGGACGGCGCAAAAAAAAATTTCATTTTCCACAATTCGTAAAATGCTTGGCGCATTGCAACAAACAGTGCAGCAGTATGTGATATTGCTATTCTGCTTATCTTTGAGATCGTCTTGTGCTGGTCAAATTTTTTCTTCTTCTTCGAGTTTATTTGCGTCAAAAACGTGAAAACTATACTTAGGGGGGGTGGCAAGCTTTTCCTTCTTAGCCCAGTCTTTTGGCTGTTGTGGTAGTACACATACTTTTTTTTTTTTTTTTTTTGCATTATTCGGCTGCGAGTATTACTTTTTCAAATCGAAGTGTACTGCTGCGTTTCCTTCACGCCAAAATAAAAACGAAAAAAACTAGTAATCGTCCGTTTTATTTAAAAATCGCCGTTTATGTTATGTTTTTCTGTTAAATAATACAATGCAGGAAAATTTACAAAGCTCTCGTGACATTTGTTTTTATGTTAATCAATGATACTATTCATGAGCGTCGAGGTAAGGGGGCGTTCCCCGAACTGAAGCTTCAAAATTTTTTAATCAACTGGCGCCATGATGAATATTCATAGGCGCGTAATCACGAACAATTTGGAAGACTTATAATAAAGTAGTAGAACAATTTGCCAGAAATCCACAAAAATTATGTTTCAATTAAGATTTTATTCTTGTTTAATAAAATATTAAGCCCCTTTACAAATTATAACCTTAATTTTTCGTATAACTCATCCTCTGTTTAATATCTTGCCCCCTCCCATGGATCGTCGGCTGGCGACGCCCTTAATAATATTAATCGTAGTATTAATTGTCCGCTGTGTTCTCAGTCGTCAGAGAGAAGAGACATCTAATAATTGCAACTTGAGTTATTGATTTCGCCGACACAATGTCGATGCTATTAATTTATAGGGTCTGAAGTGAAAAGTCATGTTTCTCATTCTGTCTGTCTGTCTAGGGGAATCTTGCGAACGATTTTTCACCTACTTCTTTCCGATGAATTCAAAAATTGTCCTTTTGCAGGAATACTTGTCATAGATGACAATATACAATATTATACACTATCCAGGTTTCCGGTTTTAAAATTAGACCCTCAGGGCACCGAAAGCTCGAAATTTTAGACATAATATTTCTTTTGCGGAAATACGATATATCGTTGGAAAGATGGCTATTTGTCGAGAACAAAACCATATTTTTTTCTTTAATGAAACTTTCGAAGTTTACTTAAAGTTCAAATAAGCGCGAGACCTAATATGATGTAGCGCGCCCCCTATTTGCGACGCGAGTATTATAGCTAAAACTTTGGACAGAGTTGAAAATATGTACATGCACGTATACTTCTTTGGTTTGGAACATCTAGCTTTCCAACATTAAAATTAGCCTCTCGGGGCTTCGAAAGTTCGAATTTTTGGAAAAAAATATTTTTTTCCCTTGGCATATGATATATATCCTATCAGAAAGAGCGTTATTTGTCGGGAGCAAATTTGTATTTCATTTTCTTAACGAAACATTGGAAGTTTACTAAAAGTTTAAAAAGCACAAAAAACGAGATGTAGCTCTCGCTTGTGGCTCAGCTTTGTAGCTAAAAATTTTGAACAAGGTTAAAATCCTTCTGTATTTCTTTACTTCGGAACATCATTTGGGTTTCTAACTTTAAAATCGGATCCTTGCGGCGCCGGAAACTCTAAAGGTTTCAATATAATTTTTTCTTTTCAGTCATGCGATATATCAATGGAAAGATCGCTACTAGTCAAACATTGTGTTTCATGTGCTGAGAATTCCGTATGTATTGTATGAAAAACAAAAGACAATATAATTGAAAGAATGCGATGCATTATTTAATAATAAAATGTAACACAGATTTCTGTAAATGTCCTATAATCAAGATATCGAATAAAATAAAATAAAAAACAATTCTAAATTTAATGTTTTTATTGAAATACATAGTAAAAAATCCAGCCTAAAAAATAAAAAATTAAAAAGAAGTCTTTCATGCACTAAAAAGTACAAAATAACTTGTATTAGTGTGCGACACTAGATGCGCATGTTAACATTAAAATCTGAAACTGGCAAACTATTCTAAAAAATAAAAGCGGTGGGGCCGTAGATTAATAATTAAATATTAATATTATAATACATCCTAAGCCAAAACGATAATTACTATTTAATGTTGTTCCATTACACCGAATATTTTTGTGACTGCGGCCCCCGCTTTTATTTTTCAGAATATTTTGTAGTTTCAGATTTTAATGTTAACATGCCGATCTGGTAGTCGCACACTAATAAAGTTAATTTGTACTTCTTAGGGCATAAATAGAAGCCTATTTTTAAAACAAAATTTTGTTTTTAATTTTTTAATTTAAATGACCGCTCTAACGTTTATTTCCCAATACTCTGATACCTCTATTATACTGTTTCTGTTGTTTAAGAGATTTTAGAACGCTAGTGTTATATATCCGCTTAACCAGAAACTGCATGGAAAGCTTCAAAATAATAAAAGACGGTGGCACTAAAGAAAACGTTAGAGAAACGATCACGAAAGTGAATCCGTCTAAAGAGTCTGAGGAATAGTGAGAGTCCATTTACAGCCGAGAAAAGTACTGTTTTCTATAAAAACCGTCGTTCGAAAAAGAGTGGCGTTGTGTTTTATTCCGCTAAAAGCTGGCGTAGATGTGGATTCTTCTGAAACAAGTTATTCGAATCGTATTTCTTCCAATAAAAGTGTCGTCTACTCCGGTTTTGAGAAAAAAGACGTACACGGACGGACCAAATTCTGGTTATCACACGACGATCCTCCACTAAGAATTACAGCCAGAAAGAGGGACGGACGGAGCGCATCTATTTATTAATATTGCTTATCAAAATGGCGTATTTTATTGACAACGGCAAGAGGGAAGACTTCTACTACTATATAATACCGTGCTGAATCTGAAATGCGTGAGACAATCCCGTTTCCCCCCGAGAATTTTCTCCATGTTCGACACTAAACGGAACTTGCCGCGATATAGAGTAACTGTTACGGTTGTATTTTGGGGCAGGTTCTAAGAACTGGGTTAATGGTTGCGACGTGTCACCTGACGTGACGAGTTGATCTTCCTTTTTCAGTTGCAGCCGCCGAAGTGACGATAGACGCTCGCTCGGCCAATGGCGGAACAAGGAAGTGAACGCGCGCTGAGCTGATCGACAACAGCTGTTTGGCGCGCGAGCCGGCTCTCAAGGCCGCCTCAAGGTCATTCTCGACTCTTCCCAATAATCCACTCCACAAATCCCCGCCACCTGACCCGCTGCCATTTCCGTGTATACACGCAGAGCAAAATCACTTTCACCTCTCTGCCGTACGGAAACCGCCACTGTCGGCTGATCTGTATAGTCGGCTTTGTGTTTTCGCTGGTCGTGCTTCCAATCGACTTTTGCTGCCTCTTCCGGATTTCGTCGCTGCCCTCCCGGTCGATCGGTGCGTGTGTGCGCGTGTGTGTGTGTGTGTGTGTCTTTACCAGTCACGATGCTAAAAAGGAATTACGCGCAAAACCAGATGTGCATAAAGGACTCTCGAGTGTTTGCCTTCCCTGTAGTCTACGAAAATCATTACCAATGATAAACAACAACCGGGAGTATCCATTTTTTGACTACATTTGCCGGTCTACTCCAAACCAACCCCTCTTTTCGTTTAAATACATTTTCATTCGCGCGCATTGTCCTCTGCTGCGTTAAAACTTTTTATTGCAGCATTTTCGCTTCTGACCCGGGTATCGGTTGTAACGTTAATGAATCGTTTTATTTCGTGTCCTCGTCGTTCTGCAGAATTTTACTTTCGTATTTTATTCATCACTATTATTATTAGATAAGCTCAAGAAAATGGATTAAGATTTAAAATTTACATGTTGTAGAATTGCCTACATGCTGAATATACAAATTAAAATACTACAACAACGACATGGCGACGATTACTAAATATAATTAAAATTGATACGTATCACTATTGTTATCGCCGGCTGGTGCGATATCTGCAATGGTGGTCCTCCGTTGGTCCTTCACCCCTAGCCTACAACAGGATCACACATACATTCACACTCGCACCACTTTTTCGGTTATTTCTTAATTTTAATTTTATTATTTTTTCTTTTATTATTGCTTTATGTGATGTACACATTACATCGTTTTGTCTTTCGTCAGTTGTCCTCCCACTACAAGCATAGTATATTATGCTTCGGTTTCATGCTTCTAGAAATTTCGTTTTCATCACTTTTCAATGTTACAGCAACATTAAAACGTCGTTGATCCTGCGCATATGATATGAGTAGAATAACCTTCTGCCAACCCTGCTACCAGTCTTGCTCGTTGCAATGATGTTTCGCTACATTTTTTACGGACTTAAAGAGAAGGTTTTTTTTTTTTAAATTTGTTTTTGTTCGCGCGTAACTTTAGATTACGTGACCGATGTGACCGATTTTTTGATAATTTTATTTGCAAGTTTACTGGCCAGCTGTATACCTATGGGGGTGGGTATCAGTGAGTACCCAGTAATTACTGAAATGTTGAAGTGCCCTTGAAGACGAATTTTTCAGCGTAATACATACCAGATCTAAAATTAGCACAACAAATTTCATTAGATACAGGAAAATATGAACAACCCTGAAGTTTTAAAATTTAAGGTAAAAAACTTCAAGGAATCAGGACATTTTCATTGTCGCACCTGTCTGTCGCGTAAATTATGTCAAAGTAGTGTACGACGTTTTTATTAGAGATGCATTCTTGTAACTGATGCGATGTAATACGCAGTTTGCAGTGAATGTGTGCGGTCTGTGATTAAAATATTTAAGATAACTTGGTATTTTACATTCGCTATATATTAATGCCTTTGCGAATTGTGAAAAAATATCAGTTTCTAAGCTACATTTAATTCGATTAAATCGATTCACGTTGAAATTTTTCATCCTATGTTACAGAATTAAAAACAATCAAATAATAGCACTCTGCTTAAAATAGATTTTACGTGCGTTTTTTGTTATTACGCGTATATCGTGCATTACAAAGTATTACTTTAACGTGTTTTTTGTTTGTAACAGCAGCCAGTTTGAGCAGTTTTTACATTTATTTTGTTATCAGAGTTAATCACACGGTTAAGCGAAATTTACTCAGAGTTTAGTCTAAAAAAATTGATAAAAATTCGTTAAAAATTTTAAAAAAAAACGCGATAAAAGCAAAGTATTTTACATTTAAATTAAGTGAAAGTATATTGTTTTTAAAAAAAACTTTGATACTTATTTTTAAACGCTGCAGTTCTTGAATTTAGTAATTCCCATTTATCATATTTTCTTATTCTTTTTATCAAATAGTCGTTTTTTTTTTTTTACCTTTTAGTAAATATTAAATTTTTTAAGTGAATATTGGTTTTGCTTGTATTTAGCGCTGTATTGAAAATTACTCGATATATTCGAATCTACATTTCCACAGGAACCGACGTTGATATTTCGTTTTTTTGCGCTCACCGCTCGTTTAATTCTAGAATTTTAAGTGTTTTTATATTTTCACCATATTCTAATAAAAGCTTTTTGACTAATTATTGTTTGACTATATTTAGTAAAAAAAAAAGTACATCTTTAAGATGAGGAGCGGGCAGCATTACTTCCTATTTTTCACCTGTAGGACTCTATACAGTCCCGACGGTAGTCAGAGCTGTTGTCGCTGACCTATAGTAGTAAAACAAACATTAAACGCGTAAACACGTTTTTAGAACCCAAATGACTAATGTCCGGATTCTAGAAAAACAAATAATGAAATCTTTTCAAATAGAAGTGTTCTAAAAAAGTTTCTGTTTGACAGAGATTTCTAAATGCCGATGACGAATGTTGATTTTTTTTTTCAAATTTACGAGTTGTATAACACGCCTGTAAACTTATCACTAAAGTTTAAAAATAGGGGAAAAGAAGCATTCTATTATGTTTTTACGGAACGAAGTGGAAATTCAAAACTGCCTGGAAATTTATGCTCATCTCTAAAGGAACGCCGTTGGGCTTTGTACATTGCGAACCTTAACTTCACAATCCCCGACACCCTGTCAAGGGTATAGGACTTACTTACTACTACGTTACATCTGGTAAAAACTTTTCAGGTAAAATTGAAATTTCAACGATTCGAACTGATCAAAAACTTTTTAAAACAAAATTTGTATTTCACCTGAAAATGCCTACTAAAAAATTACTCAATTTCATTATATCGGAGCACGCCTCTGGTTTTCAGTGGTCAACCGGAAGGTGTTGGTACTGGTATATCCCTTTCGAAATTGCAACATAGAATTCTCAATACATAACGTTTTAATAAATAAGGAACAAACAATATTGAAATACTCAAGTACGGTTAATTTGCTTCAGATTTAAAAAAATCGAGGGAAATTTTAAAATGTAAATCTCTGCTCGAAACTAACTTCTAGAGTGCGGTGCCAGTGTCAATTTTGGATGTTTCGTCGAGAATTTTATGTGAAGTCCTTTGAGATAAAGTGTCGTGGCGATGGTGAAGCTAAGGAGAAAAATATAGTTAGGCGGTCAAAGAAGGAAAAAAAAACGGTTTTTTAACATTTTTTATAAGGAAGTTTTTATTTAATAATAAAACTTAATACGTTTATTAACATACTCTTAAAGTATACAAAAATATTTTTTCCCCTTTCTAAAACAAAGTGGCATATATACGGTGGAGGAAAAAACTTTCGTACCAACTACCGTTAGCAAGAACAAGGATGAGGTAGCAAACGAACAAATATATAACTCAGATGTTCAATAAAATATCAAAGGAAATAATAGAGAAGAAAAAAATAATGGAAAGGAAAAGGAAAATACGAGAATGGCTTCAGGAAGAAGGGAATGTAAAAAAAATAATAAACAATGTCAAGGCGCAACAGAAAAAGTAAAGAAAAAATACATCGATTGTAAAATGATATAAAATAGATTATTAATTATCGATAAGTAAAAAGATAGATAAGGGTGTAGTTAGTAAATATTACACGAAGTTATATATATATATATATATATAAAAAAAAACTCGGCCATTTTGGCCTCGCAAGGGGCTATACCCCTTGACCCCTCTTGCTTTCATTTCTGTCTCTTTCTCTTCTATACTTTGTATAAAATGATCAAAATTTACAACGTAATTCTTACTGGCATCAACACACACAAAAAATAACACAACCACAAAAATCCCATTCTAACATTTAACTTCCGTTATATAAAATTAAGACATTTTTTCGTTACATATTTCATTACATAAAATTGTGACATTTTTTAAATAACAATAACAAAAATCCTACAAAATATAACAAACGTTACATAAAATTGGGACATTTTTTTGGGACATTTAGCGTTACATAAATAAGAATTACGTTGTAATTAATATATATATATATATATATATATATGTATAAGTTGAGATGGTTAAATGTTTAAGTATAGAATAATTCGTCGACAAGCGTTTTAGCTTGACGAAAGATATTTATGTAAAAAATTAAAAATACGCATTTTTCAAAAAAAAAAAAAACGTACAGAAACTGCAAATAATAAGCGACAATCTTGGACACCGCAGTTTTGATCTGAAATAGTCTAGTAAATGTTGATTAAGTTATTTGTCGCTAAACCTCTAAAAAATAAGGAAAAACATTCCGACGATTGGCAGAGTTTCTAAAAAAAAAAAGTTTTCCGAAATTTTTTATTTCTTTTTGCAATAAATATCCGGTTTTTGATAACAAAATCCAAAACTTTTAGGTTTTGATAAACCCTAATATCACTGGTTGATTTTTTTTGTTTTTAAAACCGCGTTTAAAAAGTTTTCGCTGCCGATAAATAATGCTGACTAAGTGTTTTCGGAAGAAAATTTAAAATAAAGCTTAAGGAGCGTGTTCTACTGAAAATTTCTTTTCTTTTAAGAGGGAAAAAATTATTTTTTGAACCGTCTAATTATATTTTCCGTAATGGTATTAAACCGTGATGGTTTTGAAGAGAAAATTATGGCTAATTTCTTCCTCTCGCCAGGTTTACTTTCCCAGATTTCTCTGGTACTTTGTCATTTTAGGCTGGGTAAATGGGGTCAAATTGGTTCCCATAGATAAACTTGATTTTTAAGTTAGCTGGTGGAATTGGTTCCCGTTCAATTGGTGCGTCAAATCTGTCCTTTTTAAAGGTTCTTTTTTACCTGAGATTTTTTTTTTCTCCCGGAGATAAAACTGACCAAGCCTTTTATTGCTGTTATTATTGATGTTATTACTACCGTTCTTATTCTTAACATATGACCATTATGAGTGTCATAACAAAACGACTGTTTCTCATTTGTATGTGGGTGAGATTGTTTTCTGATTTTATTTTAGTTGGTGATATATAAGGGGTGTTGTTTGTGTTGTGTTAGTTATCAAAATATTACTTATTTACTCCGATTTAGAATGGAATTTAAGTTTAGCGTGAAAGGGAGAAAACTACTTGTAATGCACGATTATAAATTCGGTTACCAAAAAAAAATTGACAGATAAATTTATACCAAACGCGGATGCTAATCTTTTGTAGAACTACATGAACAAAATATTAACATTAAAGAAGTTACTATTATCAAAGTTATGGAATAGAAAATTTGCAAGCGATATATCGCACATCTATGTTCCAGGCTGTCTTCAATTTGTGTATTATTGTTATCTGTTTCAAAAAAATCTGAACAGTAAATGGAAAATAAATGTAAACTACATTTAGCACTTTTATAATACTCAACCAATGAATGAATGTGCATACAGCTCAACTTCTGTGTACTTATTCACAATATTCACGATTTAGATTTCATGTCTATATGATCAGGAAAAAAAGAAAAAAACAAATGCAATCAGAGGTAAATTAATTTTACTTAACGACATCGAGTTGCTGCTTCCTCTCGTTCCTTCTTTAAAAAGATTCCATCCTCCAATTTGAATTCCCTATGTACTAAATTTCATCTTAAACTTTGGTCAGATTTACCCTTCCTCCTTCCGTAACGATCAATCCTTTTATCTGTCTCTACAACCTAGTCTTCTTTCTAGTATCTGGTGTTCTTTGAGTCTCCTTCACTTCCCCGTTCCGTTGTCATTTCTATGATTCGCTTGCGTTTTGGTCATTCTGCTCTCCCTTCCTCTCGTTTTCGTTTTTCCCTTGTTTCTTCTCCAGGTTGTCCTCTTCATCCTAATGAGGCGGCGAATTGCGACGACAATCATATCTTTTTTGAATGCCCATCTCTTTCTGTTAAACGCGGTATCCTATATTCTTGTTTGCGCTAAAACTCAAGCTCTCCGCTCCTTATTGTGCATCTTATATTCTGTCCTTTTCTTCACCATCCATTATCATATCCGTTAGTTCCTTTATATTGTCCATATCTGACCGAATCAAAATTTAACTGACGGCTCTTTTCTTTTTTGTTGTTTCTGGGTGTAGGTCCTTGGCTGACGTGCTCAAAGGGGGGATGAAAAAAAAAAGACATTTCTTATGCAAAATTCACCACTACTATCAAAAATATATTTTTTGGTCAAGTATCACGTTTTAATAAAGTAAATAAACCTACTAATTCATCAGTCATTCTAGTAACAATGGGAACTAATTCGACCAACCAATGTAGTAATTCCAGTTTATTACGGGAACCAATTCGAGCACATTCTTAGGGTAAATTTAGGAGCAACTTAGATCCCGATCAAGACAACTCTTGAAATGTGATATCTTTGATTTTTTTGATTAAAAATAGTGTATTTAGAGGGGAAAAAAGTGTATAAAAGTGCAAAGAACTAGTGTGCTTAAATCAGGAGTGACTGAAATAACGTATTAATAAATATAGAACCGTGTGTGTGGTAGTTTCCTGCAAAATGTACGTAAACTAAGGTGGTAACTGGATGCAAAACATAATCTACTCATCAAGCGTGTGTGTTTATAGATGAGTTTTTCTAAGTATAACTTAAAATATCTTAAAAATATTATGTTCAATGATTTAATGCTTTTTGGCTATTTACAACAAGTGCAGAAGATAAAAAAAAACACCATACTACATTTGCGGTTTCCCGATTGACTTTGAGTTTAGTAGGTTAATACTGTATTAGTTGCCATTTATGAACTTCCTGATGATACCTTTGATTTGGTTGCCAACTACCTTAACTACCAAGCTACCGCGCTACAACTTCATAAACGCGTTGCATATCATTAATGTATTGACGCAGTATGTAAAAATTAACACCAGTGTTCAGTTGTTCAGTATGATTTTTCATCATATTGTATAAACTATCTTAATGGTGAACGCGAGTTAAAAAAAGTGTTACAAATTTTAGGTATTTCTAATTGACGATCATAATGAAACCTCCCGACACGTATAGGTCAGCCTCAGTTGCGTGCAGTCAACGCTTCTCTCACCTCTAATTAAGCTAAAAAAGTAGCGCATAATTGTGTGCAACAAGTAAAACACTTTTTTTTTAACAACCTGAATGTATTTAAATTTTTACTGAATTTATAATTTTTTATTTTTCAAATACTAACTTCTGCATTGCGTTACGTTTTTATATCGAAATTTATTCTAATCTCGGTTCCTTTTTGTTTATTTTAGACGTTTGTTTTAACAACGGAAAGACACTCGGTAAGTACTATTTTTTGTTTTTTTAAAATATATTTTTAAGGTAGGATTTTGCATAATTAATTTTCAATATAGGTTTTGACTCTTTGTAAGCACGCGTTTTTATCAATCTTACATAATTGCGAGGAGAAGCGACTTAATAAATTTACTTTAAACATGACAATCATAATAAACGATTCCTTCAGGGAAAAGAATAAAAAGAACAATTTGACCTTTTGTTTTAAAAACAGCACAGTTAAAAGTATCATTGGCTCTTCTCGTTTCGGCCAACTATGGACCACATAATTTCAGTTGTCGGTCTCTATTATATAAAATAATAGTTAAATACTCAAAATTGTATATAAATTTTGTCTAAATAGATAGCGTGCTAAGGAAAGTAATTCGTAATATTTAAAAAAGTTTTACAATAAACACTTTTTTATTTAAATTTCTTATTAAAATCCCGGGAGGGGACTTCTACATAATAAAAAATATACTACAGAATGACAAATAATCATACAACAAAAAAAAAAAAAAGCTGTTTAAGACTTAACAAATTAACTATAATGTACATGCTAGTAACTTCAATTATAAGCATTTCAAATGTTTTTTTCCCTAAGCGTAGATATTTGCGCAATACATTATATTCATAACTAAACGTCATAAAAGTATGTACATATCTCTTATTTGCAGAATGTTCAATCTTTTTCCAAAATGTTAGAAAGCGTATGTAAAAATATATTAGCCACGTCGTCAAACATGAACTCTTAACCGAGCGCCAGTAATGTCTTTCTGTACTTTTCAGTTCGGGCAGGGGATTTCGAACCGAAATATACTCTAATAACAAACTGCTGTTGTAACCCAGCTACGGTATCGTAAAGCTGTGTATGTAGAAATATAGAAAAAATTCAACACTCTGAATATTTAGAAAAACGAAACGTATCTCGAAATCATCTAGTAATGCTGTGTACCCAGTTCGATTATTAACTATTTACAATGATCAAAATGTGCTTAACGTGATACACATTCTATAAATTGTTTCAATAAACCTTTAATCAGTTCATATTATTACGGTATTTGAAAATAGTATTGATTATTTTAATTAACTTGTTTTCTTCGATCCGGTTTATCCGGAAATTTGACTGGGCGAGTTTGCCTGTATATATTATAAAGCTATGAAAACATCGTTTATATATATATGTTACATGTGTATATGTGCATATATTATCTATGTGGTAACGAATGTGTATTTATTGAATTGGTAAACATTGAAACTAGTTCGGACGAAATATATCATAGGAAGTGTCGACTGTCCGCCTTGTATAACTCGGATCTAGCAGCTAGCTGTTTTTCATAAAGCTTTTATTAGCCAATTATCTTCTTCTTTATCACGTTTTCGTAAACACTATTCTATTGGCAATGATATGTTTTTTTGCACAGGTCATTTTTTTTGGGAAAAATCCAATTTCTAATTTCCGATTTCCAATCAAATTATTTCTATAAGTTGGAGAATCTGCGCACTTGTCCTCGTAATGCGAATTAAAAAATTAACACCGATTGAGGTTAAATTAAGAGCAGGAACGTGTTTTTGCCATTCTAATTAAAAATCGCGATTCCTGTGGAATATACACCATCAAGTTGGGATTAAATTTCGCAAGCGCTTCAATATTTGCGACGTTTGATTACATATCGATTTCTAATCTTCATTAATTTTAGTAGCAGAAGTTATTTGTTGCGTCAGTTCATCGGTTCTTAATTTAAAATTTAGCCATACCTGTTGATTACATCAATGGAAGGATATAGATGTTTTATTTTTGTGCGTAGTTTTTATTATGAAGCCAGAAAATACATGACAATTGTTCTAATTTATATAATCTGTTTAAAATTACACAAAGTTAAAGACTAACAGTTAAATTTTAACCAACATTTGAAAACATTCTGCCCGTATCACTACGCTGTCTGTGTATTTGTACTTGTGTTCCGTAGTATTCTACTGCTATATATAAACCATCACAAATGCTTCCGCTGCTGATACTTCAGTTCTATGTGGCAGGTTGTTAATCGTCTTCTAGTGTGCATTCTTCATTCTACAATTCGGTCATCGTATTTTGCGGGTGGTTTTTTGTATGCATAATTTGGACTTAGAAGCAATTTATCGGCGATGGGCAAATTTTTAATTGGAAGTTACATCAGTATATCTACTTTTTGGTGCAACAGATGTGCCATCATATGAATATGGTGTAACAGCAATCGGATATTTTAAGTGAGAACAAAATACGGATAAAAAGAATAGTACGCAGCGTAAGGAAACTAGGAAAATTGTGATTAAAAAAAATCGTATGCGATACTCCGTGATGCAAAGGTGCATAATATGTATTTCACGTGTAATGTCTCTGCACTTAAATGTTATAAATAACGTTCCTACAACGGTATATGTAAAAATGTCGCATCTTTGACGTACCAATATATATATACATTTGTTAATCGGTAAGAAACTACCAATTTTTTCCTCGTCTTTACCGAATCTAATAAATTATCATTCCAGGACGGATCTAAGTTTGTTTTAGCTCCTTAATTTCAACAAAAAAATATATTTTTTTTAAAGCAGAACTACTTACTACTTTTGTTTTTCTGAAAAAATATATATCTTACATATGTACGTATTTGTGTGTGTGTATATACACACACACACACACACACACACACACACACACACACATATATATATATATATATATATATATATATATATATATATATATATAAATAAAAATAAGTAATTTATAATATAAAACTTATATCATATATAATTTTGGGGTGCGACGCTAGCTTTAGCCACGATAAGAGTGTATTGCCCTCTCATGTTTAAAGCTGACAGTCGGCATAAATAAAAACTATCGGCCGGAAATGGATTTTAAGATTTTATTACCTTTGCATAACCTTAATATAGTCCTTCTCCCAAGTACATAATGCGATCCTAGCTTAAATGTTGAATTAAAGACGCATCATACCATGTAAAACGAAATTGTTGTCAAGATTCTACTGGTCGATAATTTTTAATTTTTTTTTTTTTTAAATTGGGTGCTGCGTATTGCTACAAATGGCCAAAAACACCCGCATATATTCTTGTGAGTCTTGAATGCCATTAAAAATATTAATCTTTTTTTTTTTTTTTTGCAAAATTATTACTGTTTCGACCATTGAAGCATCATTTGCTAGAATTTCTTTTAGTCATTTTTCCTCGAGGCTGCTTGGGCGAAATTTTTTGTGTTTTGAGCAAAGAGACTATATGGTGAACCGTGCGAGTACAATGAGAGCAAAAGGGTAGATCTGATATTTGCAATGTGTGTCCATACGTTAACTAAAGTCGGTCCATCATAACTTTTTTTCCTAGAACGCGCGCCTGATATCATCTACAGTCCGGCATTTTCTTGGACTGTACGGAGTGGATTAGTTTTTGGTACTTAAATCTACCAATTATCAAAGTTCCTTCTAGCCTTACTTTTGATGTCTTATATCTGATACGAAACTCTGTAACATTTGGATAGGACTGTAGAGTTACTAAATCCGCGGATTTATTCTCATCGAAAAAGAAGAACACGCCATGTTAATTTTTCAAATAATTATTAATCGTATTTCAAGTACAAAATAAATTTTAGGGGTGTGGGGATCTAGTGAGTGAAATTAATTTAAAAAAATGATATATAAAATTTCAATTTGTCTAAATAAATTATTTAATCAGGGGTTATAAAGGTAGATTTTTTCCATCAAAATATGTCCTTTTAAAATTATACACATCCGGGGTAGTAATTCTTAAATTTCCCCAACTATTTGCAATCGTATGTTTTAAGTATATAAAAGCCACTAATTGAAAATTCGGTTACAAATTAGATTCGAATCGAAAAATATTAGTAAAATTTAAAGTTTATTTCTAATTCAACTCAAGATTTTTTAAATAACTCGAATACCGAGAATTGCGTTAATTCCTTATTTATTTACATACCGCGGCTGTATACCTCGAGTTAATTCAATTTTATATAGTAACGACTGCACTCCCAGTTTTATAACTTTTACAGGTCGTTGGAGGTGTATTATAAGAAGGTGCTTATACGGATGTCGTACCAGAAAATTATTTCCGTACCATTATGAAGTTAGCCAACGTTCGGTAACCGACATGGGGCACTGTGATGAAATGATTATGAAGTTAGTCTGTACGTTCAAAGTTCTTCCTACCGGTCTCTGAAAAAGTCGCCTTATCTTTTACCTATGAAAGTTACTTGACTTGTAGGAAAGAAAAACACACTTTACCCACCTAATTCGTTTATATTTACACACGGGCTGGTGTCCTCAGAAATTCTCGATCCACATTTATCATTGCAGCAGATGACAGAGTGTCGCAGTGTAAAACCTTACGCCGCTGATTCGACTAGAAAATTGTGTCGTAATCTTCCGCGTTTTTCATAAAATTTTTGGGATCTTAATTGCAATTAGGCGCGATTTCTTCGGTCGCCGCATGTGTGATAATGTGTGTTTTCGAAAACGAGCAAAATGACCGTGGTTGCTCGCTTTGTTATTTTAATAATTATTACACACGTTGCCGCTGTTTTACCGTTTCCATCGTATCAAACTGAAGAATTGACTTTTTCCGTTTCTTACTTTCACATAATACGCACACACACACACCTTGTATTATATATCTATTCTCTATTATAGTTACATAACCACTTTCACTTGCAACCTATCATCGTTTCTTGTAAACATTAACGGAACAGTCTGGTTGCGCGAGAGAGGGCTCTTATAATCTAGTTTTACTGGTTGTCCCGAACAGCAGAGTTGTTTTTCGTGGTTTTGTCGTCGGCTATCGTAATTATCGTATGTTTTCAAAATTTCATTAGACTCCCAACTCCCACTAAGAAGAAGAGGCACCATTTCATTTTCGGGTTTTGTTTGTTTTTAAGTATATGTCTATCCGGTGTGAAATTTTAGACTTATCAAGGGAGTTGGCACCCTCTGAACACCCGGTCCGAAATGGCGACAGAATATTATATATGCCGAATGTTGTCGTTAAAAATTGTACTAAAGAAGGTGAACTTCACGCATAGAGTTCGGATTGTAAAATTATACTTTACATCACAGTGGTTGTGCAAAAGTCTAAACTGATTTTTTTTTTGTTAGTCATTCCGTTTCAAAAATTTTTTCCACTTCGAGCTCGCAAATCTTCTCTACGTTTCTTCACTAGTGCTCAGATCTTCAACTTAACAACTTCGAGTTAAATTATTCGATCAACATATCGTACACGTACGCAGCTACACTGTTAAAACCATATATCGGTTCGAGGAAACTATCTATCGAAAAGACGCGAAATTTTCTTGTCGAAAAAAAAAAAAGCATATGCGCTGACTGTGCAATTGCCAAGGCGTTTATGTTCATCAACCGCTATTGGTAAAATACCTCTTCGTTGTTTGTGAGGAACGCGGTGTATTATTATTAAAGCGTCCATTTGGTAACTTTTGAGGTTTCCACGTAAATCCTCTAAAATGCAGACATTTACCGAAAGCATCGTAATTGTTGATCGTTGTAACTAAAATTCGTAAATTGAGGTCTCAAACTGATAAGATAGTGACGTTTATTATGGGTGTTAGCGGGACAGTTGATCAACCTACTACCCACTCTTGTTAGGAACGAGGCAATTTAACCGCGACCGAGGCTTGGAACAACAGTGTGACATCATTTATAGTTTGTTTTTTTTATTCCTAATGAACGAGCTGTTTTTTTTTGTTTTTTTTTTTGAGTAAAGTTACTTCCAAATTTATGGTTCTTTTCTATTGTTTTTAATTAAAGACTAGACTTTTCATTGCAATTTTTGCGACGAACTTGTATCAACTTAAATATCTCATTCGTTTAAAGCAAAAATGCCATTTATTTACAAAGTTTAATCGGAATAATCCTCGATAACTGTTAGCATTAAATAATTTGTTCGGATGTAACGTGGGACACTTAAATGAAAAAAAAAAAAACGCTCGTCTTTCCTATAAAAATTTACCGAATAAATATCAATTTCGGATATGAACTGCTGGAGGTACGAAAATGTACATTTTAACTTATTTTTACATATGTGATCTTAGAATAGTGCATTAGATTATTTCAATTTATAATGTAAAATATTCTTTATCAATTTTGATAACTGTAGTAAATGACCAGTTAGCAATAAATGTTATCACTCGCTCCTGAGGTAATTTTTGCACGCACTCTGGACCATCCATGTAGTAATTTAAGCGATTTTGGCAAGAGAGTCCGGAATATGTGGCGCAGCAGAAATGAGTTCAGCGGTGCTACGGGGATTTTAAGATTCTTCCCCCCATATATTTTTAATTTAAATTAACGAAAAATAATTAACATTTAGTCTTGGTTTTTTATTTTTTTGTTCCCTTTTCAATAATGCATTGTGTATCCGTAATTGCACGACTTAAAAAAAATATTGCAAGAGTATGTTCCCGACATCCCTCTCTTACATAATACTACTGCTCATTTAATTAAATTTTAACGCGGTATAAAAAAATGTTCCCCGCAACAATAAACAAAGCAGTATTAGCGCATCGCTTGAAATAATGTATAAATTAATCAGATAATGAAGATAGACCGAATAAAATGGCGAATGTAATTACTAATTACAAATAAAATTAAAGCAAGTACTTTTGGGTTATAAACATCGACGAAATTAACTGAAATAGTAATGTCGAGAGTAAAAATGCAAACTGCTGTAGTAAACTGAATTAAAAATTCTAGAGGTGCGAAATTACACAATGTTTTTCCGAATCTGTCGTATATCGATGGAAATATTGGTACGGAAGTAACGAAACCCTTACGTTTGCGAAAGCACTCAAGGGTTATATTTCAAATTTCTAAACACTAATAGCTGTAAATATAACCTACGAATATTGGGTAAAAACAATCATATTAAAAAAGAAAACGCTTGATTTGAATAATAATATACAACTTTCAACACATAGCATACTAAACGAATCTTAAGCGTACGGAACATTCCAATTATCATTCCATTTTGTAATGGGACCATCAGAATGTTGCAAAAAGAGTGGAAATTATCATGTAGCATTCTACTATATCCATAAGCACAAGAAAAAAAATCAAATTTTTTTTATCCACTGCGTTTAAACTAAATGAAAGTGGTAGAATTGTATACTGCAAAGGGATATATTTTCATTGAAGCTTAGTACGTTATTCAATACTTGGGAAAAATAACCCCAGTGATTTTTTATGATGTAAGTATGATTCACGATTTTAATTCCTTTTAATTGATGAACATTTAGTTTTTTTTTTAAACATTATTTTATATATATATATATATATATATATATATATATATATATATATATATGTATATATGTATATATGTATATAAAATAAACATATTCGCCTTTGCCTACAAGTTTTCCTGAGTCAACGTACACTTGCCTAGTATTGATATTAATTTAGTAAATATACAACGTGGAAATTAGAAAATTTATATTGACTAAATTATTTAGTTTACTTTTTTGGGGGGGGGTTTGTCTACAATGACATTGGCCCAAGAACAGAGGAAAAAGGATGAGGAAACTTAGATCTTTATACGATCAGAGATAGCCGACAAAAAGGAATCAAGAGCCTGAACAAACGAAGGAGAAGGAAGGGAGAGAATGAACGAAGCACTGTATGGAGTGGGAATATGCAAAAAGGAGGAGTAGAAAGCAGCTTGATCGGTTACAAGAGATGCACACTCGAACATTACGTGATCGGGATCACAGAACTTTTTGGTTTTTTTAAATTTTTGTGAAATCTTCTTCTCGTGTTGTGTTTCATAATTACAGCACTCCCGTTAGGTTTATATTGCTCATTTTGTGTTTTTCTCAGATAATTTATTACGTTTTTTTTGTTTTAAAGGTATATCATAAGATGTTTTCTACGTTCATTATTTTTTTGGTTTAATTTAACAATCTATTAAGCTGGTAGTCCGCCCATTTGTGTCTAGCTTTTTATTTTTTAATCTTATACGAATGTGTGTCTGGTAAGTTTAAATAAGTTCTTTCGCTTGATCATATGACATTATGTAATAGGTTTTGCCATTTAGTTAGCGTTTCCGTTTTAATTTCTAGTATTTTGTCATTTAATTTTTCTTGAAATTTTTTCATTTTCAATTTTAATTTTTTTAATATTATTAGCTTGTTTTAATAATCGTAATAAAACCGGTATAAAGAACTGGTTTTGTACCCTGAAATACTTCTTAAAACCATTTCTTTCTCGCGGGGAATTCATCTTTCAACATTTAATTTGATAATTTCTTTCTTCGGAAGTATGCAGGAGAAACCATTATTACAACCGAAAAATTCCCATACTGATCCTGTTTTTATAATCATTGCGTGCAGAGATGGCTACTTAAAATGCATTTTTTCCAGCTGCTGCGATTCCGGAATGTGCACTTATTCTGTCGCCTATTGGTCTCTGTATTCTGTCAAAGAATGTGCTTTCTTTGAGTGGGTTATGAAAGCGACTGCGTTCCCTACGCCAACAGGTGACTAGTTTAGGGTACATACGAGAAAATACGTCGTAATTAGCCAACTAATAACTGGTAACCAATAGCCATCTACCCGGATAAATCTTATAAACTAAAATAATTTCGATCCCAGTATATTTCTCTACCCTAAAGCGGATCTCGTTTATTTTCTCGCGAGCGGGTAAAAACTCTTAATGAGTACAAACTAGGCATGACAGAATTTCATTGGCGAAAGTCAAAAAACGAATTATTTATTCATTTTCACAGAATACTAAATTATTAACCCCATCGCGCTCTTATTGTATGTAATTGAGAATATACGTTGTTTTTGTAAGAGTACATTTGTAAATTTTATTTATCGACGAGAAATAAAACAGAAATAAACCAAAAATTACGCAATTAAATATAATAAGATCAATTAGAAATTTGCATTTGCACGAAGATAAATTCAAAGCATGCCCCTTTTGATTTTACAATATTATTGTAATATATATTTTTCCCGCAGCATTTCTGCGAATATACACGTATGCTTAAAAATGTTTGCGCCATTATTGCCTTTTTCTGAAATTTTTAACACTCAAAAAATTTCTACTCCCTATTAAAATTAAATTTTTATTTGTTATATTATCTATCATGGCGCGCTCGAAAATGAAAAAAACTAATATTTTATTTTTTCAACATTGTAATGCGATTGTAAGGATCGATATAATGTTGCTAGGCAACAAATGTAGCGATAAATAAGTGGCATTTATCATAAAATTATTTTTGTCATGCAGATTTTTTATTGATTTCAATAATACTGGTTTGTAAGCGAGTTATTGATTCTTGCCGGTCAAAATAAAAATAATCAAGTTTTTACATAGCCGGAGCATGATAAGAAACATGTTGGGAAGCACCGATCCGCAGACCAAAATCTGTCGTCGGTAATGTGTTGTTAACCTGTGTTAGGGTCGCAAAGAATTTACCCTTTTTTTTTTCCCCGGTTGAGTTGGGCGTATCTTAATTTCCAGAATTAAAAGTTCCCTCGCTACTCGTTTTGAAATATCTGGAACTCTTCGTCCAGTGCCATCCGTTTATAATGGTGTTGTTTCTATATTTATTAAGTATTCAATATGTTTATTTAAATATTAAAGTTTTCAATTAACATACTACATTTTATTTCTTTTTTAAAAGTTAAAACTTTGTCCTAATTTTATACTTTTTTTTTTTTTAAACCCCAATTTTCATATCTTTAAACATTAATAAGACCCGCATTTTGTTCCTAGTTCAAGTGATCAAGGTTAGTTAAAGCTGTATTTATACCTTTTAGTTCAGTATTTATATCTGAAATAACTGTTAATCCCGCATGTAAATAATAAATCATTTGCGAAATTTACAATAGAGAGAAGAGCGTCTATTTGAATAATCTTGTGTGAGGATCATATTGCATAAAACAATAAAGGTTAAGCACAACCTGGAGGTGCACTAGATGTTAACATATGTTGAACAAGTCTATTTTTAGCAGCGTAATTCGTAGCTCCGTTTATAAGAAACATTTCAGTCCTCTTTAATAATGCAGTGTTTATAAATATTTTTAAAGTGTATAATTTTATTTATCAAAAGCACCATCGTCATCAAAGCTAATTATCGGTGTATATTTATATCATTTTCTATAAGCCTTAATTTTCCCTATTATCTTTTTAAGTATTATTGCAGTCTGATTTTTCTGAAATTAATTTTCATATAGGACTGATTTTTTGTATTTCCGATTACAAGCACTGCTTAATGTGATCTTTCACTATCGTAAGAAATTAATTTATTAGTCGATGTGCATTAATGTTCAGATTTTCCCTTGATCCATTCAGCAATTTGACTGCACCTATTTTCTGGAACAAACGGAATATGTTAAAACTATGATAATTTTCAAAAATGGAAGTGTGGAAAATTTGAATTACTTTTTTGGGGGCTATGATTATACTCATTTTCCTTCTTATATTGTGTTTATTTAGCTTAGAAATGTTCTAGGGAATATCCCATTTTCGGTCAAATAGCTTTAACTAAAAGCAACAAATATGTATATACTACTTCCGATGTTTTTTTTTTTGAAATATATAAATATGTTATAAGATGGCAGAAAAACCTTGATGTCTGTGGCTAAAAATTACGTACGATACCGTTTTGATAGAAGCAGGTTAATGTTTACTTCAATAGGTGTCCTAATGGTTTCGTAGTGTGTTTATAAATTTACACGTGTGTCACAAGTTTGTATGACGGTAGTTAGAATTTAGAATTAACCTTATTTATCCTTTCCTCATTTGCTAAAAATCTCCCCCCAAGCCGCAATTAAACAGGTATTCGACAGTACTATCAATTTCCTGTTTCCCTCGCATGTTTCCATTTACACGGACGTGGGGGCCTGGCGGTGTTAGTGTTTCCTTCATCCTTCCTGATTTTAACCTCTCAGAATCTTTTCGCCTTCCTTATTTTTGTTCCATATTCATAAACGAATTATTGACCATCCTTCGCTCTATTATTTTCATTTCCTCGAATCATTTTTCCTCTAAATTTTTAATTATCTCTGACTCTGTGAGCGCCCTTCAGGCCATACCTGATCATTCTTTGTTATCCTCCGTATATACGTTTACTCATTCACAATCTTTCCTATCTCCGTTCAATCAATATTGATTTGCTGTGGGTACTTAGCCACTCGGGCATATTTGGTAATGAAGCGGCTGATATTCTTTGGTACTCGGGTTGCTGCTGCTTCCTGTCGTCTTTTTTTAAATAAAATTCCATCCAATAACCTATCAATTTGTAAACGCTTTCATATCAGATCATGGCATCGGATATTTACGTTTCCTCCTTTTCTAATAATTATTCATTTCATCTGTCAGTTAAATTACTCTTCCTGCATATTCATGGTTTCTTTTGCATCCCTCCCTTCGGTGTTCTGATGATGTTTCCACAGGCCATTCTTTGCTACCATTATCTAAATTTCGTTTTCCCTTGTTTTCTTCTCCACACTGTCCTCTCCATCATCCGGATGATGCAGTTATTTGCAACGCCGATCATGTGTTCTTCCACAGTGTTGTATCTTTTTCTGTGGAGCGTTCTGCCTTGTATTCTTATTTGCTGAAGCTTGGACTTCCTACTCCTTATTGTGCTTCTTATATCCTGTCCTTTCCGTCTCCACTAATTACTCCTGCTATTTGTTCCTTTTTAGTTAAAATTTCTGATCGGATTAAAATATAACCGACTTCTTTCATTGCCTTTTGTTTCTGGGTAAAGGTCCTTGGTTGACGACCCAAACAAAACAAAAAAAATGCGGTGTTTTGCAGTAAGTTTTTCTTACATTATTAAAAAAATCACACATAACTGGTTTCGATACCAATCGATATGCAGATATGGAGTAAATAACGCTAAAACGATAATATCGAAAATACGCCAACTATGTTTTAAAAACTTTTTTGAGGAGATTATAATGATACTGGACAGGTCCGAATCCAAATGGAAATCAGTTCTTTGGGATCCGTTAATTTATTCCTGTTATAAGTTAAAATTATTGTAAGTCAAAAAAAATAAAAAAATACCGATACAGGGTGTAGAAAATCGGGGTTAAAGAAGAGCTATAATAAAAACAATTCCACTGTGGTCGAAGTGTGGCACATGTGGAGAAACGATATTTTTTGTATAGGGAACAGAAACGAAAAGTAGCACAGTAATTTTATTGTTTCCTGTAAATATTATGTACAGAATAATGGATTGGGCTAATTTATTAAAATTCTTATGAAGCAGAATTTCGTTCACTATCCTGGTACTCAATTTAATAATCGAATAAAATCTATTTCGCATCAACGGAGAAAGTAACATAGAGAAGTTTTATGCGGTGCCAGTGGATTATTAAATTCTACGTCACCAGACTCACAGATAAATACATTGTTCAGCTAAAACGATTTTCATACAATTAGTTTGAAAAAATAAATGCAGGGAATGAAAATTGTGTGTTAGTAGCAGTTGATCAATAAAAAAGCATGCTGAATTTTTCATTCCTAAAAAAATCAAAAAGATAATCTTGCTCTGCCTCATATAGTTCTTTTTTCTTTTCTTTTTTTTCTTTTCTTTTCTTTTTTCTTTTCTTTTTTTTCTTTTCTTTTTTCTTTTCTTTTTTTTCTTTTCTTTTTTCTTTTCTTTTTTTTTCTTTTTTCTTTTCTTCTTTTTCTTTTTTCTTTTCTTTTTTCGATTTCCATTATTAACGTTATACATAAAAACAATCAAAAAACGCCTCGCATGATAGGCGTGTTTACTGCACAGATAGCAGTGTCTAAATGTTAACCGTTTATTCATGACGTCATCGAAGCCGACGTCGTTTAAAATTTTAACAAACGTGTATTTTAAATGCAAACATTTTTCAACACTACCAGAATGATAAAGTAATTGTGATTAAAAATGCAAAAAATGTTTATGTAAAGTACAATTTTATCAAAATGCGAATATCACTTTCCGTTTTGGGCATAAATATTCAATATATTTATTTAAATGTAAAAGTTTTCAATTAACATACTATATTTTATTTCTTTTTTAAAAATTAAACTTTGTTCTAATTTTATACTTTTCTTTTTTAATTCCAATTTTCGTATCTTTCTGTGAATATTAATAACACTCGTGTTTCGTTTTTCTTCAAGTTCACAAGGTTTAGTACCTTGTAGTTCAGTATAAATACGATTAATTAATTAATTTGTAAACAGGTACATATTGAAATGTATAAAATAACACTAATGTGTACGCATAAAAATAAGTGTATACATAAAAATAAGTGTATACATAAAAATAAGTGTATACATAAAAAAATAGTGTTTTCTGTATTATATATAAATGAGAGCCGTGTTTGTAGAAATTATATTTAATTACCGTTTATTTTAAATATTGTAGTGTAATAACTACGTTAAATAGTTTCTTATATATATCTATCTGTAAATTACACAACGTCACTAGAAGCCCGGCTAGCTCAGTCGGTAGAGCACGAGACTCTTAATCTCGGGGTCGCGGGTTCGAGCCCCGCGCTGGGCGAACTTTTTTTCATTTCCACATTTACTTTTAAATAAACTATTTCTAATGTTTTTAATAAATGCTTCCTGGTAAATATTATTAATTTTTTTTCCCTTCAGTGAAAATAAACAAACGTTAATTTTTTTATTTATATATTACCTTTTAAATGCATTATTAAAATATTTCAGAATGTTTTTTTTTTTTTAAAGAAGTGGGATAAATAAAATAAATTTAATCAGTTTTTTATGCACATTAATAATTTATAATTCTTCATTTCATTAACAGTTTACAATATTATTTTATTTTATTATAAAAGGAATAATTATAAAAATTTTCCGCTTGCATTTCTATTTCATTTATTTTTTATTTTTTTAATTCTTAAGATTAATTATTAAAATTACTCTTTTTTTTTCTTTGTTAATTTTTAAAATTATCCATTTTATATATAAAAAAAAATCTAATCGATTTTTTTACACAAATTTTTTAAACAACTCTCTTGTTAAATTGCTTTTCATTCTAATCATGATTTCATAATATTAAATTGTTATTAAAAATGCAAAAAAAAAGTTTTATATAAAGTACAATTTTACTAATAATCATTCAGAATATGAAAATTATTTTCCCTTTCGGGCACGAATATTCATTGTTTTCAGTTGATTTTTTTTTTTTTTGAAACCAAGGTAAAATTTAGAAATAACCTTATTATAATATTTTAAATTTTTTACACGGTTTTTAAGCATTTACATTTGTTTCAAAAATTATTTTCTGAAGTGTTAACTTTCATCCTGAAATAGTACGTGTGGCTTACCTATCTTACCGGCATGAAAAATAAAACCTCCAATGGTTTTTTTAAATCTGTTCCTGAGTGGTTCGACTAAAAGTTTTTATTCTTATTGCCAATTACGAAATATTAATAAAAATAGAGGTTCTTGAGAATTCTGCTTGAGGCACGATCGCCTATCAATTTTGTTTGTTTTGCTCCATTGTGTGATCTTTCTAATTAGTTGGTTTTAGACAATTTGGTTTACGAATATCTATTTAAGCAGTTCTTAAAATTTATTTGCAATTATCCGGTGTAATTTTGCCTTAAAAACATAGAAGATCGATGGAAAACAAAACTTCTGTTCAACAGCATAAAATTTTTTTTATAGCAGGGAAATAAGTGCCACGGGGTTTCCTTACAGTTTGTAACATGTGACTTCATAACATTCAGTTAAAATGATTAAAAATGTTGAAAAGGATGAAATTCGAACCAACAATAGTAGCAATAAAATATGTTCTATTACACCAAACCTATAACTCCAAACTACGTACGCTCGTTGAAGTTTGGGTTTATATCTTACAAAAAAAAAAAAAAAGTAAAAAAAGTGCTATCGCTGTAAGTCTAAGTCTAGTTACTGAAATACTGAGATCATATTTTAATTAAGCCGCCAATAAAGAATAGAAATGCGTATCTATATATGAAAGTGTGTGCGTGTGTATGGCAAGTTGTGAGTTTTGGCCAATATGTACTTATCCCGAAGCGTTAAATTTTCAATCTCTACTCGCATCAATGTACTGTTAATCAGTCGCGCAGGAACTGGTTTTGGAAGTAATAAAACGAGCCGCTTACTCTATACTAAACTATAGCGAAGTCGGCCTATGATTCGGTTAACTCGATTTAAATCATGTTCTGACTTTTATTGTATATACGTCTTTCGAGTAATTAGTCGAGTCGACTTGTAACGGAGTCTCAATTTGAACTTGAGATCTCGAATTTATATAAAAGAAATTTGCTTTTATTGTTTACTGAATAGGGGATTGTTGTACGATTTATATAACTCTCCCTTCTATAAAATAAGTACAACTATGAAAATAGCAAACACTTACTTTTTTACGTTAATTTAATCGAATTATAGTCGATCTTGGCTAATTTGGTGTAAGGATAAATCACACGCCAATTAATTCTTTATAAAATTATCCTCTTTTCCTATTTCGTTCAAAATCGAACATATTCTCTTTAAAAAGCGTATTTTCTTTTCTCGCGATTTATTTTTTAAATAAATTTGTAGTAGTTTGTAAAAAACTAACAGGTACCTGCGGGGAAAAGTTGCAAATATGTAAACGTCGTAAGGTGCAAAAATTTAAATGGTTGTATCAATTCCGAAAAACAGTTGTTTCTTAGTTATTTTTATATATTTCCTAGCTTTTCTTACAAATAATAATAAGTACCGTCGTCATGTGTGGTTGACGAGAAAAAAGAGCTACAATCAGAGTTAAAAAAAAAAAAAGTATAGTCTGAACAAAATTTCATTGAATACGTGGCGCGTTAAAAATTATACATTTAATAAGTTTAAATATAAGTTACGGTAGTGGTCATAAGTAAGTAACAGAAATAATGAGAATTACCTTTTCGCCTTTTTGTTTTTGTTTTTGTTCTGTTTTTAACAGTCCGGCAAAAACAGGGAAAACCGGTAAAAATCCGAGGTAATTTATCAACGGGTACATTAATTTTATTTTCAAGCTTGCAATAGGACATTTTATTCCGTAATTTTGCTATCAATCGCAGGACCGTCAGTATGTTGTGATATGTAACTGCTAAAAATCTGATTACATCATGACGACTAATAAATAAAGAGGAACTAGATGTATGAGTCAGTTTGGCGGTAACAGTTTCGTCGCGGACAACAATATGACAAAGCTCGCAGTTCGCTACTAGTGTTTTAATAATAAACAGGTGTTGTTTTTAAAGTCCAGGGGCAAGATTTTTCATTTTGCTAGTGTATTAAACATACTTTTAATTCATTTGATTAGTGTTGAACTTAGGGGGAATTAAAACAAATTATAAAAACGTTTTATGACAAATCATTTCAAAAGGTGGTATTTAAAAATGCATCATTTTGAAAGAAAAAATTGTTCCAAAAAAAAGTTACATGTTTTATTGCGTTTACTTTTTTTTTCTCTTTTTGCTTTAAAGTATTTACTTTTGAATTTTATTGATTACTAATACTTTTATTATAAAATGTTGTTTTTTTTTTTTTAATTCCACAAGTCCCCATTCAGCCGCTAGACGAATGAATAAATCAAAATAAATTGATCATGTTAAGCGAAATTAGAAAATTTCCGCTTAACTTGAACTAAGCACCCGTTTATTATTACAACGCTGACGGCAAAATGTGCCTGCGAGAGCCCGTGGCAAAATGTGTTTGTAGAATAGCAAGAACTGATTTCTATTCAGACTCTTATATATTTCAATTTAATGTGAGGTGCGAATAGAGATAAAGTCGTAAAAAACGTGTAAAACCGTTTTGAACGACTTAAAATATTGATTCGCAACACAATAACCCTAAATCATATCTGCGTTCATCTAGGTTTTTGTTTCTACAGCGAACTTTCAGTAGTAATAGAAATCAGCGAATAATGCATAATTTCATAAATTAAAAATATTTTAAATTGTCCGTATTTTGTGGTATGAAAATTTTGCTCCAGATTTAGCAATATTCTAATAAAATGCATAAAAAAAAACCTTCAAATTTCCACGTTACTCGCAGAAGTATCAGTACATATATATGTCTTTGAGATTTAATATATTCAAAAAAATAGCTACCGTGTAGAATTGTTTTTGTAAGTAAAAAAGAATAAATCTCAAAACGTACCGTTAATTTTTAAATTTAATTTTTATTTTGTATTATCTATCATCATTTACAACATTCGAATTAACAGAATTGCAAGTTATAGATTATAATGGACGATGGCTGCTGCAGTATGCTATACATTTGACGTGTTTCGAGATGATCGATTATAGAATCAATTATTTTTTTGCTTCGTGAAGTAGTTATGGCGAAATCGTTGTTTAGTTGTAATCCTAACTCGGTGTGCATAAATCCAATAAATTCCGGTCTGTGCGGTCCTCTTAAATCCAAATTAAAGTCTCCACTAACGAGCATCGATATATCGTGATAATTATGTTTTTCAGGTAGCTTTAATTTAGGACTGTACGCTATAAGATTTAAGACGACGAATTGCTGAATTTTCTCAAACGATGTATTCGGTGAGATATAAACTGATGCGAGTATAGTTTTTTTTAGCATTGATTGTTGTCTTGACCGAGCAAAAGTCGCCTACACCGTCATGACATGTCGCGAGTTGATCCACGCTCATATTATTTTGATCAAACTTCCGCAAATCGTTTTTGATATTGTTAGACTGCAATTTATTCGGAAACAGTTATATTTTTGCAAATGGCGACACCACCAGAACGAATCGCATTCCTTTTAAATTGAGTGCGAAATCCTAGTATTTCAATAGAACAATCGTTTTCAATCCACGTTTCAGACAAGGCAAGAAATTTACATCGCGGATTAATCGCTAGTTAAATCGAGCAAGTGTGCGTTTAGCGATTGAGTGTTGAATGTACACAACGAGAACGATGTGGAATCCGTCTGCGTAGAACGATTCAGAAAATTCCGGCACTGATCACCTACCGTTTGTAAATGATGCCGTTCGAGACGAGTAAACTCTTCCCTTTAAGGATATCGATTCAGCTCTCCGCGATGGTGATAAAATGTGTGATCACACCATCGTGTTAGGAATAGTCCAGTAAAGAGACGCGAGAAAGGGCTACACAAACGAGCTGCTGTCCAGGACACTTACCGTACTTGTAAATGATCGAGTGTAGCGCCTTGTGATTTGTGTATAGTAATTGCACAGGCTTCAACAAGGGGGACTTTTACAAGTAACGATTTTACTGTTTGTTTGCACGATGCAAGTACGTTGAGTTATCGATATCCACGAATGATCGATGTTCGGATTTGCAAGTACGTGTCCCTGGGCTTTTGAGCGCAGTAAACGGCCGATTTTTGAATGGTCGAAAGACAGCCAGAATCGTTTTATGGCACTTGTTTCGATGTTGCGTTCGATGTAGCGTAAAGTGCCGATTGCGCCGTTGACGAGACCATCTAGCATGTCAATATTTGCTCTGATCATATACGGTTTACCAATTTGAAGGCTAACGATCTTGCGTTTATGTGATTCCTGCGGCGAATTGGCCATTGATTTTGGTTCTACATTGCAAACTGTTTGTTTTTTATTCATTTTCCGTTGTCGTCACTCACGGCTTCGTTCGGCACCACTCTTCGAAGCCGGTTTATTCAAATCGATGAATCGAAAGAAACGCTTCAAACTTCTCATTTTTGGTAGTATTGGAACCGAAAGGTGTTTCCTTCATGAACTGAAGGAATTCATGGCTGTTCTGAAATTCCTCGTCTCTCTTGCGTTCACGTGATTCCTGCGTCGAATCGGCCATTGATTTTGGTTTTCTATTATTATTTTTTATTTTTTATTTTTTACGAGTCACGAAGTTAAATATAATTTACATATAAATTAAATCGAGTGAACAGGCAATTACGTGAAAATTACGTATCGAATTACCTAGCAAAAATTAAATCGCCACATACCATTCGAAGTGCTGGGTTTTTAATTCTAAATTTCGAGAATTGTCGCGCAAAACCTTCAGACGACAAGAAAAAAATTATACGAAATTATCTGCGGAATGTTAAAATGTTTTACGAAATTAGAAAGAGAACGTTGCGTTTCGTTGCGTTTTGCGTTGCGTTACATGATTTTAAGTTGACCCCCAGCCTAAAGACATATATATGTCAAAAAAAAAAAAAAAAGTACTGTTTTCTAAAGTGTAAGTAATGTTTTAAAAAAAGGAAATTACATGGCAAATTATCCTAAGAGAATTTTTTTAATTTCAAAAGACCACAGTTTTAAGACAACAAGGCTAAACAAAGTTATTATTATAGTCCTTTTTTTTTTTTTTTTTTTCGGCGTTAGTTTATTACATTACAAAATGTTTTTGGCATCGGAATAATTTTTTCACATATTAACAAGTAGGAGCAGAAATATTTGTTCCGTTTATTGCTCAGAAATGTGATTTCAAATTAAGTTTACAGGTACTATTCACGTTAAATGTTCGTTTAAAGCATTCGGTTTAGTATATAGTCATTGTTACACATTTATTAGTTCTCATTGATTACATTAAAAATGTACGAAAACAAAAAAAAATTAAATATTACCTTCTGCTCTACAAGTTTTTGTAATGGTAAAAACTATTCGACATCTGTGTATTAAAAATTTGTGCTTCGTAAAAATAAAACGCGCATTTAAATTCATTCTCCAACTTAAGCATCATCGAACGATGATTGAAGGGGGGGATACGTTGTGTAGAAAAATCTATTATTGGCAATAGCAAAAATCACGAAATCGATCGAAATTACCAAATAGACCCGCATGTTGAAATGTGGTTTTGAAGTTGGTTGGTTTGTTACATTTCTGAATCTGTGGGAAAAAATACAAGAACTGAAAAATAATGTAAGACTGGACGGATGTAGTGTGTGGTGTACTCTTTCTTTTCCGAAAGGCAAATTTTATATAATCGCATACATATTTAGCGGTGTGTGCTGCTCATTAAGAAAATTGTTCAGAACCGTAATCTGTTACCGATAAGTGTCATTACGCACTTTATGTACTAATTAGAACATAAAATAAACCAATCAAACGTTAATTTAATAATACTAGTTCACCGTGGATGTACACACACACACACAACACACACACACATATATATATATATATATATATATATATATATATATATATATATATATTATATATATGAATTTATGTATCTAAAAATTAGTATTCGGTGTGCTTAATTTATTTTGAACAAATAGTGTAAACGTTCTAATTTGCACGCGAAACATATTAGAAACATTCAAAATCACACTAATAGTTTTCAACGCTTACCTTTTCATGATCATTAAAATTATTATTTTTGCGAATAGCGTATTATTATGGTTACATGTCGCTAATAGAAATTCTTGCAATTTTTGGCTCCCGATAAGTTTGTAAAATTGTATGCAGTTAAAATAGTATAATACGTTATCTCTTGGAGTAGTTCAAGTTAAATGAATATGACCTGTTAAGAATTGAATTTTCACTATAATAAATGATTTACCATTTAATATGTAACTGGCAGGTTGGATGAATTCGGAATTCTCTAGACTTGGCAACTTTATAATAATTCCATTTCTTCGCTGCAACTCGTATTAATTTGGTGTACATATTTTAGGAATTTTCTCATCTTCGATCTACACGAAACTGTTATTGAGCCCTAATCGTGACGCAATACTTCAGTTTCACTTGTAACATTTTCATACTTTCATTAAACAATTTTCGTTTAATAAAATTTATGTTACTCCTGAAAAACCTTATTCTGGCCAAATCGATTATTGTTTTTTCTTAAAATAAAATAATCCACACTTTACACAGCTTGCTGACATTTATATTGCCGCTACCCAGCGTAAGAATGGCATAATCATATAATGTAATTTCTTCCGGTTCACACAAAATCGAAGGGGAGGTGCCTGCATTTTTTCAAATGTAATCATATCGTTATAATAATCCGACATATATAAATGACGCTTTGAAATAATTGCGGTGTAATATGATGTAAACTCGGCTAGCCGGATCGTTCGTCTATTAAAAAAAAAAAAAAAAAAAAAAAGAATAATACTACACAATTTGTGTAGTCAAAAATGACGTGTAAGTTGTAGCTACATACCAATTTCTGTTGCAGATCTTAAAAATACATACTAATACACACATACTTTTTAACTGATACGAGAAAAATAACACTTCTGGTTTTTCCCAGGTGAAGTGTAATTTTTAACAATTAAAAATGCAATGAAATCGTAAAAAATCCGAAAAATAAATTGGAAATGGTTTGTGTCTTCTCTCAGTATTCTGAAGATGTAAAACGTCGTGAAGGAATGTAAGTTTTTTGATAAGTGCAAAATGAGGAGATACATTGTGTGGCGATCGGGTGTTGCAGTAGGAAAGAAATGTGTTCAGATCATTCAGCTGATTTTTGTAGGTTTCCATCAATTTGCGTGAAAAGGGAATGCCAGTTGATATGATGGTATGCGCGAGTCCTTTTCATAAAATACGCCAATTACGGTTTTCAGAGGATTGATCGTGGCGTTTTATAATTGATATATACAATTGGTTTTATCGCCACTGTAATATTTCCATTGCATGTGCCCCGCTACATTGATTCTTACGGTTGTTTCTCAGCTGCGAGGCGGTTAAGTGAGAGAAATGGTCACTGCTGATAAGGCAGTGATTGAAAACGAGTTTGTCTGTTTCTAATTAAAGTGACACCACAACCTAATTCCCGATTATATATTATGGGGCAGTTATATTGACGTAATTTTGTACACTAGATCTGATTTGGCGCGCGTTCATTAAGCTCTAGTGAGAACTTTATAAGACCCCACACAGTAGTAATGCAACTGATTGAAAGTTGATTTCGAGTGTGAAGAAAAAATATGTAAAATTTGAGTATATTGATCAAACAGGCGTAGGTACAATGTTTAATGACACTCTTGACCACATTCGGAAATTAGGTACATTGTGACAAAGTTTGCAGGAAACACCTGTTTTAAAGGTATCGGTAGTTTCGGCGAAAACGAAATAACATGAGTATTGTGTGATAACTCGTGGTCGATGTCAGTGTGTGCTGTATATTTAGATACACCACACACCCTGTATATGTAAAAATAGGGAGGGGGCGCGTTTAGGCTAACTCACTAAAATTATACTAAAGCACGTGTCTTTTTTTATCTTTTTTGCAGTTTACCCTAATGGTCAATTGTAGTAGCATCAGTAACGTTGCCGACATGTGTGTTGGAGAAATTACTGTCGCGGGCACCAGCGGCCATGCTAAGTTGACCAGATCGACGTCCGCTCCGAACGCTACCGGTGGCCGAAGGAATTTGCAAAGGAACAAGGAAGCTTCGAGCAGTAACATGACGCGTTACAAGACCGAACTGTGCCATCCATTTGAAGAAAACGGACACTGTAAGTATGGCGACAAGTGCCAGTTCGCTCATGGCAAACACGAACTACGTTCGATCGTCCGCCATCCGAAGTATAAGACTTCACCGTGTCGGACTTTCCATACAACCGGTTTATGCGAATACGGATCTCGGTGTCATTTCATCCATGGCGAGTTAAACAAATCCGTCCCGGACGTTAACGTGGTCGCCGTGCCTTGTGCAGTAGCAGCATCGCAAGGAAACGGCGTAAGCGTTTACGGATCATCATCATCATCATCTGGATGTCACTTTATCCAAGATGAGTCTAACAAATCCGTCTCGGACGTTAATGTGGTCGCCGTGCCATGTGCAGTAGCAGCATCGCAAGGAAACGGCGTAAGCGTTTACGGATCGTCGTCTGGATGTCACTTCATCCAAGATGAGTCTAACAAATCTGCTGTCCCGGATCTTAACGTGAGCACAACCCCCCCAGTCAGCTTATATTCGAAGTTTGTCAGCTGCAGTAATAACAGCAGCTCATACGTCAGCAGTGCTGGCACGTCGCTTGCAAGCTCCTCCTCGTGGGAAAATTCCTGTGAGACGACGCCGTCAGCTTCACCACCGATTATCGCCTCGGACAGCGGTGGCTATGAAGGCGGGCTGCTTTTCAGCGGAATCAATATGTCAATGACGGCATTTCCCTTAAGCTCATTTTAGTATCCGGTCGATAATAATAAAAGATATAGTGACGTTAATTTAACATATTTATTTTTCTATTATTTCGTTCCTATTTTCCTTTTTGTATCGTATCATTTGTTTGTTTTTTTTTATATATATATATATGTTTGTATGTGATACATATGTATACATATATGTTTTTGTTGATCGTTTTATGCGCATGTTGTGTGTAGCGTGTGTTTCCTTGAGACGTCGTGCTTATATGACATTAAGTAGCTTAATGTTATACTAGTTTTGGTTAAAAATAATTAGAATCGGCTCATCAGAAGAAGACTGGTCGTCGTGGCGTGTGCTGCCATTCTCCAATCCCGTTCTCCAATAAACTACTACTATGTGTATACAATTCAGAGAGAGAACCATCCTAATTCGAAATTTTATGATGTTGTTTCGCCACTTTTTCTATTTCGCCTTTGTTATCAAGGCTATTTTGCTGGCTAACAAAAAGCAAATAATTACGCTTAATATCGAGTTGTTTGGAATGATTTCATTTAAACTTTGTACAAAGTTGTGTTAAATACGAAGTAAATCCAAACGTTGCGTAATTTGCATTTTGTTAGCGAGCCAAGTAACTTTCATACAAATATATCGATAGGGGTTGATAATGCAGAAGCTGGTGAGATAATTACGATAGTTCTGCCGTACTTTTATACGGTGTAGTTTATTACAAAAAAAAAAAAAAAAAAAAAAAAAAACAAACGCGGATGATGTAGGAAAGAGTCGGCACACACATGCTACAGTCGGTAGACTGACGATTGTTCGGGGGGATACACACACTTATACACTTCTTGTATGTACAGTATTGGGTTTTTTTTTTGTATCTGTATTTTTTTAATATTATACCGTATCAATTATTACGAGAATAATCGTGTTTATATTTATTTCATTATTTTATAACCGCGTATTATACATATAGCATAGCAATAAATATCCGCAGCTACGTATTTTATATATTCGGCATATTATCCGAGTTGACATTTTTTTTTTTTTACAATACATTTAATGACCATTACAATGTGTTTTTTATTTTTTATTATTATTATTGTGCGTCGAAAGGGGCGTGTATTTTTAATAAGACTTCGATAATTCTATTTTTGCGTTTTTTATTTGGTATGGTGTGATTTTAAAGAGTGTAAAATATGTTATATATATACACAACAAAGATGTCGAGGGATCATCACAAACCGTTAAATTAAAAATAAAAAAATAATCGCCGAACAATTTAATATCAATTGTTTATAAAATCACCGTGGATCTTAACCGATAGCTTACTAAAAAATCTGTATACGTTTAAAAATCAAAATTTATATCAAACTGCTGCTCGGTAATATTTACGCTAGTCGTTGTCCATTATCCATCATATGACGGAAAAAGTTTCATTTAAGAATGTTTCCTTTATGATTCCGCGCAGGAAATAGACTATGTATGGGATGAGAACACAGCCCCCTTACACTATCTTCGGAACAATAGTTTGTACTGGAGGGGACACTGCGTCAGTAATGATGGAAGTTTAAAGTCGACATTAAATTTTATATTAATATCATCTCACACATCTGAAAAACGGCTAAGAATTACCGATTATCTCTTTTGCTGTCAAGAACAGATGCTTTCGTCATTGCCAATCATATTAAAAACAATGCAGCCATCTGGAATTCTTGCGTTTTATAAATCATCAAAGTGTAATAATAATGTAATCTTCAGTACTACGTTCTGTTATTTTTATAACAGAGAAATGGGAACGCTTCTTCTGGCATTGTATAGAAAGTACACAACTGCATAAGTAATACACACACCACCACTATTGTGTATATATATATATTCATTTAATAACATTCCTTATTATTTTTCGACGTGAAATTTTCCGCACCCAGGTTGGTAAAAATAATGCGAAAGAAACAAATTCCCGGCTGTATTTTATATTTTATACATATTCATATCAATTTGATACAACCGGTCTCGGTTCTCAAAATCTGAAACGCTAAAACGTTATATATGCAGCACCGTTGTTTTTTTGTTTATTGTTTTTTTAGGTTGAGCATGTGTGTGTCGTTGAAGTTGTTATATGACACTGTCGTTCGATTTATTTTGCTCTTTTTTATTAGTAAAAATGGAAAATCATATTTTTAAAACTCTATTCCAAATACTTTGGTTTTTATCATTAGCGTTTGTTCGAGTAATAAAAAATGCATGTAGTATTTTTCCTCAAAAACATTATCGTAATAATATTTCATAACGTAAACTTACATTGTGTGTTCCGTAAACAACAACAAAAGGAGGTTCCGACACGTTTACCATATTAAAAATTATTATAGCTTCTTAGTAATTAAACGTACGATGACTTTAAGTAACAAATTGTGTTGGGTTACGTTAACAAAGTAGCGTACTAAAAACGGATACATACAATTCGTCATATATGCAAAGAGTCGCGCGGCGGTTTCGTTTTGGAAACCCATACCACTAAAATAGTGTAGTAGTCCCATTGTAGAGCAAGGGATGAAATAGCGAAATATGATTTTTTCCCCTAAACTGCTCATACCCCAGGGGGAGTTCGTTTCCGATTAAATCGTAAATTATTATTTTTTTTTTTTTAAATACGTGTATTTTGTTCAAAGTTGTTTTATCCGATGTTTAATTAAATCCTTACACATTGGGAAATTTTATTTATTTTTCGTTATTCACGGATATATAACTCTATAAGTAATAGCGTCTTTTTTGCCATTCCAGAAGCATAATTTCCAACAGCTACACTTTTCGGGGGAGGTTTTCGAATTAAAACAACTGATTAAAAACAATAATTAACGTGAACGACGTAGAACGTAGCTTTTAATAAAAAAAAAAATTATGCGAAGTTGACGCTTTTCAAAAAAAAAAAAAATCGCTCTCGGCTAACGGTCCGAATGTGAATGCCGGTTATCTTTCCTCACTCGCCTCTTGGATACCAAGTCGATGTAGAGAGGCATTATATTTAAATGTGCGGTTTACAAGTTTACACATTTCACATTCTTTGCTCTTTCGATAGAACACACGACGGGTTAGCTGGTGACATTAAAAGCAAAGATTTTTCCTTCATTGTGTATTATTATTATTAATTCTTTCGCGATATTGTTTTAAATAAGAATATCGGAAATCAGTTGTCCTGGATTATTATACTATAGTTGAATAAAAAGTTATTTATTATTCCCGCGGTAATTATATATAGTCTCAACGTGTGGTGGGCGCAGTTCTATAAGACTTTGAGTAAAGTCATTTTTGAAAATATTTTACTTTTGGGCGGCTAGAGTTATCATTAAAGCTGTTTTATTCTTCAATACTAGTCTGTTTAACAAAATCGATGTCTGTCAACCACTGCGCGCAGCTCTTCATATTCGATCGTACTCGGGTGATGACATTATTTTCTGGTGCTGCACGATGTGGTGTTATACTTTTCTAGTAGCAACGCATGCGCGTATTATTTTTAGTATATCTTCGTTAGTACGACGGTGAACAATGATTATGACACTTCAACCTCGCGTAAGGTAATGAACCGTGTTCATTGGTTGAATTCACCGTGTTCGCGTGCGCCGCTTTGGTATATGGAATAGGTGAAAATTTTATTATGTTGAAAGCATAAACGCGGTCAACTTCGTGGCTGTAGTGTATGTGTGTGTGTGTTTGGGTTCGAGCTCTAATGTGTGTTACCTCTAGGAGTGCTGTTAGAATTAGTGTATCGTCTGATATATCGGAACTGATTGTTCATTCTGCAGAGAGTGCTCTCATCGTGTACCTGACCTTCTAAACTGATATCAATGGAAGCGAAGCTGAAAGTTTAACAGAGAGACGATAAATCATGCGCCAGCAGTGTGAGTGCGAGGCCTCCGTCAATTCCATAATCAATAGGGGAGGAGAGTGTGTAACATAGCGGTACGCGCCCGGTTACCAGTTCTTCCAGCATGTAAATATTCACTTCCCGTTGTTGCTCAACTGGTTCTAGACAGCTACCGTTTCATTTCCTTATTCCATTGTGCCAAGCGCGCGCGCGCACCGATCTTCGTAAGAATTTTTCCGCAGATTTTTTTCTGCACTAGCCATCATCGCGTCTTCATTTTTAACGGGACCACTCACTTACCGCGTTTGCATTTTAGCGTCGGACCACGTCCGACAGAAGTAGTAACCTTCCCATCGTGTATATTAACGCGAAAAATAACGACGATTCAATATTTGAGTAGCAGGTTGCCGCAGATCATTGAAACATATCCGATTCTGGTGCGAAATGAAATCGGCCCCACTTGTGTTTATTACTTCAAACTAAAAAAAAAAAAAAACACCCGATACTATAAGGGATTTATACAAGTTGTTCTCGTAATAACAAGAAAACAAAACAAAAAAGGCAATAAAAATGCAAGATTATTTTTAATGAAATCATTTATTTGTTCTCAAAAGCTTGGAAGCTCGTGTTTTCGTGTTGATAATGAATATGGATTGTTGACATGCCTAAGTTCTGACTACGCACCCATCACCCTTCTTAATCTGTCAAATTTTTGCTTCTATTCTGATAAGCCTTTTTTGGAAGTCGTATATGATAATCGTAGTTCTTTAACTTTTGAATGCACACATACCATTCTCATGCGATCGTGCTTTTAAAGGTTTTGCAGGGGAGAATGTCACGGGTCTTTTTTTGACAACTTTAATATTTACGTTGTCATTTCAGCTATGAATTTTTAATCGAATTTATATTGCTTTTAATAAAATTTAAATTTTAAAATGCCACCTTTTTTTTTTTTTTTTATTTAAACAAGCAATTTGTGTCAAGTTCGATTGCAACAATTTTTTTTTTGGTTCTTTTTTTTAAATAAATCTGTAAACCTGTTATTAGATGTGAATAAAATCGAGGTCAATAATCCTTTGTTTTGATTACGCACTTTTTAAATACCGATACTACCCGCAAACTTCAATTGACGAATATATGCGTTTCCTCCGCTGGGACTTGTAAAGTACGCATTATTGTAGTTAGCTGGTGAGGTGATCCGTATGTTGACTGCGCGCATGTATGTAATCCTGTAACATATCGTGCTAGTAAGAAGGGAATATATTTTTAATGCGAGTCATGATTTTTCGGTGGTACTGTGAATCGCGCGTCGTGATTTTCCCATTGCATTCACGTATTTTTATCGTTCACTCGATTTGTAATATTTGTTCTTTTATTATTACTATTTCACGGTAAGAGTTTTAAGTTCGTATCCCGAGCAGTTAAAATTTCGCTACACGTTGCAAAGAAGCAGTCTCGAGGTGTTATATGATACAAATATTAGTTTCAGCAACTGTTATAGGATCACAACCTTGCTCACTCTATTTCAAAAGATCAGAAAACAATTTAACCTTGCGCTTTGGTTACATTTCTGGTTTGCTCTAAATTCATACCTTTTGCACATAATTAATTCATGTATACACGGGCCAGATGAATTTGTCATTCAATGTAAATCTGCAGTTAATTGCTGTAGATCATCAACTATTTGAGAAGAACACAAAATGTATTTCACACGAATTTTACAAAGACGCGTAAAGACAATATTGAAGAAGCAATGTCATCGAGTGTCTTACAAAAGGATAATTAATTCATTACTTCCTGATGTTATTTTTGATAAAACCCCCCCACGAGTCTGTGTAAAATTTGTAGCTTCCTTCAGAAATTATTAGTTCTGTTCTTTCTGCTAAAACATTAATTTTGTGAAGACAAAGCGTGTCCACAATGTGTTGATCCTTTTTTTTTTTTTTTTTTTTTTATATGTGTATGCATCATATATACTTAGGAAACTTAAAAGTTCCTCCGAGACTCTTGGGCAATGTGAGATTTATTGAATTCTCGGAATATTGTTTGAGATTTTAGGAATGTTCTAAACTTCTCGTAAGTTCATACCAAGAAATAAGCGTGTCTCGGAAATTGTAAAATATCGAATACAATTATGAAAATAGCAAACAGAATCTTCGGTATATAATAATATTATACATGTATCTGCAGGAACGTGTTTTCGGTTTAACTCCATCACAGTTAAACTACTACTCCGAGGTTCAGTAAACACACACACACACACATGTATATATACATTCGTTTTTTTCCAATAATACCCTGGAGTAGGTTTTCACTTATCAGTTTTAATGGATTAGACTCGAAAACGTTGCTGCAGATACATCTTATTGTAAAGACACCATCGGAAACGTAAAAATTCATGGAATTTTGAAGGCTGGATCTTAAAATAATGTGAAAATTTAAATTTAACGATTACTACTGGCTATTAGACTCTTATTAGCTCTGAATAGTAAGCAAATACATAATTTTTGGTATTGTTTTAACAGGTAAATTTGTTAATCCGTTAAAATTTTTATATTTTTTCTAACGCCCAATAGAATTTTTAAAAAATGGGGATTTAATGAGAATAATTAATAAAATGCTTATTCGATACAAATATTAAAACACTCTTAATGTTCTGCAAAAAAAAAAAAAAAACACAAATATACGTGTATTACGTACAGTTACTCGGTCTACTCCGCAGAACCCGCAGATGTGATTTTTTTTTTTTTTTTTTTTGGGGTAGTTTATCTGTATCTGGGAAGGACGGACACTCAAAAAGAAAAATGTGGTTGAAATTATAGAAAGCTCTTCTCATCGTTCGGTGGAGGAGGGTAGAACGGAAATGTGTGGGAAAACAAGGTGACCGAAGACGTAAGCGAATGATAGAAACGATGGCAGAACACCGAAGTAAGGGGAAATCAAAAGAACCCCACGGATTGAAAGGAAGTGTAGGTTGAGTAGTCAAGTAAATTATTATGAAAGAACAAAGCATAAATGTCGGACCAAAATTTGGAATGAAGTTTTTTGAAAAGAGGTTGGAGATTTGACCTTAGAATATTAGAGAAGTTGGGTGAGAGGAGAGCAGCAACTCGAGCCAGAGAATCCGCCAAATTATGTCTGCATGAAATCCATAAATCAATCAACACGTGTAGAATGAACAGAAAAACAAAATCATGAATGAGCGGATTCGAAGAATGATAAAATCACATGTGGGTATGTGAAAAAAGCAAGAACAAATAGCTAAAGAGTACAAAATGGCCCCCCAAACGGGAAACCGAAAATTTTTTTGTTGTAAAACCGGGAAAAAAAATTATATATTTGTAATAAAAAATCATTTGAAGCGAAAAATTAATGTATTTTTTACTGTACTTTACACTCAAAATAAATTACAAAGTTCTGTTTTATTCATATAAGCATGCACATTAGTAAAATATTATCAATAGTAACAAAAAAAAAAAAAAAATCCACTCTTTACAATTCTAGTGACCAGGAAATCGGGGGGATTTAGACCGGAAAAACTGTGGAAGGATTTGAACCAGGAAAACCGGGATTTTGAAAATTATATTTAAGGTAGCCATCATAGAGCACCCATGGAATCAAAAAGCTAATCAAAAGTTTTTCTGTAATACTTAATAACGTCATTCTTCGCAAATAAAAAAAAAAAAAAGAAAAGAAAAGAAAAGATGTATTTTTCTTGCGAATTGGTTTTTGATAAAAGAACGGAATTCACCGAAAGTTTTTCAAGAGAGATGAAAAAAAGTAGAAAATGTAATAAAAATTCTAAAAATTCAGAACCTTAATCATTACCATCAGCTTAAGAATGACAATCGTTAATACCATCTACTACACATGTGTACATAGAGAACACTCCGTCCTTTGGTCATGGGGACCCGCAGATGACAGTCATTCTATAATACCCAATAGAAAAGTACGTCATTTTTTAAAAAAATATGCGGTTCGTGAATTTCTATTATAATTTCAGTTGAATTTGTAAGGATTTTTTCATGCGTTACCTCTTCTTCGATTGATGCATGTATAAATATAAAATACCGAATTAACAACAGGAATTCTTTAAAAAACTAAACGTAGCGTTCTCTTTTGCATTTTTGTGGTAAAATGTATCGGTGGAAATTATGCAGTAGTCTCACTAAATAGTTTTCAGAAAAAGGTCAACACGCCAAGCTGTACTCTCAGCTATTTTATTATACAGTTGTAATTTAAGCAAACGAAGAAATTTAGGTTGCGCCCATGAAGGCGCGTTTTATATTAAAATATGTGTATCACAATAATTTAAAAAAAATTAAATTACACGAGTTATTAGGGTTAAATATATTTCAATGGTACGGAATGCGTATATAAATGTTACCGGAAATATGAGGATGTATCTTCCGTAATTGTATATTAATGAATTTATTGGCCATCGGGGATGAACAGGAAACAGTAGGATTTCGAAAATACGAATAAATAGCCGAAATTACTGCGAAGAATTGTTTTGTAAACTTTAATCCCCCCCCCCCCCCCCCCCAAATTAACACCAGGAATAATGAAATTTCAAATGCAATTGAAGCAAATTTGTATATTTCTTACCATCAATAAAACTGATTTAAAGAAGATACTACAATTGTCCAATTCTCCGGTAGTAGTTCTAATTTTACGAAATCTGTTTTTTTATTTATAATAATCCCGTTTAAAATTTTCTTCCTAAAGGTTCTTATTTAATTTGAATCTTCGTGTTTGTATTCTTACATTCTTGCAAATCTCGGAAGGCTCTAGGATATCATCTCGGAAACGAGGCCAACTTTTAGGAAAATCGCACACCTAATAAAAGTAGATTTGTACTCGTAGAAAATTCAACAGAAAAAGTGGTGTTTAACAGCGTCATGTTAGCGCGTTAGTACTAATATCTCAAAACAGTAAAACCAATTTTAATGGAAATTTCTACCTAAATTGATCTGAACCTGTGTAGAGAGAGTTGGCAGAAAAAAATTTTTCCAGGACACGAAGTTGCTTCATTTTGTGTTGCAGATGTGTATATGGTTTTTGGTTGGAAAAGACTATTCAAAAAGTACAAATAATAAAAACACCAGCGCCATTTCTGGCTATTGAGCAAATCATGTTATTTGAAATTAAAATCGTTGAACGAAAAATAAAAAAGTAATCTGTAAAATATGAAAATTGTAATAAATATTTTGAAAATTCGGAAAAATCGTTTTCTCCGTGAAAAGTAAAAATATTGTAAAATGATATGTAAAAATAATTTAAAGAAAGTCTTTTGCGCATTAACGCGATAAAAATACGCAAAATAATTTCTCAGGTCCATCAAATCTTGGAATTTTAAAAGAACATAAAAAAAAAAAGGCCAACTGCCCAGGATTACTCTACTGGACTATGTTGGAAATTTAATTTTAATTCGGTCAGAGATCGATAAAAAAAAAAAAAAACAAACCTTTGGAGACAGAAAAGTTAAGATGTAGGAAGCATTATAGGGAGTAGGAAAATTCAGCTTTAATAGGATCAGATTTGCAGGAAAGATTAAAAAAAATCAAGCAGCACGTGGTCAGGATTACAAACGAAAGTAAGGTCACTAGAGTGCAATGGTCAACGGGGGGGGAGGCAAAACGATGTCGTGAGGATGGGAGCAAAGTGTGATTGAACTGTAGACGAAAAATAGCAATAATAAGAACGGTTAAGGGTAAGCCAAATAATAGAACCAAGAACAGGGAAGACGGGATATCTAGGCCGATTAAGACATTAAAAAAAAAAAAAAATATTACTTAGTGGTTATTACCCTACACACTTTCATCGCAGTTTTAAAATATCCAGATTTGATGGGCCCGCAAAATTTATTTTCCTTACTTTTATCTCAAGGCGAAAATTTCTCTTAATCATGGATTTTTTATTGAATAAGCAATGAATGAATAATTTAAAATTTTGTAAATACGATATTAAAATTGTGTCCAGATATTATTATATTTTTCTATGCAGCAGTAGTACGTCTTTTCTTCTACATAATTCCATGTATTGCGCAAGTAAACTCGGTCAACCATTTCATATGATGGTACTTCATTAAAGCGCGGTACAATATATAATATTGTATGCAGATATTCATTCGTTTCTGTACAACAAAAATAGTACTACTAAAGAAGAATGCTGGGCCTTTTTTGAAGCTAAAATTGTATTTACTTTTCAACAACGAGGATGATTACGTGTATAATTTTCTATCTCGCAAGTAATAATGTGTAAGGTTGTCTGAACGTCGATTTCGGATTTTGAAAGAAAGCCAATAATCTAGAACGTAAATATTTGTTTGCGGTAGAAAAATCCTTCCCTCCTGTTTATTCTTAAGTAAGAGTGTAAGATTTGGCCAAAGTTATACGACTCTAGTAATTCAACATTTCAAACCAACGATTTTAGAGCTATTTTAGTCGAATTTCTCCTTTTAGTGCGTCGTGCCGTATCTTTAATACCTCGGACTTTCTATTATCAGATTATTTCAGGCTGTATAGAAAATAATGTAAACATGTATTTCTGCAGTAACCTTTTTCGGCTACCATATGAAAAGCCCAGCTGCGATTGTGCACCAGTTATTATGCACGTGACGTAACTTGCGTTTTATCAATGACAGTTGGTTAGTTTTCAGCGAATCAACTTCAATTTTAATAAATGTGCCACTGCCTTTTTCAAATAGTCGTGCCAGCTAATGTTTCTTTTGCACCTTCATGTAACTTGAAAAATTGAAATAGCACCTTTCGAAATATATATCGACACGCTTTGATGTAAATTACAACGGAAGAAGAATACGCCACTGCACTTAATAACGTCCGAAATTAATACTAATAAGAAGGGAACGCGATGGCATGAATTCGGAATCTTGAGGATATTTCCTTCTAAATACCGCTGCGTGATCAGTATTTTTATTTTTTTCCCGCGAAGTGATTTTGAATAGTCCTTTTTATCCGAAACAACATTATTTTTTCTTACGATACTCGTGAAGAAAACGAGTTCAAAATAATACATAGCCAAGGCCGTGTCCACGCATGGGGGGCTTAGAACTGAGTTATATTATAAATACACAAAAATCTGAAAAAAATCAAAAATTTAAAATATTAATGGTTTTTTAGCGTGTTTTTACATTAGAAAAAAAAAAACTCCATATTTTACGAAAGAAATTATTAATAGTATGAATATTAGTGAAAAATGTGTTGTTATTTACATATATAATGAATATGCAAAGAAAATTTTCACCCCCCCCCTTTCTCCCTCAAAATTCTGGACACAGGATATCAGCCATTTTAATTTTCGTACAAAGAGGTACATCATTTTTATTCAGGCAATACAAAAATCGAAGTGACTCGATCTTTTCTCTTAGGCGTGAAATAGAAAAGCAACCTACGGCCGTCGTCGGTGTTATCTGTAGAGACAACCTTATACACTCCCATCCAGGAAAAGCCTTGAAATGAATTCGCACGCGTGGCGGGAAATACGCGGACAAACAATCGCTGTGGCGTATTGTTTGCATATTTTAAAAGGACCACGATTTTTTTAGGCGCATCCAGAAAATAACCTACAATAATTCGAGAAGGAGGGGGGTTCTGATTTTCTTTTAATAACAATAATAATAATGACCCTTAAAAGCGGTCAAGACAAAAAAAACTTGTTTTACCGCTTCCAACAGCAGCAGAAGAACTTGCGCCAATTTTTGTGAAATAATATCCCCTATCTGCAAATGTTCAGTGCGAGTATTACCAATCGCAGCTGCTAGAACTTAGGGAGATAATCAAGGTTTTGGCCATAACACTTAATTGCCAATTTGAATAGCGGCGGTAAGACACTGTGCTCTGAGGAGCGAGCCCTCTTACGTACAAATGCGGTTTGAAAGTTCGATATTTCAACAGATCTCGATGTTAGCTGCTTCTCACCACCGACCTCCAACCGCGGCCGTTGCTACTACTACCCTCTACGATAAAAGAGTTTCTTCGGGATTTTGTTCGAAATAGCGGGAATATCTTCACACCACTTTTTAATATTCACTTCATCGTCAGAGTGACTAACTTTCACTCTCGATGCGATTAACAGTCAGTTTTATAGTGAATGTGCGCAAACCAGATGCTGCTGCAGGAAAGGTGTGTATTATTATAGTTCTCTCGTCAGTTAACTGCCACTCTGAAGAGGAGGAAGTAAAAGAGAAAAACGTCGTCGAGTTATATTGGTGTGTGTGTAAGATCGACAACCTTGTCGTGCAGGAATGACCAATAATCGGTTGCAGTTGTTGTCTCGAAGCCGGTTGTTGGAAGAGGATGGACAGAGGAAGTAATCTTCAGGTGAGCGTGTGCTGCTGCTGCTGTGTTGGGGAAGAAAAGAGTGAAAATGAAAGCAACGCAGCTCGAATTATTGTGTGCGAGCGTCATAGCAATATAACGGTATGGCGCGCTGCGTCGTGCGACAGGACGTGCCGGGAACTTCTCGGCACGTTACGGTTCCTTACTCGTTTCGTTACTAGCACCGCTGCTGCGGCAACTGCTGCTCGTTATTCTGGCGGCTGGCGATTTATCGTTGTTACAGGATAAAAAGATTTCCTCGGCGTCTCGGTGCTGGCCTGTGCACAGAGCTACATGGCTATGGCTACTAACTACTCTGTCATCATCGTAGCGTGGTCGAGTCCGAAAGAAATTTCGATTATGAAAGACTTATTACCATCGTCGAAGCATGCCGCGAGCGACGAAGACGGAATATGGAAATGGTCGCAGATGCGCGTCGAGTCGGCCGAGGATGGAGCGATTACGTCTATTAGCGCGGGAGGAGATACCTTAACCGTTGGCGCGTTCGCGCATAGAGATAACGGGTACTGCTGGCTGGCTGGCTGGCCGCGATTATTCGGTGCACCAGTCTGCGCGAGAGACTGGAAAGCACTTTCACTTAGTAGAAAGTAAAAACGCGACTCCCCGCTCTCCCGGCGCCTCTCTTGCAAGTGTGCAGAGTATCTTCTTCTTCTTCGGCTTCCTACATCGCCGCCGTCATCGAAGTGTGTTCTGTTTTAACGGTTACTGTTGATAATCGATAATAATATTTCGTGTGCTACATAGCGCTCGATATCCGAGAAGACAATTTCCTAATAGTAATAATAAGCAATTATTCAGGTAGGGTTTCGATCGACCTTGTCACTAACGGTACTTATCTCTCATTACCGTTACGCAATCAAACAATCACATAAGCCAGCCCCCCCTTGTTTACACATTCGAGCAAAGATCCGACTCCAGTTACTAACTGAACCAATTCACAGCGCAGCCAGCACCTTCTTACCGATCGGCTGTCCTGAAAAAATTCCTCTACTAAGACGCTATATTTATAATACAGAGCGCGGTAATGCTTAATCATTTGAATCGAACCGTGTAAAAAAAAATACTATGTGTAATTTTCGGAAATACTTTTTCATCAACCCTTTCTTGTTCCTGGCTACGTATCTTGTCTTCAAATCTAAAGTAAATCTGTAATTTTCTAGATTTATTGCTATAGATGTTACCCCCCCCCTCTCTGCTGCTGCGCCTAGATATATTTTTATCGATATACATTTTCTTTGATTACTGCCTTAATTATTTGCCTCTCTTTCTAGCATTATTCCGCATAATATTTATGCAGGGTGGCCACCCAACCGTGAATAAGCCGGGAATTTTGTCGTAAAACCGTGAAAAAAAGTAAAAACAGCCGAAAACGAAATTTTTAATAAGAAAAAATCATTCGAAACGTTACAAAGTGAATGCATTTTTTTAATGTATACCTTACTCGATAATGAAATTACGAACTTCTGTTTTATTCTTACAAAAATTTGCCGCGGCAGTCAAATATTACACCAAAAAATATGTAGTGACAGAACAATTCGATTCTTCTCTTTGTACAGTTCTCTAGTAATTAAGAGATCGCGGGAGGATCTGGACCGGGAAAACTGGGAGGATTTGGGGCAGGAAAAGCGGGAATATAAAAATTGTATTTTAGCGGTCATCACCATGTTATGTGTTCCATGAACTCTATTTACCCATTCACTCCCTTGACTTGAAATATAAATGATCTTTTTCTGTTATTTAAATTTAAATTTATATATATATATATAATCAAAATGTGGATTAATGTTTAGTTTTTTTCTTCAAAAATTCTTATTTGTAAGTTTTTTGTTTTCTTACTATTCACTTTTCATAGTTACATTAATATTTAAATTAAATACATTTCAAAATTATAATTTAAATATATAATATAGCGTGCCAAGAGTCTCCAGGTATTTGACATATCTGTTAAACGTGTTTTCTGTGTTTTACTTTTATATCTCCATTAAATTATTATATGGCTTACATAATCTTTTCCAGTTTTGGCGAACATATATTATACGACACTTTTTCGCAATTCTACTGCTGAGGAGAATTCATTATTACAAAGTAAATGAAATCACGATGAAAACAAACATACATGCATCACACCCCCCTATATATGTATTTTAAATAATGAACTGTTGTGTATCATTAATAAAAATATTGATTCTAAATTTATTAAGTGAAAAATAAATGAATGTATTTTCAGCAAAAAAAAATTTCAATTTGACGAAAGTGAAAATTAAATAATGAGTAAATGAATAGAAATTTAAAGAAATAAACATATTAATTTATTAACTAATCGTTTAAATTAAGCGTAAATGATTACGTGAATTACTGGAAGTAAAATACATTGAATAATTCCAAACGGAAAAATGGAAAAAACTAACTATATTGCCTTTGGATAGTAATTACACGGACACTAATGGTAAATAGAAAATTAGAGAAAATAATATAAAATACTGTAATTAACGCATAAATTAAGAAGTACAATAGTTTCACGTGGCCAGGTATTTACAACAATTATACGTAACGTGTATGGCTTTGAATGATTAAAAACGAGAAAACAAAGTCTACTGAAAACAAAATAATTTCACGATTTAAAATGGTTTAAAATAATATAAAACGATATAAAACGAATATGCAGATCTTTACTATTTCGACGCAGAAAATGTAGAAAAGGAATGATTTTTTAAAAATTGCTTACTAATTAAGAAAAAGAAAAAATGCTATAAATCTGCATTTTAGTTTAATCGGGAATACTAATTATTTTACACTTTTTCCGGATAACGTTTGTTTTCCGAAGCTGCTGCTGTTCGTATTTCCGATTAAATTTTTATCTTAGAAACCGCTCAAATATTATAAACCTTTCTACTTAATGACAGTCAGGCGGTTAACCTTAATATAAGAAAAAGATTTTTAATTTTTTAGTCATTGGCAACAATTTATGTAGCCTCTATTTAAAAAATAAACACTACATTATCCCGAAGTACTGATAAACGCCGGACAAACCAAAACATGAAAATCAATTCGAAAAGAAGAACAATTCTTAAAAATCACCGAAGAGAAAAAGAATTCTATTTTGTGATGAAATTATCGTTCTCTTTCCTTAACATAAACGAATAAACACATTAAAACTTAACACTCTGACAATTAATACTTTTCTTCCTTTTTTGGCATGCGATATAAACTGACATCTTACGTTGCTGGTATGGTTTCACAGAGGATATCATTGTCTTTCTCTATCTCCAGCAGTAATTGGCTATTTAAGTTTGAAACTGTTTCTAAGCGAAACGAAGCTCAATAACATTCGTGTATAGTATTTTTCATTGAAAGCACCATTTCTTTTGGCTGTAGCGTGTATTTTCCTCCGTTTTTAAGAATTTCAAAGTTCAAAAAATAAGGTGAACAACTTTCAGTACAGAACATACAATAAATTGTAAATCTCATTATTTATGAAGATATTACGGTCTATGCGATTTTTGGAAAACAGGGTAGAAGACCTTTTTTACCGTTAAAATTCAGAGGATATCAAAAAAAAAAAAAAAAAAAAAAAAAAAATTGCATAAGGAAATTCTAATTTGTTAACCTTCTTCGTAATGAAAATATAACAAGTATTTTTCAGAAAACGGTTTTTAGCTTCTTTTCACTCTTTAAAGTTTAAATTTTCACAAAAACCTTTTTATTTGATATCTTCGGTGTAATTTACATGCGCATGAAATTTCACGTTATATTACCATTCTCGTTTGGGCCTTAACGTGATTTTCGGTGTTCTCGAAACTGAGTGCCGCTACCCTTTACGTCCTTTTATATTTAAAGGATTAAAAAATTATTTTGCGCACTTCTGGCAGATTGTATATAGATATGATCCTCGTTCAAAGTTATGGTTTTTTTACACTTATTTGTACTGAGAATATAACATTTTGTGTATTTTTTCAAAAACGATTTTTAACCTCTTTTTTTTGCACCCCTTGCAATTAGAATTTTCCAAAAAGAAAATAAAAGTTCTTATTTGACATCTTTGTAAGTAATGTTTATATAAAATTTCAACAATATCCAGTTTGGTTTCGGCTGTAGCGTGATTATTAGTTATTTTAAAGCTATTTTTTGACTTTTACTCCGTGGAAAACATTGTTAAACATGTAAATGAAAATAAAATGGAATATGATATTTAATGTATGGACTTTGGCACTGAATAGTGATTTCGATGTTTTACGTTCATGTGTAATTTTAGCATACTATTAACTTTTTTTTTTTTTTTTTTTTGCGTTTCAAATAAAAGAATTTAACCCCAATCGGAATCTCAAATGCTGCGTTATGCAAATTTGTGGAACTGATTCGCAAACCCTCTTTAATATTTTCAAAATTGACCCTACTATTATTTATTTTGTAAGAGCTGGCGATGATTTTTTTTTTTTTTTGCTAGTTTCGTCAACGGATACATTAGCTAAAAAAGTAGGAAGGAGCAAAGTTATATTCTTAAGGAGGCCATCATTCAGAAGGTTGTTTTTTTTTTTTTTTTGATAGTTTTTCGAAAACTTTTTGTAAGGAATCAAGGCACAACTTACTTTATTGAAACTTTTATATCTGTTTATTGATTAAGAGTATTTAGAAAATTTTCCAAGTTAATATATAACTAAGAATCCACTGTAGAGCTCTCTGACGACAGCTGTGTAAAAAAAAAAAGTAGTTGACGGTACTCCTAAATATTCAGTTTTCATCATAAAAAAAAAATATCCTCTTTATCTGTAATGTGTGGCTATCGTGTGAACTAGAGCCGAACAGAAATATTAACGTTTTGAAAAAAATGTCATTTTTTGACACTTAAATTTAAATATAATAATAATGAAAAAAAAAAAAACAAAAAGAAAACACAATATACGTTAATTATTCTAATTCAGACGAAAGACGTGTGCAAGATTTCAGTGAAATCGGTTGAAAAGTTTTTGAGACATGGGCACCGTTTTAAAAAATATTATAATATTTTGAAAAAAGCGCGTTTAAAAGTTTGAGAACTTATACGAACTTTACCACCACAATTATTTGGTAATATCTGGACCATAAAATACACCTTCCTCTTTCTTCTCATGGTCTATTCACTATTTTTTTTTACAACTCTCTCTTCATTCATATACGGGTTAGCATTTAAAATTCTTTTGAAAGTTTTGCTATCTCCGTCTCCGAAGCACGTCAAGTACTTTACGCCGTGTTTTTCCACTGAACGAGAAAACATTTCAATAATAGCGTCGATTTCGGTTTTTCAAGAACTGCCATTGTTGCTTATATATAGGACGATTTTCGTGATTCCATAACTATTCTTCGTAGCCAAGAAGACTTGAATTGTGTTTATTTTTCCGCACATTACATGCACCATAAAAAGAGCTTTTTACGCAAATGGCAAGAAAAAAAACGTTTCGTCGGAAAGAATCCTTTTTTTTTTCAAGTTCCATTTCCGGATACTGTTAATTCGTTTTCAGGACATCCATCTTCTTTATTCGTTTTTTTTTTTTTATATAGCGAGTGATAAAGAAACTTTGTACGTGGCGGGTTGAATGATCTTGTTTCGTAGCACTTTTTACCAATTTACTGCAGATGAAGTATCTTCGAGATACAGCCGTCAATTCTAGAATGCAGTAGAAAAACGTTGGTATGTAGCTGCTGCATCTCTGTTTTCCAATAATTTTTTCGCTGATGTGTACTCGTGAATGCTGTTTCATTTTCACCAGCTCGCCTATTTCTCGAAAACATACGATTTTTGCTTCTATCAGGATACACTTTCGCACTTTTTGAACCTTTTCGATCCATTTTGCACTGAAATATCCGTGACAGGAAGATACTGGGGAACGCACAAACGGAACTAAAATGACCGTCGGTTACGTCTGTTTTAGTACAACTCTCGAAAATAACGAAAAAACATATCACGAAAATTATTTAGTAATGTAGTAAATAAGATATTACATAAATACAATTAATATTAGATAAATTACTCGGTAGAAAGTAACGATGAAAAAATAAAAAGGTACGACAATCGATATATTCAAAATTATTCTACCAGTAACATCTAAAACAGTGGTTCTTAACTTTTAAGTGATGAGGGACCATTTGACAAAATTTCTGTCTGCCATGGACCGCCAACTGTTTGGAGTTAATATACAGTAAATGTAAATAAATAACTATAAATAAGACACGCATAAAATTGTTCAAGGCCAACAGTGTTTTAATTTTTTCTACGAAAATTTTACAGAATAGAGCTATATATGTTATTTTAATGCGATTTCTGTGACTATATACCTTTTACTAACTTCCGAATCCTTGGTTCAATGCTACTCAAAACCAAACACATGTCGGCGCTGGCATCCAACCGATTTCGGTGCTTGCTGTTAATTATCAAAAGCGCCCCGAGAACCCCTGTCCGCATAGATATGTTAATGATAACAAAGTTCGGTAACGTACAGCAATTTCTTGAATCTTTGGGAAAGAAATTGGCTTTTTGGTCCAAAAAATTTCAAAATTAATTCCTATCACGAATATATCTTTCAAGTTACTATTGTGTTGCATTTCAATCACTTCTTGAAGTTTTATCAGATACCTCAGAAACGTTGATCACTTTCCGGAACACCTTCGTCCTCACAGTAGTCAGGAAAATGGCGACTGAATCCACTTTTTAAATGTTTCAAATGAAGTATCATGTCCTTTTGTATTTCTCCCCTTTAATAATCTCAGCACGCTGCTTGTCAACAATTTGATTCAGCGTATCAAACGCAGAAAAATTTTTTCTTCCAACCTTGTCGATCTATAGCTCGATTTTAGTGATAAATTCACTAATTTTATCTTCACATGCAAATTTATTGCTTGCGCCTTGCAACTTCAAATTTCATGGCCCTTGCAGTTTAAGGTTCAATTTATTTAGTTGCGCGAAAAAATCAACCAAATAATTGAAATTTTGACTCGACTCTTTGTTCTCCTTGTTAGTTAATAATATTTGTACTTTCTCTTTCAGTTCGTCAACCCAAACAGCATATTTCCTTTGGAAAGCCGAGTTTCGTGTTCAGAGTTCATATCAGAGCACAATTGCTTGAAGAGACGAGTATTAAGTGCACTCTTTTTAATGAAGTTAACTACTTTTATAACTTTAATATTTTTTGAGGATGGCTTCGCGGGACCACTTTGAGTGCTTCCAGAGACCACCAGTGGTCCGCGGACCACCGATTAAGAACCACTGATCTAAAATATAGCTCTGTATATATATATAATTGATATATATCATTAATATCCGTAAACAGGCCCGTACCCAGAATTCTGGAGGGGGGTGAAAATTTTCTTTACATATTTATTTTATAAATAACAATACATTTTTCACTAATATTCGTACTATTAATAATTTCCATAATTTTGATTTATATATTAATAATTTACATAAATGAATTACCCCATATATGAACATTAATAAAAATTACATATATGTTATATTGATTATACTTGTAATGAAAAATTTTGCATAAAATATTAATGAAGTACCTAAAAATATGGAGCATATTTTTTCTTTTTACTTTTAAGGGTAGGTAATAAAACAACCTAAAAAATCATCAATGTTTTTTTTTTAATTTTTGATTTTTTTCAGATTTTTGTGTATTTATAATAACTATTTCAGTTCTCGCGGGGGAGGGGGCGGTAACCCCCAAAACCTCCCCGTAGACACGACCTTGTCCGTAAAATAAATTTTGACGAGTTACAAACAATATTACTAGATAAAGAAATACACATCATTGTTTTATGCGAATATAAACCAAAATGGAATTCAGTTGTTTCAAATAAGTAAGTGGCCATAATTTAATTTCGCAAACTCGGTGAACACAAAGCACGGGGGACTGCTATATGGTCACACTATATGGTATGGTGGCAATATATATTAGGAAAAGCAATAAACAGCGGTAAAATTAATATTCAGTAAAATAACTGCGAGGCGATTGCTCTTTAAAGTTATGTATAACCAACCGCAAAACGATAATGTTGATGGAAATTTATAGGCTGCCAAATGATAGCAAAGTACTACTTATTTCTGAATCGAAGAGCAACATAACAAAATTCGTTTAAAAAAAATATTGCATTATATTTTAAATAAAAGAATACATTGGCAGGAAAAAGATTCGAAGAAAAAATAAATCAAAGTTGCAAGAACTAAAATACGGATGAATAATATCTCGGGATTATGTTTTTGTATCACATTTCCACCAGATTTAAGAATCACGTAAAAGAAATCGCATTTATAGCAGATCACAACATTTCTGATCACTATCTACATAATAAAATGCAAATAAATCCAGATATTAATAAAGAAGACAAATGTGATGATAACTACAATGAAAAAAATTATTAGAGAACTCTTGACAGTCGAATGTGGAGGGAATACAGAAATTTTTTTCGTTGCATGATATTTCTGCTGCTCATGGTTTACCAGCTATACGAGAGGGATTGAAATTAATAAATATTGGCGGTTAAAAAAAAAAAAAGGTGAAATGAAAATAAAAACTTTGTTTATAACAATCTGTTTATTTTTCACCCCTCGAAATCGTTATATTTCAAATTGAGCAGTGTTATTAAAAACAGTCTTTGTTTTATTTACAACAGCGGAATAATAACCTTTTTCCATCTCTGTAGAGTTGCATCTGCTTTGCACTTGCGTTGGATTGAGTTACTTGAGCTTCAAGTTGATTTTTTTTGTCTTACATATTTTGTTATTCGCTTTTTTTAAAGGTGAATAATAAAAAAATTTACAATAATAAATTTTTCACTCGTTAACAGCCCGTATTTTACATTTGCGCGTCAATAATGTGATTGGTGAACATTTAAGCTACCCCGTGGCATAGTTGGTTAGGCATCATCGGTGTTTCGTTCAGGTAGAATCAGATATAAGCCCGCTGTCGTACATTATGACTTCCGGAAATAACGCTTGCGATTATTTCCGTAGTCCAAAAAAAAACAAAAAAAAAAGGTGTAGGACGGGGGGAAGGACAAAAAAGAATTTCAGAAACAAAAAGTACCTCCAGAATTTTATAGTAAAAGAAATTCCACGATAAGAAAAGGAGTGGGGCTAGTGAATATTAAAATATTACAATAGAAATGTTTATTTTTATGTGTCGAATTTACACAGACTTATTCTTAAAGATTAGAAATTTATCTATTCGGGGTTTTCAACGCCTTGAGAACTTAATTTTGAAGTTGGAAAAATGGACGAGAGAAATATCCTTTCTTTTTCGCATAATCCTGGTTTCCTCGTCGATCTATTACTTCCGTTCTTAATTTTATATAGGTGACGCTGATCACATTCCATTTGAGTGCACCTGCATCACTTCTGAACATCCTTTTTTTTTCTACTCTTCGCTCTTATTAATGGGTTTTCCGACCCCGTATTAGGCGTCTTTTATTTTCACTTTATCTTTTCCTGTAATTTTGTATCCTCTACTAGCTGACCCGGCGAACTTCGTACCGCCTCAGAATCAATAAATGTTGTGTGTTAGCTGAATTAAATTAAGTTTTTTATTAAGATAAAATTAAAACTCAAAATGAATTGAGTTCAATAAATGTACAAAAATCGAAATGAAAAGTATTTTAATTACATTGAAAAGTATTTTAATTATACGTGGCAGCAAGGCATTATTCCCCTTAATAACAAAAATCAGTATAAATTTATATTAAAGATTTAAAGTAAATTACTTTGGAAACATGCTTTTTTCGGGCTATGTATATCATCAGCTAACAACACAGAGTACACACTCAATTTATATACTTTATTAAGTAGAGTGTGTACTCTGTACAGTTAGTTGATAATGGGCTGTACACAAAAAAACGTGTTTCTAAAGTAATTTAATTTCTTTAAGTAAATTTATACCGATTTTTAGGATTTTTTACACATATAATGTATACGGAATCCGAGTAAGATGGTTCAGAAACGACCAAAATATTCTCAATTATACAATAGCTCGGAGACGGTTTGACTTATCAGAATTGGATCTTAAGTTACAATTAAACTTCTATCTATGACAATTTACAACTTTAAGCTGAGCGATTACCCTGGGCGACAAGAAACCGTCTAGAACAGGGTTTCCCAGCCTTTTTTTTGTCCAGCCTCCCCGAATTATAAATAATACTTTCATGCCCCCCTTAATTTTTTCATAAAAAAAAAACGCACATTGGTTTAACAACACTTATTTATTTTAATTCTGAGTTGTAGAAAATAAACTTTAACCAAATTTAAAACGTTTTTTTTTTTATCGAAATAATTTATTATAATTAGAGTACTAATGAGATACTTGAGATTTTGCATGCTCTGCACCAGTTGATTGATTCTAGGTTCAATTTTTGCCAGAGCTATCGTCCGGTCCCTATCATTGGCAAGACGATTTCGCTTCTTAGTTTTAATTAAAACCAGAGCTGAAAACCCTGCCTCATATCAGTAAGTCGAAGAAAAAGGAACAAGTATTCCCAAAGCGAGAGAGGTGATTTTCGAGATAACAAGGAATCGTTTGATCCAACATTTGCTCCAATGTCAAGAGATGGAAGTCATCTTTCGTTGTCGAATCGGCCTTCATTTCTAGAAATTCTTCCCGAACTTTTTCTGGTAATTGTAAGACATCGTCAACAAATGGGTTTCTGGTCATGTGCTATATTGGCGACTCTGAATTAATGTCTCGATAGTATCGGTGAAATTCACCTTCCAGCGCTTGCAAATGAGTTTGTATTTCAACTTTTAAATCTTCGTCTGGTTTTTTTATTTTTAATTGCTTCGAATAGTCGAGAAAAAGATATTATTACATTTTCAGCAGATACCTTTTGATTCCAAAGTTGAAGCTTTGATATGAACCCCTGAATATGATCATAGTTACTTATTACAGTGCTGTTCTGCCTTGAAGCTTCAATTTTTCAAGGCATCAAATATATCAGTTAAATAAGTCAACCTCCATTGAAATTGTTCATTGTTGAACATTTGCGAAAAGTCTTTTTTTTTTCTTTGAACTCAAGAGGATGACCTCTTCTCTCAATTCATAAAGGTGAGCCAACAAGAAAAAACTCTTTCAACTCCGAAATCAGAATGTTGCAGGGTAAATGCCTTTCAAGGCGATTGGGCCTCATGCTATCGTTACTTAAAACTTTCATACATGTCACACACTGAGACAATTGTAGCTCGTCTTTCTCTATGAAGGTAAATCCAAACTTAATATAATCTTCTGCAAATGTTTTCTTTTTCGCTGCCATTTTGCGCCTTCAACAGTAAAATACGTACATGCAATTCCGTTTATCTACATATAACTGTAGATTGGCCGCCGAGAGTTCCTGATTTAGATATGACTGGAGATAGGCATGATGATTAGAGTAACAAATATCACTACATTGTTACCTACTGTTAATCCAAGATTTTTATAAGTTATTCATATTATTATTATATTTTTATAATTATTTGTCCCGCGTCTTGTTACATAATACATGAAACACTAATGAAATAGCATGCTGGCCACTCAAATATAATTTTTAAATTCCCGGTTTTCCTGATCTAAATCCTCCTAGTTTTCCCAGTCCAAATCCCCCCGATTTACTGATTATTAGAATTGTACGAAAAGAAGAATGGGTTTTTTTTTTATTACTATTGATAATATTTGACCGTGCAGCATATTTTATACGAATAAAACAGAACTTCGCAGTTTATTCTTGAGTGAAGTACATTAAGAAATGCACTTATTTTTCGCTTCGAGTGATTTTTTTTTATTTGAAATATCGTTTTTGTCTGTTTTTACTTTTTTTCCCGGTTTTACGACAACATTTCCGGCTTATTTCGGGTTTTTTCCCAGTTTGCAAAATTCCCGATTTCCCGGTTAGGTGGCCACCCTGAATATAGTTTCATAAAGATGTTTAAAAACATCCTTTTTTTAAAATCTTTAGCAACCATTTATGTAATGAGAATTTTTAAGTATCTACGTAAAATATCGATTTCTTCTAATTTCTTTGGTATTTTTTTCATAATTTTTAGATGCCTGAAAGGTCATTTTCGAAGGCATGTCCTATTATTTATTGAATGCTCCTCGTCCGATGTTTAATTTACGCATTAAATTAATTTTTCTTTCAAAAATGCAAACTTACTGCGCCCCCTTTGACATCGCCCTATGCCCCCCTGGTTCGAAATTCCTGGTCTAGAATATGGAATGTAGAACGACTAAAAAATCACCCTTAAAAAATTCATAACTCATCATTAGATAGTAGCGAAATTCAAAATATAAAACAAAACACAGAAGCCCTTTCATAAAATCCAAAAATTACGATTAAAAAATTATTTAAACCCCCCTTTTTGGAACAAAAAACAGCAACAAAAAAGAAATGAATTTTTTTCATAAATTATGTTTTAAATTTTTTATTCTGCTATTCGGTGCGGAGACAAGTGCAACAAATCAAAGATCATAAAAATCGGTCCAGCCGTTCTCGTGTTATGAGCGGTGTAACTAACCCGAATTTGTTTTATATATATATAGATATCAGATCGTGTCATCTGATACCACTCTTTCTCCTTTCCCGGTTTTGAGCCATATAAATGAACCCTCAAAAAAAAAAAAACAATTTTTTTTTGAGCTACTTTTTGATATTTTTGGTGTTAATACTCGTACCGTAAAGGAAAATTTTCGCCAGTTTCGAAAGTGTTTCGTTCCTTTCAAATAGCGAGCTTTCTATCATTATATATATCATATGACCGGAAAAGAATTTAGTTTTGAAATTTTTAATGCTCCGAAGAGCAAACTATGAAATTGTACTCGGCTATACTTTTTCTTTAAAAGGCTCTTTTATGTTCATAGGGTGTGTATGGCTTTTTTGATTTTTTCACTCGTTCTTCTACTACTTACAAGAATCTACTTTTTATTGCCGTTAATTGCCTCGAAGGATTAGTTGAATTCACTTTTTAAGAAGTTCGTGGTTTTTATTACATATTTCGAATGGTACTTTTAAAGAGTTATAAAGTAAAGTAAGTACCCCATATATCCTCGATAAGGTAACATGGATTGTGAAGTTAAGGATCACAATGTACTAAGCCCAACGGCATTAATGAGAGTAGGGGGGCCAGTTCTTTTCCGCCTTTGGATTATCCGCCTTTACCTTCCCAGATTTCTCTGGTACCTAATTATTTCAGGCTGGGTAAACTTGGGAGCGACTTAGATCCGGGACGAGTCGAGTCTCGATAACCTATGACACCTCTGATTTGGTAGCCATGTAGCGAATTACGAATTTTTAATGGTGTTTGAAGTCGTTTTAATTTTCGTATTATTTATTCGGGAGAGTTTTTTGCGATTTTTGGCTCCCGGTGTAATCGGTCGTTCTATAGTACATATATATATATATATTTGAAGAGTATTTTAATTATGATTTATGTCTAAAAAAAAGTATCGAAATGAATAAGTTAAGTTGTTCCGCCTGAGTTACTGCGTATTTTAATTTGATAATTTCGTTGTTGTTAAACAAATTCTTAAAATTTCGTACATTATATGTGCACGGAATCTTAAAAATTGTGAGAATTCGATTTTTAAGCTAATTTTGTATACGGATATTTGCTCCTTTTCCACCGTACATTTGTTAGAGTTACCCATTTTTATGGCATACACCATTGGACGACGAGTGTCCCAGAATCACTTTTTTCAGACTTAACTTTTGCTTTCGTAATTTATTCTTTAATTTTCGTTGTTTTTTTTTCTTTACTTATTTAAAACTTAACTTTTCTGATTTCTACATAAGGAATACCTAAACACGCATTTCACGCAAACAATACCTGTATTATTAGTCAGAAACTAAGTCGTCTATCAACAAAAATGTAAAGAATACGATATTTAAAAATCTTTTTTTTTTTTTTTTTTTATTTTCTTTCTGTTGATGGTGAATAAATAATTATTTTTGTCTTCTAGTAATTTTATTAATTAAAGTTTCAGATTGAAACATTTGAAACCACCAACACAGATTATTCATCTAACCAAATAAAACAGTGACCGAATACCGAAAAATGCTATAATTTAAACGTAAAAACGTTGACTACTATTAAAAAAACGATCGTGATTTTATAAAAACGAACTTAGATCGCTTAACAATCCTAGTAATTCTTCCCCCGTTCACATATTAATATTATAACAAAATGCGGAAATTCGTACAGTCCTGTTTAGTAATTTTACGGATAATGTCTAACAAAAAAAAAAAATCTCTAACAGGTGATCCTGAGGTGCTCATTATCATCGGGGATAAGGTATAATAATTATTTCAAGTGTGTTCAGATAAATTGCAAAGACAGGCAAAAAATTGTAAAATAAGGATTCTTACATGATCTATGTGATAGGCAAATCAGTGATTCTCATTTTTATTAATTTAATTTTAAAGTTAATAGACATATATAACAAAGTTATGATAAAATAGTATATTTAAAATTTATTGTAATTAGTTTTATGCATATAATCACAATATAAAATAAAAGTAAAAAATATTCTGAAAAGTTTTACTTAAAAACCGAAATTCACTTTTTGCGCTTTTTAATTTGAAAAAACATTTTGATTCTATTCTTAATGGATAAAGTTTGATTAAAGTAGAGAATCGTTCTTGTAATGAAATTGACCTTATGCAAGTTTTAATTATAATTTCGAAAAACTTACCTCTCCATTAACTAGAGATTGACTGGTATTGCTACCAGTATCGCCATTGCAGTCCATATATTTCCTTGTAAATTTTCCAACTTGAGATGCTTAATGAAATGTAGTATTAAAGGGGCAGAATAGTTTTTTTTATTTTTAGTTTTTCCATCGACCAAAATGTTGATACTTATCAGCTCTTCGCATAGAACTGACCGGTTGATGTCAATTTAAAATTCACAGTGAGATTCTTTTTAAGATTTTTCAGTACAGTGGAGAAGTTTTTCTCTTTCGCAGGTAGATCGCAAAAATCTCTACAGTTCTGAGTAAGGAGTAAATGGTTTAAATCTGACATTGACTGTGATGCCAAAACCACGGCTGGCAAGTGATTGAAAAATTCAGCTTCAAATAATAAGCTCATCATTATTAGTGCATTAGTTAAATTGATATTTTATATGGCTAAGCCTTTTAATAAGTTTAAAGGTTGGTTCATTCTTCGGTTCTTTTGCCAATTTCGTTTGCTTTAATTGTAGTCTAAATAATACACAATATTCTCTGTAATATTCTATGAATAAACAGCGCTTAAGATATTTGTGCATGTGGCAATTTTTGTTTGAAGTCATTTTCTAATTATTTCGATCTGAAATAGAGTGTCGTACCGAACGATTAAAGAAACTAAAACCTGAAATTTTAAACTGCTCTGCTAGTAGATGTCTTCTCGTGTATTGTGTTTCGGATTAGAATTCTGAATCTGTGGCAGCTCAATCAATGATTCGCAAATATGTCAGTTATTTGAAGTCGTATTGACTTAATACAGTGGCCTGCTAAGCGGGGGAAAGAAGCAACAGGGGCAGTCGCCTCCCCGAAAAAAAAACTGCTGGGGCGACGCCTCCTCAGAAAAATATATATTATACCTGTTTACGGTTAATTTCGAAATATTAAAGTTCCGGATGTAAAAATTATATTATTCAAAAAAAAAACTCGAAAACTACGTAAGTCTAAGCGGACTTTTACGAAAACAAATACGGAGTCCTGAAAAGGACTATTTCAACAAAATGGTTATGAAATTCGAATTTAAAAACATTAAAATACGGGATGCACAACGAGGGTGACAACGGAAAAAAACAAACGAAACACGTGGAAAAGAAACGACAACAAAAAACGGACTTACTACCAGTAACGCTGGTCAACAACAACCCAGGTAAAAAAGGACTCGATCGCGAACGGTTGACGAGCGGCCATATTTAGTCCTTTTTTGCGTAGTGCCGCGGTAAACAAAAATGGTGGCTAGATCTAAATAACCAAAAACCGTGTCTCTGGCGAGAAAATAATATTAAAATCGAAATCGTTAAGCGGACACGGCGTTTAAGCAATATTAAAAATAAATTAAAATAAATAGTGATTAAAATAGTGCAAATCTACTCTACACAATACCAGTATATATAATAGTTATTTAATAAAAATCCAAGAAAATTAAACGAAAAGCTAAATAAATGCGAAGAGAGATCGTTTGAATTAATAAAAATTCAATTGTTTAACCATATTAAATACGATATCGTCGTCGCAAGAATAAAACTAAGTGGCTAGCGAACCGAAAAACCAGAAATTTCGGATAGTTGGAAAAAATAAAAATTCGATAAGAGAAAATCGTTTAAAGTAAAAATGAAAAACGTTTTTAGCACATATTTCACTTCATAATTAAAGTCTTTTTCTATGTATATAAAAATATGATCAGTAGCGACATAAAAAATTACATTCTTTTTTTAAGGTCTCTCTATGTATAGGGGTGATTTATGTTTTTGCCCCTCTGGTTGTAAAACGTTGGCACGCCACTGACAGTGGCGTAACTGAGCGTCCGCAGGGTTCGTGGCGTGAAGGGTGTCGCAGGGGGGCCTTACTCACCATTAGGAAAATTTTTTGAAAATTAATTTAACTGACCCCTCACAACCTTATTTTTAACAGGGGTAATTAAAACTCCTTTAACACGAAGCGTCAGCAGTTACTAATTACGTGAATTAAAGAAGGGAGCCTCGTTGAGATTTTCGCGCGGGGGCTCTGCTTTCTCAGTTACGCCACTGATTTAATACTACTTATGTTTTCCCGAATGTGTCACATACAGGGGCGGCTCCTCCTGGGTTGCTCAGAGCCTTTCTGTGTGAGTTTTCGAAAAATGCATATTATTTAATGAATTTAAAAAAAAAAAATCAATGTTACAGAATAGAATTTTTAATTTTAAAATAATCTTTTTTGAAAGAGTGCATTTTGCGCGATTTGTTAAATGAACAGCTAAAACATACGATAATCGGATTTATGCTTACTGCGCTGGAACTGCACGATCTACTCGTAATGTAACATACCGTCAAGGTCGTCAATATTTTTCGGTCACATGATAATAGCAACCAATAATGTAGTACGTAGGCTCTTCATATCTGAGCCTCCAAACCACATATAAAATACACGCGAAAAACGAATAAAGCCGAAGTTTCCCGAACGTAACTTAAAGGCGTCTGTGGGCTCTCGATAAATGAGCCCTCGTCTATTTTATGCGTGATTATAACCGATTTTAATAATACATGCGTATCGCGCGTTGTCCGTTTATCCATTGAAGCACACTGTTTTAATTTGCTGTTTCTTTTTTTTGTTCTATTTTTTTTATCCTCGTTTCTCTTTAAATAGTACATTTTGCGATATAGATATTGTTACTTTTGAATGCAAGAAGCACTGCTTTTTTTGGCTATGACACTTGTTTTACGGTGATTTTTCAAACGTTCACTATTTTTCATTTATCTAATTAAACGTTTAAATTTAATTATTATTAACGTTAATTTTTAAAAAATGATAAATAATAAAATTAGTAGTAATATTTTAAAAGGAAATTTTAAAATGTTTCCATTATCAGAAAAAGTTAAAATTAAAAAAAAACTAGGGAAGCCTATACCCATATTAAATTTGAACCAACAAGACAAAGTAGGTACACGTACTTTTACAAGGCATTTTCCAAAAGAAATTTATAACAAATTCAAACGGATATGTGGATGTGAGGTAATTAATCGCTTGTTCTGTTTATCTTGTGTACTTTTCTTTAAAGATGGAACCGACATGACATGGGCACGATTAGGATTTAAAATGATCTAAAACGTTTAAGTCAAAGAACAAAAAAACACGAACTATCAGCTCGTCACATGAATTGTATGGAACTAGCTTTAATGGATTCTGTTAATATTGCTCTTAAATTAGATTCTGTTTATAGGTTACATTTTTCACGAAACATAAATAAAGAAGTCTCTAAAAATAGGTACATATATTTTTTTAAAAAATAATTAACTTCATAAAGTTTTATTGTGGTAAGTTAGAACTTGCTCTAAGAGGACATAGTAATTTATTCAAGATCAGATTTTCAAGGCATTGTTGGTTGTTTAAATATGATGTCTTGGATATTTCAAAATGAATTACGTGAAACATTCAGGGAAACAGTAAAGCTGATTAAAATTATTCTAGTTACTCCAATGTCGTCAACTGCTGAGGTAGAGCGATGTTTTTCCACTCTTAAAAGAATAAAACCGTTTTTGAGAAATTCAGTGAGTGAAGATGGCCTTAATGGCTTAGCAATGATGTCTGTAAATAAAAGTTTGATACACAATATACTAGAATTTTATGAAAAAGTCATTAAAAAAGTATGTTTCAAAAAATTTTTTATATAAAAATTAATTTTTTTTAAAATTGATTTTAGTTATTAAATTTTTCACTTCTTTTTTTTTTAATGTTTTGTTATTTATTGAATTTGTGTATATTTTCTCGGATTAAATATTCGTTATCGTCGTTAGTGCCGTTTCTCCTCGAGGGGAGATTTTGTGTAATACACATTTCATATTTTGGACTATTACTTAAATAAATCTTTACGGGAAGTCATAATTTTCAACCTTCTTCTTTTCCAAAATGATTTTCGATTATCATCCTTATACATCGACATAAGCAATCCTTTAATTTTACGCTATAAATTCCTTCCTTGACGCTATGATTTTCCGTTGTTTTTTTCCACATTCTTCATTAGTTACAAAATGCACTCAACAGATTATCACCTTTTTTTTTAATTAAATCAGAACTTGAACACATTAAACCAGTTTTATTTAGTTTAAAAACATGCACAAAAAAACGAGGTAAGTTTATGTCATTACATTTTATGAATTATTATAATTTTATATTAGAGTATCCTAAATTTACTTGTCACGAGCCGCCATTGGTCACATAGGCTTTTGAATATGAAAATAATAGCACTATTTGCTTGCAATAATTACAGTAAAAGTTGTAACCCTCAACTTACTATGGTGTCCAACAAGAATACCGAGCAGAAAACTAACGTGACTATACAAAGCTATTGTGAATGTATAATAAATTGTGTTAGACATATTCCAAATGACGTCTAAGAGCACATTGCCTCTCTCTAAGGTCCTTCTCACTGACCTCATAACGGCTGTCACAGAGTGGACCAGCTGAAATATATATCTGGAAACAATATATTGCATTTATGTACTTATTTATTAAGGTACGTTTCAGTTTTGTAGTTTTTCGTCACGTATCGCACATTAAACATTGAGAAAAATTGCATTTAATTTATGCACATTAGAAATTATTAGTAATTATGTCAAAAATTTTAGTAATAAATTGTGTATACTTTGAGCAATAATAGGGAATTATTTTTTTTATAATGTCAATAGTAAACTGAATCCTAGTGTGATGGGCATACGGGGGAACTAGAATATATGCTTATAACTATATGGTTTGCGAATTTACTCTTAATATGTCTTATTGTTTTTTTTTTGTTTTTTTTTAGCAATTGCCGATCATAATACAAATTATTGTCGAGTTTAGGCATAATTAAAAATTTGAATTAAAAATAATCGTTTTATTATGTTTGTATAAAAAAACAACAGCAGACATGTCTTTTAATGCAAATACAAAAAAATTGCATTATGAGTGTAAATATTAAATTCTAGTGTAAGTATTCTTTTCACCTATGTTATTATAATATAGTTTTATTAAAACTAAAAAGAAACATGTATTAAGAAAATTGTAACTAAATGTTTAATTTTGTAGACAATTTAATATGAGCAATTTTATAAATTACAGCAAATCATATTTTAGAGTTTATCAATTAATACAATAATGAATTTTACTAAAATGAAAATTTATAGAAGAACGGCAAAATATTTCTTTGCGTAAGTATCTAATTTTACGAATAATGTAACAGATTTTGTAATAATAATTCCGGCATTAAAATATCTTATTAAATATTTTGTGTTAGCTGATGAGTTAGCAACATCAATAAGTTATACAATCGCAGTTACATGGAATATTAAGATTAAACTTTTTCATTTTGTTATTTATAATAGTGGTGCTTTATATATTAAAACTGAATATGCGTTAGAAATTTGTTGTTTAGAACCATATCTCAATAAATATCTTAAAATTTAATAAAAAGAAACACACTACTAAAGTATGATGTCCCACTTAATTTAAAAGACAACATAATACATTTACTATTACTGCTTTCGTTTATTTTTGAATTTAAATTGTGTATTTTAACTTTTTCACATATGATCGATGATATTTTAATTTTTTTTTCTTTTTCTCATAATTACCCACCCATTATCGAAAACATCTTATTATCGAACCAAATTCGAAATATAAGCATCGATAATAGTTTGAAACATTTTCTGCAGCCGTAAAGTGCTTTATTCACATTCGAGTTGTATGTAAAACGGTAATATTTAATTATGTGACATCATAAATATCAATATAATAGTTATAGATATGCTTACGTAAAATTTACCTTTTAAGTATACATGTTTAATGGTTTTGTTGTTTACTTCAACTTGAAAAAACACGGAGGAAGGTTTGCACTGGTGTAAAGAATGGATAAGCATCACATTCGTCAGAAACTTGCATGAAAAAACTGAAATTATCAGAACTGTAAAAAAATTAATGTAATATCGAACGTGTGCCGCTATTATGTCGTCTTGTCTAGTTAATTTTAAAGATTTTATTAGCAAAAAGAAATATCCGATGCTTCCTATGATGTAGAATTAGTAATATTTATACGTAGGTATAATATTCCGAATGGAACTTTTTAAATTATCCAAATTAAAGTTGTGCTTCTGAGCCAATTTTAATTATCGACACAATGACGGTTTCGGTAGCTGAATAAATTACCCGTTTAGAATTAACAAGATTGACTTCAATTAGTTGTCTTGATCAGTTTAGATCCTTTGTTCCGCTTAGTAATGATAACTTTATTAATTATTATTATCAATTAGAAAGGCATATTGGTATTTTAGGTGTTAAATACGATGCTTATAAGGCGGATCCGTTTGTATAGGCAAAAGCTTATGAGAATTTAAAATAAATTGTAAATCTTAATTGATCAGTTGTTACAAATAATGTTAAATTTTTACATTCTAAATTCATAAATTAACATAATACTTAACGTTCGTTCAATTCAAATTACGCATCAGACGACAGGACCTTCGTCTATGTTTTCTATTGATAAATTTATTATTTTACTGATAGTTGCAGTTACATTCTTATGATGTTCTTATGTTTTAAACAGTCGTTCTGTAGGGTTTATATGAGAGGTAGCGAAAATATTGAGATCGACAAATTTTCAATGCGTACAAAATAAAACATAAATAATTATTTTCACAATGTTTACGATGTCATCCCCCGTGGCAGTTTTGGTTGCCTACATTTTCGATGAGAACTAATAAAAGTCAATAATAAATGAAACTGATCGAAATTAATCGATTAGCCGCTCAGTCCACTGCACCGTATCTAATAAATAGTATACGTGTAGTGCCAATTGTAATTTAGTTGTCTTGCTAAATAACCTTAATGCGCGGTAACTTTAAGTTACCACTTTTGGACGTGGCAGTTCCAAATATACTACTAACTGTGATGATGTTAACCTACTGCAAACCTTTTTCTATAAAAAAATTTTTAACATTAAATACTATTTAGTACTTGTATGTGTCTTGAAATGTTCCGTCAATAGATCAGCATTTTTCATTTTATTCACTTACCGCCAAAAGTACTGGTATTACTGAAAAGATCAATATTATCAAACGACGGTTATCATTTTAAAAGAAGCGCGTGTAACCTCAGAAAAAAGTTGCGATATCAACAACCGAAAAACAGTTGGTAAATTAAATTGGGATAAATTTTACGCAATTAGGTATTCAAATGCTGCTTTCACCATCGTATTATCTATTTCGTTGGATAAAAATCTTCCTAGTCGAATAATATTGAATTTAAGAATCCACCTTGGTACAATCATGTCAAAAATTTTCGTTTAATTTTCCGGTAAATTTACGTTTTCCTGTTGTTGGCAACGCTTTAGCGTTCCAGTGGTGTTCGGTTCAAGTAGAACTGGTCTGAATTCGCACATTGAAAATATAAAAACATTACCCTCGCAGCAAAACAAAAACAAACATTAATGGCTCACGGTACGCGTGTATGTTATGTTTAGCCCCGTGTTTGTTTTTCGGTATTTATTTTAAGTAAAGTTTTTTTTCTTCTTTCTTTTCTTTTTTTTTTTTATGTATTTTTTTCTTGGTTTATTATTGAGTTTAATTTTTTGTAATATAAATATCCTGAAGAGATTAAAAAGAGAAATTAATTCATCTTGTTATTTTACTAAGCGCAATAAACAAATTTATTTCGAAAATAATGGAATATAAGTTGTACACCGATACAAACATTGTCTTAAAGCTGAATTACAATTAGATAAAAGAATTTGATCAGACGAACACCCTATCAACTCAGGGAAGGAAGTTTCCAATCTGTTTGCTGATTGTTTTTATCTGCCATTAGTAGTCATGTCGGAATGCATTTCGATAAAGGCCTTTTTTATAGAATTGCACTTAAATACTACTGATGATATGGCCAAAAGGTATTTAAAGCCAGGCCAAAAAAAAAAAAGTAAACAAAAAAAATGAGAAACGTTTAAGAGCAGCTAACCGAAATTAACTGCAGTGTCTATCTCTGCTTTATTGTTTAAACATTGCTTAAAAATTTCAGTTATTAAAACATTAATTCGAAAAAGTAAAAAAAAAAACAAAACGGAAAAAGCCAATCGTATTATTATTTCGATCGTACTTTTATTATACGGAAGAAAATTGTAATTATTGCGATTATATAAATTGTACAGCTTTACTAGTGCACACCAAGCCAAAGACCCGCTGTTGTTTTAATGATTTATTAGCGACATATGTATATTGCTCGTATTAAATTGCAAGCGATTTTTGTTTTCGATAGTGACAGGAATTTATCGTGAGATCGATGATATTAACCGGATTGTAAATTGTTATAAAAAAATACACTGCAACGGTCTAATTATGAACACATTTTCTTCACCATAAATAAACGGTTGGTAACAACTCTTACCAAAGAAAATCAATGTTTTTACTTGAAATTATGAACAATTATATCTAATTAAATGAATAGGAATTATAATTATAACCGTAAACTTAGATTTAATTATAGTGCATTAATAAGCATATACAGTGTAGTACAGCTCCTACACTGTTATTAGGAATTGTGTTTTAAAAATCTTAATAACTGCAAAGATCATACATTGTTTGTATTAGTTATTAATACTCATTTGGATTACCATTCATTTGGAACCCGGTTCACTTTAGTATAGTTTGAAAAGGTACAGTCTACTATAAATAGACAGGAATAGATCTGGAATTTTAACATTGTTATTACTACTTGCTAGCGTTATCTGAAAAAAAATCTGTCAGAATGCAATGTAGTATTTTGTTTTTCTGTAATATAAATATTAATCTCAAAATTTAAAATTCTACGATGAAAAATTCATACTTTGTTGCTAAATTGGAATAATTAATGAAATCAATTATTTCACTTATATTAGTAAATAATAATATACTTATCGTATACTTATCGTAACGTTTTGTTCGTCCGTTTCACTTATTTCTGTTTATCCGTTATTGTGTGACTTCGATTAACAACAGTATCAAAAAAAAATCGAAAATGAAATCATTTATTGTTTGAAAATAAATTTCCGATTGTAATTGCGGAAAATATAACATTTTGATTTTGTTATCGAAAGAAGTTTTATTGTTTTTTTTTTTTTTTTTTTTTTTTTTTGTTTTTTAATTTATGGTGTATAAGTTTTATATGAGTACTGAGAGGGGGAAGTACTAGGTTAGGAAAGACGCTATTAATTTTAACACCTGCAATTAGCCTTTGCCAGAAATTGACGAATTAGAAAGTGATAATGTTCTGACATGTCTAGACTGTCACGCTGGACGTTCACTAACAAAAGGGACACACAGTATCGCATAACTGTGCAAGTGATATGTCCTTCAGCAGTATGTTTATAGGATTCTCTACCTGTAAAATGAATAAACGGTTACAACAGATTTCAGTAAGATTATTGTGACTAAATCTTAAGAGCAAAATATGTGGCGCCGTCATGTTCGTACCATTATTAGCAATTTGAAAGTGTAATATACTACGGTACCAAGTACATTTACTGCACTTTATAGTTGACAGATGAAAATAAATTATAAGCCTTTACATATTAACAGACAAATAATGATTAGAATTTTTTGTTCTCTTATTATCACGTTTCCGCGTAAATAAATAAATAAAAATCAACCTAATATTCGAGCCAGCGGCGATTTAGTATTTAATGTAAAACGTAGAATTTTGAAATCATACATTTACGAAATAGTAACAAACAAAAGTATGCTTGTCTGCAAGCAAAGCCTATTTCTTCAGCTGAAAAAATAAAAATTAATACAGAACCAACGTACGTCGCGAACAGATTGTAATAGAAACTTAAAACACAAACGAGGAAGAGAATCTCGAACAAAAAGCAAGCTTGTACTAAAATCGAAAACAGATTGCATCCTATTTATAAAAGAAAAATGAAAAAAAAAGTGTTTACGTCATTAAAACTAGGTCACAATTTTTTTCTGTTAACGTTTCGAATAATAGTGTCACTTTATTCATCATTAGAACAAAACACGAGTCGGAGAAGGAAACCCTAGAGCTCATCTATAATTGTGAATAGCCTATTTAAGGTCTCGGTTTTCCTTTTCGAACTCATTGCGCTATGTTCTGATAATCCGTAAGCACCAAGTTTCCCAAACGATCCTGTACTTGTGGTCCTCAACTTATTAAATTTAAATAACATAAACCCAATAAATCATGTACACAAGGGCGTCGCCAGCCGATGAGCCAGGGAGGGGCAAGATGAGTTTCCAGCCGCCCGGGGGGGGGGGGGGCAAGATGATAGAAAGAGGATAGGAGTTATAGGAAAAATAAAATTTACAAGTTGTAAAGGCTTAATATTTTATTAAGCGGGAATAAAATCTTAATTAAATCATAAGTTTTCCAAATTTTCCATGATTACGCGCCTATGAATACTCATCAATGCCAGTTGATTAAAAAGTTTCAAGGCTCCAGGGGGGCAGCTGCCCCTTCCTGCCCCCTGCTGGCGATGCCCATGCATATACATCAAGACTACACATTACCATCGGGATCCTCAATAATAAAAACAGATACGTCGCTTAAAAACAACTTCAAACAGCTTTCACCCGACGTTATTGAAGTAGCTCAAATTACAGTAAATAAATACACCGACCACATTATAATCTACACAGATGGTGTTGGAAATAATCCTACCACAATCACATCGTTAACAGCATGCAAGTTCGTAGTATCAGGTAAAGCGCGTACTCTTTCCGATTCAATGATGACTGCACAATTTTTGCTATTAATGTTATTTTTCTGTTTATATGAGAAAGCATACATCGGTCAAACAGGTAGAAAAGTTAAATGTAGATACCAGGAACATATTAAATCATTTGAAAATAATGAAATAGAAAAATCCACTTATAATGAACATTTAATAAGAAATAAACATACACCTAATTCATTAGAAAAAACGGACACAATCTTAACTACATATAACGAAGGTAATATCATGAACATATCTGAAAATTATTATATAAATTAACACAAAATTAATATAGTAAACAACCAAATACCAAATAATAATAACCCACTTTTTAATATAAAACTCTAAAATTTTTAGTATTTATATTTTATATTTATATTATTTAAATGTTTAATATAATCCTTAGATATTTTTTGTAGTCTATGTACATCATCGTATTCTAACAATTACGATATATCGACTTTAAATTGTTGATTTATACTATATAAATCGTTTTATTTCCTTTTTGACCTTAGTGTGATTTAGAATTTGTTTCTGATCACACATAGTGAGTTGTGTTCTTAGCTGATGATGAGTTATACCCGAAAACGTTTCTAAGTAAGCATTCATTTTATTCTTAAATTTGTTTGTTATATTTGTATTTGTTATAAATTACCATCCTATATAGTCTACAATATCTCTCTTCCTGTTAATCGAACAACAAAAAGGCATTAATAAAATTACTGACTCTGGTAGCACTAGAAGCCACGTACAGTCCTAAAACAAAAATATAATAACTACCCAAATCCTCTATAGCATCGTCGATATACAGAAGATAGAAAGCCAGGTAACGTTTATTATGTGGGTTCCCGATCATGCGGGAGTATCAGAGAATGAATAGGCGAATACGATGACGCAGTCAGCTCTGTGAGCTCGCCAGAACTGATGTCCACCTTCCCCTTCATGAATGGCGTAATTTTGGTTAGCGAAAAGAAAACAAAAATGGAAAGAACAATGAACCGCGTGACAGACTTTTCTGTCCTAAGTAAAGTGGTCGCGACCGAGCCATGCTGGCCCCCAGTGAATTATCCCTGCAGAAACGCAATCTCGCACAACCATCTTCTAAATGAGTAGCTTTTTTCAACACAGTACCTTTTCGGTTTGGGTCTTTTCACTTCAACCGTTCAACACATATTAGTAGAATGTGCAGCATTCACATCAACACGGACGCTTCTACCATATAAAATACTCCCAGCTATGCTATAAAATACCTAACCAGCAATAAACTCAGTTATTCATTTTCTGAAAATAAACAAAATAGACAAAGTAATATAGTCGCAAACTCCGCTCAGCAGTTAAATACGGCAGGCTACAACACAGGAGTAAAAAGGAAAATAGAAGTGTGGAAGCTACCGCGACGTAGTTGGTTAAGCAGTGGTGTTCCATTCGATAGAGAACCTGGGTCAAATCTCGCTGCCGTACATAGAAATTTACAAAAATTTCACCTGCCCTTGGTTAATATCCGTAGTTAACGTGTCCAAAAAAAAAAAAAATCGTCTAGAAAATTCTAAATAAAAAATAAGTTATTATGTGGGTATTTTATGAAGGTGAAAAAACCTAAAATAAAAAAAAAAATGAATCAGAAATTTCTCATTGAGAAATTTTAAGGTACTGGGCACATAATAGGTATACTTTTATAATTTTTGTTTGTTTACTATTTAGTAAATATATTATTTAAAAAAAGGGAAATCTAATTTATGACGTCACATTTTTTGGTCCTCAAATTTAGTCGCAAAGGTCTCCTCATAGTTTGAGTCTTAATCCGGAGGTAGTTAATTTTTCTGTAATTGTTGGCAAAATTATTTTGTTCGAAAATTTTATTTTTTTAACGAACACTGTTCGGCATATCGCGTTTAACTACAAGCGATATATTTGTATTCTGCAGAGTATATAGAAACTAAAGACGAACATTGGGCTATAAGCGCAAGTCAGTTGTTAACATAAAAGCAAAAACGATGTAGTTGTCTTGATAGGGTTTCTCGCAATAGACATTCGATATTACTACTGAAATTTGCTGTACACCACCTGTAAATAGAATATGGACAACAGAGGTTTAGATTGATCACAACAAAATATTCAACTTTTAAAAATATTTGTATGATGTAGTGTAAGTTTGTTTTCTTTTTATGGTATCGTAATAACTTATAATATAACTTACAGAATATTCACTAGTAGCTTGTTAAGAATGGAGAAATGTATTATCCAGTCAATCTTTTACCACTGAAAGCTGTTGCAGAGCTATTTGTTGTTGCCTTAATCTGAGCTCCGTAAATTGTATTAACCCCTATAGGTATGAAAAAAACGATAATAAAAGTGGGGAATTCTTGAGTTGCAAGAGTTGGAAAAAGTAGAATGGGGATAAAATGCGGTTAGAAATTTTGGCTTTTATGAGGAATTTGCAAAAGAAGAACAATAGAGGGCGATGAAAGAGAGACTGAAGAATGTTATGCAATATCTCGCAGAAAAATAAAATCCAGTCGAAATTGTATACAGTGCTTTAACAATTGATACAACAAGTTGGATAGTTAGAAAAATATCCGTAATGCCTAAAAACAATAATCAATAAAACGTTTACATCGCAATGTGGGAAAAATTAATGATAAACTGCAGTGCGATAGATTGTAAGGAATTTGTAAATACAATATGCTCCGATTGATGTCTGAAATCAGTTGTGCGAGGGAGACGGAAATTTAGCGTCTTAATTGTGAAATTTATTTTTCGGTGCAAGTGCGTGCATAGCTAAATTAACTTATACGGAGAAAGTTTCCCTTTTTTTTTTTTTTTTGCAAATTACTCGTTACAATGGAATAAGTTTTTTTAAAGTAATAATTTCGGAGTAGTCATAGGACGATAACGGCGAGTGAACAACGTATCATCGGGTGAAAATGAAAGTGAAAATGCAGTAGGCTCGAACATAATAAATGCAAAGAAAAGTCGATATGCAGAATGTTTCTACAATCAGAACGCGTGTGAATAAATTTAAATATTTTTCACTAATAACGATATTCATGAAAATCCACTAATTACACATTTAAAAATTCACATTTTTACTTTTTTTGGTCTTTCTGCCAGTTTGGTCCGACCTATTTATATATATATATATATATATTAACTCGGCCATTTTGGCCTCGCAAAGGGCTGTGCCCCTTGACCCCTCTTCATTATATTTCTGTCTCTTTCTCTTCTATACTTTGTATAAAATTATCAAAATTTAAAACGTAATTCTCAGGCCGGCCCCCATTTGATTTTATAACAAAAAATATCCCAATTTTATACAATAAAAAAGAAATACAATCAATAATTTATACCATACATTTTATTAATCTACCGAAAAAACTTAACATGGTACAACACATATAAATAATACTTTTTTTGCGTTTTCGTGGTATTATTAAATTAGCAATATAATCTTTAAATGCTTATTTCTATGATGGAACTTCTTATTCATCAACCCGTATACAGTAATAAGAAGTGTATTCATTATGTTTCCAAAAACGAAAACTGCCACCGAACGCAAATGTGAATTGCGGAAACGAAAATGGGACGACGAACTGTGCAATAGCGAAGAATTTGTCACATTTATACGTGATACGTCTTTTGGTTCGAAAATGACAGATGTAGAAAAGTTTGAAGCGTTAAAATATTACAAACGTTACATAAAATTGGGACATTTTTTCTAAAGAGGGCCGGCCTAAGAATTTCGTTGTAGTTAATATAAACTGGGCCACTTTGATCTCGCAACGCCTTTTGGTTCGAAAATGACAGATGTAGAAAAGTTTGAAGCATTAAAATATTACAAACGTCACATAAAATTGGGACATTTTTTTTAATGGGGACCGGCCTAAGAATTACGTTGTAGTTAAACTGGGCCACTTTGATCTCGCGAGGAGCTCTGCTCTTTGACTCCTCTTCCTTACTTTTCTGTTTCTTTCTCTTCTATACTTTGTATAAAATTATCCAACTTTACGACATTTTTACCAGCATGGACACAAAAAAAAAAACAAAAAAAAACGTAATCCCAAAAATCCTATCCTTATTTCCCTTAAATCAAATACATAAAATTGTGACATTTTTCTTTACATTAAATTGGGACATTTTTTTGGTTACAAAATGTAATGGGGACCGGCTTAAGAATTACGTTATTTGTACGTGATACGCCTTTTGATTCGAAAATAACAGATGTAGAAAAGTTTGAAGCGTTAAAACATAACAAACGTGACATAAAATTGGGACATTTTTCTTTACATTAAATTGGGACATTTTTTTGGTTACAAAATGTAATGGGGACCGGCTTAAGAATTACGTTATTTGTACGTGATACGCCTTTTGATTCGAAAATAACAGATGTAGAAAAGTTTGAAGCGTTAAAACATAACAAACGTGACATAAAATTGGGACATTTTTTCGTTACGTAAAATTGGGACACTTTTTCTAATGGGTGCTGGCCTAAGAATTACGTCGTAATTTTTATATACATATATATATATAAACTCGGCCAGTTTGGCCTCGCAAGGGGCTATGCCCCTTGACCCCTTTTGCTTTCATTTCTGTCTCTTTCTCTTCTATACTTTGTATAAAATGATCAAAATTTACAACGTAATTCTTAGGCTACCCCCCATTCGAAAAAAAGTCCCAATTTTATGTAACTCAAAATGTCCCAATTTTATGTAACGTTTGTTATATTTTATAGGATTTTTGTTATTGTTATTTAAAAAATGTCACAATTTGGAGTAACGAAATATGTAACGAAAAATGTAATGAAATAATATCTTAATTTTATGTAATGAAAGTTAAATGTTAGGATAGGATTTTTGTGATTATGTTTTGTTTTTCTTTTTGTGTTGATGCCAGTAAGAATTACGTTGTAAATTTTGATCATTTTATACAAAGTATAGAAGAGAAAGAGACATAAATTAAAGCAAGAGGGGTCAAAGTGGCCGACTTTATATATATATATATATATATACATAGTCTAGCCATAAATACTGATACTGCCGTTGCATGAGGGGAATTTTGCGCAGAACAAAGTGATAACACTGTCAATGCATCGTCATAACACAGTAGAAGAGCAAATAACTTCGCTTTAGTCTGTTCAGTACACGCTACGAAGATGGATTAGACAGATGATTACGTACGCGTTACAATAATTGGACTGATGAAGACGGGGCATAGCGCGTCTCAAATTCTCGCTCTCCTCAAACCACTCAAAGTTACGAAATGTTTTGTTTATCGTATACTGCAACGTTCTATGGACACAGGAGACGTTGTTGATCGCCTGCGAGCCAATCGACCGCGTGTTGCGAGAACAAAAAAGGTAGTTGAAGCAGTTCGGTTGCGAATTAACAGGTGCCCACTTCGGAAACAAAAAATCATCGCTCAGGAGATGAAAATCGCGCCGAGAACGGTCTCGCGCATCCTCACCGATGATTTACATAGGCGAGCCTATAAGAGAAGTACAGGTCATCTTTTAACCGAAAAATTAAAGGCGATAAGATACGAAAGAGCGAAAAAGTTGAAAGGCTTGTACGGCAAAAATGGGTACAAAAAGATCATTTTCACAGATGAGAAAATTTTTACTGTAGAGGAAAAATATAACAAGCAAAATGATAGAATTTATGCCCGTTCATCTGCTGAGGCTAAAATCATATTTTCACGCGTTCAACGAGGTCACCACCCCACTTCTGTGATGGTGTGGTGGGGCGTATCGTGTTATGGGGTAACTCCCATCCATTTTTGCGAAACAGGGGTCAAGACAGGTGCCAGAGTGTACCAAAACACAGTTCTGGAACCAGTGGTTAAGCCTCTGAACGATACTTTGTTTGCCGGAATCGATTGGGTATTTCAACAAGATTCAGCACCGACACACAAAGCTCAAACGACACAGAAGTGGCTCGCAGAGAATGTGCCCGGCTTCATAGCAGCTAGTGATTGGCCGTCCAGCAGCCCGGATTTAAATCCACTGGACTACGAACTGTGGGATAGGTTAGAGGAAATGGCCTGTCGAAGACCACACCGAAATTTGGAGTCGCTCAAGCGAAGCGTTGTTGAGGCAGCAGCAAGAATTCCTCTCGAGACGATCCGTACATGTATTGCGAAATGGCCGGAGCGTTTTTCGTCGCGTGTCGCTAATGAAGGTGGTCATTTTGAATAACTAAGACATGATTTTAACGAGCATTGTTTGTACTTTTGAAATAAATTTTTTCTGAATTTGCATCGTGCTTCCTTTTCGCGGTACGTTCGTTTAAAGCAGTATCAGTATTTATGGCTAGACTGTGTATATATAATATTATATTATATTATTCTTAATAAATTCATTAAGATATTTGCATTTTATTGCCAAGAGGAAAACAAATAATAATTTTTCAATGGACATGAAGAAATCTAGGCAACTATAAAAATGTCCCCTTTTTCATCATATTTCTCATCCTGACACGGAGCTCAGTTATCGAGTGTGATTATTAGCTTTTCTGTGAAAGTGCAAAATACATAATCATTGTTGACGGATTTACTAAGGAAAATTTGGGCGTACATCTGAATTATGCTAATCGCAGCATTGGTAGCGGTGGAAATTAATTTGGAGGGATTTCCAGTTTAAGACATCCTTACTCATTTTTAATTCGAACATTATCTTGCATGCCGTTCTTCTTAACAAATCCTCTCTTGTTTTTCAAAATGTCCCTTCATCATGTCAAATTCATGAAACGTGTTCTGTAGGCTATCGCATCTCTTTTTCCTTTCCCGACTTTGTGATTTTTCTCATTCACTGTCTAATACACGATGATCTCTCATTTCTTGTCCGGTCCAAATTGATCTTAGCATTTCTGATCAATTCGGAATTGAAGACAATTAGTCGGTTGATTTATACGCCTTTTCGGCAGATGTTTTAGCATGTTCTCATCAAACAAAGTTGCTCATTTCAAACCGTAGTATAATTCTTATTCCTCCTCATTCTCTGACCCTCCTTATTTCTTTTATCTATTCAATCATCTCTTTCAACCCGTTCTTGGTTTTTCGAATTTCCTTTTATGTGTTTGCGATTACTCTCTGGACACAGGTTTTTTTTCTTCTATGCTTTTTTGTTTCTCTCTCTCACGTCTTCTCTATTTACCTTTTTCACCTTTCGAATATTCACTTTACTTGTGGTAACCTCAACTACAGCCTGTTTGAATGGTTTTCTCTTTCGAATGAATAATTTTCTTCTACTCCTCTCTCGTCCTAATCGGTATTTTTATTCCCTGCAATACTTTGTTGTTCTCTCTGATCTTTTTTTTTTTTTTTTTTTTCCACTGTACCAGTCGAGGGACCACAAACAGCGCCAGTATTAATTTTAATATATGTATTATGATGATAGAAATGTGACCAATCCAAAGCCCTCCAGTGAGGGGTTTGGCTTATAATAGTTCACTACAACTTATAAAAAGGGATACAAAGTCTAGAGAAGGATCTTAAGTTCTTGGACCAATATAATGGCATTGATGAATGAAAAGAAAAGCAAAACGTGCATGTATTAACGAAATATTCAGTTCCCTACCATAAAATAAAAATCATCTCTAAAAGTAGCTAATTAAAAATTGAATCTTTAACCTTTAACTGGGGACGTGAAAAAAAACAAGGTTATCACGGAAGTGGGGGGTTCCTAACAGCTCAAATAAAAATTATATTTTCCATTAAAATGTATAAATATTGACAGCGACACATTATAACAACCCTTTTTTACATTTAAAAATTACATTTCACAGTAAATGAGTGTTATTTACATTATTAGAAACAAATGAAGAAAATTATGAAAAAAATATTTTAACTATAAGAAATTTAAAAATAACTGATTATTTAACCATGAAGGCATAATTCATTAAAATTAATATGTTTATGGGAAAATATACATTTTAATATCACATAACATTGTATATAGATGACGCCGCTTGTTATATATTAGCATTTCATTATTTGATTATTTATATGAGTATTCTGTTATTAATAGTGTTTTAATATCTTTAGTATTATTAGTGGGCGGTAAGCGCATCTCTGCACTGTTTTTTCTTTAGTCGTCAGTTCTGCAAAATTAAAATTCCATGCACTGTTACATCTAGGGCTGCCCTTCAATAAAGTCCAACGATGTTTGTAAAGCCGAATACGCTTGATCAGGTGAAATTTTCAACTCATTTTCTTCTTGAAGATCTTCCAATGAGCTTAATCTCTTAAGATAACACGGACGCCACGATTTCTTGGTCACTCGCCAATAATTTAGGCTCATCTTCGGTGACCCATTTCTCAATGTCATCGGAAGTAACGTCACTAAAACCGGGTATTTTTTTCAAAAATTTCTTCAATTTTCGATGGTCTTTTTCGATCGGTTCATCTTCGTAATTGATATCCAAAAGAGGACACGGCGCTTTTCGAAGGCACGATAATACGGTAACTGCATTCCACACATCAGCTGCCCAGAAAATGACGTCTTTCATATTGATTTTTTTCAAGCAATTCGTCAAATTAACGTGTTTATTCTCGATAATGTCTTTTGAACGAAACAATAATTGCCTGGTCCATTTGCTGAATAATACTCGTTGTGTTTGCTGGTAAAAATACAACGGTAATTCCTTGGATATTTAACGAGTGAACTGAGACGGCGCTTTTTTGAGGAAAGTCGCACACTATCTTTCAAAAATTTCTTGATGAGTGGTAAAAATTGTTGAAAAAACCAAGTCTCAAAAAGTTTAACATCCATCCATGCAGACTTTTGATTCTCGTAGAGTACCGGTAATGAGTTGAAATCCCCATATGCTGTAACGCTCGAGATCTGGCAGATTTACCAATTATCGTTAGAGGTAAGCAAAAAGAGCCGCCGGATGCGTTAACGCACATCATTACACGTTCTATAGACACTTTCGCTCCAGGAGCTTCCTTCTCAGCTTTCAATGCCATATTAGGCAGCATATCATAATTCAGTCCCGCCTCGTCAGCATTAAAAATCCGGTCCAGAGTATAGCCACCGTCGTAAATTAAATGTCCTAATTCATCGAAAAACAATATCGCCGATATTTTTTCGCCACAAACATTCAACTGTCGAATTCGATAAAAAGCTTTCCATCTGTTCAACCAACACTCACTAGCTGTAAAATTCTTACTCGTCTGGAAAATCCTTGGAAAAAATTCGAGCTTTCTCTTTGATGATAGGTTCTGATGTAGGGAGTCATCGGCCTCTGCGGGAGTAAAACCACAAATAAACAGCTTCATTCGTTTTTGGAAAAGAAGAGAATTTCATGGTTTTTCTATCAGTGCCAATTTTCAAATTTTTTACGATTTCCCGACCGTGTTGCTAGAAGCATTATATGAGGCAGTGATTACACGTAGTGTTTCTCTTCGATCGAGTCTTTTGATGGTTTCGAGTTTTTTATCGATGGAAACGACGACTCGTTTACATTTTGATTTTGTCAAGGTTTTGTTTTTTTGTTTTTGTTTTGGTAACAGATTTACTTTTCGATTTAGCATCCATTTTTCAAACACGGCAAAAAAACAAAAACGAAATTAAGAACACACAACTTTTTAACAGATGAGCTAGAAAAAGTACATTATAGGAGGAACAGAAAAACATCTCACATCGTGTATCAATTTCGTCCGCGCATCAACTCAACAAAAAATGACATATGTCTCCTACTGGAATATAGCGATTAATACGTATAATTGGAGAAAATGACAGTTCTCTATTTTTCACGAACACCCGTCGTCGCGTTTCGATATTAACATAATCGGTGGCGCCATCTAAAGATAAGCGTTTTCTAATCGTTTACAATCGTTTTTCCATAGTTAAGTAGGACGATTAGGACGATTAAATCGGATTAAAAAAAATTAACCGACTTTTTGGCATCGGTTGAACTGGAGAAATCGGATACATTTTTTTTGCTCGGTTAAACTTTGTAGTTTTACTTTAGCTATTATTACAAAAAAAAAAAAAAAAATAGAAAAAGAAAAAAAAGAAAGAGCAAAGTATTAACAAAATTATTATTTTTATCTTTATAGTTCCAAGCAGGCACTCTGAATGCAAAGTCTGCGACCAATTATAATTTAAAGTATACGTAAGTTTACAAATAATCTGTCGGAAATTTGGTGATATTCCTAGTCTTTTTAACTGATACATGTGATAAAAAATGTAACCTTCGTGCAATAAGCTGGAAGCGAACGATTTGTATGGAGGAGAAAAATGATAGTAATTGTGTCCATATATCAGAATACGGAAAGACTAAATGTTCAGTTTGGGGCAATGAAAATAAAATACTCGATGATATTACTGTTTATGTAACACGAGAGTTTATAAACGATTTGGTGTAAACTTCGGAAACGACTTAATAATCTCGACTGAAAAGTCATATGTTTTATATGATAGCGCTGAATATTAATGATATTTATCACACAATCGCGGCCCTAGCGAAAGTTGTTTACGTTTATTGTCTCTCACAAAAAATCTGAATATTATTAGATTACAGGACGAATTAGATATTATTTGTAGAAGAAATTACTTTTGATAAACTGCAAACAAATTAGGAGAAAATGTTTACTTTTTCCATTTTTAACTGAACACCTTGTACCTTTTTTTTTTATTTCGGGCTCATTTGCTATGCATATTAATTTGAGTATAAGGGATAATAACTTTCAATGTTCTCGAGTTTTGGCAGCAGCATTCAAACTAAAAGGAAGGAAATATCGCTGCCTAACCAACTGCTCTGTGCAGGATGCTAAACGTTTCGTATCATTTTTTATTATATAGTGTTGGAAACAAATACGGGGTAGTGGTTGGAACTCGTAGAGGAACAGTTTTCGTTCAGGCCATAAAAAAAAAAAACGTAGATCGGTCAAAACAAGCTTAATTAAACGATTTCGCATTACATAAAAAAATAAAGCATGTTCAACTTCTAAACTTAAAGCATCCTACACTGCTTTTATATATGAATATATATATTTCTTTTTTTACATGCCAACTCTTAGGTTATTAACGCAATTGGTCATTAGCTATTTTAAGTATCCTAAATAACGGTGCGACCCAATAGATGACGACGCTCATTATATGTTAGCATTTCATTATTAGATTATTTATATGAGTATTTTATTATTAATGCATTTTAGAAACAAATGAAGAAAATTATGAAAAAAAGTACCTCAACTATAAGAAATCTAAAAATAACTAATTACTCTTAACCATGAAGGCATAATTCATTAAAATTAATATGTTTATGGGAAAATATACATTTTAATATCACATAAAATTGTATTTAAAAGAACGAAATGTATTTTAATGAAAAGAAATATTAACGCGAAGAGTGATATATATGTAATTATTATAAGATGTATGGAAATATAGAAAAGTATAGACTAATGTTATTCTGCGTCATTATCCTCATCGAATGTATTATATTGGCAATTACATTTATATTCATTGCAGATTGTCTCAATGTGATTCGAGCACATACATGACAATTTAGTTTTTTTTTTTTTTTTGGCATGCCGACTCTTGGGTTATTAATGAAATTGATCATAAGCTATTTTAAGTGTCCTAAATAACGGTGTATCCCAATAGATAACGCTGCTTGTTATATATTAGCATTTAATTATTTGATTATTTATATGAGTATTTTGTTATTATAAGTGTTTTAATATCTTTAGTATTATTAGTGGGCGGTAAGCGCATCTCTGCATTGTTTTTTCTTTAGTCCGGTAGTTTTCATATGCGATATGACTGAATGCAGCATGCATTTTGTTATATTGCTGCTTATGTATCGCCAACACCAAAGGAACGTTGAGGTTATTCTCGATTATACAATTACGAACGTAATATAGCGCATTTTAGTGTCATTATCCTCAGTATCTTCGATTGGAACGGCTGTATTATTTTGAGGTACGTTTTTGCGGCTAAACTATATATTTTTAAACTGTATTTCCAAGCGGGGGCTATAATGGTGTTATACAATAACATTTTATTTTCCAGACTGAGTTTGGATTTTCTTCCTATCAGTGAATATAATTGCCTCAATAGCGACTTCAATTTTTTCTTTGTATTAATTACATGCAGATTCCATGCGTCTGTCAATAGTTAATCCTAAATGTTTAATTAATTGTACTTGCGGTATTTTACAGCTGTTGTAAGTAACTGTCGGACATGTTTCTCGATTATTTGTGAACGTGATATGCGATGATTTTTATTCATTAATTTCGATCCTCCAATTGAGAGTCCAGTTCTGGAGTAACGATAAATGATGTTGAAGGTAGTATAGTAATGTTATCCGCAAATGTAGCTTGTAAAGTAAACATTGTAGTTGGTAAGTCAGCCGTATATATGTTATAAAGAAGCGGGGGCCGAGAACGCTACTTTGAGGTACTAACGCTAGCTCGCTAGACAAGACGCCGTTTATTTTTACTTGAAACGATCTACCACTTAAATAAGACTTCAGCAGATGGTATATTTCAACCGGGAAAATCTTTCGGATTTGTCATGCCAAACACGATCGAATGCTTTGGCTACATCGAGGAACACTACCAAGCAATACATTCCACGCTGTAAGACTGACTCAACTGCATCAATGAGTCTATGACACTGATGAATAGCTGAATGCTTCGATCTAAATCCAGATTGATTATTAGGAAGATATACATTCGTCATATTGGGAAGAAGCGATTGAATTAGTTTTTCGAACACTTTTCCAAACGTATCCAGTAAACTTATCGGTCTATAGGATGAAACATCTATAACTGGCTTCCCGGGTTTATAGATATAAGTATACTTACCGATTTTTTCCATCTATTCGAAAATTATGACAGCTGGAGCATAGAATTGTATATGTATAAAAGTATTGTAGTAAAAGTCTTTTTTTTGGCAGATATTTCAAGATATCATTTGCCTATTCCATCTTCTCCGGGAGCTTTATTGTTTCGCAAACCTTTGATATACATACGAAGCTGGTTTGGTGTAACGTATGTGTAATTTTGACAATACTGTATGACGCTACTGTTACACTGTATAACTTTCTGGGTGTGTTGTGGGTTCTCCATAGTAGGAGGTTGAAATATATTTTCAAGGTAGTCGACAAAAGTATTATCTTTTTCATCATCAGTTTTGGCCCATGTTGTATCAGATTTTTTAATGTGATTATATGATGAAACACATCCCTTTGCTAGTATTTTCGATGCTTTCCAGATTGAACCGTCAGCATTAGTTAGAGTGGAAAGATAATGAGTATAACGTTCATTATTATAGTGTGCTATGGCTTCCGTTAGTTGCCCGCAAAATGTACGTTTGGTAATTAGATGGGGATCTGTTGCGTTGACATTTTTTGCGCGCTTTTCTTTTTTTGGCAATTGACTTACGTATCTTAATGAGTGATAATATGTTGCTATTATTGGCAGTCAGCTTCGCAGGTCGTGTTGATTGTTTAGAGCAATACTGTATTATATCTGTTAGATAATCAACAGCGGTATCAAGATCATGCAGTGATTTTAATTTAACCTTTAAGTTCACTTGCTTATCTATTATATTTACAAATTTATTTCAGTCAGTAGATTTATTTGTTAATCGATTGTCTATTTTTCTATATATATATATAGTGAAATTGTGTCTAGGATTTGTAAGACCGGTACGTGATTGGATGGCAAGTCTACGATCGTACAGTAGTTGTTATGTATGTATGTTGTTTAACCCTTAGGTGACATAAAAGTCTAACACGTCTGGTAGCCAGTTGGTATGGCCAATAGGTAGGTGTAAATGGTGAAACAACATCGAGGCACAGTTTCCTATTAAGTTGAAAAAGTTGCGCTCCACGTTTGCTTTGAACTCTTGATCCTCAGTAAGGGTGTTTTGCATTGTAGTCACCTCCACACATATAAATTTGCTGCCTTGATGATGAAATAGTTCTGCAAATTCAGTATTGGGTTTGTAACGCCTTGGATGGCAACAAACCGCTATGACAGTTACTGTCTCATTGGCAAACGTGTTTATGTTAACCGCAACAGCTTGTTAAGCCTCTGTTCGGTGAATAAAATGTAGATGATGCTCAATGCTCTTTTTGAGGAGTGCAACAACATCTCCCATTGCTGTACCAGAAGGGTGTGTTACATGTAGCATCTGTAATTTGGTAAATCAAAGCTCGCCGGATGAATGACACGAGTTTCCGTTAGTAGGGCATTTTGTTTGTAAAAAGCACTGAAGTTTGTGTTTTTTTAATTGAATCCTATATTCCACAATAATACTGTTAATGAATTAGTAATTTTATATGGTTTTGAAGTCATAAATATTTGTCCATAAGTTTGGTTAATATGGATATTAATGATGATAGTAAATTGCGAAACTCGTTAAGATAGGAAAGTTAATGTTTCACTAATTTCTTTTTGCGTATTTGTGCACTGTGGAGCATTGTTAATATATGCTACTGTTGATGCAGGCGGAGGAGAAGACGAGATATATTTTTTGGCAACACTGGAGTATGAAGTTGATGGTAATTGCTTACTTATGGGTGGAAACGCGCTGGAATCTTTCAAATTAAATGATGGAGCTTCGAAAGTTCTGTTTATTGCATTCTGTTTAAATATTTTATTATATTCTTGTTGGTAATATTCGCATCCTTTATAATTGGCAGGATGTTCACCACGACAGAAGAGACAGATTGGTTTTTCTTCTGATGCTTTCGGGCAGTCAGCGGTTAGGTGTTAACTGCTGCATTTAACGTATCGAGGTGGGAGATTACAATAAAATTCGCGTGTGTAAAAAGTTTTAACAGCGCATGCACTGCAGTAGTTGTCTAGTTACTATTCGCGCTTCTTCAATTGTTATGATTGTATGAAGTAAATGATTTAACTTAAAAATTTCTGAATTTTTAGAAGATTTGTTGAGGTCTATGAAGAACATTGGTAGTGGCGATTTCGTTCTTCTTTTTATTACGTTAATTACAGATGGAACAGAGAAACCTAAATTTTCTAATGCTTGTGTGATTTTCTCGCAATTGGTTGCATGATGAAGATTTTTTAAAATAACACGGAAGGTTCTATTTTCCGGTAGTTGGAAAGTATAAAATTTGTATTTATTTTGTTGAAGGGCCTTAGTAAACGCGCGATAACAAGCTGGCGAGCTTGGTTTTATAGTAATACCAGTGTGTTTGAAAATTTAAACGTAAATTTAACACCTGTCAATTTTGTTAAGAACTTGACGAATCCTCCATATAATTTTTAACGTCTTTAAGTAAAATCGGCGGATTTGTTAGTCGGCGATGATGGGTTTCGTTTTTGTTTATCGTTACCATCAGCGTTCTTCGATATCTTATTATCAAGTAACATCGCATCTACATTTGTTGTTTCATTATCTTCATCTGTGTTATCGTCATTGTCGTCATCGTTGAAGTACATACACGGTTGATACCGATTTCTGGTATTAAACTTCGGAATTGTTGAGCGTTTAAATTCACTCGAAACTAACTGCCAGGTATTGTTGGCCTTGTCTACATTGCGAATAGTTATAACATTATCATTGTTAGTATCATTTTTGTTAGATGACGGAACAAGCATGTTAGTACCATTAATTGAATCGATCTTACCGACATTTAGCGATGAGAGTTGGTCACTGCTGTTAGCAATAATGGTCGAAAGATTTGAGCGTTCATTGTTATCACTTGGACTGACAAACGAATGAGAAAACGACGATAAACAATCGAACTAACAACTGTTGTACGATAGGAAACATCGAAAAAACGCAGTGTAACACGTCTGTGTACTAGCACGTTTTGATTCGATGCTGTTTAAGAGTCTTTAAAAAATCGTATCGTAATGTTTTTTGCTAATGTATATATATAATGAGCGTTCTTCCTTATTCAGTTGACTGGTCGAGCTATTTGTAAATAGGATTTTGTTAATAAAGGATAAATGATTAGTAAAGTGATATAGCCCTGCGGGGCACAGGTTGTTGTAACTAGAGTTACCTTCTCTAGTAAGTAGTCACTCGACCGTCATATGGTGCTAGTCCCGCCGACGGAGAAACGAAACAACAACCATGTGAGTTCTGTACGTCCACGTCGTGCAGGGTGGTAATTTTCTGTTCGGCGGTCTAAGCGCTGATCAGGAAAGCTAAATCAGAACTCACATTATATTGCTGATGGGAAAACGGAGGGAGGTTCACTTGCCGAAGGTTTGCCTGCCAATAAATACCGTTAAGCTTTTTACTGCAATTATAACAGCAGACTATCAGCAACTCGCTCGAGACGTATGTGCCCCAGTCGGATTGGTGAACATCAATCTAGAGCGAGTAGGCGAGTATCCCGCGCCCTAAAACGGGGTCTTTTCGGCTAGGGGAGTAAACCCCGATAGAAAATCCTGCAGAAGGCAACGGGAAACCACTGCAGTATCATCCCAAGAAATATCATCATGAAAGTGAAAAAGGAAAGGATATATATGCCACACGGTCCGGCTGGCGCCCGGCGTTATCAAGTTTCCAGGCTTGGTAATGGGAAATATGCGACTGGCCATGCTATGATGGATCCCAGGTCTAGTGTGGAAATTGAGAGACTGGACAATAACACAAGTGGGATAACAGCACACGAAGGAAAAAATCTCCGACAGTTTTGCGATAAGACGTCTGAACAGAGGAATGGGACATTAAGATTCCGGAGAGGCAAAACAATGGGGCGAAGAAATACAAATCATACGAAGGAAACTATTATGGGTACATGGAATGTGCGCACATTATACGAACCGGGGAAATTATCAAATGTGATTCTGGAAATGAAAAGACTAAAATTGAATATACTTGGCCTCAGCGAGGTAAGATGGCCTGGAAATGGAAAGATCGCAACAGGGAATATGACAGTGTATTATTCAGGTGACAAAAATGGAAATCATCATAGAGGAGTTGCTATAATAATTGATAAAGAATGGGATAAAAACGTTATATCTTGTGTTCCTTACAATGATCGAATAATAGCACTTAAGATAAAAGCACAGCCAGTGAACATAAACATTATACAAATATATGCACCTACAACTGAAGCAACTATGGAAGAGCTTGAAGAATTTTACGTGGATATTGAAGCAGTACTAAAAAGCTGTAAAAAACAAGAAGCCACATACATCATAGGGGATTTCAATGCCAAAGTGGGAAATGCAATTACAAAAGAGATAACGGGACCATTTGGATTGGGAGTCAGAAACTACAGAGGGGATGTCTTAGTACAGTTTTGCCAACAAAATGACTTAACTATTATGAACACATACTTCAAGTTACCACCGAGAAGGCTATATACATGGAAATCTCCAGCCGATGCACCGGGAACAACAATCCGAAATCAGATTGATTTTATAATTGCTAATAAGCGTTTTAGAAATAGCGTATTATCTGTAAAGACTATGCCAAGTGCTGATGCGAATACAGACCACAACCTGCTACAAGCAAAGATACGCATAAGAGTAAAGAAAATCCAAAAAACTAAGAAAATAGGATTAGATCTACAAATTCTACAGAACCATGAAATACGGGAAAAAATAAAAAAGCAGGTGAATGATCAAATACGAAATATGAGAGACACTGGAAATATTGAAGAAGACTGGAGACAAATAAAATCTGCAATTAATACGATAACAAAAGAGCAACTTACAAGGAAACAAAACAGAAAACACAAGAACTGGATGACCAACGAAATATTAGACCTAATGGAATATGGAAGAAAGTGGAAAAATAACCCGCTTAAATATAAAGAAATTAACAAAAGCATCAGAAAAAAGATCATACAAGCAAAGGAAGAATGGTTGAATGAACAGTGTAAAGAGATTGAGCAATTACATAGCAAACATGATGAATTTAACATACATAGGAAGATTAGAGAAACGACGCATACATATAAAAAAAGACATATAACTTTTCTAAGGAAGGAGAACGCAGATATCATAACGGATACTGATAAAAAGGTAAAAACATGGGAGCAGTATGTGAAAACGCTGTTTGATGATCAAGAAGAAAGGATGCCACAGGAAGACGGGGATACGTTGCCAATCTTGGAATCTGAGGTGGAGATGGCAATCAAGCAAGCTAAAGTACGGAAGGCGGTAGGACCTGATGAGGTACCAATAGAGATATTAAAAATGTTGGGTCCTATGGAAATCAAGAAAGTTACTGACTTTTTCAATGTAATCTATAAAAATGGTAAAATACCGGAAGATTGGCTAGAATCAAGGTTCATTACCATACCAAAAACAACAAATGCATATAGATGTGATGAATATAGATTAATTAGTCTAATGAGCCACGTTCTAAAAATATTTCTGCGGGTAATTCATCGACGCATAATTAAAATATGCGAAGAAAACATGAAATGGAACCAGTTCGGTTTCCGTAACGGAATGGGTACAAGAGAAGCGTTATTTTGTATGAAAACATTAATCCAAAGACAACTGGAGTTCGGAAAATCAGTATACATTTGTTTTGTAGACTATTACAAAGCTTTCGACAAGGTACGGCACACGGAATTAATAAAAACATTAAAAGATATAGGTATTTGCCAGTCGGATATTAAGATTATACAAACGCTTTATGAAAAACAACATGCAAGAATATTAATAGATGAGCAACTAACAGATCAAATACCAATAAAACGAGGGGTTAGGCAAGGATGCGTATTGTCGCCGGTACTATTTAATCTGTATTCTGAGGCAATTTTTGCTCAAGCATTAGATGAACGTAGTGAAGGGATAAAAATTGCAGGCGAAAGAATTTCAGTGATTCGCTTTGCTGACGATACTGCACTACTGGCGGAAAATGTAACAGACCTACAAAGGCTACTAGACATAGTTGCAGTAGAAAGCAAGAAGAAAGGAGTCAGTATAAATACTAAAAAAACAAAATTCATGGTAGTTGCAAGACAGCCTAATCTAAATGAAAAATTATTTTTAGACAGCGAAGAAATTGAACGAACGGAAAAATATAAATATTTAGGTAGCTGGATAACACAAAGTAATGATTCTGATAGGGAAATACGTACTCGTATAGAGATGGCCAGAAACACATTTATGAAATTAAAAAACACCCTTTGCGATAGGAAATTAAGCCTAAGGATCAAGAACAAGCTATTGCAATGTTACGTATGGTCAGTGCTACTGTATGGAAGCGAGACATGGACCATAAAGGAAAATATGAGGAAGCGCATATCATCATTTGAAATGTGGTGCTACAGAAGAATGTGGAAAATACCGTGGACAAAAAAGTTAAAAAAAGGAAAAAGTACTGGAACTAATGGGAACTGACCGAATATTAATGACAATAGTAAAAAGAAGGAAGATAAAATTTTTTGGACACTTCATGAGAGGCGAAAAATACAAATTACTACAGACAATAATAATGGGCATGATAGAAGGAAGAAGAAAGACCGCTTGGATAGATAATATTAAAAAATGGACCGGAATTAAGAAAACAGAAGATCTAGTCAGAATAGCAAAAGATCGAAATCAATTCCAGCAGATAATCCAATCCATACATGATGATTAAGCAATACCCGAATCGGGTGGCACGAGAAGAAGAAGAAAGTGATATAATTAAATATATTATATTAATTATGTACGCGCGTGTGTGTGTGACAGTGAATTTCTCTCGCTTGATGCAGTTCTTGTTTCTCAAAAATTTTAGCGGCGTATCTAAGAATTTCAATGTATTCTATGAACAAAATCTTTAAAATATGAAACCATAATGATGTGAACGATATATTTATCGGGCGCACCGGTTTTGCGAGCCAAATTCCTTATTTTCACATGATTGATGACTTTAAATGACGAAAATGATTTTACGAACAAGGAGTAAATTTTTCTTTGGCAACAACGCATCTTACCGCTATACGGAATCGTAGATGAAATCGGAAACTAGAGAGCAATTTTAGGAAATTATTATTCAGCATATTACAAATCGAAAAAACGGCATACCACACATAAACATAATACTTTCACAAATCGATATTCACTCATCTATCCGACTTGGAGCAAAATTACTATCGCTTCGTTTTAAATTCACGGCGAAATCTCTCGCGATATCCAGATAAAGATCTATTTATTCCATTTGGTTGTATGAATGCGTTGATAACTTCACCATGTACTTTTTACACTGTTAATGTTATTGGTTAATATTAGATTAATTAAATAAGTTAAATGAATTTAAATATTATTTTAAGCGGTAGGGGGAATACGAATTTAGTACTAGTGTAATTACAAATAAAAAAAATCGTGATAACAAAAATAACGTAACAGTTAAGAAATAAACATGTACCGCGAGCAATTGTGGTGCGAGTTTGGAAACAAACGTAAAGGCAACCAACATATTTTTTGGTTTTTGTTATTCATTTCATTTATTTCGTCTTCTTTATCTTATTTCCAATACTTGATATGTAGTATATTGGTGCATAGTACCGTTCATTTTGCTCGTTTCATTATTAATTTCTTTTTTGTTAATTTCCATTTTTTAATTATTTCTTTTCTATTATATAATTTTTTTTTTTATTTAGTCTCGTTTTAATTTTTTTGTCGTTTTCACGATTTCCTGATCAGCTGAACTTTTTGTTACAAACAACGCTTTTCAGGGCTACTTCTGTGTTACTTTACTGAAATATTTTTCGTTGAATTTTTTTAAATACTTTGTTCCGCTCGTGGTACAAATATACCCATTAAAAGCATGCACAAAAAAGTAAACACTTAATATTAATTTTTTGCAGTCAGCATCGAATTTAAATTGCAACAATAATTTAAAACTTATTAATGAGTACATATAATAATATAATTGTTCACTTTCTGTAAGCTGAGTAATGAACATTTACTCCACGTTGATTTGTTGCCGGTTTTGAAAAGTTAATGTTGTTAAAGAATAATCCATAAGATTGTTAAGTATATTACCCTGAAATGTATTATACCTTTTATTTAATTATTTGTTACTTTTAGCGCATTTGCCTTTTTTAACTTTTACAACAAACTTTGAAGTCGATACCACTTTTTTATCGGTGGTACCAAAGAATTATTGAAATCAATCGGCATAGTTATACATAACCAAATACAAAATAAATAAATAAAACAAGTTCAGTCAAGCACGATGTTTCATGTGCGCAGGGTTACTCCTTATGTTAATTTATAGGTAACTATAATATTTATGTTTACACAATGTTAAATTCGAAGGAATTTGATTTTTCCGCTGCAAAGAGGAAGAGGAACGTAATTTTTTGCGATTTTTCGAAATTATCGCCATCTCGAAAATTTCGTTAAGGAAATGAAATATGGTTTTGTTTCCGACAAATGGCGATCTTTTCAACAATATATCATATACCGGGGAAAAAAATAATTTTTTCAAACTTTTTGAGCTTTCGGCGCCCCAAAGGTGTGAATATGAAGTTAGAAGCTTAGCTATATTTTTCCTATAAAGCGGTCCTGTATGCATATGTCTAAAATACGTTTTGGTTTCTCCAACGTTTTCACTCGGGCTAATATTTACGTGAACTTTCTTTTTTTGCTGTTTTTGGCCTAAAAGGGGAGGTTTAATTAATTTTTTTACTGTATTTTTTTGATTTTATGAAAGGACTCCTGCATTTTATTTTATATTTCGAATTTGACCTTTAAAGTTTTTTTATAGTAATGAGTTATGAATGTTTTAAGGGTGATTTTTGAGGTAGTTTTAAATATCATATTATATATTCTTGACGGTTTTTTGGGTTTTTTGCCGTCCAGAATAATCGGTCATCTTGAAATTATAGATCGTTTTAAAGGGAATTTTAATTGTAATTTATGTTCCAAATTTGAAGTTTATAAATCAAACCGTTTGTAAGTTATTGATTTTTAATTGAATATTTTTGTCGTTTCCGAACCATCTTATTAGGATTATTCCGTACATTATGTGTTTACGGAATCCTAAAAAGCTTATGTGCACATGTTTTTTTCTAAATGAGACCGAATTGTATAAATGTTAAAAATCATCGCCGAAATGGAATGTCGATCGTTGTGTTCGTAAAACGCGTCTCGCTCGGTTGCCGATGTGAACATATCATTTTACTTGGCTCGCAAAATTTTCATTTTGTCAGCTGTCAAAAATTTCCTTTGGCTCGCAAAACCGGACCGCCGATATTTATCATAACACAGATATGTCCACAATGATGTTTTTTATATTCTTCATTAAAACGAAAAAAAAAAAAAAAACGTAAATAAATAAGGAATAGAACGAAAAAATTGAAATCGCGTACAATTTTGAATTTCAAACAATCGATCTCGTAAAGAAGTAGATATAAATAACGGATTTTATTGGAAAATTTTTGTTTAAGAAATTTTCAAAAAGTGATTTTGCTTTTTATAGCCTTTTATTTAACTCGCTTTGTCAGTCTGTCTATCTGTCATTCCGTCTGTTTGTCTGCGCGGGCATCTTGCGAACAATTTTTCACCTACTTCCCGATAAATTAAAAAAGTGTCCTTTTGCAGAAATGATTGTTATAGATAACAATAGAATAATATGCAACATCCGGGTTTCGAACTTCAAAATTAAACCCCCGGGGCTTCGAAATGGGGGGGGGGGGAAATTTTGGAAACATATAATATTTAATTAATCTGCGGCCCCGGCTTTTATTTTTTAGAATATTTTGTAGTTTCAGATTTTAATGTTAAGATGCGTATCTGGTAGTCGCACACTAATAAAGTTATTTTGTACTTTTTAGTTCGTAAATAAAAAGCTATTTTTAAAAAGTTTTTTTTTTTTTATTTTTTTTTCATGTAATATTTAAATCATTGATGCGCCCTTAATAGATGTTTTATGTTTCGAATATAGTATAGATTTACGAAATTTACATATTTTCAATATGTCGTTGTGTTCTGTTTTTTTCGATTTTTTGTTCGAGCCTCTGATCTCACGTGGTTCTCGACAACGTCTGATCTGTCAGACCCTGAAGCTACACTGGTATTGGTTGTCGGTTCAAATTTTTCGGTCCGGCCTCGATTTTCATTTATTTCCTATTTCGAACACATCGTGCATTTAATTAATTATTGCGTTTCTTCTAATACATGGATCATAAGCCAAAAGAGAAACATGAAAAAAAAATTAAAGAAAAAATAAAAGAAAAAAACAGCGTATTTCAATCGTTGTACGGTTATGCAAAAATATTTAGCCAAGGTCGAAGCGAAAGCCATCGAGAAGTAAGAGGCGTTATACTTCCTTTAATGCTGTACACTCAAGCATGTATATGCGTACGTGTGCGTAAACATAAATATGCGGTTATAAATGTGAACATATGGTGTATTCGAACATATTAGAACGGCAATAGCATCTACTTCCGGTAGTTTTTAATAGTTGTTGGATTACTTTTTTTCCCTTTATTCTCTACATTATTAATGGTTTTTTTTGTTTGTTTATTTTTTTTTTTTTTTTTTTTTTTTTTGCGAGACCGTTTTATGTTTAGCCTAAAAAAACATACTCGTTAAAACGTCACAAGTGAATTTAATCAATGAGTTCGTCTTTCATCGGCAGCAGTATAGAAACATTCAGGACGAACGAAATAAACGAGATTTTTAAATTTTGTCCATCGCTAGAATGATATACATACATCACAGATTTCACTTCGAACAAGGTTAACGTAAAAAACAAATAGCTGAATGTCCAGTAGCTGTTATTTACGATATTTATATCGCGATATGTTCCTAAACTTCCGCCCCTGTATACCGCGCCAGCGTTTGTCATTGTCAATCACATACTATTAGGTCCGTTCCTACAGGAAGAGCGATTACAGTAATCCGAACCCAGTTCAGTTTTCGGAATTTATCCGCAACAACAGCGGCGTCCAGTCAACCCCCCCCTCCCATAACGGAATTTCAAAATCAAATTTAACTAAACAAATTGTGCTCGTTTTTGTGCCAAATTGTGCTGATAATAAAAAATTTTGTACCGCACTGTAAACAGTAGTATCAGTAAAAATTGATCTGTGGGGCTAACTTGACGATAGCCCCCTAAAATTTGAGAACCTTTAAAAGGTGATTATATCCGTTGTTTGCAATAGTTCTGTGTCGAATTGTGCTGATAATAAAAAAAAGTCGTGCTACACCATAAAAGGAAATTTGTTTTAAGGATATTATTGACAAAAGCTTCTCCAAATTTTCGAATTTTTCAGGAATCCATTTTATTCGAAGATATTTATTGTTTCACGTCGAATTGGTTAGTCAATAACGTACTTCTAATTTTTCTAGATCTTCCAATTTATTCGAAAATGTCGCTGATCCATCAACATTTTTTTTTGTAAAAAGTTTTTATGAAGTAACATCTATAGTTGTAGATTGCCGATAACACAGCCTCCTTACCATGAAATTAAATTATGATTATTAAGATTTAGCTCTTTGATGCGCATCATAAAGCGGTACCTTATTATTGCTAATAGTTTCATTTATAATATATGTTGCATGTATGTACATATTTTGTCGATATTGTTTGTTTTTGTAATTTGGTGTGGTTGCTTATTTGAGAGATTTTTGGTGTAAATTTAAATAATCTGTTATTGTGTTACCGTTTCCTTTTTTTATTAGTTAGCCGCCCAGATCAATTTTTACTAATGCTGTGTGTGCGGCACAACATTTTTTATTATCAGCACAATTTGTTTAGTTAAATTTGATTTTGAAATTCCGTCATGGGACGGGGGGGGGTTAACTTGACGCCACTCGCAACAATGACGTAATATTTGACATACTAAAATGGTTTATTAGAAGTAAGCTCCATCTGATAAGCACGTAGTGAAAGTAATAGGTTGTTATAGGGCGGAAAACCTGTTCTTATCTTCTCAAATATTTACCACAAATAATTAAAACACTTCGAAAACTGTTTTGTTGAGTTGGAGTAATTTTTTTGGGGGGAATATGTGCACCACACCTCAGACTAGTACTAGCGGTATTGCACTTCAGAATAGCACCTCATCTTCCAATGCAAAGTTCTCGTGATACAGGCTAAGAAAAAAATACGAAATTAACTTCACCGTGGTTAACTATAGATCTCTTGAAATATTTTCATAATATTACGAAGAGCTGTTTTATCGAAAATCCTAAACGTTAGCATTTAAATTAAGGTAAATATTAATTTGTAAGTTGCGCACCGAAAATTTTTAATTCAGGTATACGTGTAAATAGAAGCTAATTAGTATCCAGTGGCGGATTGGGGGGGGGGATAGGAGACATTTCCCCTACAAACGACCAAAGCCTCTATGAAAAAGTTTGTTATAATAGAGAAACTTAATTTACGCTATAAAAGATTTGTATAAATTTTATCCAAGGAATTTTAATAATTGATATTTAATACTATGTTCTAGTAAAACTATTAATGTTCCTTTTTTTTATTCTATTTTAAACACAACTGTCGTCGATCTTTTGCCATTTTTATTTATTTTTAATTTTTATTTTGTAATTTTAATTAAAAATGGAGTTCAATGAGAAATATATATATACTATATATATATATATATATATTTAAACTTGCTCACGAACAAAGAATTCGGATCGGATTACTAACAAAAATAATAAAATGCTTTTTTACAAAAAATAATTACCGATACTTGAAGATTTATTATAAAAATTTAAAAATGCACTAAAAAGTAAAAAATAATTACTTCCGATGAGAAAATATATATCAGAGTGATATATACCCTTAAAGGTGACATTATCGTAATTCTTATACAACATTAATACCTTAATTAGAGTCGGCATCAAATTCATGTTACAATATCTAGGAACAATTTAATGAACATTTAATGTACTTTTTAATTATTATTGTAATATGTAATACGAATCCCTACTCTAATTAAGGTATTGATGTATAAAAATTACGATAATATCACCTCTAAGTGGTGTATATCACTCTGATATATATGTAATATCAGAGTGATATACACCACTTAGAGGTGATATTATCGTAATTTTTATACATCAATACCTTAATTAGAGTAGGGATTCGTATTACATATTACAATAATAATTAAAAAGTACATTAAATGTTCATTAAATTGTTCCTAGATATTGTAACATGAATTTGATGCCGACTCTAATTAAGGTATTAATGTTGTATAAGAATTACGATAATGTCACCTTTAAGGGTATATATCACTCTGATATATATTTTCTCATCGGAAGTAATTATTTTTTACTTTCTAGCGCATTTTTTTATTAAATTTTTATAATAAACCTTCAAGTATCGATATTTATTTTTTGTAAAAAAGCATTTTATTTTACAATTTTTAGCGTTATACTTGAATTTTTTTCTTGTTAAAAATCAATTTTTTTTACATTATTCTCCATACTTTATACTTGAAAAAAAAAATCGATTTCTTTATTTTGAACGATATTTCCACGGTAAAAAGATCAAAAGCTATATTTCCATGGTAATTTGGAAAATTTATAGTATTTCAAGTCAATAAATTTAACCCGACGGTGAAAACAATCATGAATGAAAAGCGTTCAAAAAGCTTTGATCTCCTGCATTATTAAGGATAACTCAAGATCTTGATCAAATTTAAACGGGACCACATGAGATAAACGAAGAATCATCAAAATCGGTTCACCTAGAAGACAGATCTGAGGTAACACACATAAAAAAAAAAGTAAAAAAAAAAATAAAAAAATCCAATCCAATTGAATACACCTCCTCCTCCTTTTTTGAAGTCGGTTAAAAAAGAAGTAAAGTGTCTAATAAAAATACTATCTTTCTTATTATTTCTAAACTAGCATTTTAATTAGAATTTTATAATTTCGTTTTATTTTTCACCCCTAAATATTAGACAAAAGTTAAATTAAAAATTGTAATAATTATGTATTTTTAAAACATTTTTATGAATTTCTAAAGAGGTCGCTATTTGATTTTCTTTATGAAACAAGGGGTATTTCTCGAATCTATTGCATACCATAGAAGATTTTACGTAATTGTATAATCCCCCCCATGTCCTTTTGGATCCGCCCCTGTTGTAGTATTAACTATTAGTTGTAATTAAATCCGTAGGTAAAATTCATACACATTTTTTATAGCATAAATTAAATTTTTCATAGATACTTTGGTTTGGGGGGGGGCCTCCTATGCCCCCCCCTGTGGACCCGCCACTGGATACTAATTAGTTTCTATTTATACGTATATCTGAATTATCTGATACACATAAGCAATTCTCGTAACGCAGATTAACGTAAATTCTTTTAGAACACAAACGGTATATCTTTCATACATAGACGTCCTCCACTACTGAAGTATTCACAAATTTTTGGATCCAACAACGGTCCAGTCACACGGAATCTCCAGCCATTTTAGATAATGAATTTTTAATAAGTGTGCATATCTTAATAAAAAGAAATAAAACAATCTCCGTGATTTATATCAATTACGTTTAATTGCAAGTCAGGTAACAAGCTAGTCTTATCTGCAAATCACTCGTACGGTCATTATTCAGTGTCTAGTCTTCGGTTAGAAATGCGCGACTAATTCAAATATGTTGCAGACGCGTATTCTTAACATGGGAATAGGTACACACAGGTGTGTATTATGCATGAAACATTAAACCTCTACCACCTTTCAAATTAGAGACCACATATTAATAGCTACACGCCAATTCTGTAATTCATACTTATACCCCGACGTATTAATTAATTACCTGTTGATGATTGCAGGCGAATAGTACGACTTATGTATATTTAAGTTGAAATATTTCGCGAAATCTTTATTTACTGCTTTATACAGTTTAGGGAATTCGCTGATATCGCTTTTTCTCCCGAACGAACGGTAAGTTTTTTCCCTCTTCAACATGGATATGTTTAGAGGCGGTTGGCGGTCGTTGTAAAGTCAAAACTCACTATTGACGGTGATGAAATTCAGAACTCATTAGGGATATAATTCAACGGTTTTATGTTAGAAGACACAATGAATAATAGCAAAACTCACAGCAGCCAAAATAACTGTTTTTAGCCCCCGGGGAGGTCTTATAAATTTCGAGTGACGTGCAACGTTTCATGTGAACAATTTCGCGACACTAACGCTTACTGTAGCAACCGGTGGTAATTATTACGTTGAGCTTAAAAACATATCCGGGACTGAAAATGTATATATATATATATATTATATATTGTATGCTTTTGGTCTATATTCGTAATGTGATGATGGGACAATTACACATTTTCTAAAAAACTTATAAGAATATTATTAAGAAGCTCTTTCCTTCTCTTTCTGTTGTTCCTATATTGGCTACCTTCATTTCTTCTATCTCTAATCCCTTCCTGATTTAACTTTCAAGTCCCTACGTTTCTTTATTTGTTAGTCCTTTGTGTTGGGTAAATGTCCTGCGTTGACGCGTCCAAAGAAAAAAAAAATAAATAAAAAAAATGAAGGAGCTCTGACGCACGCGAATTCGTCTGCGTGGATTACGCAATATTAATTATGGATTTTCATTTACACGAAGCTGAATTGAATAACTATAAAATTGCATGGCGGATATTTTGTTATTATGATTGGGCACAACTGTAGCAGGATCAACCACTATACACTACGAAGTTATAGTCATTCTCTACGCGGCAAAATACGAGTGGGTATTGTAAGCATTGCAAGGCCCTCTCTAGTCTTTGCAAGACAATATTCCTTTTATCGCATTCCTGTTTGACCTTAGATTCACGGCTTGGTGCACTGTATCGTTGCGGTCTTTTCTCAGTCTAAATGACAAACTTATAATTATCGTTCTCATCGCCAGACATATAATCTAGAGCGGGTTTATACCTGCTAACACATGAGGATTAATATCGTGCAGAATTCTCCTGAAATGTCAGAAAAAATTGCGAATGTGTTGCCCTCTAACGTGAGCTTGTTCAGCGTAATCGGCTTTAAAATAAACTTGTAAAAATTTAGGACCATTAGTGGGTAGCAGAGAGCCGGTAATAAAATGATAGACTCTCTTGTCCCCTGTATTTTGAAGGTTAGGATAATCAGCTTCAACAGCTTGATTTGCTCCTTCGAATAAGGTCATTTGAAAGGCGCTGTTGTGGGCTCTTATATTATTTAGAAAATCCCTCGATTTCCGATGGTCCCCATTTAATAGTGGGTCAAGTAGATTTGGTGGTTTTTGAGTATTGAAGGCAAACGAACTTTTCCTCGTGCACAACACAAGTCTTTTGGTTCTCCTTTATGCGCGTGACCTAGCCATCATTTTATTTATATGGATTTTTAGATATTATAATGTATTCCGTTTTTTTCAACTTTTGATTCGAGGTATCACATTTTTTTTGCGTTTTTTGCTTTAAATGAGAAAATGGTTATTGATAAATTTTTTATTTTATGAAAAATTGTTCGGTTTTTGTTGCGTATTTTAAATTTAACAAATTAATGAGTTGTCTGGTAGAAAGTTAAGAATTTCAAAGTGACTTTTTTTAAGTCGTCATCAGTATTATATTATAAATTTCAGTAATCAGTTGTACCGAGGTTGTTATAGATTGTGTGAAAGAGTGTTGTCGTTTTTCGAGTCATCAAATATTATTTTTTTTTGTCATTTTTGAATTATCTTATTACCGTTTGGTACGCGTATTATACTTGTACGGGATGCTAAAAAAAAACACGTATTTTAATGCAAAATCCAAATCCTAGTAATACACAAGTGGTATAAAAAAGAGACGTTTTTTTTTTCAACTAAAAATTCTTTCAGTTTTTTTTTTAAAGCAGTCTGCTTTCTTTTCACAGTTTACCCTACACATATGCCTTTCTGCTACAATTTTCCACTTACTCAAAGTACGTAAACTTTCATCAAGCTGTCGTCTAATCTAGATTATCCCAAAACCACCATATTTTAGTGTATGCATGTTCTCTTTGTTGTAAGAAGTACCTAGAAATATTTAACCTATAAAATGTTACCCATGATAATCGAACGATAATTTATAAACGAATCTTGGCACTATGTACGGGGTCAGGTGAGAATTCACTGTTTTTGCATCTAAAAGACACCCCCCCCCCTGGTGTTCTTATATAAACACACGCATAAACGTAATTAAAACTTTATACAGGCAAAAGGAATACACATATTTGTACGTATTTGATGAATATTGTTACCATGCCAATTGGGTTTGATAATTAACAGACAAATCCCTATCAAATTTTGGAGATGCAGCGTCTATGTATCATATAATTTACGTTAAATCTTTCATCATTCATTTTATTTTAGGGGTTTCATTTCCAGATAAACGTTATTAAAATGCGTATGTGTGTGCGTGCGTGCGTGGCAGTGTGGAGTAGCAATGTGGATAAACGATGAAAAAGTTCATGCGTGTTTCTACGCCAAAAGAGCACGAATGTTTGCATTATATTTTGGAAGACAATATTAAAGTGAAGAGGACTGTGAAAATTGAGTTTGCTCCTCACGATGTATGCAACCATTCCTTCTCACGGGCATATACCGTTTATCTATCGGCAAGTATTTACTTCAGGGGCTCGACGGTAACTTGTGACCCTCCGTATTAAAGTAAAGTAAGTCCCATACCCTATTACGTTTCGTTAAATAGACTTATTTTATAATCTGCCTAACGATGTTTTCCCCTTGATTCTTGCATTTTATATGTGAAAAATGTTTATTTTTAATTTTTTAGTGTCAATTAAAATATCATTTATATAAAGATTCTTTCTCTCTTTAGGAAACATGTTTATCACCGTTCAACAAAAAATGGTCTTCGCGTTTCACATTCAGTCAAAAATTATCGGTCTCTCTATATGAAGTTTCCCTGAATTATTGAAAGAGACCAGTTTTATTCACACGGTGATCTTCGATAATTACACATTTAAGAGAACGTCTTCTTCACTCGATATCTTCCGACCTTTCCGTCTCGAGCATTTTAGGATAATTAATTTATCACCACAACATCTAGTTATAATCCATTCAGTAAGAATTTCAAATGTTAGTGTATAATTAACATTTCCTCGGTAGAAAATATTCGAATTTCGTTGCAGAATTTTTTATTTCTTTGCATAAAGAATAATAGAAAACTCGACTGTTTTTTTCAAATTTCCGCGCTGGGTCCAGCAGCTAGACTAGGAGCGCGACTAGTATGTTTAGATCCTGTTTTGATTTTAATAGCGTAAAAAAAGGAGAGGTAATGGAACGCGGTGTATGTACTTACGCTAGAAATTAATTAAATGTTATCTAGAGTTTATTATTTACTATAGTAATCACTTTATTTAAATTTTTACGTTCGAAGGAGAGGTGGTAGAAAGCTCAGCCGTACCTTAAAACCGTTCGAACGACACGAATACACCCTGAATATTTTAGCATGGTCCTCCTGCAGTACAGTAATGCATACGAGACTAACAAACAAACAAACATTCCTTTTTATATAATATACAGTGAAACTTCTTAATAACGGACAGTCGCGGGACCAAAAAATTTGTCCGGTATTAAGAAGTGTCCGCTAATGGGAAATAATAGTGTATGTACACAGATTACTGAAAATTACATTGTTGTGTATTGTAACGTATTTAACAAGAATATAAAAAAGATAGTACGCAATATAAAAAAATACAGTACATATTTACACTTAAGACATACATGCGTTTAAAATATAAAAAAAAAAATGTTCGTATAATATAAAAACATGTATGTATGTACAGTACTACTGCACTATTTACTTATGTTTGTATTCCAGGATTAGTTGATAAAAAAAATAAGACAATAGAGTATAAATCACTTTTTGTTATTAAGAACGCAAGATAATCTACAATTTTAATCACTTATGTTCAAAATGTATTTTTTTGTTTTCACACAAACTGTAACTCCTAGCGTATCGAACATATTTCAGTTTTGTATGAAAAAGAAAATGGGTAATTTTACTGTGTTTCTTTCATTGAAAAATTCGCGATTCGACATGTACTCGCAGTTCGGATGTCATTTTTAAACCCCTTCAGCACCGGAGCTTTATGAATGAAATACGATTTTTTTAGTTTTCCAATTAACGAGTGAACATTATTTAAAGTTTCACGGTCAACTTCAGTAGTTGTACCTTCTTCGCCATTATAAACATTATTGCGTCATGACAGTCTACTGCATCATGCATCGGATATGGATTTTGTTGTTGCATGAATTCAGCTGGGCTAATTCATTTATGTCGGTACATGGACCTTCCACATGCAATCCCCCTCGTGTCTATTGAACAATAATCTGGGACACTAATTGAACTTTTTTTGACAAACTATCCGTTTAACAGAAATCGAATTTCTAAAATCATACTTATTAAAGTGTCCGCGTCTTCGTAATCGGGAAAGTCCGTTATTGGAAAATATCTCTTTATATTGTGTCTTATGGGGAAATGCCGGGGATTTTAAAATTGTCCGCTATTAGGAAATGTCTGCTATTTAGAAGTGTCCATTAGTAGAAGTTTTATTGTATATACAGACATATATTAATGGCTATGCCATTTTTACGCCAGAGGTCATCAGGAAAAGTGTCTCTTGTCATGAAATTTGTCCCAAAAAAAAATGTCACAATTTGATGTAACGAAAATGTAATGAAAAAAGGTAACGAAAAAATGTTGTTCAACGGCGTAGCCAATAAAATAGTTTACTATGGAAGAGTAAACTTTTTCATTGGCTACGCTGTTCGACAAAAATTTTTCGTTACATTTTGTTACATAAAATTGGGTAATTTTTTCTAATGGGGGCCGATTTAAAAATTACGTTGTGATTAATATAGATACATAGATAGATAAATAAATGAAAGTTGGAAAATTTGTCTGTCCGTCTGTGCGAGTTTAGTTCACAAACTGTCGAATCGATTTTGTTTCTATTTTCTCTAATGGATAGACTCGCTGCGGAAAGTTTAGTGCATAATCTACAGGTTTCTGTTGTGATAACTATGCAAGTTTTTGTCAATGAAGTGGGGAAGGCAAATGGAACTTTACCCATCACTAATGGCTAATACATACAGACGGATATCATATTTTTTTTTTTTTTTTAAGATCCCCCGTTTGGGCACGTCAGCCAAGGACCTACACCCAGAAACAACAAAAAAGAAAAGGGCCGTCAGTTAAATTTTGATTCGGTCAGATATGGACAATATAAAGGAACTAACGGATGAGATAATGGATGACGAGGAGAAGGACAAAATATAAGATGCACAATAAGGAACAGGGAGCTTGAGTTTCAGTAGACAATAATATAGAATACAACGTTTAACAGAAAGGAATGGACATTCAAAAAAGATGTGATTGGTGTCGCAAATCGCCGCTTCGTTTGGTTGGAGAGGACAATTTGGAAAGGAGACAAGGGAAAAGCAAAAACGAGAGAAAGGAAGAGCAGAATGGTCAAAACGCAAGCGAATCATAGAAATGACAACGGAACGGGGAAGTAAAGGAGACTCAAAGAAAACCAGATACTAGAAGGAAGACTAGGTTGTACAGACAGATAAAAGGATTGATCGTTACGGAAGGAGGAAGGATAAATATCTGATTAAAATTTAAGATGAAATTTAGAACATAGGGAATTCAAGTTGGAGGATGGAATTGTTTTGAAGAAGGAACGAGAGGAAGCAGCAACTCGAGCCAAGGAATCGGCCGTCTCATTACCTTTAATGCCCATATGGCTGGGAATCCACAGAAAATCAACACAGATAGAGTAGTGAGAGGAAAGAAGATGGATAAGACAGCGTATGCGAAGAATGATGAAATCAGAAGAGTTATCAGGAAAAGGGGAGCTGATCGCTTGAAGAACACTCGTGGAGTCTGGGATAATCAAATAATTAAAAAACCGACGACTGGAAGAAATGAAGATAATGGAGCGTACGATAATCATTAATTCGTTTATAAAGGTAGAACATAAAGAACGAAGACGGAATGATTCAGATAAGTTGAAATCCGAAAGAATAAAAGAAGCTCCAACACCATGAGGTCCCCTGGAGCCATCTGTGAAGATAGGTACATGCGATGGAAATTGGGAATTGATAATGCCGTGGAATTCCTGTTGAATTATTGCCTGAGGAAAGGATTTGGAAAGTGAAGGTACAAAAGAAACATTGGGAGAATGGCAGAGATCGACAAAGCTAAAAGAAAAGGCAGGAAGATTATTACCTGAGATTGTGTAAGGCCAAAAGGAACTAAGGCGAAGGGAAATGAGGGCTAAAACAGGGATTTTCCTAGGCGTAAAACGCCAGTTCTTATAAATTGAAAGGTAGGAATGAGAATGCGAGTACAGGACGTGAGAGGAAGACGTTTGGAGAGGAAACGATAGCCTAAGTAGGATCTGCGAAGAGACAGGGGTGGTGTGTGAGACTCTGCGAGAATTTCTGGAATTGGAGTAGACTTGAGAGCACCAAGACAAAGCCGAAGACACGAATTTTGGATAATGTCCAATTTAGAAAGACGAGATATAGAGGCACAACCATAAATAAAAGAGCCTTTATACAAGGCGAGGCGATCAGAATGTACGGATCACCACCCCATTTTGTTGAGGACAGCGCTTTCAGTAGGTTTAGCCTTTTAATAGCAGAAGAGGAAAGATAATCAATATGCTCAGAGAATGTCAGCCGACTATTGCGAAAAACTCCAAGATAGCAGAAACAGTTAACGTGAGGAAGAGGTAAATTGTTTACAGATTGATTATAAGCAAGGCAGGATTGTAAGGACGAAGTGAAAAGACAATAGACGAAGACTTAGAAGAAGAGATAGAAAGGTTAATTGAGGATAAGGAGTGATCCAGGGCAGTAAGAGACGAACTAAGAGCCTCATTAGCGGCTACAAAATCAGAGGCGGAGGAAAAAAGCAGGATATCATCGGCAAAAAACGAGGAGGAAGAATTTAAAGGAAGAGAAGCAACACCGATAGTGTAGATATTAAAGAGAGTAGGACTAAGGGAAGAACTTTGTGGGAGGCCACGAAAAATTTTTCTTTCATGGCAGAGAGGTATAGAAGAAATATGGATAGAGCGATTCATCATGAGATTAATAACAAGGGAAGAAAATTTAACTGGGACGTTAATTGCCGACATTTTTTCTCTTAAAGTTGGCAGGTGTACATTATCAAAAGCAGAGGAGACACCAGTAAAGGAAGCTAAGGTGTACTGTTTTTCGATAATATTTTCATATCAACGACCGCTAGCGCGATATGTTTACCAATTGTAAATTTCCGAATACGATCACGTCTCCGTTGGATGAACCTAATATTGTAATAATCTGTGGGAAAAGAAGAGTTTTGTCCAGAAGTGGAATTCGGGATCGATACCTATTTCAGTCTATACGCTATCGATCATTTTTTCCGAGGAATCACGACTCGCTTTCAACCGCTCTTACTAGTTAACTTTGATAATAAAGCAGTATCCAGTTCTTGTTGTTTTTCTTCACGCATCAAGTATTAGTTGCCGATAACATCACTTTTTTTTTTTTTTTGCCCCGGCATCTAAACCATTTGGTGCACAACAAAGCTACGTTTTATTAATTTCTGGCGCAAGTACGCGTTCCTCTTTTTCCACTTTACGTTACTCATATCATTGGGATCTCTGTGACAGAAGCTACATGTACAAGCTACGCCCCTATCGTAGCTGCTACAGTGCGTCGAGATTTAAAAAAAAGGAGGTTCCTCATTAGTTTTTATAGAGAAATAAAGAATCCTACAATAGTATTTATATTCAAATTTGAATTATTGCTCAACTATTGCGGTTTGCTGGCGTGGCAATAAATTAATTTTTATAAAATGCCCGACAGGGAGGTCGAAAGGAGCAGAACAGAACGGGCAAGTGGGTGGGATTCTCTTAAATACATAATTCTAGTGGCTGTACGGTATACAGCTGTGGGGCTGCGCAAAAACATCGAACTTACAGAAAATACAACGATATCAAAATAGGGTACTGCGGACCATTACTGCAGCCCCCTGGTACGTCTCAAATTATACCCTCCATAATGACTTGAATGTCATGTCTGTGGAGGATGAAATCAAAAAACAAGCAAATAAACATGTTGCCCGACTTAGCATCCATATGAACCCACTTGCTAACAATTTGCTGCATAACTCCGGTGAAATACGTAGACTGTGGCGAAATAAGCCTCTAGACCTTGTGCGGCCATTATAAAGTTCAAAGGGAGTACTCGCAATAAATTAATCGCTAAATGACCACTAAAACTGGTCAGTTGTGATGGAAAAAAAAAATATATATATATATAATTCTAGAAGATTACTGTGTGACTAACTCATAACCCATTTATAACATAGTATTATATGCACCTAAGATAAAAAGGAGAGATTGTTGGTTTTATATATTTTTAAAATGATGGTTGTGTGTTACATTTAGTTGAGCAAAACTTTTTGTTATATTGTGAGAGACCACATCATAGATACATCAAGAATGTTTAGCTGAACATGAACCGTTTTTTGTTAAGGGGTGATTTACATAAATATATTAAAAAAAAACACACACATTTAAACTCAAGAAAGAAAACGGAAAGGTCGATGGGCAGTTTATAAAAAAAGGAAATAGAATGATATAAGACGAAGTTAAAAACCGACGATTGTAGTGATGAATTTCAGAAATGAAGTTCAGTTGATTCTAATAAGTATTTCAGCAAAAAGGGTGAAATCGCGGGAAACAGCTTTACAATGCAGACATAGCACTGAATTGCTGTATAATCGCAAATATTAATTGTGCAAAAACGTTGCATTATAAGTAATTCTCTTTAATAATGTATATTTTTTTTCAATATTTGAATGTACAATTCAGTAACAATGCACCGTGTACTAGTGATGATGTTCTATATTAAAATTACAGCAGAATTCATAACAAATCTTGTAACATTAGTTTTAATAGTTGTTATTGGAAATATCGTTCATGTTCGAATGTTATATTCATGCCACCTAATGCGATTTGCTTTTGTGGAATGTACTTAAAGTTGGCTTTAATTATTGTATTAGTAATATTCTCAAAAGAAAGGAAAACCGAATAAGGAAAATATGTCAAGTAAAAATACAGAGTTCTTCATATAATAGAAAAGAAAAGATTAAAGTTTTAAACGGGTATTAGAAACCGTGGGTAACATAAGTGAATGATACAATAACAAGTTCAGTCAAGCATGATGTTTCATACGCTGAGAATTCCGTATTACGTTTACATAATACTAAATTCAAAACAACGAAATCTGATTTTTTGCGCCATAAAGGAGAGATACGTCATTTTTCGCGCTTTTTTGAACTTTTCGTAAACTTTAAAAGTTTCGTTAGGAAAATGAAATACGGGCTAGTTGCCGACAATTACCGACTCTTCCAACAATATATAGCACATGACCGGGAGAAAAAAATATTTTTTTCAAAAAATTTCGAGCTTTCGGCGTCCCGAGGGTCTAACTATAAAGTTGTAAGCTCAGCTATAGTTTTCGTATAAAGGGGTCCTTTATGCATATATTTGAGATACGTTTTGGTTTCCTCAACTATTTTTTTACTCCGGCAAACATCCTCTATTAGCATGTTTTCGGGCTCAAAGGACGGTCTATATAATTTTTTAATCGTAATTGTTTGATTTTATGAAACAGCTTCTGCGTTTTGTTTTATATTTTGAATTTCACCTTTAAAGGTTTATTTGGTGATGAGTTATGAATTTTTAAGTGATTTTTGAGGTGTCGTTTTAAATACCATATGATTTATTCTTAACGGTTTTTTGGAGTTTTTGCCGTCCAGGATAATATCGGTTAACTTAAAGTTATAGATCGTTTTAAAGGGAATTTTAATTGTAATTTATGTTCCAAATTTCGAAATTAATTAGTGAAAACCGTTCGTGAGTTATTGCATATTTTAATTGAATATTTTTGTCGTCTCTGAATCATCTTATTAGGATTACGTATATTATGTGTACGGAATTCTAACGATGGTGTATAAGGAAAGAAAACAGATTATCAAAATGATAAAAGCTATGGGACATCCAGAAATGTCACTTAGTTGACCCTAATGAATATTTTGGCATAGAACGACAAATTTAAAAAAGCGGAGGAAAATAAAATAAAGATTTGAAAATAAGGTACACCATAATACATACACATACATATATATATATATATATATATATATATTTATATTTATATACGTATAAGTTCTGGATTAAACAAAAATTTTTTTTCAAATTTCGCTACGGAATGCTTCCACCCGGCTGATAGTTTTTTATAATCTCTGCGGAAGAGTCGGTTTTAATTAGCCGTATTATTTTTTTTTCACAAAATTAAATAAATGTCTTACAAACCTTATAAAACTTTCTTGTAAGAGTATGTGAAGGGGAGAGGGCTTCGTCCCTCAAGCCCTGAAATCACAACGAGTATTTTAAAAGGTAAATCATAAAATATATAAAATGCATGCGTGATAAACTGGTCCAGCTGTATCCTTGTAGGGGAAGTATACTTTCCGCTCAACCATTTCTAACCAAAAAAGGGAAGTACACAACTAGATACTAAGATCGCTCTTCCGATGGAACCAAAGTTCCCACCAGAAGTGTCGAATTAAAATTTGCCAAATCCTCTCTCCCTGAGTTTGTATCCATTTACAAACTTCGTTTTACAGTGTCCCCAAGTATCCGTTCTCCCACCCAATGCTCTAATTGCTTCCTTTTCGGGCATATTGCACGCCATTGTCGCAGCTCTCTTCCTTCATGTTCTCATTGTTCCTCTAAGCATTCTTCCTCCGATTGTACGGATCTCCAAGAGCCTCCTTTTTGTCGCAACTGCAAAGGTAGTCACAGCGCTTCCGATCGAGCCTGTCCCGAATGGCAGCGGCAGAAGGACATAAAAAGAATCATGGCTTTCGAGAACATCTCTTTTCACGAAGCCGTTAAAGTTAAATCCTCCAGTTCCGCCTCTCCAGCCTTCTCTTATGCTAATCGTGCCGCAGCCCCTATTTCCTCTTCAAACGTCTCCCCAAAAGCTTCTAAATTCCCCTCTCTTCCACATCCTAAATCCCCCACTTTCCACAAAACTTCCAAACCCAAATCCTACTCAAAGCCTTCTCCTCAATTTCCTTTCGTTCCATCCCTTTACTCTCGTTTACCATCTAATGGTTGCGCACTGAATCATGACGTCTCCCCCCAATCCAATCCCTCCATATCTTCCAGTCCCTTACCAGTTCCTCCTAGTCTTTCTCCTAATTCCTCTCTAAACGATTCTTCTTTTGTTGTCTCCCATATCTCTGCAGCTATCATGGAACTCCTTGCCTCTTTTAACATATCCTCTTCCTCCTCATTCCTTATAATCTTTCAGCCTTCCTATCCAATCACGTTCATTTCAACTAGATCATCTCTTTCATCCTCTTTCATTTTTTTCTCTCCTCTGACCATCTTCCTGCATCCCATTCTATATTTGTTATCCTTATTTCTCCTTCTTTCTTTTGCCTCCGTTTCGCCAAGGATAACTGTTCGCTCAGGAATCATTAACTCAAAACTTTCCTCAGTTCGAATTTTATTCCATCTTTTCTTTATGCTGCATAGTTATTTCATTATGGAAGGAAGCCTACAAACTGGTCGTCAACCCATTTCGTGCAGCTGTTTCTCCCGTCTCTTTTTCAACACTATGTCGGAAGGCAGCCTACAAACTGGGCATCAACCCAGTTTGTGCAGGTACTTCTCCCGTTTATTTTTTATTACTGACGGTACCGCTAATGGTGAGATACCTTCAATTTTGCCTGTATCCAACTTCGTTTCTACTTATTTTTCCACTGTCATCTTCTCCTTTAAGTTGGAAGATCGTCTACAAGCGATCTCCTCTCATGTATTACACCCTTCCTATTACCCTTGCCTTCCTTTCTTTTATTTCAGTTTCAGCTCTGTCTTCTCCCGCTGCTTTTTCTCATTCTTTTAATTCCTCTTCTTCTCCTTTTAAATAGAATGCCGCGGTCTTGCGCCATAAACATCCTTCAATGGAATTGCCGCAGCTTACGAGCTAATAAACTAAGTGTAGAATGTCTATTAGACTTCTATAATATCCATGTAGCGCTGTTATCTGAAACTTGGCTTAAATCCTCCTCGTCTCTTAATTTCAAAGGTTATTCTCTAGTTCGATCTGATCGTATGGATGGGTATGGTGGTGTTGCAATTTTAATTAGACACGATCTATCCTATCTCACCCACAATATCCCATTTCTTCCTCCGCCCCTTCCTAACCACCCTAACATGATTCATATTTCTCTTGAAAATCTTCTCCCGAATCCTATACATATTGCTTGCGTGTATATCCCCCCCAACTCCAGCCTCTCTAGTCTTCCTTTGCCCTCATTCCTTTCATCCCTATCTGATCCATTTATTATTGGTGGGGACTGGAATGCGCACTCCCCTATGTGGGGCTGCGCAGGGCGCAATCCTAACGGTGTGACTCTGGAAAATCTCATTCTAAACCATAATCTTTTTCTCCACAACGATCGTTCTCCTACTTTCTTCAAACATCCATCTTCTTCTAGTGCAATCGACCTCTCGTTTTCACCTCCGAATCTTGGTCTCGTAAGCTCCTGGAGAATTCTCGACGGTACTTTTGGTAGTGATCATGTCCCCATTCTCCTAACTCTCAACAACGCTCTTCCTTCTAGACCTTTCAGGCCCTTGCACGCTCCTCACTGGCTTCTCTCCAAAACAGATTGGAATAAATTCCGATCTTTGGTGGATTCCTCACTCCCCCTTATTCTGGATTTTCCCGACCCGTCATCCCAATACAACTTCTTCATTCAATCTCTATATTCTGCTCTTTCCGCTTCCTCCCCTCTTTCTTCCTTTTCGCGCGGTCGTTCTTCCTCTTATGCCTCCTCTCTTTGGTGGAATGAAGAGTGTAAAGTTGCCTTCCAAAGAAGCACCGCTACCTTCAAAGCCTTTCGCTCTTGTTCCTCAATATCAAACTTTTTAGTTCACAAGGAAGCTAACGCAAAAGCTCGGTACATTTCAAAATCTGCCAAGAGGAGCTCTTGGAAATCATTTTGTTCATCTTTCTCTAGAGATACGCCTCTCTCTAAGATATGGAAAATGGCCAAAGCGTTCAGATCTCCTCTTTCTGAGCGTCCCCACTTCTCCCATCCTTCTTTGCCTAAACTTCACTCTTTCTTGGACTCTATTGCTCCTCCGTATGTCCCCACTTTCGAGGAATCGTACATTCCTTCACTCCCAAATTCCTCAGAACCTCATTTCCTAACGTCTGGACCGGATGGGACATCAAATAAAATGATAAAAATAATTCATGAAAATAACCCAGACATTTTACTCACAATTTACAATAAATATCTGGAACTTAATTATTTCCCCCATTTCTGGAAAACTTGTAAAATAAAACTGCTTAATAAACCAGGGAAAGATCCGACCATGCCAAACTCATATAGACCTATTGCTCTCTTGCCTAATTTAGGAAAAGTCTACGAGAAAATAATACGACTTAAATTAGAAGAACAGGTCACAACAAGAAACATGATACACAGAAATCAGTTCGGCTATATAAAAAAGAAATCTACGGAAAATGCAATAGACGCCTGTATCAAAAAAATAGAAACTAACAAAATACACAATAACATGAAAATGACACTACTGATCAGTTTCGATATAAGTGGAGCCTTTGATGCAATTAAGTGGTCCTCCATATTAAACTGCCTTAAAGAAAACAATATTCAAGATAACTTGCTAAACATAATTAAAAATTTTTTTACTAAGCAGAGAAATAAAATTCTATAATAATGAAGAATTAATATATCGAAAAACACTAAATGCAGGAGTACCGCAGGGATCAGCACTATCCCCAACTATTTTTAACATTGCGATGGCTAAGGTACATAATGTATGTGACCTTAAGGGGAATAATATGGAACTAATAAGCTATGCAGATGATCTTCTATTAATAGCAGGGATTCAGGATGTCAAAGATATCAAACCAATTAACACTGTCATCAAGGCAATAAATAACACTTTGAAACAATTAGGGCTAAAAATAAATCCCGAGAAAACAAACAGCATTTTAGTAACAAGGAAACACAAGAAAGAAAATATAAAAGAAAACATAGGAAGGGAACTGAAACTGGAAGATTCAAATATACTTTTAAATAAGGAAATGAAGTATCTAGGCATCATATTAGATGAAAACCTCAATTTCACTAGTCACATCAATTACATAGTAGGAAAAATCAAAAAAGTTTACAGCAAAATAACTGCTCTATACAACAATACCTTTGGCATCAAATCTACAGACAGAAAAATTATATATTCGGCGCTATTTAGGTCCATAATAGAATATGGCAGCACAATCTACTACCCCAAAATGAAAAAAGAAGATAAAAAAAAGATTAGAAAAGAGCAACGGAAAATATTATTGGGAATTATATCTGCATATAGAACGGTATCTTATACTGCAACTAATGTAATTTCAGGAGTACTACCTATTGACCTACAGATACAGCAAAGCAATGAAATTAAAGCAACAAAATCATCAAGCATTACCGACAAACAAAAAAAAGAAAACATAAAGAAAATAAAAATTAAATATAACAACCTCTGGCAAGAGGAGTATAACGCTGAAAAAACAGGAAGAAGAACCTTTAAACTAATTCCAAATATCGAAGAAAGACTTAAAAATAGGATACTAGAACCTAATTTCTACCTCACTCAATTTTTAACAGGAAATGGAAATTTTGGAGAATACCTCAAAAAATATAAAATAACAGAAAAAGACACATGCATAAACTGTAAAAAAGACATAATAGACACTCCGGATCATTCCTTTTTAGGCTGTCCAAACTTCAGTCAAATCAGGATAAAATATAAAATAGAAGAAATCAATGAGAAATGGTTTACCAACCGGAAAAACACATAAACAACGATGGAATATGTAAATGAAATAATGAAAAACAAAGAGAAGTACATTTAAATAATAAGGTATTAACGTTAAGTCGCGTACTTAATTAACATAATTGTGATGACCTGCGGAACACTGATAAGCGAATTCAGCAAAAAGTGATCCTCAGGCCATAATACTGCTATTGTAAAATTGTATTTAATAATAAATGAATTAAAAAAAAAAAAAAAAAAAAAAAAAAAAAGAAACGTCTCCTTTTCGCTACGAGGAACTCTTGTCCGTCCTTAATAAAACCTCTCCTTCTGCTCCTGGTCTGGACGGTCTTTCTTTCCCTATTCTTAAAAAACTCTCTTCTTCCTCGCTATTGTCCCTTCTGAATATCTTCAACTCTTTCTTACTCTCTGGTTTTACTCCTGAGTCTTGGAACGACTTTATCGTCATTCCAATTCCTAAAAAAAAACAGTGTTCCTTCCGTCCTATCTCCCTAGCCTCATGTCTGCGCAAACTCTTTGAAGGTTTAATAAATAACCGTCTCGTTGGTGGCTTGAGCATAATAATCTAATTCCTTCTAATATGTTCGGTTTTCGTCCCGGGCTTGGCCCGGTAGATTGCATCAGTACCTTCCTTGCAGATATCTATAAATCATTCCTATCAAAGAAATTTACTGTCGCTTCTTTTGTCGATGTCTGCTCTGCATTCGATAATGTGCATCTTCCTTCTCTGGGCTCCAAACTCCTCTCTCTTAATCTCCCTCCGGTTCTTATCACTCTTATACTCAACCTCTTTCAACATAGAACTCTTTATCTATCTTCTCCTTCTCTTTCCACCTCCAGATGCGTCTATCGTGGGCTTCCCCAGGGTTCCTGCCTTAGCCCCACTCTTTTTAATATTTACTCCTTCGATATTGCTTCGCTCTCTATACCCTCTTTCTCTCTTCTTTTTGCTGATGACATTTTAGTTTATTCCACCTCAGATGATCTGTCCTCCGCCACCAACGAGTTAAATCATTCATTGTCCCATCTTAGCAATGCTCTATCTACTCTCCACCTCTCTCTTTCCCCTTCCGAGTCTTCCTGTATAATTTTTGCTCTCCGCCCCTTTAATCGTGCTTTTATAAACATCAGCGTATCTGGTACACCTATTCCCACTGTTAATTCCATATGTTATCTAGGTCTTTTCTTAAATAGTCGCCTTACATTTCATGAACATATTAATTATATCTATAATTCCTCGATCAAAACACTTAATCTCCTCAAATCTTTATCTCCGCTCAGATGGGGTAGGGACCCGTGCATTCTATTAATTCTATATAAATCGATTATTCGGTCCAAACTCGACTATTGTTCCTTCATTTATGGCAATGCCTCCAAGTCTCTCCTTTCGAAACTTGACGCAATTCAGAATTCCTGCCTTCGCCTATGCATTGGCGCTTTAAGATCTTCTCCTATTCCTGCGATTCTATCCGAAACTTGCACTCAACCTCTTTCCACTCGTGTCGTTCACTCCTCGGTTATCGATTTTTAATAAAACGCTTCCCCATTTTGTCATCCAATATTATTCCTTCCTATCTTCATATCAAAAATCGCTGGTGCTTGTCGCCTCATAGAATTCCGATTTTATCGCATATAGCTGCTCGTGTTTCCAATTTTTCTCCCTACGTTTCCTCTTATAACAGTCTTCCTTACTTTTCTCTCGATTTTAATAGCATATGGCACCCCATCAATTTCTCCTCTCTTCCAGTCCGAGCTAATTCTTCCTCTCACAATGTAGTCAACTTCGAATTCCTTCAGCTGCTGAACTCTGCTTTTCCTTTCCATGCCTTAATTTTCTCGGATGGCTCCAAGAGTGATGGGGGCGTGGGTGGCACGTATACGTCTCCTACGTTCCTGCACTCTGAGTCTTTCAGACTTCCTTCTTTCTGCTCTATCTTCTCAGCCGAGTCGATCTCAATTCTTCGTGCAATCCAATTCATATCCTCTACGAGTGGGGTTCACAAATTCCTGATTGTTTCTGATTCCAAAGGCGTTCTTCAAACCATCTCCTCTCCTCCTTCTCATACTTCTGACGGTATCATCCTCTCTATTCGATCTCCTGTCTCGTCTTTGTTCTCGTTCCGATCCATTCTCATAGACTCTCTATGGGTCCCTAGTCATTCCAATATTGAGGGCAATGACGCAGCTGACTCTTTAGCTCGCTCAGCCGCCCGCATTGGTCCTTTCCTCGACTCTTTCCTTTCCTCAGACATTCTTTCTCTGTCACGCTCTAATCATTCTAGACTTTGGTCTGACATGTATCCATCTTTATTCTCTAATCATTATTCATACTTCCGTCTTATTCAACCGGTTTTTCCTGCCTTGGATTCAATCTATTCCTACCTGTCGTTGTTCCACTGTTGTTTCCTTAATTAGGCTTAGAATCAATCATTCTCCACTCCCCTCTTCTCGCTTTCGATTCGCTTTGTCCCCTTCTCCTTTCTGCACTCTTCACGCTTCTGAGCCTTCTTGTATTTGTGACTCAAATCACATCCTATTCGAATGTTCTACACTCTCTAACGAACGCTCCTTTCTTTACGCCCACCTTCTAGTTTTGGGTCTTCCTACTCCCTTTAACGATACCTATATTCTTCCCTTCCCATTGCCTTCAGTTATTCCATTGCTGCTGTCCTTTGTCTTTTCCATTTCTAACCGCTTGGCTATTTAGTTATAACTCTTAATTTTTCATGTTGTTGGGTCAAGGCCGCTGGCGCGCCCAGGGTAGGAAAAAAAAAATACTAAGATGGTCCTATCTACAAAATTTCAACTTCCCATGACCAGCCTTTTTTGAGTTTTGCCTGATAAACACATACATACGTACAGACGTCACGAAAAAACGACTTAATCTTTAACTACAAGCGCCCACAAATAAACATAACTACATGCGTGGTGTATTTTGTACACCGTGTACAAAAGCACCCAAAAATCACTTGAAAAAAAAGGTTTATCTCGCGTTTATATTTATTTATATCACAAAAGGGCATATCCGTATCATGTCTAATAATAACAATCTATTAAACTGAGAACCTGAACACTTAAACAAAAGCTTAAACGTTATTGTACAAAATATTTTAAATAGAATCTAAACGATGTCGCCTTCATTATTACATTCCGAACAAGTGATGATTGTATTTGCATGTTCTTTACAAACTGACTTGTTACAAATGTGACATGTAATTGTTGTGACTCTATTTTTTTGTCTTCCACAATAAAAGCACCTACGTCGTATTTTTGTTGGTGGCACTTCCACTGGCTGCTGCTGCTACTGCTGCTGAGGAGTTCTGTATTTGGCCAAAAAAAGTTGAATATCCGAAGGTGAGGTTTCTTTAACAGGAAAGCAATTATCAAGCCCTTGATCTGAGTTATTTGACTCTTCCTCTGAGTCTGTATCGTGAGTGCTACTTTCTACAAATTCATTTTCTGAGCTCTCTGCTTCTTCTCCAACGTCTTCTTCTGATTCTTCATCAACTATAGCTTGAGCCGTAAGGATTAATTCATCTTGGGTAAGACGACGTGGATCTCCAACTTGATTCCTACAAAGTGTACTTCCTTTATTAGAAAAGGATTTGATAAATTTTGTGAAAAAAATTGATGCAAAATAAATATTCTATGTGAAAAATAACAAAAAATAAATACTTACATAACTGCACGCGTGGTGGTGTACTTTGTTCACCGTGTAATACCACTTCAGAATTCACAACACTTTATGAGGTTATCGTTGCACGTGCATCAACGGTACTGATAAAGATTGTGTTAGACACTACACTCGTAGGTTAGGAACGAGCCTTTCGGGAACACACTTGTGCAAGTACAATAATACTCATTAGAGTGATAACGATACGTAGCAAAGTATTTAAGAAGAATTGGAATTGGAATTGAATCGAAATAATTTTTCCTGGATATTTTGTTTATGCATCGAATAACTGAATTACCCGATGCGTTATGCTATGGGAGCCAAAAAAAGGGAAAAAGCTGCATTAATTTATGCAGACATTTAATTTTCCAATTACTTAACGTTTTTGTTGTATTTTGATGATTATTATTGTTCAGCTGCGCATATTTTACTATTTTTATTTATTCATTAGCTATATTATCTTCTATTATTGTTTGTTTTTGTATTCATATTTATATTTCGCGATTTCTATTTGGTAATTTTTGTTCATTTATAGTTTATTTTTTTATTTTTGATTTAGTGCTCTTTGATTCAAAACATAATGTACAATAGACAAACAGACAGATAAACATAAATTCTGAAAAATATGGTTTTACATTTTAAGTTAATTGTAAATAGTGGTACTAAATGCCGCGGTTTATTTTGCTTTAAATAATTATTTTTTATTCAGCTTTTATTTACTAAAACTATATAGAGACAGGTAATGCTCGCTGAAAATAATAGTATAACTATGAATGTATAATGTAAATTTTTAAGGAGGCCTTAATAAGTTTCGGTTCTGAATTGTTAAGAACAAGTTGTAATGTGAAGTAGCTCACAGTATCAGCCAAATCGCACTTGCAGAGCTTTTGCAACAACTAAAGTGTACCTTCAATTAAGTTCAATGAGGCAACAAATAAAGCTGGGTTTAACCTAACTTAAGTAAATTTAAACTATAACAAATAAAATGATATATTCTTATGATGGCTAATTAAATTATAATTTCAGTATTAGTGCATATTATTTCGAGAACGTATTTACTTGAAAAATAAGAAAAAGCTTCGCAAAATTGTCATTTAAAGTAATGTTTAATTTAATTGTTCTAATTGCATGCTATTAGTAAAATGTGAAATACACTATAACGATCTGATCCTTTATTTAATGACTGAAATGAAGTCTTCAATAAGAGAAAATTTCTATATAATGTCGAGTCATTTATAATGTTCAAAAGGGATTCGACAATTTGTGAAATAATATTTTAATTTATAGTTCAATAACTGAATCAGCAGTTTGAATAGGTAATAATATGCAATCGGAGAAAAAATAGATTTCTTTTGCATACTGTTGAAAACTTTTGTGTTATGTGAAATATTAACTAATAGTAGTATATATTCAGTATACTCCCAAAAACTAATAAAACAAATATAATCTGAATATGTTAATAATTGTAGACAGTAATAGCGAAAACCACTTTTATTACTGTAAAACAATAAACTTTTTTTAGTTCGTAGATTTCTTATTTACATCTAGTTTAGGTAAGTGAACTTTATTTCGTATTTTTTTAATGTTGCTATAATCAAAAATATATACAATGTTACATACAGTTACGAAATTTTATTTATTATGTTTTACAATGTTATGAAACGAAATTGTTTTGTTACTTTATTTCTAAAGTTCAGTTTAATAAATTTCCTGCATTTTAACGGAAAAATATCTTGATAAAATTGTTAAAAACTTCCTTTATTTACTTAAATTAAAAATCTGGAAGAAAAAGTTACATGTACTTTGATTTGAAATAAACTAAAAGTTAAAAAGTATAGTGCATAAAATGTAAATAAACAACAAAAAAATGATTTATTATTAAAAAATTAATAAAAAAAAAAAGATTGTGTATTTTTTATTAAGAAAAGTAAAGTAATCATTAATTTTTCAATAAAACTGAAATTTAAAGTGATGAATACTACAAACGATAATCGATTCTTCTTAAGTACTTTTCGATGCTTTTTGAGTATTTTTGTACTTGCACAAGTGTGTTCCCGAAAGGCTCGTAGGTTAGGTGGCGCCACAGTGCCCGGGGAAGCTGTTAACTAGGGTTATTGCTGATATTGTGTAAGTGGTGTATTTTATACACCAGCGCATGTAGTTAAAGGTTAAAATGGATTCCGGGATGGTTAAAATAAATATTTTTATTGAAAGGTGAGATTCAAAATATTCCACAAGTACAGAGTACTTCTTTTCCTCCGTATAAGGGGAAGTAATCACAGGGCTGGTCGAAATATCCGTTGAAATATGGCATTAAACATTTTCCGCGATTACGATACTTCCTTTACTTCGTACAAGGAAGTAAAAAAGGTTACCGATTAAACGTTATAGGACATCCGTTATAAAAACACGTTGGTGTCGTGTTCAGAGCGACCTACGATTAGCGGTGTGTTTAGAATGACCCTCGATTTCACCTTTCACTTTCATGGCGCGTAACACTATAGCGGGGAGTCAAACTTTAGGTAAAAGTGCTTTTAAAACGTGTAATACAAATACAAAGTGAATAAAACTTTGTTGCCACACTATGATTCAACATAATTAATGAGATATTTGTTAATGCTTTCTTTCACTTAATTTTTGTAAATCAATATGTATGGTCGGTGTTGCATGTCTTAGCTGGTTTTTTAAATCTGCATAAGTTAATAAAGTACCTGAAGAACTCTTTGTAAATTTAATTTTCGAAAAAATGTTTCACATATGTGGATCCAAAAGGACTTACATCTCGTTGCACGAAAAATCTTAAATTAGAATATCTCTCTATTGTAAAAATTAATTCATAATGTGGACTCAGAAATTTGTTTCATTTCATTGTTGCACTGTAATTTATTTTACTCAATCTGCAAGTTTTCAGGAACAATAACTATGTTGTTTTTTTTTTTGTGGGGGGTACGCCTAAAAGGGCTGGTCCATAAACTGCAGTAGATGGATCTGTAAGAGGACGAAGAAAATCGAAGTTATTATATTAAATCATCAACATTTTATATATGAGGAAATAGCAGAAAATAATACTCATTACACTAATATTGAAATCGTTACAATCACCGAAAGAGAAGATTGAAATGAAAATAACTATTAGTGACACCAGCAACCAAAAATACAAACATAAGAGAAAATACTAGGAACATAGAAAGTAGGAGAGCTATGCCTTTTCGAAACGCCTCATGTAAATAACAACACTTTTCACGTCGACGTGAAATGGGCATGAAAATATATTTCAAACGTTTTATCTCACTTTTCTAGTTCTGAGAAGCGAATATCCAATTCAATTTTATAAGTTTCTTTACTTCATTAGCATATTCGGAGAAATTCTTAGCTTTTTGTGAAGTTATTTAACCGTGAAAAATGTTGAGCATTATTATTTCTAAGCTCTGGTACTCAAATAACGATAATTTTTTATTAAAAACTTCGATGGAATTACAAATATCAATTATTAAATTATCCTCACTCTGCAAGTCCTTATTTAGCTGATCAAATTTTTCCATTATTTCTATTAAAAACATATGTAGATTTAACAATCATTAATTCAGGAACAAATTCTTATTTCTCATTTAAAAACATATCTGTTTCTCCCGTAAATTAAAAAATCTTTGAAAACATTTTTCATGATTTGGCCCTATCTAAAATTGGATAAAATGTACAATATCACCATATTCAGAAGATAATTCTATTAAGGAATTTTTTAAACTGCCGATGCTGAAGAGCATGTGAACGAATGTAATTTATTATCTTTATAACTACGTTCATAACGCGATTCATGGATAATACGCGAACACTTAAATTTTGGTAATGTATTGAATAATGAAAATATCACTGATTTTAATCCGTAAGTATAATTTTACATCTGCCTTATTTTTACCTGCCGAAGCGCGGGTGCTCCATCTGTTGTGAACGCGGAAAGAGCATCAGAGTTTAAGTTATTTCCGACTAAACACTTTTTTAATCGCCTGGAAAACATCTTCTCTCTGGTTGTTGTGTCTTTTCAATTGAAAAGATTCAACATTTTTTCTGTCATTCGGAATGAATCATTCACCACGAATAAATATCGCAAGTTAGGATGCGTCTGAGATACCTACACTTTTTTTATCGAATGCCAAAGAGAGTATGCTTTGAATTGGTTAATTTTATCTCACGAAGTTAGTTCAACTGAAATGTCACCAACGCGATGACACGTACAGTTTGTCGTGAATGGTACTTGAAAATAATTTGCTTTTAAATCAACATGACAACAGAATAACTTTTCACGATGGTAGGATGATTGCTGTAATGATGAAGTAAACACCATTTGCTGCGCATCGGGTATCAAATATTGCAGTTCGTACTTGCGCATTACAAAAATGACATGTGCAAATTTTCATTTCATGTTTTTTGTATGCATATCTGTACAATTGGAAACGGAAGTTTCAGAAAAAATATAAAATTGCTCGGAGCGGGCCACACAATTTAACGCGGTGGGGCGGCTGTTTGACAGGTGCAGGTTTAGTGTTTAGAAGGGGCATTTATTATTAAAGATTGAAATTTCTATCAATTAATACATCTCTAGATGTTTCACTGATTTTTAGGATTCCGTACATATATAATATACGGAATCCTAATAAGATGGTACACAAACGACAAAAATATTCAATTAAAATATGCAATAACTCACGAACGGTTTTCACTTATTAATTTCGAAATTTGGAACATAAATTACAATTAAAATTATCTTTAAAACGATCTATAACTTAAAGATGACCGATTACCGTGGGCGGCAAAAAACTCGAAAAACCGTCAAGAATATATAATATGGTACGTAAAACAACCTCAAAAATCACTTAAAAGATCATAACTCATCACCCGATAAACCTATAAAGCTGAAATTCAAAATATAAACCGAAATGCAGGAGTCCTTTTAGGCACAAAAGTTATGTAAAGTTGCCGAAAAGTTCAAAAAAGCGCAAAAAATGACGTATGTCCTCCCTCATAGAGCCGCGAATATTACAGCTAAAAATTTTAAACGCGGTTAAAAATATGCGCATCTCCGTATATTTCTCTAGTTTATAACATCTGGATTTCCAGTTTTAAAATTGGACCCTTAAGGCGCCGAAAGTTCGAAATTTTGAAGAAATTTTTTTTTTTTTTCTAAGGTATGTTATATACCGTTGGAAGGATCGCTATCTGTGGGGAACGAAACCGTATTTCATTTTCTTATCGGAACTTTCAAAGTTGCCGGAAAGTTCGAAAAAGCGCGAGAACTGATTTGTGACGCGAGTATTATAGCTAAAAATTTTGAGGAAAGTAGAAAATATGGGCATACACGTATATTTCTCTGGTTTGGAACATCTAGGTTTCCAATTTTAAAATTCGTCCCACGGGGATCTGAAAGCTCGAAATTTAGTAAAAAAAAACTCTTTTTTCAAACGTATGGTGCATTATTGGAAAGAGCGCTATTTGTCAGGACTGACCCTTATTTCATTTTCTTAACGAAACTTTGGAAGTTTACTAAAAGTTCAAAAAATCATGAAAAATGATGTGCAGCCCCACGTGTAATTTAGGTATTGTAGCTCAAGATTATAAACAAGGTTAAAAAAATGCGCGTCCCTATTTATTTCTTTTCCGGGTTTCAAACTTTAAAATCGGACCTTTAGCCGCCGAAAGCTCGACAGTTTTAAAAGTAATAATTTTTTTCTCGGTCATGTGATATATCGATGGAAAGATCATTATTTGTCGAGAACGAACCCATAAGTTATTTCCCTAACGAAACTTTCAAACCTTGATGTTCCAAACTTGAGAAATATACGTCGAAGCGCATATGTTTAACCGTGTTCAAAATTTTTAGCTGTAATACTCATGGCGCTAGAGGGGAGGGACTGTTTGAACTTTTTGGTAACTTTAAAAGTTTCGAAATACGGTTCGGAATTATGTTTAGAGGTTCCTCCACTTGAAGCGAGGCCATTTTTGTATATATTCTGATTTTACTTGCTGACATGGGGGAAGATATATTGTACAGATTGAAGGTGGAGCTGGTGTACGAATTTCGACTGTTACTGATTCAATATCGGATGGTAACATTATCTGTTGAAAGTTAATATCCGCACGAACGGCTAATATTACTCCCCCATGCGCACAACCAGCAAGCACCGGATTTGATTCGAGAACTTTATAGTTTTTTAGTTGTAAATGTTGGTTTTGTTTTAAGTGGGTTTCTTGAATACACGGAATATTCGGGTTGTAAATCGGTGTTATTTTTCTTTTGACTTTATCGGAATACGAGACTGCAGCGGTTTTTAGAATTTGGTTCGAATCGTTGTAATTTCTATTAGTAGTGTTAGTACGAGGTCTAAGAAACGGAACAGGATCGCAGGTTTTGGTTTGGTTATTTTCATTACGGCTTGTGTGTTAGTGTTGTTATAAACTGTAATAAAGGGAACGCGGACTCAGCGCATCATTGTTTAGGCGGTACGTCCGCCTGATGAAAAACAGATTCGAATAGTATTTCGATTTGTTAAACAATTTAACGCACTATGCTAGTAAATAAATAAAAAAAAATGTTTAATAATGGTCTAACGTATTGAAAGAGTCGAAAGAAAAAATCGGATTGTTAAAAAATCATCTAAGTAGAACGACAGCCTTTGTCACATCGCGGAACGACCTTTTTTGGTAAAGTAACCAGTTCATCTCGCAACCGAAAGAAGTTTGATCCAACAAGGTGCTAGTAAACAAATCGCTTCGAAATTCGGTTTTCAAATTAGTGACATTTACAAAGTTCTTAAACTGTTATAATTTCGATTACCGTGTCTCCCCCTCTTGTTCACCGAGAATCCAGGACCTAATCACCAACATACACCAAACTGTCAGCAGAGAATACTAACATTATAGTAACCGCAGTAGAGTGATACATAGCATTTATATTATTTCTAATTAATTTTTTTTGCGTGTTTTCGTTTATACATTTATTAAGTGTCTTTAACGATCGGCTATTCAAGAAAGATAGGTGTAGGGAATAATGAAATTATACATTTTAAAAAATCATAAAACCTAAATATTAGTATTATTAAATCTAAACCAATAATTTAAAAAATAAAAATAAATGATTTAATTAAGTACTATATATATATATATATATATATATATTTGTTCTTCATAACCATTACATTGCATTTCAAATTAATAAGCCTTCGATTCAAATTAGTATTTTGCTTTACTGTTTTAAATTATTATTAGAAAAGATCTCTGAAATTGATTAAAATATTAAATTTAATGAAATAAAAATGGAAGTTTATTCAAACAAATTTTCTTACATACTAAATAATTATAGTCATCGTTAACTTACATACGGAATCCTCAGCGCATGAAACCTCATGCTTGACTAAACTTGTTTTCATTAATGTGTACGTATCAAACCATGTCTTGTTATTAAGTTTATTACTTTTCTCTAATTGTTTACGAAATGATGACTTAAAATTTTTAGCAAATTACTGTCTACATTTTTATGTACATAATTTTAACAATTCATTTTGAAAAAAAAAAAAAAAGAAAAAAAGATGACTGTGTTTTTTCAGTTGAAAATAAAATTAACGTAGAACATAGTTTAATAATCTGTTTTTGGAAGTTAAACGTGATATAGTGATAAAGTTGTTTTGTTCCGCGTTCGGTCTAATTATTTGATCTATTCGTATTTAATCCGTTCGTTTGTTTCTGTTTACGTCACTTCTAGGGTCGTAACATGCAGCGGACTCCTTCGCCTAATCACGAACATCGCAAACCACCCTCTACTACGACGACTACAAAGTCTTCCTTCTTCACTCCCCCGGTTATCAGCAGCATTTAACGGCAAACCTTCAGTCGCTGTTGGGAGCGTGAAATCAAGCAAGCCGTCAAACAGCTGCGAGTCTATTCTATTCGCTTCCTCTACAATTAAACATCAGTTTCGTCACGCAAGCACATTCTAGCAATAACGTTAATTACACACGCACCGACATCCAGTGGCTAATGCGAACCTTAGCAATAAGAATATTAATTATGACATTACCGGTCCGTACTAACAGTTAATATAAATAACCCCGATTATAATTTCGTTAATAACTCTGCTACAATTCCCCATGCGCCGATTTCAATCAATAATCTTGATAATTCAGATTTGTTTCTTTGCTAATACAGTTTTATTTTTGGGCTCATCAACCAGAGGTACCTTTACCCAGAAAAAATTAGAAAAGGAAGGAATTATCTTAATACGATCGGATATTCTTAATATGAAGTATTTAATATTATACCGGGAATATAATGTGCGGAGAAGGAAAAGATAAAAGACGCAATAAGGAGTAGGAGGACCAAGTCCCAGCATAAACTGGAATGCAAAGTAGAACGCTCAACAGAAAGAGATGAACATTGAATAAACACGCGATCCGCATCGTAAACATACGCTTCGTTTGCGTGGAGAGAACAATAAGGGGAGGAAACTGACGAAAAACGAAAACGGTAGTAAGGTAGTAAGTACAGCTTAAAAATGCAGAGGAATAATGGAAGCAACAATCGAACAGAGCTAATGAGGGAAACAAAAGGAACTACAGATTAGCTAGGAGTACTTGAATAGGCAAATGAAATGAATAATTATTAGAAAAAGAGGACGAGTATATATCCGACCGAAATCTGAGATGAAAACTTTTACACAGTGGAAGGAGATTAGAGGATGGGATTTTATAAAAAAAGAAGTGGGAAGAAGCAGCAACCCGAACTAAACAATCCGTCACTTCATTACCACAAATGCCCGAGTGCCCAGGAACGTCAATTTGAATAGAATGGAGGGAAGAAGAAACGTGGATAAGGTATTTGGAGAATAATAAAATCACAGAAATGATCAGGCAGGGAAGAATAAATTTAAGGGCGCTTATGGAGTAAAATATAATCGAAAAATTAGACCATCTAAAAATTTCGCTCCCGATATCTTTTACGTTAGCTAACAATGAAAATTGAATACTTTTTCCGTACATAGCGCCTAAATCAATTTGCAACTACTTTCACTTTCCATCAATATAATAATAATACTACGTTACTGTCCTTGGCCATTCTCGTAACAGTGTCATTTTCTGTAATATCTCCTTTAATTATCTACAATTGTTATTTTCAACTTAACATCACAATATTTCTCAGAGTGAGATTAAAGCCCTTATTATGCCCCCGCATTAGGCACCCAAGTTATATCTATTAGAGGATTTCAGCAATCAGTCCCCTCAGTCCCCATTATTAGGAGTCACGCATACATGTCGAGCTAATAATCCTGCTGTTATCCTCAAACCATATCCATTTTAACTCTTTCTATAATACATTCTTTGAGTTCGGTGTGTAGTGTTATGGTACACGGACGGTTTAAACTGCGTTATCTTATCTCATATTGGAATAATTTGAAGTACGTTACAGTGTAATATTCGAGATAATATATCGACTGTAGTAAGTTTTTATCTAATAATTTATTATAAAACATGGATAAAAAATTTAATAAATTATGCGATGATGTTTTGAGCATTAAGAATGTATGCACAAAGACGAATAGGAAAATAGACGACATAAATGCGGAAATTCGGGAATTAAAAAAGGAAAATGATAACTTGAAAAATCAGGTAAAGAGCTTATCAGAATGGCGAGAGAAGATGCAGTCCGGGACGGATATAATGCAACAATACTCTAGAATAGATATAATCATTAGCGGCGTGCCAATAGAAAAAGTGGAAAACGTAAAGCTTAAAGTGGAAAGAATAGCAGACAAGTTAAACGTTACTCGAAATGGCAATGATATAAAGGCTGCTCATCGATTACCACCGACGAAGGGTAGCAACGCGGCGATAATAGTCAAATTGAATAATAGGGAAAAGAAAGATCAGATGATAAAAAATAGTCGACTGAAGAATACGGATCAGGTTGGCGTGAATACGGGGAGTTCCGTTCCAAAAGTATACGTGGATGAGGATCTTACAAAGCGTACCCGACAATTATTAGCCGAGGCGAAACAAGCGCTGGAGAAGGGTTACATTGCGCACGCCTGCTGTAGAAATAGAAAAGTATTCTGTAGGCAAACGGTGCATAGTAACATCATCAAAATTGTCCGCATTTTCGGAGCTCGACAACCTGATCAGTGCGGCGGTGGAATTGGCTACGAAGCAAAGTTTAAACGAGCGAAGCAGTCAAGAGAATCAACTGATAAAGCGAAGCAGGTAGCAGAAGGATCGAAACAACAACGCCAGCAGACACAGTCGTCGCTAGACCGTTTTACTAACCGCCGATGAACGCGGAAGGAAAAACTGGGAATGGACATGTAGCGAGACTAGCGGACGATAGATGGACATACAGAATAAAAAACTGATATATAGGAAATAAAAAGGAATAGAGGTAGACAGTTTCTACGATGGGAAGATGGTTTAACAACATTTTTACATAATAAACAATACGAGAAGATTGCCCGGGACCGAAGGGAATGGGCAAGGTTGAGGGAGGCCTTTGCTCAAGTGAGACATATGGATCCTCAAACTTCCTTCTTCATCGATTGACATTACCTTCGTGTTCTTTGAGTGATTTTGCGGTAAATAAAAAAAAAAAAAACAACACATCCGTAACCAATTTAATAGTTTTTTTTTTTTTTTTTTAAACAGCCCTTTAAGGGAACTGTATGGTTATTACAATCTTAGAACTATTTCTAAATAACTAACATTTATAACTAAAAGTAAATTAACATGTTGCAAAGGAATAAATCAGTATCTATTCTTTGCTATTTATATACACATACATACAATAAAACGATAAAAATTTACAACACAACTAGATCGTTTGGTTTAAATCGTTTAAGCCGTCTTGTATCTTCTGTAGTAAGCAAAAGGTCCAGTGCTTCCGGGTTCAAATGGGTATGGAGTCTTTCTTCGTGACGATGGGCAAAGTCTTTAATGACTTCGTCCACCCATTTGATCCTTAAATCGGTATGTAGAGATTCGTTCCATTGGAACCATCGAGCATTGGTTATCATACGGAGGAATTTATTTTGGGCTACTTGAATAATATTTCTATTTGATGTTTTGGTACATTCCCATATCTGTACCCCATAAGTCCAAATCGGTCTTATGATGGTTTCATAAATGAGACGTTTGTTTTCAAGTTTCATTTTGGAATGTCGTCCGACAAGCCAATACATTTCACGTGTTTTTTCTCGAATTCGCTGAGCTTTTGATAAAACGTGAGTTTTCCAAGTCAGTTTCGCATCTAGATGCACACCCAAGTAATTTGCTGAATCGGAGCTTGGCACTTGTTGTCTATTTATGAACACTACATGACGCGGATCTCGTTTACGAAGGGGGCGAAAGTGGTGTGGATAGATTTTTGTTCATTGAGCTTGATTTTCCAATAGTTTGATACACGGTCTAAAGCATACTGAAGGTTTTTAGTTGCTTCCGTTTGTGAGCTGCTTACTGACAGTATTGCTGTGTTATCAGCGAACATTGCAATCGCAGTATTTGGTGTTGTTAGTATGTCTATTGTATACAGAAGATACAGAATAGGCCCGAGGACGCTACCCTGTGGTACGCCTGCCTGTATTGGATGGAAGGACGATCTCGCATCTCCATAAGCTACACGGAATTGTCTGTCTGAGAGGTATGATTTCAGTAGACGACACCAATTAACAGGTAGTCTGGTGCTTAGCTTGTGTAGAAGTCCTTGATGCCACACTCGGTCAAATGCTTGTTCAATATCCAGAAAGACCGCCGAGCAAATTTTTTTTTCTTCGAACGCTCTTTCTATTATTGAGGTTACTCGATGTATCTGGTCAACATAGAATATTGACTGCGAAAACCAAATTGATAGTCTGGTAGACGTATTAGTGTCTTGAGTCGCCTAAGTAACAACTTTTCAAATAGTTTAGATATTGCTGGTAATAACGATATCGGCCGGTAGGAGGAGACAACTTCTGCTGGTTTTCCTTGTTTTTGGAGCATAACATTCTGAGCAATTTTAAAACTTTCAGGTACATGTTCCAAGCGTAAACGGGCGTTAAATATGTACACTATTCCTTTTTTCGATAATTCTTTTAATACACTAGGAGCTATTTCTCATCTACTCCTGGCGATTTTTTTGGATTAATGTTATCTATTTCTTTCGCTACTTCAAGTGGAGTAATAGGTTTAATTATTTGTTTATCTATTTCTATGGTACTTAGCTCAATTTTTGATTGAATGTTGTGTGGCTGGAATATTCGTGACAAATGTCTAGCAAATAAATCAGCTTTTTCCTCATCACGTCGTAACCAATTTCCAGTTTCGTCTTTTATGGTTGGTATTCTCACTACTGGTCGTTTGAAGCGTCGAGTAGTTCAAAAGATTGTGATAAATGCAGCAACGGAAGATAAATTGGCACTTCTCGTGCCGTCATTTTTACGACTTCATGCGCTAATAATAAACAAAATGTTATACAACACGATTTGGAAAAAAGTAAAAAGAAATTAAACAAAATTCACCAGCTCCGGAACCGTTTAACTTGTAAATTTGAAATTTTGCACATAAATCGCGGATAAAATGTTCTTCCAAAAAAGCATGTATCCTCGAATAATTTAATTACTGGGGACGGCAAAAATCGTAAAAATTAACATGCGCACATTAAAAGCAAATTAAATCACATAACCAATTTTTAACTTCCATATTGGAGTTTCGAAGATTAAAAAGAAAGTTAATTTTTTTCTAGGGGTGTTGTATATCAGTGGAAAGTTCGCTACTTAACAATGACAAATATGAATTTTGATTTTTTAACAGAAAATTGTAAAAAAGTTTGCAAGAAGTTCGAAAAAGTGTTAAACGCAGCATTTAACGGAGGGAATATTACACTTCGAAAATCGCAAACGGCTTATAAATATATGCATACTTACGGGGATATTACAGGAGAAATATAGCGAATATTGGAGCGCAAAATTCGAGTCTTCCATACCCTAAAAATCTCAGAGATGGAAAAGAAATTATTTCCCCTTAGGAAGACTTGAAATTCCGATTGTATATTCATTTAGCGGGTTATTTCGATAAAAAAATTCCGAAAAAATTAGTCGATCACGACAATAATTTCTCATTATGGCAGATTTTTTGCTTTTGGGGGAAAACCATGCGCTTTATAATAAATTTTCACGTGCGAAAATTTTTGTTGTTTTTTTTTGTTTTACTTTTTTATTGGGCTTGTCAGCTATGGACGATTACCCATCAAGAAGGAAGAACGCAGGACAAAAAGAAACTGAGGAGGACATTAAGAAAGTTATTCGGGGAAGGTGGAGACGGCCAGAACTACTATGGAGAGATTGTAATGGAGTCAAAAAAGATCGGTACTAGAGAACCCGTGCAATTAGCAGTCCGAAGGGATTTATAAATGTGTAGACGAAAAAATATAAAGGATGATACACGTTAAAGGAAAGGAAAGCTCTCATGCCTCTTGTTAACCGTTATACCTGATTATAATATATTATATCTATTTAAAAATTGAAAAATAATTTAATTTTAATGATTATGAAAAACTACTAATTTTAAAAAAGCAAATGGAATCTGAATTCTAGTAAAAAAATTTGTTTGTTACTGTTAAGAAGTTATTTCTCCGTTTTCATATTTGTTTTCAGCATATGTACGTGAAGTCGAATATAATTTTCCATTCGAATAAGTTTTAACCGTGATTCTTTATTCTGACCCTTCTGTCATCAAGGGCAACGAGTTAGCGGATTTTTAGCCCGTTCGGCCGCCCGCGAAAGTTCTTTACTCTGTAATTGTCCTGGTTCGTGGACATCCTCCTTCTTTTCTCAGCTAATCATTCCCGACTATGGTCGGACATCTATCCTTCTTTATTTATTATCTTCAAATTCAGCCGGTTCCCTCTTCTCAGCCGTTGTTTCATTCCTCTTTTTATCAACGCTCCGCGTTCGTTTCCTTAATCAGACTCCGTTTTAATCACTCCCTTCTACCCTCTTCGCGTCTTCGCTGTTCCCTATCTTCCTCTCCCGATTGTCCCCTTCATAGTTCTATCTCTACTCCACTATATTATTGCAAACCGCATCTTTTTTGAATGCCTTGCCCTTGATTCTGAGCGCTCTGTTTTGTACTCTAAAATCTTAAAACTGGGTCTTCCTGCTCCTTATAATTCTTCCTTTGTCATTTCCTTTCCATCTCCAGATATAATCCCTGTACTTCAATCCTTCCTAAGCTCAATTTCTAATCCTCTCTCTATTTAACCCTTTCCATAATTTCTGTAGTTGTTGGGTCAAAGCCGCTGGCGCGCCCAAAAGATAATTAATATTATTATTATTTGTATTAATAAAAAAAATTAAAAAAATTATTCTGTCCTTCTGAGTCTTTGCTTTCCACTCCTATTCTTTCTCGTTTATCTAACCCAACTTTTTTTTTCGTTACCTTCTTTCGTTTTTACTGTTTCGAACTTTTCCTCCATGTAACTTCAAGCCTTCCTAATTATTTGCTCTGGGTAAACGTCTATCGACACCCCTCCTCACCAAAACAAAAAAAAAGTTTTGAAATCAGGATTTTCATTATTTTCCAAGAAGTCATTTTAAGCAGTTTACATTAGCTTTCATTAAATATTACTTTAAATGAAATATTTTTAGAAACTTCAGTTGATTACTTCTCTTGAAGAATAACGAATCAAAAGTGTCGGCACGAATTTTTAAAAAGTCAGTTCTCCGTTATTTTTTAAAATGTTTATTAGATAAAATTGTCTTTTTGCGCGGACGAATTTTATTAAAAAATAAAATTGACGATGAATTATTTTTAAAATTACATTGCCCGGGCAAGAGCATAAACTCAGTTAAAGATCATTACATTATTATTTAATATCATCTGGAGTTAAGAAAACCAAGACCATATTTAGAATCAAAACATGTGAATTAATTTTTGTATTTTATTTTAAAAAATTTTCTTTTTTTTCTTTTTGAATTTTGTATTTTTACCAATTAACATTGAGAATTTCTCATCACATCAGCAAGAATCGTAAATTAGTTACACTTTTTTGTTTAGCTGGACTGAGGTCTAAAAAAAAAAATATACAAATCCCCGAGCATTAATTGCGTCCGACCGACTACATGTGAAATAAAATAACGGAGCTAAAATGATATTTGTAATGTATAAAACTATTTTGTTCGATTCTGAAGTCCATAGATTTTCCATTAAAATACGTTTCTCATGTAATTAAAAATTATTATAAACTGATCCGTTTTATAATATAAAATTTCTGAATTTTAAAATAAATGTTTGTATAAACTTTACTCGTGAAGTGTGAGAATTTATTAACTTATGGAACAGATTTTTTATTTAAACAGGTGAATGATGTTTTTTTTCCCCCCCCTTAAATTGTATGTGCTGTGTGTAACTACTATGGCCATTACAGCATACACAAGGGAGGGGAGATCATTTAAATGTGCTGAGTTAAACTGTTGATGGAAATTACCTCATTTGAGAGGGTCTGCTCTACATCTTTAAGTAAGCCAAGTTGCCTCCGCAACATAGTAAACTTTTGGCAGGTAAGTAGTATGTGGGAAACTGTCGGTATCGTTGTCTGGCTGCACAAGAGGCATGTAGCCGGAGGCGGCGTTTTATCAATTATATGTTTATGCGAAATAGCGATGTGGCCAATTCGCAGCCGGCTGAGGATCTTAAAATCGTATCGGGATGTTCCTTCCGGTGGCCACCAAGATTTAACTGTGGGCTTAATGGTTCTTAGGAATGTTGTAGCAACTGCCCATTCAGTTCCCCACTGGTTTTCGCACGTCTTTAGGAATGTATATGTAATTGATGAGGGTAGCTCCGAGTCCTCTGGCATTGGCGAGAGCAAGGCAGAACGTGCTGCTCCATCGACACGCTCATTACCAAGCACTCCAATGTGCCCAGGAACCCACAGTAGCGACACGTGACTATCCATTAGATGCAATTGGTACAAGTAGTGATATATTTTTAGAACTAGTGGATTGTTGTATTTTTGGCTCCTAATCATGTTCAAAGACTCTAGGGAATCAGTAGCCAGGAGGAAATCACTGGCTCTGGTGTGAGTTGTAACGATGTGGTGGAAGCAGTGTGCAATTGCATACAGTTCTGCATCCAATGCAGAACAGGCATCATTGAGTCGAGTTTCGCATGAGATGTCGTGACCTTCGAATGCACAGGCTGCGGGTAGTGGATCTGCCTCGCCAACTGCAGTAAATTAGGTGGTCCGGGTACTTATTAATTGCCCTAACTGCCACTTACACTGTGAAGAGGAGACTTGTGGTGTTTGGATGTTGTTTCAGCGACAGATCAATATTTAACTGAAAAGTGATCCAAGGGGGAATAAGGGTATTGCGGCTAGGTGTTGACCTCTGTACAGACGTGATACCACATTCTTGCAGGTCGGCCAGTAATTCTGGTAGTGGGTCGCCGGAAAAGTTTGGTTCAGGAAGACAGTGTTCCAACTTTAGGGGGAGGTTTCGTGTGTAGCTGAAATGATGGTAAATATTTCGCAGTATGAAATATTTTCGGAAGTAGGAAAGCGGAGGGCACCCAGCTAGAACGCACATGCTGGCAGCTGGAGAAGTTCGATGCACTCCCAAAATGGTTCTCAGTGCGGAGTGATGTATAGGATTAAGAGATTTCAATATAGATTTGCTGGCTGAGGAGTACACCTGGCACCCGTAGTGGATTTTCGATCAAATCAGCGATCTGTAGATGTTGAAAAGGAATTTAGGCTTAATATTACATCTGGAGCTAACCAGATATTTCAATATAGGGATAGAATTGGTGCAGCTATGTTTTAAGTTTGGCAATATGAGGTTTCCAAGTAAGTCTAGAATCAAAGATTAATCCAAGGAATTTGACAGTGGCTTTCTGGGGAAGAGGAAGATTGTTTAGATTTAGGGATACACTTGGAGAGGAACGGCGCTCCCTGCAAAAATCAACATATACGGATTTACTCGCCGAGATGGCTAGGGCGTTTTTTCAGACCAACTCTGTATTTTATCGATAGTTTTCTGGAGTATTTTTTGAGCGATAGGTGGAAATTTGACGATAAGGAGATGTTAACATCATCGATAAACAGCCGGGCGGTTATAAACGGCGAGATGCAATCGGCTACGTCATTGACACAAATTATGAATAAAGTTGTACTCAGAGCAGAGCCTTGTGGCACGCCATTCTCCGTTGCAATGGGTGCTGATAATGATGTAGCGATCTTAACCCGGATCGTTCGGTTGCTTAAAAAGCTAGCGATATAATTGCCCATCTGGCCATTTATTCCAGCTGCTTTGAGCTTTAGCAATAGTGAATGATGTTTCTTCACACCCATCAAAAGCAAATAGTAAAAATTTCTACAAAATATCTCTCACCTTTTTTTCTTATAATTCAGGTTTCAGTACTATTATAATAAGTAACGTTTCGGTAAAAAATTTAAAAAGAAAAGATATTTTCAACGAACTACCAACGAACAGGAGATATCCTTGTGAATGGATTACTTTTAACACAGAAACTGTTTTTTTATTTTTTTTATTTTGTTGATGCAATATTAGGTTCATAGACGACAGGGCAGACTGTTGTATGTGTCAATATCCTTTGCCGACGTTCTTTTTTTGTTCTGAACAGAAAAGTAAGAATAATAATAATGACATGTTTTACACTTATTCGTTATATTTTATTATGTTCTCCTGTTGGAACAATTAACCATTTTCTTAGAAATTTAAAACCAAATAGCCAGTTGTACGGGTTATGAACAGTGCAGGTAACTAAACTTCGTCTTTTATTTAACCACTTAGGATTTCATGAAATGAACAAATTGAAGCGCTGCACTTACGACAATTCATAGAAAACAGCTTCATTCATTAACTTCCCCGTACTACGGTCATTGTTACGAATAATCTGTTCGAAAAATATACCATTTACAATACATGTCTTCAGCTTGCTTGCTAGTAATTTTTTTTCTGCCGAAATGTTAACAACTGTTTTGCAATAAAACTATTAAGTGTCAACTCCAAGAAAAACAAGAAAAAGATACGATTTGTTTCACGACAATTTCAACACTCTCTAATTCGTGTTAAAAATTAGTGTATGATAAAGGAAAAATGTATTTTCTAAGTAAAACAAAAAATAACAGTTCTTCTAAATCAACCATAATTAAAGAGTTACTACATTAATATAAAATAATCTTGATTTACCCGGTTTTATTCCAAGCATAGCTTTGTTATTTATTTAATATAATTTCAAATATATTTTAAAATATACATGTTTTCAAACATAAATGCACTTATTACCGATAACAAATTGGTAATAAAATATAATATCGTGACAAGGAAAAAATCAGAGAAAACGTTTCTTAAGGTGCAAAATTTAAATTTTCAATAGTAATAACATGAGCAGATTACATACATGAAAATACCTTTTCGCATATATGCTTTTAGTGCTGCTTTATCTTTTTTGGAACACTTCACTGGCGATCAATATTTACTTGTTTTCTAAAGAAATGGTATATAATGGTTTTGAAAAGGTCAAATAGTTGTTTAAAAATCGGAAAATTTTTATTAATTTATGTTGTTAATTTCATTAAATTTTATCACTAAACAAGCTGCTTTATTGATATTTCCGCATGGTTTAAAAGTGAGTTTTTGTTCTAAGTCATATTTCACACTGATAAGAATAACAGTTTCCAAGTGATTGAACTGTGTTACATATCGCGCAGGATTAAATATCTAGCTTTAAACTGTTTATTAAAAAAGTGAAAAATAATAAAAGGTAATTGTTATCACATATACAGCAAGGCAGTTTTTTTTTATTTTCCTTGTTTTGGTTTTCCCTGGGCTTGTCAGCAACGGACGATTACCCATCAACACATGTAAGTAGTAGCAATTAGGAGTCATAAGGAATGGAGTCTGACTAAGAACCCTATACCAAGGATGGGGAAATAATGACAATCAACGTCGATAAATGCAAATGCATCCTGAAAAGAGAAGGAATGACATTGCCAAAGGTAAGAGCAAACGGAGTTAGCTGTTCCATACCATGGCCACATCTGCAATTACAGAGCCCACACTACTGACGGACAAAGGAATCAGCCTACAAATAATTAAGGAAGAAGAACCACGGAATGTCCGAAAAGCAGTTAGAGCCGTCAAGCACCAAAGATATATAGAACATAGCGCTTAGCGTGCCGTAAAGAGTTATCTGAAAGTTCAATGACTTTCTCCACCACTATAAGGCAAAGTTTATAACTCTTAATTATGAAAAGTGATTATGGCGACGTCTGCGAAAACAGCGCCCACCATCTCGTCAAAAAGAAACAAATAGAATTTGCGCCAAACACTATAGCCACACTGCAACAGCATTGCCCACGGTGCCAGCTGACAAGAGTTCACTGTCTAGCATTAAGGCCGTAGACACGACAACGGGCCCGCAATATTAACTGCGAGTTGTGCATGTTTATAATTATAGCTGCAACATTAGTGCGTGCTCTTCGTTTAGAGAGGAGTTCATTAGAAGTATGGACACAATAAGATAGGAATGCCAAAGTAAAAGAGAACCTACTGAAGGGATTAGATCGTAATATGATGAAGTATAGAAGACAGGAATTTTGCTACAACTGGAATGATCAACGTTGACTGTAGAGAGAGAATAAATGGCACACAATATGGAGTTGGAACATCATGTGAGAGCAGCTCCACGTGTAGAGCTGCCCTTTCAGATGATACATAGGAGCACTCGAAGAAAACATGATCAGAGTCACATACGACTGTGTTATCGATACACAGCGGACAAATAGGAGAGGACACTATGGAGAAACGATGTAATGAAGCAGGAAGTCAATTGTGACCAGATCGAAGAAGACGGATAGCAGACATGGTGGAACAGGGGAAGGTGCGGAAAATGTAACTAACATGGTTGAACAGGTGCATTGGGGTTAATGGAAAAATATTGTGAATTAGGATTGGAAAAGGGTGATCTACAAAAAGATTTCCAATTGGCATTTTTGATACATTTTGCAATATTTACTAATTCGTGAGAAGGAAATCGTCCGACTGGGCGTCCAGAAGAAATAGCCAAACGAGCAAGATAATTCGCCTTTTCGTTGCTCGCAATCCCGGCCTAACCAGCTGTTTTGGATTTTTTATATTTTTCCGTTATTTCGGTTTGTTTATTTTGAAAAATAATATAAAATGCGCCTGAGAGAAAAAGATATCATGTGAGGTGATTGTAACGTCTACGAAGATAAAGATAAAGTTCGTCATTTCATGAAAATGAAGACGACAATTACGAAACTGAAATGCTTTTAATGCTTTTAACCAAGGCCGTGGTTATGGGGGTGGGGGTCATTAGAACTGAAATAGTTATTCACAAAAATCTGAAAAAATCAAAAATTTTTAAAATAAGTAATGATTTTTTAGGGTGTTCTTGCATTGCAAAAAAAAAAAAAAAAAGGATAAAATACGCTCCGTATTTTTAGGTACTTCATTGATGTTTTATGCAAAAATTTTTATTACGAATATAATCAATAACACATATGTGTAATTTTTTATTCATGTTCATATACGGGGGGTAATTCATTTATGTAAATTATTAACAGATATAAATCAAAATGATGAAAATTATTAATAGTATTATAAAATATATATGGGGAAAAAAATCCCCCCCTTAAAATTCTGGACACAGCCCTGCTTTTAACGCTATGTGATCTTCTGCACTCTCTGTCATACAGCTCATGATAAAAACAAACAGCATCTTTATCGGCGCATAAAGAATAAACGAAAAATTCGACAATGATAGAGTTTTATAAAAAGATGAAAACGGAACCGACCACCTAGCTCTTAGATCCACCTTATATTGCAACTTTCGGAATACTCGTATGATGGCTCTACGCTGCCCAGTCTCTTCTAAGCCGGGAAAAGGATCAAAAACAGATCATTTATAAAAAAAAAACCGTCTCTAGATTCCTAGCTGAATTTTATCTTCATCAAAGGGCACAATACCTTGTTGATCATTAAATTACAAGCTCAGCAATACTATCGTTGAGATCTTCAGAACTGAGCAACGTCTGGAAATTACAAAAAGATATGCACTTTCTAAGAGTAAAAAGTACACCATGTGTTGTTCGATGTTTTTATCTGTTCCAACTGTAAATTTTAAAATTATCGTATTTTAAAGCGCGTGTAATACATGCTTTTATTCGTGGGATAACTACATATTTTTAACAGCGTTGTTTTTTCGCTTGAGTTTGAACCCCGACGAGAAAGTGTTACATTTTGCGTCGACAGGGATCTAAGCTTAACGAACATTTTGCCTATAATATAGAAAAATACTGCTTTCACGTGAACGTTGCTTACGATTTTCAAACGGTTATTTAAAAATGATCTTTGTTCCGAACACGTGACGTAAGCGTCGTGAAGATGAGTTAAAAAATTTGATGAATTTGAAAATTCTTTGAAACAACATTTTATAGATCATCTACTTTGTGTTCTTCAAAAAAAAAAAAAGTAAACGAACAACTAGCAGTATCAACTGAAAAATGTTAAATTATTCTATCGATTTAATTGTATTAATTCTGTTTTGCCCATGTTATATACATACATATGTATATGCGTCTGTGGCCCCATGCTTTATCCAGCACAGTATCAAGATAATCGTTTTGACGAACTATGTATGTATATAAATCTGGTTTCGAATAATAATCTGAATATTCCTTGCGTTGTAAAGTTTTTATTATTATTAAAAATACAGAATATTATACTTAATTTATGAGAATAAAAATATTCAAATTGATAATAAGCGCCATGAAAAGCAATTTTGCAAATTTACTTTCGAAGCGGCGGAAAGTATTTTCATACACTACTCGAAATTTATAAAAGAGAAATAAAAATCATTCTTAAGACACATACGCTAAAAAATGGTTAATTTTCCATTAATTAAACCTGCGCGGGATGTAACAGTTTCGCTCCAATCGTTATTTACGAAAATAACTTTTTTTCTGTAGAATTTTTAGGGATTTCTCGGTAAGTTCTTCGTTGTCAGTTAAATTAGAAAAGATACGGCGCCAGAATTATCTATGATGCGATACGTAGTTTCGTCAGATAAAATATGGGTACAGATTCACGGCTCTGTCCCTAAACTAGGCGACATACTCGGCTTGTGTTGTAATGTTTCTGATGCCTGTAATATGAACATATGCCCACGAGCCTGCTCTCGCACACAGAGATGAGTTTTTTTTAACTTTCAAACGAAAATGAATTACCGGAACGTACGGATAATGTACTTAATGGGAAAAAATTGAAATTAAAATTTTTCCCATTCTTATTCGCAACGAGCTAAATAGAAACAGTACTGCAAAATATCTCCCAGAAACGTCTATAAAAATCGGATAAATTTTGTCTTATTGTCCTCTAATGCATATAAAATTATTTCTTTCTACGTTCAAAGCTGATTAGTTCGCGGCATAAGTAACAAAAAAAACATCATTATTTCGTGCTTTAATTCAAAATTCCCGGGTTTTTTTTTTGGCGGATAGAGGATTTAGAGTTACAAACAGCGAAAGAGTTACCGGGGTTCTAGCTTGTACACGTTTGGATTTTTTTTTCTTTTTATTTTTGCGTTCGTCAACTAGGAATATTAGCGTCGGAAGAGGAATTTTTGTTTATATATTTAAAATAGAAAATCGAGATATCACAGACTACTGCAACGACGCTGGGGCATCTGGTAGTTGTTCTGTATAGGTAGAGAGCTGGGAAAAATAGAGCAGATGTATTTTTCAAACATTCTATCTTTGATTTAAGCTGTGTCTTAGGCGACAGAATGAATCATTAGGTCGTGACAATAAAATTGGTACGCTGCTGTTTGTCATTGCTACAGTAAATAAATAGTAAGGTGATTATAAGAAAACATCTCGTCGAAACCTTCACCTTGTGATCACTCAGCTTCTTGTTCGTTTCATGCACTTAATTTACAATCGTTCCCCTACAGACCAGGAAGTTGTTAACGTTTAGACAAATCTCGTTACCCAACTGACCTTCGTTCGCGAGAAAAAAAAAAGTGGAAACGTTTGAACGATTAAATTTTTCTCAATATTTTTTGTTCTATTTTTTTTTCAATTTCTCTATATATGTTTTGAGATTTTATAAGCGCGAACTAAACAAGATTTTTGGCGAAGTTCACAAACAAACGAAATAAAGCCATGCGACGCATTCGTAGTACCGCGCTAATAACTCTAAAATATTTTCATCGGAATCGCTGAATGATAAGAAGACTGGGAAAATAACTGGTAACCGTTAACTTGTTCAGTGGGAACGAATTGTTAAGTACTATATGGTTTTAAGAAAAGTCGAATAAGAATTATATTAAGCAGTGGCGCATCCGCGGGGAGGGGTGCATCCCTCCGTCCAAAGAACCAAAGCCTCTATGAAAGAATTTATTATAACAGAGAAACTTAATTTACACTATAAAAGATTTGTATGAATTTTACCTACGGATTTTAATAATTAATATTTAATACTATTTTCTAGTAAAACTATTATTGTTCCTTTTTTATTCTATTTTAAATATAATTATTATCGATCTTTTGCTGTTTTTATTTATTTTTAATTTTTATTTTGTAATTTTAATTAAAAATAGAGTTCAATGAAAAATATATATATATATATATATATATATATTTAAACTGCTCACGAACAAAGAGAATTCGGTTCGGATTACTAACAAAAATAAAAACGGAGTAAAGTCTAATAAAAGTACTCTTTCTTACTATTGAAATTCTAAACTACCATTTTTTAGGTATAATTTTTTTATTTTTCACCCCTAAAAATAAAACAAAAGTTAAATTAAAAATTGTAATAATTATGTATTTTTAAAACATTTTTAAATTACTAAAGAGGTGGTCGTTATTTGATTTTCTTTATGAAACAAGGGGTATTTCTTAAATATCTACTGCCTACCGTAGAGGATATTACGTAATTATATAACCCCCCCCCCCCCACAATGTCCATTTGGATCAGCCCCTGTATTAAGCGAAAATATACCTTGGCGCAATTATATTCATAAATAGGGCGACACTCGAATTGCGCACCGGAAGTTTGCCGGTATGAAATATGAAAAAAAACGAACGAAAACGGCACCGGGACCATGATATTTGTTGGACTCCAAAACTGATGGCCGCTTTATAACATTTGAATATGTTCCGATGGCTTTCAACATTTTTACGCATCGTATACTTAAAAAATGGCCTATTTTTCGCAAACCCTTAAGGAGGTTTTTTCTAAGCAACCGAAATGTAGTTCTCTTAATCCCTAATAGCAAACGTTCCCCATCGAGATATGATAAGACATTTTGGAATCACTGAAAGAACGACACACTTTTACTGATTTTATTACTTCGTCGATTTTATAAAATCCGGAGTTTTTTGTTTTTAAACAATTCGAGTTCTCAGCAGGCGGGTTATTTCGGGTCGGTGCGCAATTCGAGTGTCCCCATAAATAGTTATAATTAGAAATATTCTTTATAAATATTAATAACCCCCGAGTCTATAACTCGTATTCAATAGAAATCGCGAAAGGAGGACGGTGCTTTATGCCGAGTTAAAAGAAAAAAAAAAACAGTTTCGAGTTAAAAACATATGAAATATAACAAATTCAGTCAAGCATGATGTTTTATGCGTTGAGGATTTCATATGCTAACTTAAGGACAACCGTAATATTTATATTTACATAATGCTAAATTCAAAGCAATGAAATATGATTTTTCGCGACGCAAAGAATAGACCAGCTATTTTAGCAGGCGGTGTTTTAGAGTTAAGGTTTAGTGTTATTAATAAACGTGTTAGAAAAACAATTCAATTATTGCATCCCTACAGAATGCGTCACTCGTATTTCTTAATTTAACCCGGAAATTTAGTGAGTATTCCGTAAAGAAGGTAGAGAATATCTTCTGAAAAAAAACAAAAAAAAAACAGTAGTATCAATTCCGGAAGAATAGATATAAAACAACAGAACGGGTACTATGCTATAAATCAGTAAGTGCAATTTTATTAACGTACTTAATTAGGTTTTATTTTTTTCGCTCAAATTTTTTTGATGAGGGTTTTCCTGTAAGAATAATATACTATTTTATATCGTATGATTTTGTAAGCGGTGCCAATGTTAATAACTATTAAAGGTATATAAAAATGTTTTAATTAATATCAATTTAACGTTTTCCATATTAATTAAACAATCGAATACAATTTTAGGTTCCATCATAAGGAATTCTAGGGTAGGTACTTGTTTATCCGGTTATAACTTACATGATCTACAAATAATGCGGCGTTTCAATCAGAATACGCTGTTGTTGTCCGAAATTCTATTTTAAGCATATAAAAACTGTTTGAAGAAGTTCAAATTAAATATTTAATCATATAAAACATTGTCTTGCATTTATGGACACTTTAATACTTTATGTGTATAACTTTAACCCCAGGTTACCAACCCTACGACGATTCGACGTTCACCTTGCAAAAAACTTCCGGTATCACCGCTGGGAGCGCTACAGCGATTTGGTCGCCGAGATATGCTCTCCCCCATCAGTTGTGTCTGTGCTGCAAAGAGAACAGGGCGTAGCGTCACACCCACTGTAAATGCTTGTTTTTTTCTTTTTCTTGAAACATAGGACGTCAGCTTGATGATTTTTCTGACGAAGATCCAGACTATTTACCATCTGAAGAAGATGGTGACGAATTTTCAAGTGGCGCTTTTGAACCATCCGAAACTGACGATAAAATCCAACACAAGTTTTAGAGCCACCAATCCATGTGCCTTCAACTTCCCGAAAAAAAACAGTCTTCCACTCAACCTGCAAAAGGCACTCCTCCGAAGAAGAGTCGAAGTTCATTTATGGTCAGCACGTGCGAAAATACTGTCCCGAATGTGCAGAAAGAATGTAGACTGCCTACGCGTTGGATTACCTGTGCGTTGGACTATCTATCAAAAATTTTGTCTCTTTCAAACTTTTCCCCAAACTTGTGTTTTTCTTAATTTTTATTTTTGAATTGTTTCGATTTTATATTTTATAAGATGTTACGTTACCTACCTCAAAACTTTTTAGTTCCTTTTCGCTATTGCCGTTAGTAGGTAGGTATGTAGAGAGGAGCACGAAGTGCTCAGCCTTATCCAGTCTGCTGTGATTTATGAAAGACTTATCGCGTTAGTCATGCAACTAAGAGACTACAAAAGCATTTTGCATGTTATGAAACTGAGATATTTAAAAAAGTTTACTTGAATAAATTTTTGATGTTTTGATATCAAAATATTCAATTTTTTTTTCCTGATTCCCTTGATAATTTTCGTAGAAACAATCATTTTTGGGGCACGTACGTCGATTCGCCGTGTGGGTGCTAGTGAGTGGTAGAATTCCAAGAGTGGTAATCTAGGGTTAAATTATAAAACGCTGCAAGCTAGAAGAAAGATGGCAAAAATAAGGGTTTTTGGTACGACCTAATGAGCGTATACAAATATTCACTGTCTAAAATTAACTTTGAAGTGTATCTCCTTCATCGTACGGAAAAACGAATGAGATCCGTGACGTCTTATTCGAATAGAATGCAGTTCTCATCAAAAAGTAATTACCGATTGTAGAGTTGCGACATAAAAAGAAATGAAAAAAAAGTCGTTAATTATGAACGGTGTTTTAATTTTAAATTTGTGTGCCTGATCTTTGATATAGTTTTCGTGTTCTATCATTTTAAATTACGTCTTTTTAAATTGACTTCAGTTTAACGGTTTTTTTTTTTTTTTGTTTTTGGTTTCGATTGTTAGTTTATTTATCTCGAAATATTATTCTAGTGATGTAAAAATTTTTAAAAAATACATTCGCAGTTAAATTGTAATGAATGCACAAAATTGCTCGATATACTAAAATTAGTATTTGTGATAAAATACATTCACTAAATCTCGTGATTAATTAAAATAAACACCCGCTTAAAGTCGGTGGGTCGTTATTTATTAAAAATTATTATCCGAAGCGACATATATTTGTTGTGTGTGCATCATATATTGTGGGGAATACTTACGTTAATATTAAATTTTCAATTCGTAATGTTCTGATTAAATTGAAATTTTATATCGTAAATAGTTACATATTAGCATCTAAAATATTTTATAAATAACCAAATAATATTTTACGGATATTCCAGTCAAATAAGAACAATTTAAAATATATATATATATACACACACACATACATATATATATACAAAATAAATCTTCAGTTATTATTTGCGATACTATTTAACGTATCTTTTAAAATTCCGTTCCATTTGGATGCAATGTATCCGATTTTTGTACAGAAACGAAATGCGTTCTCATTCGCACATGATTGTCTTTTTTTTCAATAATCCGTTGAACGCAAAAAACCTTAAATTTATGGGAAATAGGAATTAGATGAAAAAGAAACCAGACAAAATGAGAAGTCTCCTTTCGGACCTCATCCTGGGCTCCCAAAAGATAGTTTCATTCTTAAAGAGGAGTCGGTTTTAATTGACTACGTTACTTTTTAATTTACGGTTTGTGTAGTTCTAATTTTGACCTTTTACGACCCCTACAAGTTGAATAGCTTTCAATTCCGTCACAACTTCCATTATAATAGTTACATGATTTTTCATATTACCTTTTATATATAAGGATGATGTAGTGTAATTAATGCATTAGTGATAATAGCGCTAGGAATAATGTAAAAATTCACGAATATTTTTGTAATGATTAGGCGTTTCGCTTCTTTTTTTTTTTATGTAACTGAAGTTGTGAAGAGTTCAAAAAAAGCGAGAAAAATAACGTGTTCTCTTTTGTGGGCGGGTGTTATAGTTGAAAATTTGAAAGCAGCGCACAAAACATGCACATTCAAAAAGATTTCTCTAGTTCGCCAAATTTCTAATTTTTAAAAAATTGGGATAAAGTATTTCTTACCCCGGCGGTATATTGATGAAAAGTCTGTTCTATTTGGAGGCAAATAAACAGATAACGTTCTTCGACGTTCATGTTGGTGTATGATTATCGCAGTTAAAAATTGTCATTTTGAAATGTTTTCATTTTTTTCTTACTCCGTCATCGAACGGAGATTCACTTGATGCATGTCGGTTTAGACATCGATGCCCTGAAAATTTTTACCGAAGAGCGTTTCAGCCATCGAAGCAGATCTCTATGAATTTCGTCTTCTAATCGTTTCCCATAAATTTTCCCTTCGAAAACTAATTTCAGCAGTCCATTTTGCTGCCCCCCATTCCGCGCACATATAATGGACGGAATTGGAATGCGTAAAACACAACCTACAAAGCTAGATGAAACAGCGGAAGAAACATTAACAACAATGGAACGATCGGAGGAGGGAAAATTGAACAAGGCATTCGCGGATAATATTTATTAAATGTATGCCATTTCTGAAGGTGACAACATCCTTTCACGTTGTCAAACCGAAAGCCGTAAGGCTAAATCAACATCAAGTCACTTCGTCAACCTACAAAGGCAGATAATAACGGCTTTCCGAAGCTACCGGTACCTAATAACTATCTTCTTTGACATTGAAAAAGCATGCGACCATCTCTGGAAACAGGGCTTAATAGTTAAATTAAGAAGATTTAGAGTAGCTGAAAAGGTGATTAAGTTCATCCAAAATTTCCTGACGAACTATTAAAGTCAGTTCTGCCTTCTTTCGCTAGGTTCTATATCGTTATTTATTTCATATATGCGACATTATCGAATTCGTTCGACCATTACTGACAGCCCGGCTATTCATGGATGACCTAAGTATCTCCGTTCCATCCCGCGATCTTCAGATAACCCAATCGGTTCTACAAGAGATAATTTTGAAACTATAAAACGTTCCACTATAAATGGTTTAAAATTTTCATCCTCCGAAACGGTGTATGCCAATTTTAATAGAAGGCGACCTATAAAACTTTTTAACTTCAGATCAGTAGGCCATCTATTTCTGTATTCCTGTCATACGAAATGAAGATAATGCAATGAAACAGTTAGCTTCTTCTTTATTTACATTTAAATTGTTAATTTTTACAGTATGATTATGTGTAGTTTGTTACTAAGAAACATGTGTCGATTTGTTATAATATTTTTAAAATTTTAATATTTATATCATTTTTGTTTCGTTGAATTTTTTTCGTTTTATATTAAAAGATAATTTGTTATCAATTCTATTTTCTTTTATCTAAATAACAACTCTTGACCCCAAATCAGCCTTTGGCAAGGTTCCTTGGCATGTGGATTGACCGAAAATTAACTTGGAATCTTTCCTAAAGGTCTCTTACCTTAAGTTCCTTCCGATTATAAAATACCTTCCTAATGCTAAACTCAATATTAATGCAAAATTATTAATTAATTAATATCTCTATAAATCCTCGATTCTTAATAAAATAAATTATGGCGGCGTCGTGTACTTTGCGGCTTCCCATTAGATTCTACAAAAACTAGAAACAGAGTCCACCATTCTGTTTTACGAAAAATCTCAGACACTTATCATTCGACATTATGCGACAATATCAACTGGTGTATGAATATTAAAATATTATCAGTACTTAGTTCCTTGGCTCTATGATTCTGACAACCTTTTGCAGTATTTTCCGCCGGGATGCCCTTTTTAAAGTTTATAATCTGCTTTTAACTGCAGTGAATGATGTTCTGCGGTTTAAAACTCGAAAATAGCTTAGATACCGGCTTTGAACTTATCTGGCCAAGTAAAAGTGCCTCTTGAATTGTAAAAGAAAGATAACTTGGCACACATCCTCTGAACCTTAACCTCCATCGGAACGTAATAACCATATAGATCTTAAATAAATTTAAAAAAATATATATATATTGTTTATTTATTCGGTATTCGGCCGATCATAAAATAAAAATTATAAACTAACAAACTTATATAAAACAAAAATAAATAAACAAAAAATATATATATATGTATATTTTTTTTTTCCATCACAACTGACCAACTTTAGTTGTCATTTAGCGATTAATTTATTGCGATAAAGAATGTTTTGTGGAGGGGTAGTACTCGGTAGTCCTCCCTCTGAACTTTATAATGGCTGGACAAGGTACAAAGGCTTATTTCGCCACAGTCTACATATTTCACCGGAGTTATCCAGCAAATTGTTAGCAAGTGGGTTCGTATGAATGCTAAGTCGGGCGACATGTTTATTTACTTGTTTTTTGATTTCATCCTCCACAGACATGACATTCAAGTCATTATGGAGGGTATAATTTGTGAGACATACCAGGGGGCTGCAGTAATGGTTCTCAGTACCCTATTTTGATATCGCTGTATTTTCTGTAAGTTCGATGTTTGCAGCTGTATACTGTATAACTAAATCGGTTTTTAGAGCTACTATTTTATATAATAAGAGTTTTATTGTCTAACGATAAGCCCGATCTCTTAGCTAACGGCCACGACATGGTTCTAGTTTTAAACCTCAAATGTTCCATTTTTTTCTGAATGTGAGTACCCCAGGTTAGAGCCTAGCGTGCAAGTGCATGCCTAAATATTTTACGTTATTGGCATTTGGGATTACGACGACGTTATTTATTTTGATTGGCAGGCGTTCAATTTTTCGATTTGTGAATGAAATATGCGTCGACTTACTTTCATTGACTACTATGCGCCATCGTTTTAGCCAAGTTTCCACATGCCGAAGTGACTCCTGCAGTTTTTCTGTGGCTGTGTTTTCACACTTATCAAACAAAAAATATGGCCGCTAAAATTATTGAATACGTAACAAAGTGGACAAAAATGTAAAAAGAGAGAAAGTTGGTTGTTTTTAATTTTTTTGGTTTTAATTAGAACTGAAAAGTAAACATTCTACATACAATTTTCTGTAATTAATCAAATGTTAACTATTAACTGTTAAAATTACATTCCACATTTTGTCTAATATGTTTCATCACAGTCGGCACATTTGCAAAATCTTAAAAAAAAATTAATAACAGCAACATTATAATAACAGTTGCTTTTTACGAATGATTTAAGAACCGTGTTAATATTTATACTAAAGTGTTCTAGTTAACTGAGTTATTATTATTCGTCAGTAGTTTTCGCTTTAAAATATTTCGATGTTGTTAACAATATTATTTCTTGTAATACATCGTTATCTTCGCTCTTAAACGGATAATTTATAAACACGGTCAGTGGTTACTGTTAAATAATCGTTTTACAATATTTGTATTTCACCCGTATCAAGAAATGGGTAACTTCGATCCGGACCGTTCAGTAAATTTTTTATTGTTATGACCAAACCTGCGATGGATCTCTAATAAAAAGGACGGACGCCATTCGCGGGGAACAGAGCATGCGCAGGGGATAAACGAATTGAAAACCAGTTTGTCGATGATCTAGTTTGACAAGCTCCGCTGTAATTATTATAGATAACGGAAATGTTTGGAAAAAAAAAAAAGACATCACAAGAATGATAAGGCCAACACAGTGTTGAAGATTAAAAGTAATAGAGGTAAGCGAGGAAATAAAGAATGTACATTAGGCATGAAGATTATACTGAAAATGGAATAATGAAGCGGACAAAACAAAAATGAAACTAGCGGTGACGATCTAAGGGAGAAGTTTTAAGGATTATACTCTCCTCCCTTCTATTACGATTCTTGAAAATTGTTGTAATATGCTTTAAAAAGGCGACAATATTATTTTTAATAAATTTCCGGCATAAAATATTATACATATATAATTATTGGTACATTAATAGCCAGTATGTTTTCATAATTTCGTGTGCATATTTCGATATAAATGTGCTGCATAAACATTGTATTTTATCATCACGAAGATTAAACTCCCTATATCGATCGATTCTGGGTACATTACTGAATGGAACAGTTAAAAAAAAAAAAAAAACAAAAAAAAAACCAACAAAAAAGGAGGTCGAAAAAAAGGGACCTCGATTAACAGAATGGTCCTAAAAATTTACGGTCTATAGATTTTTCCGAGATATGGCGGAGAATGTTGAAAATTGAATGAAAATATGAAGTTGTTCACTAAAATTGGGCGCGGAGTTAAAAAAGGCAGACGCAATTAGCGGGTAAAGGTGATACTTATACGATGTGAGAGAAAGCAGTATACAGTAATGTCGCCGTATCCGCGGTTAACGGATAATAGGGAACATTGTGTTTAATGCATTAACATACTATACATAGACATTTACAGTAATAGCTAAATTGCATAAGTACACCATATATGATATAAAAAATTATTACAGTAAATGGTACGTATTTACATTATTATGATTTTATGTACTCACCATTACGTCCTACGCTCTATTCTTCTTGTTCATGTTGTCCAACCTGATACATGTTACGATGATTGTGGAATGGCAACCGATGACAATATTTTTATGATTTTTAATTTAAAGTTATTTAATTATTTGAATATATGTACTGACCAACACGCTACAGTTTACACACTGCGGAAACTGAATTACTACGTACGATAAAAATTATGAGAAGCTGAAAATAAAACTTCGAACAAGAAAACTTTAATCAGAAACATCTTTATCTGAAAGTGAAGCCCACTATTTGGAAAAAATTGGTCTATTACGCTTGGTGATGTGGACGATTTTGATAAGACAGGATCTTCGATGGCTGACACATTTTGTCGGTTTTTTTTTTAAGTTACGCCGCACATTGGGGTATTTTAACAATCTGGGCGGTCAAAAGTCGATTTTCTAGAATTCGACCCAGGTGAGAAAACCAATGGTTTGCAGGTAGCTAGATATTCCCGGAATACAATACAATACATTTCTCAGTCTTTACCTAAATTTCTGCCTGCTGCGGTCAGTCTGAAGTTGATGGTTATTTTGAGTGCATGTATAATCTTTTGTTCTTTTACGCGTTAGCTTCTATTGGACATTTAATATTATCTTTTCTTATGAATTGTGCCACGTGAAAAACATGGATTATGATAGAGCTGGTAAGTAAGTCCATTTTTTGTTTTTAATTTAATAAAAAAGAGATGCATCATTCGTACTGAAAGAAATCATCGCAACACCAACAACAGCTAACCAAATATAAAAAGGCGTTTTCCCATGATAAACATACCACGGCTATACAACTTACTCCTACGCAGGCTTTATCTATGTTCGTGGAAGCTGATCTTTCAAAAAAACAGTAGGAAATAGTAAGGAGCACAAACAAAATAATGTACCCATGCTATAGTATTTTACATAAAGCAAAGCAAGAGTGCTACCCAGAAAAGGATTCACACCGGGTAACTGAAACGTATGCAGAAATTAAATTGCAGAGTTTAATGGATCATACGGTTACGCGATTATTGACTTACGTGGAAGAAATATTACCTTCTAACGAAGAAGAGCGAAGTGCATTAGTATTAATATGCAAGTGGGGTTTTGATGGGACACAGCAAGCTCAATATAAAAAAAAATTTTAGAACGATTCCAACTCTGATACAAACTTATTTCAAAGTTCTTTTGTGCCTCTCCAACTTATTTTCTCCACAAATAATAAGATACTTTGGCAGAATCCAACTCCCTCTTCACCGCGTTATTGCCGTCCTATTAGGTTAAGATTTATCAAGGAAACCACAGATGTTACACAAAAGAGGAAATCGGTTATATTAAAAATGCTGCAAATGAATTAAAAAATACCGAAGTAAAGTTAGCAGCTGAAACATATTCAGTAAAGCACTTGATGGTGAAGTCTGTAATGCTGCCACCAACACATCATCAACAATGAGATGCTATACATTTGCGGCTTGACTTCCAAGGATTTTAATAGCTTAGAAGTGAAGCAGCCAGTTAATCCGGAAGCCCTTGATTTCGGCCTATCATTTTTACATGCTAGAATCCGTTTTTTTTTGAAACGATTCTACATATTTCTTACAAGTTACCCGTTAAAAAGTGGCAATTGAGAACGGATAATGATAAAGAGATAGTAAAAGAGAAGAAATTAAAAATCCAAGAGGATTTCCGAAAAAAGGATAGGCCTCATCATGGATATACCGAAAGCTAATTTCGGGAACACTAATGACGGCAACAGCAGTCGAAGGTTTTTTGCAGACCACAAATTGGTTGCAGATATTACAGGTATTGACGTCGATTTTATAACCGCCCGAAAGTAATTTTAGAAACACTAGCGAGTAAAATCAACAAAGAAAAGTTTTCAGCTTATGCAAAGGAGACGGCAGAACTGTACGTAAATATCTTTACCCAAGGCATCCTACCTACCAATTGGCCAGTTGTCAGAAGAAGCTGCGGAAGCAAGAAATAAACACATCAGATTATACCGATAAAATTTTGCAAGGAAATTTTCAAGAATATCCTGCAATATGGATGTGCTAAACAGGCTACTCCTGAGTTCAGATTCGGTTATAACAGGAATGAGACCAGTGCCCAAGAAAAAAATCAAGCGTTTTTTGAAAGATACAATAGCCATGCTGCTTCCAGCTGAGCCTTTCAAAAGCGCTCTATCTGACGATGAAGAATTATAGGATGAGGAATCAGATTTCACAGACGAAGACAAAGAAATATGGAACACTTCGTCTTCAAATTAACAAAATATATTATTCCAAAAAGTATAGACTGATTTACTGAAAATTATGATTATAGTTAGTGGCCAAATAGTATTTAAAGCTAACATAGACCACAAAATAAAATAAAATAAAATAAAATTTTCTCCCCGCTATGAATTTAAATACAAAAAAAAGTGATAAAAGGAAATGCCGTGCTAATTCGGTACTCACTTCCTGAATTATTTTCCGTCCTTTCGACCGAGCTTTACGCAATATTCCTAGCACTTCAGTTCTTCTTGAACCAGGAAACAGACAATTCAGTAGTAATCTGTTCCGACTCTGTTGCGGCTTTAAATTCCATATCCAATATTTTCAGTGATAAACAACACCCCATTGCGAAGGAAATAGTCAAACTACAGATATCTGCCTCGTACCGCGCGATATCATTCCTCTGGATTCCAAGTCGCTCACGGGGAATTCCTGAAAATGAGTTGGCCGACAGAGCAGTCTAACAAGCCGCAGCGATTCTTCCTGTTCCAGACACTTCGAGGTACCAGCTTCAGACTTCGTTCGCTACCGAAAATTGGCTTTAGACACACACTGTGCAACCAACGAGACTGGCCACCCCGTGTTTAAATAAACTTCGCCAAATTAAGTAGAATATCTGATCATGGAAGACTCACCTGAGCCGAAGAAAAGATGATGCAATCGTTACCAGACTCCGGCTGGGACGTATCTCACACATGGTTACCTACTGCAAAAGACAACGACTCCAATCTGCAGCATATGTAATTCTGATCTCTCTGTTCTCCATATCCTCACAAAATATCCTCAGTTCAATTCCCTCAGATTAACACATAACCTTTCCTCCTCCTGCTCTAATATCCTCTCTGATGACCCTACTATCCTTCCGAACCTAATTAGTTTCCTGCGCCATGCGAAGTTATACCACGCAATATAAATTCCGTAATTAATTTATTCGACATATACATCTATATTTTTATCTGTGCCTCGAGCCAATAGTTGTGCTGTGCATGGCACGTAAATTTAAACAAATAAATAAATAAATAAAATACAAAAAGAAAAAGGAAAAATCCTGTATTAAAAAATGTTACTTCTACCAGGACAATGCCAGGATAGAAGTTCAAACGGTTGAAAATTTATTGTTATCTTTTCCAACGCGCTTAAGTGTTCTTGCGTTTTTTTGAACATTTCTTCCGTTTCATACAAGCCATTACATTCATATATCCTCTACATTACCCATTTATCCATATTTAATAATTTTATCGTTCTTATTATTTATTTATTCATTTATTTATTTATTTTGTTTTCTATTTGAAGTATATAAATTGATTTCCTTTTAAATTTTTGTAACGCCTGCTTTTTTAAATAATACTGCTATAATTACTTTCAAGAAATGCTTGTGCTCTTTTATAGGACTTCGAAAAGAAGGAGGTTGCATGCTCGCCGCGAATGTTGTTTTATTCTTGTTCACGCTAAACTTTGCCCAATGTGGACTGATTTTGATGATCCCTTGTTCATTGGAAAATATACTAGATGTGAGTACCAATAAATAAAACTCTGTAGTCATCAAAAAACATGAAAAAATGTGACCTCTCTACAGAATTTTTTAATATAATAAAATCGTAAATTGAAAAAAAAGTAATTATTAATAAGGCAAAAAATTAAAATATTATCAATTTTAACTATGGATAAATAGTAAGTGTGTACCAGTGTCATCATCGGTTGTACCATGCGTGAGTACACCGTTAAGTATCGATTAGCACAAATACTCAGTAATTCGTCAAAAACGTGAAAAAGATTTAAGTAATGCAACAAACAGCGTTAATACTTAACATATTATCAATTTAACGTGGAAAGGTAAATTATGAAAAAACCGAATTTGTAATAAGACAAAAAATTAAATATATTATCGCGGATAAATATATGTATGTAGGTTCGAATAAAGATGATGAATATTTGAGATTCCAAAAAACGTGATTAACAAGCTCATCATTGACGAAAATATTACGCATCTTAACATTTCTGCGATTGGCCATGTGCACCGCGACACTCCAATGAGAGATACTCATTGTTTATTAGTAATTTTTTACCGGTTCGTAGTGGTCCCATATAACTCTATATCAGGAAGTATCACAAAATGATGATACTCGGTAAAATCATTGAAGTAAGCGTTAAGTAATAAAAAAAATAAAAAATTTGTTTTAAAAATAGCCTTTTATTTATGCATTAAAAAGTACAAAATAACTTTATTAGTGTGCGACTACCAGATCGGCATGTTAACATTAAAATCTGAAAGTAGAAAATATTCTGAAAAATAAAAGCGAGGGCCGCAGTTACAAAAATATTCGGTGTGTGTGGTATTGTAATGCACAATAATGGAACAACATTAAATAGTGATCGTAGTTTTGGCTTAGAATGTATATTTAATTATTAATCTGCGGCCCCCGTTTTATTTTTCAGAATATTTTCAAGTTCCAGATTTTAATGGTTAAGATGCGTATCTGGTAGTCGCACATTAATAAAGTCATTTTGTACTTTTTAGTATATAAATAAAAGCCTATTTTTAAAATTTTTTTTTTTATTTTTTATTTTTTATTTTTTAGTCCGGACTTTTTACTACATACATATGTGTTTCAATAAAAAACAATAAATTTAGAATTGTATTTTATTTTGCTTTATTTTATTCGATATCTTGATTATAGAACATTTACAGAAATTTATGTTACATTTTATTATTAAATAATGGATCGCATTCTTTCAATTATATTGACTTTTCTTTTTCGTACAATACATACGGAATCCTCAGCACATGAAACACAATGTTTGACTAATAGAGCGTACTTTCCATTGATATCTCACATGCCCGACAAAAAAGAATATTTTTTTCCAACATTTCGAGCTTTCAGCGCCCCGAGGGTCGAATTTTAAAGCTGGAAACCCAGATGATGCATAATATTATATTGTCATCTATAACAAGCATTTCTGTGAACGGACACTTTTTTAATTCATCAGGAAGTAGGTGAAAAATCGTTCGCAAGATTCTCCCCAGACGAAAGAGGAGTCTCCTTAGGGGGAGATACTTTCTTTGCGTAATATAACCAGATAAAAATTAGCCAAAAAATTTTCATTACAATACGCAGCTAAAATTTTGGAATGGCTTAAAGTATTATTATAAGTTATGTATTTTTAAACCTTAAATTACGTTACAAAGTTATAGTTTTAAATATTACTCGGACACAAAGTACATTTTAATTCGTTAAAACATACAACATTTATTTATATTAAATTATTACTTAAAATAAAAGTTACAGACATGAGTCCATGAATATGTCAAGTAGACGAAACCGGTAGGACGGATTTTTATATATATTTTTTGTGAATAATAATGTCTGTAACTTTTATTTTAAGTAATAATTTAATATAAATAAATGTTGTATGTTTTAACGAATTAAAATGTACTTTGTGTCCGAGTAATATTTAAAACTATAACTTTGTAACGTAATTTAAGGTTTAAAAATACATAACTTATAATATCAGTGAAACAAACGTTTACAGGAAGAAATAATACATAATAAAGTATTATTAATGCTACTTATCATATGGATAGATTTGAATAAGGATATTTGAAAGCTCCGAAGCGTGATTTATAAGCTCATCACTAACGGAATTAAACATTATATTCTAATAACCCAGTGTGTACCGCGCGAGCTCTTTATAAAGTATCGAAGGTAGCATAATTTAAATGTCGCGCTATCTGTATTACCGCTCAAAAATATTTATGCTAAAGACAGAAAAATAAAATCAAAAAATGGTATACCGACTTCAAGATTTACACACAAAAAATTTAATTAAAAATGCACTAAATGGTGAAAAATAGTTTATTTTAGAGTAGTAGTGTAGATATTATTGTTTAAGAATTATCGTAATATATCCCCTCCTTAAAGGGAATTTTACCAGAGGATACTCTTGTAATTCGGTAAATATTGTTAATATACTTACTAGAGAAAGTCGACATCAAATTCACGAGTTGTAATGGTAATTAAAACTCGCATTAAATATTCGTAATATTTCCCTATATGTATTCGGTTTATAGAAATCGAGCAATTTCGTTGTTACATTCATTTAATCTAGTTTCTAATTATTGTTGTAATTTGAATACGGTATACCGAGACTTTAATAAGTATATTAATGTTATTCGAAAAACGTACATTACGTGGGAAATCACTTTTTTTTTATCGTTTTATTTTTTAGTGTATTTTAATTAAATGTTGGGAGTAAATCTTTTGAGAGCTGTGTTTTTTAAACTATTTTTTCGTACAACGATAAGTCGTAGAAAATTTTAATTTCGAATTAATTTCACAGTAAATTGCGCTGTATAACGATATAATACAATATTATAAATAAGAAAAAGATCCAATGCTGCAGTTATTCAGAGTGGGGTGTCGTCTTCAGGTCGGGCATTCCGGATTATAAAAAGATTAATGCAGATGAGGCCGCAGTGAAACCTCGGGCAAGTTCACAAGAACGAGTCCAAAACAAATAGCACCTGTTTCCCCGGAAAAACGAACATCCCCGTTTCTACCCATTCGAAGTACGTTGCATGATTGCCTATTACGTAAATGTAACGAGTGAGATGCCTTTAATCGATATGCACTATACTGGTGGACAAGAAAAAACGGAACAACCAGTTTTGACTTAATAAATCTGTCGCTAGCATCAGATATCAAGCAGTCAACATTTACGATGAATGTTCTCCGATTTACAAACAAAATTTTAATATTACTCGATAATTTCGATATTTTGAAACGATTTCAAACGTTGATTATGTAGCTGGAAAAAAAAAATAGTATGGTAAATAAGATGTTGATAATAAAACTATGAACGCAGTACACTGAGCGCTTCTTTAGTGCGTTATTACGGAATGATTTGTGTACGCGCTACATATAAATAACATGTTTTTATTCGACATTTGGGATCATGCGTAGTGATTTCATAGGACGTTTTAAGTATAAATCGGACGATATCTGAACCGATTATTTCGTCGCGAATCTTTAATTCGGTTTAGAGAACTTCTACAGCTGTAAAAGCGTAGAATAACAAAGAAAAGAAACGGTTCATTATGTAAACACTGTTTTGTAATTTTTATCGGTTATATGTCTTGTCTTCAAACACAAGACTTACCCTGCCTTACATGTTGATCGTAACCGAGAAGATAAATAGCACTGGCGATGATCAATTTTAAAAATTCGTTATATAGCGATCATCAATTTTGATACGTTTGTGTACGTTCGGTATGATGTTTCGTTATTTCTGTTTCAAATCAGAATGAACCGTGTACAATCAAAGTCAGCCCGATGTCCGAAAACAAGAGAATAGAATAAGAATCGAATAAGAATAGAACACAGCAAAAAAACATTAATATCAAATTATCGTTAAACATCTGGAAAGGAACTTCGAAGGTCGCACTACGCATATTACGTTTCATCGCGTTTACAGAACTGCCGCGTTGACAACACTAGAGGGGGAGCCATGTTTACAACGTTTTCGAATTGCTAGTAGGACGCTCAAGATTTGAGATCGAATAATCAAAGTTCATTATCGCTGCGACAGCAATATTCCTCGTCCGTCCGTTCGAACTAAACTGCTGCTACACATCGTTTAATCTGATCTAAGCGCCCATCTGTATTTCCAAAGCTGTGATACATTCGTTTTTACTGAAAAAGCAGAAATGGCGCGATTTTGTTGAAGGCTGCTGCCATAATTCTGTAGCGTATTTACAATTTATGCAACGTGTGCACTGAAAATGAAGATTAGAAATCGAAATGGAATAACTCGAAAAATCGTGTCAACGTGACAAGCGATAAAAAATTTCTGTGATAAAAATATGAATAAAAATACGCATATCTGTGCAAATGCGTACGTAATGTCGACGGAAAAATAGAAATATAATAATCGAAAGTAGTGCTGGGCGATTACGAGATATACTAATGGAGTCATCGCTCGATTATGAACATATCTCGAGATATTTCGATTACTACTTTTGTTAACTACTAATCATTCGAATGATCATATGACTTGAAATATGATTCGAATTATGAATTATCATTCAGTGTTTACTTACGAGAACTATTACGTGATTTGATTCTTTTTTTTTTTTTTAATTTCATTAATAAGGTTAAATTTCAAATCATTATTTATTTTAATTTTAACGGTAGTTTTTGACAAATATTGATATCTTTATCGGCGAAATTAATAGTAACGACAGATTTATATGTTTATTCAAAATTATATAATGATTGTGAATTACAATTGTGTAAAATAATTCGATTATGAGAACATCTCGTGAATACCGATTATTAACATTAGTTACGTAGAAATATTAGACTTATATATTAATTAATATAGGTTAAAAAATTATCTCGATAAAATAATTTATACCCTTAAAAATGAATGTCTTATTTAAAGTGCGCAATATAATTTCAGAAAATAATAAATATTTAAAAATTAAAAAAAAAAAAAAGTCAAAGCACCACGAACATTCTAACAAAACAATTGATACATGTGTTGTTCCTCTAATATGAATGATTACTATATAATCGTTACCCGTTATTTGTCATTCATTACTCTTCATTCATCACTCCATCATACAGATCATTCGGTTACTACTTTTATAATCGATTATCAAAATTAGTAATTTGTTGATCACTCGATTATCAAAATTAGTAATTTGTTGATCACTCGATTATCAAAATTAGTAATTTGTTGATCACTCGATTATCGAAAATCATTCGTAATCGCCCAGCTCTAATAATTGACAAAACTAAAAATTACAACATCTGTTGCGGAGAATTGTGGCAATCGCGCAATTGAGATAAACGGTAACTCGATTAAATGAAAATACCAAACTCGACCAACAGTTCGGCGCTTAGTTATTGTTCTTTATTATTCTCGTGGCACCGGCTCTCATTGGTTCATCGGTTTATCTAACGGGTGATAGAACAATTATAGCTGTGAAATGATTAAAATTACTCGTTCCGGAATTAGCGCTTGAAAGTAGTACGATTCATTGGCGCACCCAAGGGGGTGCCACGGGGCCATTGCTCCCCCCAAAAAATTTTCGAAATCTTAATTTTGTTTTGTAATGTTTTGTTTTACTTAAATAAAATTCGTATGCTTATCTAATTTGTGCTTATTACAAACATAATGTTACGTTTCTATTATTATTTTTCTTTTTTAAATAAAATTCGTCAGTTTTGTAACTTTTTTAAAAATAATATTCGTTAATTTTGTATTTTTTTTTTTTATTTTAATTTACAAACCACGGAAATAGATGGGTACTTAGTCGAGGTACCGAGTTACCACCCCTAACTCATCTTCTAAATTCTAGCCCCGACCAAAAAAAAATCCTGCGTGCGCCTTTGGTACGATTAGGCATATTAAAGTATACTATAATGGTTTATCACACGAGGTGGCCACGGCCATGGCTAAACATAAAAGCAGAAATCATGCGATGGTTATAAGACACAGCTTCGCCAGCCTGGTGGTAGCTGTACTTTGTCTAAAGGGTCGTCGTCACAACTGTCTTGATTACAGTTGGCATAAACTACGTCACCGGTGTATTTATTTACGTACGCCTGTTGAATTAAATTAGTATATTTAATGTTCTTTCTGCACGTAAAATATATTGATCTTAATGTATTTTACTTTAATAAATAATTTTGCTTCCGGACTTACTGATTTCCTCATAATTCATACTATTTTTAAATCGCCTTTCAAAAATTCATCGAACTGCGATAATAATCTGTACGTAACGGGGAAAAAATTGTATCTTTTTAAATCTATGTAAAAAGTACAAAAGCACCACTTCCAGAACGATCTGAAAGGAAAGGGTACATCCGCATTTGTTCGTTTCTTTCTTTTGTAACGACTTAGGTGTTGTACTCCTACCTATTTTTTTTCATTTTTCTTTCATCTTATTAGTTCTTACTATTGTTATTATTATTATTATTATTATTATTATTATTATTATTACAGTAGAAGCTCTTTAGTCTGACATTCTACGGTTCGGCACATTCTGTAATCCGGCACTGATTGAGCCTCTCGTGTTCGGGTATTTTCAGGTGGATTTGACGTCCCCCACTACACCGGTTGTACCGGACAGGTGGCTTATCAGTTCGTCTTTGTTTATACGGTAATGTCAAGGACTCTTATTTCCGCAGTTTTAACTCTTCCGCCTAATGATGAAGATGCAGATCAAAATCAAAATTCTACCGGTGATGGTCAAAATATGGTGCTAGATTTGGTAGACGCTGTGCCAAATAATCCTTTAAGAGATGTACCACCTCGTGAGGAAGTTATAGACTGGATTGAAATCGACAAAAGTGTGCCAGTGGTCGAAGAATTGAGTGACGAACACAGAGATTATACAAAGTTTCCACAAGAAACTCAGGTTCCGGAGGTGGAATGAAGAAGTAGAAGCCGTGGCTGATGAAGCTAAAGTTTCATGGAAACAGGCTTCTGATTTATTGCATACATTTATAAAATTTGCCGAATCCAACAAAAGCTACAACTCTACAGAACTCTTAAATTTATTTATAATCCGTAGCGACTTTTTGAAGAAGAGATCAGAATCTCGGAAGCAATATCAAAGACTTTTTTAAACAATATATTCATTTTTCTTTTGTGCAGTGTATTGTTTTTTTTAGATGAAAACTAAATATTAAATGTTTGGATTTAATTTTTGTACTCTGTTTTTATTTAAACCCTGCAATTGCTAGAATGACAAAATACATACTGCATGTATGTACTTTGTCGGATATTTATTGCCTTTACAGGTACGTAAAATACATGTTTTAATGTCCGCATTTTTATCTAGAGTGATTTATCTTCGGGGTACCCTGTTAAAATTACTGACATACGATAATCCGGCACAATCGCTAATTCGGCACAGCAAAGGTTCCGGACGTCCCGGATTAAAGCGCTTCCACTGTATAAACATTATTCTCATTATTATAATTTTTACGATTATTAAACCACTTTCATCTCGCTATCGCTGCCTTATTTCTATCACCAATTACGATAATTTTTATATTTATTATTCTTTCCTTTACTTAATTTAACTCTGATCCGAAGTGCATTATCCCGCCGCTATCTTACGTCCATCGTCCCTTAATCTCTGCCTATTGCATTTCCCTTTCCTATTTACTCGATTCGTGTATACAACGATATTTCGCACGAGCAGCCATGCTGTTATTCTGAAAAGCCTTTTTTCCGTTCTTCGATAAACGAACCAATTAGTGTAGCTCTCACTTCTACAACGTAATTATCTTCTATTTTTTTCGTTCACCAATTACACCATCCTTATGAAGCTATCTTAAGCGGCTTGCTCTGGTTATCTTCGCTGGAACGGCAAAGTCAAATCCGTGCTTTTTCCTGAAATTAGTCGAGTCTGTATCTTCGTTCTATTCGGTTCCAGTCTTCTCGGTTTTTCTCGATCTTCGGAGTTCTCCTGCTACGTTCGGCAGTTCAAAATGGCCCTTTTCAACCGAGCCGTTGGCTGGCTAATTTTTTTGGACTTGTCTCGTAGAACGCGTAGCTGTTATTACTTTATTTAATAATAAATAAAGAACTACAAACCACTTTCGGGCCAGTGACGAAATAAAAAAGGATTAATCTTAAAGTTGATCTTTTTGTTCTTTTATGGGTGGAGGAACACGACAAAACTTTTCTATCGCAGTCGGTAGCATACGCAAAAGAAACAATACTAGCAACATTCGCTGATGATATAGCCATTATTATTGTATCAAATAAGGATGCCATGCACGCAAATATTTCCGTTCAGAACCATTTAAACGGAGTAGCCAGGTGGGCACAACAATAGAGAATAGTTTTTAATACAGATAAGTGCCGACACATTCACAAATCGAACAACGATTAACATTAATAATAAAGTAATTCCACAAGTTCATAAGGCATCTCGGAATGTACCTGGACCGAAGGCTTAACACCTTCATGTGGCACAAACGCGACAGGCTGTTGTCCGTGCTAGGCTATTGCATCCATTATTGCGATGCAGATTGAACTTAAACACGAAAAAACGTATTTATATGATTGCTCCGATTCGGCGATATAATTCAGAATTACTATATGGTTCCACTTGTAGAAGTAATCTTAACAGAATTCAGCAGCAGCAGTTGAGGATGTTTTGTACGTCTGCACTGTTTTACGTCTCTACCGCAACATTACATAATGATTTTAACATTCCGTTTGTCCGAGATATCCGCCAGCATCAAAAATTATTTGATAAATTCCAACATAGCAGTAATCCTAACATTATCAACAGAATACATTAGACTTCTGGATAATCCACTTAGACGACTGAGAAGGAAGTGGTGCCGGGACGCTCTCCCGATTACCTAACAGTTGAAAAAGTTCACACACCATCTGTATCTCTTTTGCAACATATTAATTCTTTGTTTTCGGTTACTATACGCATGTAGTTAATTATTATAGTATTTACAGAATTCTTGTATCCCAATTTAGTGTCTCATTGGAGACAATAATATAATATTAAATTTAAGTTAACATCGCTGTTCTTTATGGTATATTACCGATACAATAAAAAAAAAAACGAAAAAAAACACGTGTTTTATTTGACACATTTTTATGGTTGATTCTTTGAGAATTACTTTATTATTTCTGTAATTCAGTAATACAGATAATAATTTAGAACTCGTATATTTCTCTTTGTTTTATTCTTTATCTATATATACCTACTAGCTGACCCAGCCACGCGTTGCTGTGGCTTAATAGTTATAATAGATTAAATTAATATTTTACTTATTATTTTGATGCAACCAAATTAATTTTTACTAATATACCTGAAATTATTTAGCCGATTTTGAATCATATGTAGAGAATGAACTCCGAATTGTTTGTTCGTGAGCAAGTAAAACAGATATACATATATATTTCTTATTAAACTATTTTCATTTACATTACAAAATAAAAATTAAAAATAAATAAAAAAGGCAAAAGGTCGATTACAATTGCGCTTAAATTAGAATAAAAACGTAACATTAATAATTTTACTAGGAAGCAGTATTTCTTTTTTTATTTATTTCTTTTTTTTTTTTGGACTTTAAACTCAAATTTTACCCGTTATCTGTTTATTTCACTCATTAATCTCAATTGTCTGTTATGTCATGATTATGCCAATTCTAGTATTAAATATTAGTTATAATTAAATCCATAGATAACATTTATATAAATTTTTTATAGTAAAAATTAAGTTTTTCTGTTGTAAAAAATGTTTTCATCGGGGATTTGGTTTTTTTTTGGGTGGTGGGGAAATGTCCCCTCTCCCGTGGATTCGCCACTAGTAATTACGTATTTTTTAAAAATGAACAAGCGCAATACGACAAAATTACGTAGGATGAAACATTTAGTTCAAAGCTATTCGTAATAAAATTTACGTTTTCGAAGTAAATAAATATTTTAGTTTAATAAAATGATTTAGTCAGTGATGGATCCACGCGGGGGGGGTGAGAACCCTCTCCCAATACGTAAGCCTCTAAGAAAAAGTTTGTTATAACAAAGAAACTTAATTTATACTATAAAAGATTTGGATAAATGTTACCTATGGATTTAATTATAACTAATATTTAATATTGTTTTCTAGTAAAATTATTAATGTTACGTTTTTATTGTTTTAAACGCAACTGTCATCGATTTTTTACCTTTTTTATTTATTTTTAATTTTTATTTTTTTATGTAAATGAAAATAGAGTTCAATGTGTGAAATATATACATATACTTAAACTTGCTCACAAACAAAGAGAATTCGAATCGGATTACTAAGAAAAATAAAAAAGAAGTAAAGACTAATAAAAATATTATCGTTCTGTTCTTTCTGGTAATCCACTATTTATTCAAATTCTAAACTACCATTTTTTAGGTATAATTTTATAACTTTTTTATATTTTTCACCCCCAAAAATAAAACAAAAGTTCAATTAAAAATTTTAATAATTATGTATTTTTAAATGATTTTTAAATTTCCAAAGAGGTGGTCGTTATTTGATTTTCTTTATGAAACAAGGGGTATTTCTGAAATCTATTGTTCACCGTACAAGATATTACGTAATTATATAATTTTCCTGCGCAAAATGTTTCTTTAGATCCGCCCTTGAATAAAGGTTAAATAACAGTACATTTAATCATTTTAGGACTTATCCGTCGTAAGAGAAGACATATTTTAGACATTTCTTTTCGCCCTTTTTTCTTTTCTTTTTCGCTTTATTTTGAAATAAAATGACTCGTTGTTGCCCATTTGGGCAAGAAATGTGAAATGTGTACAATGAGTTTTTTGAAAAATGAAATTCTCACCTCGTAAGAACTTGAGCTTACAATTTTAAAATGGATATACTGATTTCATTAAAAAATACCGCGGAATAATTCATAAACTCACGGAATTATATTGACTTTAAGCAGTTCGAAGCGAAATAATATCAAGAAAATAAAATCTACAATATGAAAAATTAAACAATGTATTAAAATTTTTACAGCTAAAAAAATAATATTGGGTGTATGAATTATTTTTTTAAATATAAGGAAAAATATATTTAAAAATAACGATTTATACAACTTTTCCTAATATAATAAAAGGCGAATTTTTTTTGCGCTAATGTGCCTTTATTTATATACTTTCTCAGTGTACTTAAAAATTCGTTTGAAGGATGTACTTGTTACGTGTTGTTTTACGACGAGCTGTGTTCTTTTATAATCGATATTAATTCCTTAACATCTTCCTCAGATCCTAATATTATCGGTGTTCTTTGGTGTATCTTTTCTGGTACAATATCTAGTATCGACTGACTTCCATTGGAACTTAATCCACCAGCTTCTTCTACTACGTATGACATAGGAATTGCTTCGTACAAAACTCTTAACTGGAAGCATAAAATAAGCGTATTTACGTAAATCGTGTAACTATTACATATGAAACAGACAATAATAAATTTAATAAGGTGTTTGGATTTTACAAAACTGAAAATATACATATTTTTTGATGAACTCTTCTTTTTGCGTTGAATAAAACCTCTTGTGTGAAAGTGTAATAAAATGTTTAAAAAAATAATTCTTAGCTGTTACCGTTGACTTTGCCTATGTAGATTTCAAAATTTCGTGACTTCAAATTTAGTGAGCTTCGAGAGGGACCAACGAAATTACAATGCCTTTTCTATTTCAGTTCAAATAAAACCTATAAATTTTTTCCTTAGAAATTGCTTTCGTTATAAAATTTATCAAATTTTTAATTTTGGGTTTAAGCGGTTTATGTAAGTTTTGGCTAGTCAGTTTTTTTTTTTTTTTTTTTTTTTGCGTACAAGATATTAAAAAATCTGTGGCGCTCCTTACAGAAAAAGTGTGAAATAACAGTAATATGATTTAAGTGTAAGAAAAGTAGATCTCGCTTAATAAAAAGAAACAAATTGGTCGGCAACATGCCTAACTAGGAAAATGTTCTTTGTTAATGACTAATATGTTAAACGTTCTTTTTTATTTAGTGCAACTCGTTCATTTCACTAGAACGTTACACGCGTAATCCGTTAAATAAACTAACGATGATTATGGACACTATTTTTCATTTTGTCTTAATTTTGTATATCGGAAGTGGGTGTTTCATGACCGGTAAATGCCAGCAACTTCGATGTGCAATTGAAAAATATACTCTTAGCTGGTTAAAATTAGCCAAATCACAAGCACCTTTTACATGACATTCTACTGCTCTCTGACTTGAATCATTCGCAACTTTTAGTTGTATTGAAGTTTTCTCAAAATCTACGTCCGATTAATACCGATTTCAAATGTGTAACGATTGAAGTAAAGCTTAATAATCACCCAAACCATCGATTGAGAAATGTGTCATAGAATTGCGTAGGAAACATTCGATAGTTTTGAACTTCATTTTGAAATTAATGAAAATCAAACTCAGGCATATTTTTAATTTTAACATAGAGTTATGTGTACACTTAAGGTAACCTTTTATATTTCATGCATTTTTTTAAAGTTTTTTATAGCGCATCATTAGATCTTACAATCATTTATTTTTTATCGGCTTACTTGGTAGCAATAGAAACAAAATTTAATTAACTATGACATATGTGGTTGTAACGAAGAAACTGTATTTTTAGTATACTTAAACGTGTTGGGCTAAAGAGTGTACAAAATTTTAAAAAAAATCTTTTCCGATGTTTTATTTATAATCTTTCCTTCCTTGTTGCATTTTTAAAAAACTCTCTTAATATTTTTTTGTGTTCCTAATTAGAAATAAATCGATTGACAGATAGATATGTAAGTGTAGCGCAAATTTTGTTTTCTTCGTATGCAGTTGATTATTTGATTACTGCTTACCAGGTAAAGTTACTATATTCCTAGGTGTTGTTTTGGAATTACATTACATTGTAGATAACTTACTTTTCCATTAGGGGAATCTTTGCTCGCAGGATACATAAATATGCCTCCGTATTTTATAGTTCGGTGTACATCGGCGACCATTGAACCGACATATCTTGCGCTGTATGGTTTGCCATTCTGTAAGATTAACAGAATTTTATGTAAATGTGAAAGTGCACACTGGTCCATTCGTTAACACTATTAATCCCCCTGATGATTCTAGACAACTTTATCATAAACAAAATTAAACTATTTCCCTTAAATGGTTTTTGCATTATTTAATCGTGTACATTGTCATTATCTGCGTATTTGTAAAATCAGTTGTTTGTTTTTTTACATTAATTCAAGCGTATATATTACAGTAATTTTTTTCAATTCCGTAGAATTTTTTATTTTAGCATTACGTTTCAATTTTTATTTTTTTTTATCATTCTACTATGTGATTAAATGAATCAAAGGAATGAAAAAGTAAATGATTATCCATGTCGAAATTAATATCTTAATTTATATATGTAAAGTAAAAATTCGAATAGTTTTACCTTTGGGTCTTTCTTCTTGTTAATATACTCCAAATACGGTGCTTCTAACATATACGAGTAGCCTTCGTTTATGCTGTATATTTTGCCTTTTTTAGGAACCTTCAAGTTTTTGTCCGTTAAAATAAATTCTCCGATAGACTGAAATTAAAGTTTAACAATTTAATTTACCCGTATGCGTAATCATCGAGTTGAGACGTGCATAAATTTGAATTTGCAAAAGAATATCAAATTATTCGTAGCGGATCGAAAAAGGCCTGCAAGTTAATACCTTTTCTGAACATTATTGGCATGGTTTTTGAAATGAAACGGTTCAAAATTGCGTTTTTGGTAGTAATAATATTGTAATGAAATATGTTTCAATTTTAATCTTTATTTATTTTGCTAAAAATAAGACATGAAATTTATTTCTCTTTCTAATAGTAAGAGTTAAATTTGCCGTGTTTATCGTTACATCATAATTATTATCATATAACTTTTGTACCCGCATAAAATGTTAATTCTCGTTCTAGCCTATACGGTGTGTGATATATTTAAGTTTCTTCATTTCAACGTTTTGGTCACCTACTCTTTAAAAACCGATTATTCTGTAATGGTGGAAAAGCTTTATTACGTAAATTACGTACGCTCTGATTCGCGGTGTCTATGCGCGTACATGAACTGATCTTAAGTCGTGTGATAGTGGGATACGAGTGTGCGGTTTGCTAGTGTTACATTAGTTTATGAAATGCGAAAGATTTTTTATTGCCTTTTGTGCAAATTGATGATTACTATTTACAAATCTAGATGTCTATAATGCTATTTGTGCAGTAGGATTAGTCTATTATACCGCAAGGTTTAGTATTGAACTATTTTTTAACGTAAAATTCAGCAAAATTAAATGAAAAGAGTTTAATGTATTATTTTTGGTGCGACTTTCGTTATTGGTCACTTTACCAAACTTATTTAAATGTTTATTTGATTAATTTTAAAATAAAACTGTATTTAAAAAGAAAGGTTTGATAATATTTACGGTGTTAACGTACTTTATATTATTCTAAACATAATTCAATCAAGTGGTTTTTGTTTTTACTATGCAATAATGCGTTAAACTAAATAAAACGTTCCAGATTGTTTTTATATTATATTTTTCACACGTGTCTCCCCTTTTTTCTGGTTCTAAGCAAGTGTCATCAGTATTTTTGTTTCGTGTTTATTTACATTTTTCTACTTCACTAAAAATTCGATGTTGAAATTGAAGTTGAATAATTATAATAAGTACTTCTATTTTATTTATAATTCAGATATAATTCATTACCTTTTGTATTCTATAGTGGTATACATAACGAAATTTCTATTTTTTTAAGTTACTTTTAGTGTTACCCTTTTCATATTTATTGTTTTGTCAATATGATTAAAATGAGTTGAAACAATTTTCCTTTATTTATTTGTCTGAAGAGCAATTTAAAAATTCTACCTGATTCAAATAATTTACTCTTTCACTTATAATTATGTAGAACTTTTGTCACCAAGTGCAAAATGTAAACAAATACGAAACAAAATACTGATGACATGCGTGAAGAGTTTCAGGGGCTAGACACTAGTCGCTTTCTTTTTAGTCTAGTTAAACCTCGTAGATGTATTAGATTGTTCCGTTTTTACATGTATTTTTTTTTTTTTTTATTATCATTTTTTTCGGGCGCGATAACAAAGATCCTGTACCCGGAAGCAATATGAAGGGGAGAAAACCAACAATTAAATACCAATTCGGTCGTCAGAGATGGATAACTTAAAAATACTAAATAGACGAATGACGGACAAAGAAGGGAATGACAAGTTATACGAAGCACAGTAAGGGGCAGGGACGTCGTGTGCTAAGAGTTGAGAGTAAAAATAGATCGTTCATTTGAGAGGAACGGACACTCAAAAAGAATACGGTTGAAATCACAGAAAGCCTCATCGTTCGGGTTAAGGGAGGGAAGAAGATGTTAGGGAAAAACAGAAACAAGAAGGGAATATATGACATTATTCGGGGTATTAATTGTAAAATGGAAATATATTTTGATATTTACATAATTCAGGTTTAATGTTCAGTGTGTACAGTGACGGATCTGAAAATATTGGGATTTTTGCGAATTTTCATTTGTAATCCCCTGTTTTTTATGAACGTATGATACAAGGTGTTAGCAAACTGCAATGTCAAGTGTAAAAACTAACGAAAAAAAGAAGAAAAATCATAAAAGAAGAAACAACATGTTCTGTTGAAAATATTTCATTGTTCTTTTTACTCGGTTAGAAGCTCTTTTTCGTGTGTTCTTTTCCTAGCATAAACTTCTGATAGAGTGTAAGCGGCACTACTGCAATTGCAATTTAAAACTGTAACGAGTAAATGATAAAAATGCACGTTTCTTGTTAGCTTATTGTTTATTCATTGAAAATTATTAAATTTGTTCGCGAAAGAAATCCGTCTGGTATTTTATCGCGCAATCGTTAATTATAAACCTTTTGTCAAGTCTGCTACACTGGCTCCTCTTGCATGTATGCGCACGTTAATCTTTTCATTTTTTGTTTATTTATTTTTTTAAAGATTTTTAAACATTTTTGTACTTTTATTAGTAATATCTTTAACGTCTTTATCTGTTGCAAGACTAAAAAATATATTTCGATTTACCATTTTACATTCAGGGCCGTACCCAGAATTTTGAAAAGAGGGAGGTTTTGAAAATTTTCTTTGCATATTTACTTTATAAATAACAATACATTTTTCACTAATATTATTAATAATTTCCATCACTTTGATTTATGTATTAATAATTTACATAAATGAATTACACCGTATAAAGATTAATAAAAATTACATATGTTATATTGATTATACTCGTAATAAAAAATTTTGCATAAAATATTAATAAACTACCTAGAAGTATGGAGCATATTTTTTCTTTTTTTTAAAAATGTAAGAACGCCCTAAAAAATCATTAATATTTATTTTAAATTTTTGATTTTTTTCAGATTTTTGTGTATTTATAATAACTATTTCAGTTCTAGTCCCCCTCTCCATGGACAGGACCTTTTTTACATTGCTATGCTGTCGCAGATTAGTAATCAAATTTTATGAAAAAATAGATTCGCCGGGTTTTTCATCTTAAGTCTTGCAATCGTATTATCAGAATAAAGTATGGCATAAACACTTTGTTTAATTCTGGTTCAGCTTAGATTGTTTTCCACTGTGTACTTGCTTACTTTAGAACGGTATTATAATTTAAACGAAATGTTCAGGTACGTATCTCGGAATTATTTTCAATCGAGTGGAATAATTTTGAATGGCGATTTTTTTAACTTATGGCTGTTAAATATTTTTTTAGACGTTTTTAATTTTTTAAAGAGTTCGAACTATTTATTTTTTTTTTTTTTAAATAAAATATTTCCTAAATAGCAAATAAACAACAAATGATAATTAAAAGTATGGTAGCGCGGTAGCCTAGTAGTTAAGGTGCTCGGCCATCAAACCGGGGGGTAGTATCATGAGTTTTCGGGAGTGTGGTCTCGTTTTGAATCCAAGTCGCTGCTAGGTTTACCCAGCCTGAAATAAAATTGCATACCAGAGAAATCTGGGAGAGTTAAGGCGGATCCCAAGTAGAAAGGAACTGGCTCCAATATTTTCTTCAGATCCATTAAGTTTAGTACTATCTTATGGAAAGTTTAACTACACATATCTGGACACCCTGTCATACATTACTTTACGTTTATACTTATCGCAGAAACGTTTTCGGGCAAAGCCCATCTTCAGCTGGAAAAGAAAAAAATATACTTACAATAGATGTCGTAAACGAAATTTTTATGATGCGACACTTGTGCTTGTGTTTCTTTCTTTTGCAGCTGAAGACGGGCTTGTCGAAAAATGCGTTTAATTATCGTTTGTTGTTTTTTGTTATTTAGAAAATATATTATTTAAAAAAAATTATTTCCGGCAAACTTTCATTCACAACTAATATGTTTTTGGTTCATCTATGAAATGTTTCTGGTTAGGAATAAAAGCCGAAATAGTACCTTGCGCGCTTTTGCTTTAAAAGAGTTAATCTTAAAAGTCCTGTTCTTTTTCCTTCATTTTTTCGAAGGTTTTTGGTATTAAACCATTTGGCCACTGGTTGAAGATGTTTTTCTATTGTCTATTTTTGCCTTTATCAAGAACGCGGTCAAGTTGCTAGGCTATCATAATGATAAAAGTTTAGAGTGTTGATACTATTTAAAGAAATTACAAGAACTTAGGTACGCATAAGCCCAAATTATTTAAATATGAGCGGTAACATAATTTTAATTCTATATGACGAGACGAGTTCTCTGTTTTTCTTGAAAATTTTGCTCCTTGTGAATTATATTACTACTGAAGCAAGAGCTTGCGATTTATGAAGTTAAATATATATATATATATTGATTACATATAGTGCATTTACCGGATCAAGCGTGAACGTATTTACACCACTGCCTTTGCCTAATGCAAGTACTAACATTGTTGCACTTCCATATAAGGCGTAACCAGCAGCTATCAAGTTTCTACCGCTTTGTAGAGCATCCTTCGCAGATGGTATTACATCATCTGATTTCCTTAACACGTTTAAGAAAAATCATTGTTTAGATTGTTTCGTAATAAAATTTGAAAAAAGCGTAATTTCAAGTTTAAAAAAGAAGTAAAAACTATTATTGGTCGATTTTTTATATTATTTGGAACTGAAAATTAAAAGAAAAATGAAAATTTCGTTTTAGATTTTTGAAAAAAAAAAATTCATATTATATTTGCCCAATGCAGAAGCGAACGATTATTGTAATTTCGCATTCTAACTCAGAAGAAGTTTATAGTTTTTTTTTTTGTCGCATTCGTTCCCCTATTAAAATTTCCAAAAGGTTATGTGGGGTTTTTAATCAGAAACACAGATTATTTTTCCGCCGGATACAAATGTTTTCTTTTTTATGTTTCACAAAGAAAGAATGAAAAACACCAAAACTTGAACAATTATATAAATTAATAAATAAGAGTTCGGTACACCGTTTAGAGTTAATTATATTGATATTTACTTGTAAATGCCGAATATTGAACCTATTGAAATAAGGCAGTCTATGTTAGAGGATCCGTCCAATGGGTCGAAGCAAACAACATATTTACCGGCTTTCTCCGTCTCCACCTAGAACATTATATTTGTGTCAAAAAGTAGCGATGAAATTTAATAACCGATTAAAAGTTTCAATAACAGTATCGATTTTCCTTAATTATAGTGCGATAATAGAAAGTGTTGGTATTATTTCCATAGTATCAATAGAATGTTGCTTTTACCTCGCAGTTTATCATCGGCGCCATCTTTTTATTCAACTATCGCTTTGATTGTGTTCATTTTTATTCTTTCATATTCTTTGTTAAATGTACAGGCGGTTATTGCAAAACAGTAGTACGCACTCGTTTCTGTGGTTAAAGAACTTAAGTGTCCATAAAAGAGTGCAATCTTTTTCCCAGAGCTAATTTATCGTTTTGCTGGTGTATTATTTGCGCCTTATTAGTCGTTTATTAAAGTAACGCGGTAGCCTAGTAGTTAAGGTGCTTGGCTACCAAATCGAAGATACCATGGATTTTGGGAAGTTGTCTCGTTCCACACCCCAGTCGCTGTTCACCCAGCCTGAAGTAATCGCGTACTAGAGAAATCTGGGAAAGTAAAGGTTGTTTAGAGAAAGGCTCTCTTCAGATCCATTAGGTTCAGTACCCTTATAGAAAGCTTAACATCGGAATTTCCCCGACAACCTGAAAAGGGTACATTACTTTACTTGGTATTTTATTAACTTTTTGAAATGCAAACATTGCGCATCGATGTCCTTTTTTTGCCGTGCCATTTGTTCCATTAATTTTTTTCCGATTTCAACCTACCGCTATTTTATAAATATCGAAATAGTGCCGGAACCTATGTATTAGGCCATATTTTTAAAGAAAAATGTAATTGGCAAAACTACGTTGACACGGATATAAAAGTTTAGGAAATACCAAGTACTGTTAAAGTTTCATCGTTATATAGTAGTACAACTTGTTTTATTTGTGTATGACTTACCGATATCCAGAAATTTTCGAGTTCATTTTCTCTTACACACACTCGCGCGCGCATAACCACATATACTCCGTTCTTTTCTTTTTTCTGGTCTAGATCAATATTTTATTAAAATAGCGAACTCGCTTTAAATGGTAAGATGCTAATTCATTTTCTTTCTTCTCAGCATTCCATCCGTGTAGATTTGCTGTGAATTCCCAGCCATACAGACACATTAAGAGTAAGAAAGCGGAGCAGACTGTTGGGCTCGGGTTGTTGCTTTTTGTTTTCTTTTTTACAAAATTCTACCTTCTAAAAATTCCATCTTAAATTTTTGTCAGATATATTTATTACTTCCTTTTGTAACGATTGTTATTTTTGATCAACTTAGTTCTGGCTACTTTATACCAGCTGAGCCGAAGAGGATGCCGAGTTGTTTTTTTTTTATGGGTCCCCAGTCATGCCGGAGTTCCGGGGAACGAGCGGGTTGACCTGGTCGCTCGGTCATCCATGATGTGCCCAATTCCGCTATTTGCTTCCGGTCCATTATCCTTGAGAAGTTTCCTGTCGGATGCAGCCTTCGCACAGTAGAATCATGACTGGATGTCTCAATTGACCTTTCTCACGGAATTGAAACCTACGACGGAGCCATTGTGGCCTCCAGTCGGAACGGAACGCAGAGTGTTCTCGGCAGTGAATCGCCTGAGAACGGAACATACGTCTTTTTCCCACGACTACATCCTCAAACAAGCTCCAAAGCCAAAAATACCTGACCACTTTGTTCTATCGATGAATACCCATCAGTTTCGCATATCTTGCTGAAATGCACACTTCTAAATGGGTTACGGGGCGGCCAGATTACATCGCTTGTAGACATCCTCTCTCAAATACACCTACCGCTTTGAACAATCTTATGACTTTCGTTCAGTCTAACGAGCTGAGGAGTCTGTTTTAAAACGTGGGTCCACTCACTGCGATAACCTAGGTAGTTACATGCGTGTGGTTTAGTATCCCTCCTTAAATTTAAAAAAAAAAAACTTAATTTTTTATTTCTTAATTCCCCTGGCGTGTTTTTTTTTTCTTTTCTTCTCCGTATTATTCGTTTAAAGTTTCCTATCCGAATAAAGTAGTAGTATCTGTAATACATTTTCTTTTAATGTTCATTCCTTCCTGTCTATGTTCTATATTCCCATTTATTTAAATTCAAACTTTCCACTCCTTATTGCGCATCTTATATTCTGTGTTTTTCTTTTCTATCCACTACTCCGGTTATTGATTTCCTTCTTTTTGTTCTTTTTGTGTGTAGATTTCTAGTTAACGTAAGTAAAATGAGTCCCATACCCTTAGCAGGGCATCGAGGATTGTGTAATTAAGCTTTTCCCAATGTACTCCACAGCACTAATGAGACTAGGAGGGCTAGAGTGCCATTTTTACGTGGGATCCGTCTTTACTTTCCCAGATTTTTTCCGATACCCAATTTAATTTCAGATTAGGTATAAACTTGAGAGCGATTCGGATCTGGAAAGAGACAAGTCCTGGAACCCGTGTCCTTCGATTTAGTAGCCAAGCGTCTTAACCATACCGCATTACCTCTAGTTAACGTACTAAAGAAAAAAAACAATTTTTCTTCGTTCGCACAATATATATATATATACACCTATATATATATATATTTGTTTACGATTTTGTTTTATAAAATATTTTATAAAAGTTTTGGCAAGTTTGTAAACCCTTATATCCTTGCAATCTTTTGCTACGGGTCCCCTGAATAAGCGCGTATATTAAAAGAACATTATTAGTGTTTATTGCAATTTAAACATTTTTAAAAAAGTATATGTGACTGCGCATTGTACAGACATTATTTGAATTTCGGTTTTGAGAATAATTACTTCAGTGTATTCGGTAAATTTTATTACACCACAAGCGGGGGGAAAAGTGTTCTTTACTGATTTTAAAAAGGTAATTGAGCTATTCGTCTAGAAAAAATGAAGTACATACGGTTTTAAAATTTACAGAGGACAGTTTCTAGCGGTCAGTAGTCGATTTGAACAATTTTATTCCGGAGAGGAAGCGTGTGAATTTTGTTTTCGACTTTACAGTATATTACGTGGTTTTAGAGCGTTTCTGTTTAGTGACAGATAAAAACTTGAAATTTTTTCGGGGGGGGGGGGGGATTTTTTAAAATTTTACGCTGAAACTAATATAAGGTATCCGAAACTTACTATAATGGCTTCTTCGTTTTCCTCGGTCACCATTACGCTAACGGTGTAGCTCGATTTAAGCATATTAATGAATAAATCGTTTGAGAGGACATCGAGTTTTTTTACTTCTTCGCCTTGAACGTTCGTGTCTCCCGATAAGCCAAACCTGAGTTTATATAAAGTAGTTCGCGTTTTTATTTTTCTATTGAAACTTTTTATTTCTTTAAATGTAAATGAAAATAGCGCGGACAACGTAACATTATAAGAGAATTTAATTAAGAATTTCTTAAATCTACGGGGAAGAAAACCGAGATGCTCGCCGCATGTATTTATAATTCGATAATCGAATTTAGAAATTATAAGCGTAAACGTGGCGATTTACTCATGTAGCATTTTATTATATACTCGACACGGTGTCGTATTAATTAGCAGACAAGGTAGGTGTCAAGAGTGCAGCGAAATCTTTACATTACAGAAACGCCAGGAATAGTTGGAAAATTCGACAATTGTTGCGTCATAATGGTTTCGTTATTTTTCATGCTCCAAAAGCAAAAGCAAAAGCAAATAACGAAATACAATAAAACGGTATTGGTACCAAAATTTTATAATCGTTTCTACTTGTTATTAAAATTTTTTTTTCATCGATGAAAAGAAAAACTTTGCTTGATTATAACGTGTGCATTCTACATTAGAATATGACACAGTAATAATCAGTGGCCCTTCTTAGGATTGACTGAGGCCCGGGGATGTGGAAAGTAGTTATTTCTTCCTTAGAAAAAAACGTATGATTCGAGCCAAGGCCGTGTCCCTCCCGACCCCCAATAGTTATTATGAATACGCAAAAATCGGGAAAAAATCGGAAAAAAATCAAAAATTTAAAATAAATATTGATGATTGTTTAGGGTGTTCTCTTACCTTTAAAAGAAAAAACAGAAAAAATATGCTCCAAATTTTTAAAATAACGCGGTTCGACCCCTCTACCTCTACGGTATTATATTTTTTAGGTGATATTTAGCTTTGTTACGTGACATTTTTTAATCTAATTTGGTTTACCTATTTCCATTTTTGTTGAGTAGTTTTTTAGTTCTTCGAATTTGATTTTATTCGAATGGTTCTCATATTCCTTTATGGCGGAACACTTGCAATTTATTTTTTCCGCTGTGATGCGATAACTATATAAACTGGTAAACTATACCTTTTTTTTTTCTTTTTTTTTTTTTTTTTTGGTTTTTTGTTCTTTTTTTCTATTTATTAGGGGATAAAAGTATTTTTTTGAAATAGTTTTTGTTTTGTCTTAAATTTTGGGAACAAATGAAAAGTTTTTTTAAAAAGGTTTCATTTTTACAAAAAAGATTTCCGAAATGTGTATTTTTTATTTTAAAATTAAGTTCCGCATATAGTATGTAGAGTAATTAGAGTTAATAGGAGGGCCGCAAAAGAAAATATAAAATAATAACCATAAAATCTATTACGTTCTAGTAGCGCGTTAATGCAGTAGCTATATAGTATTTGACTACCAAACCAGAGGTGTTGTCGGTTCTTGAGAATTCGATACTAGGCAAATACGTACGTACCAAAATTGCTGTTGGCTCATATCAAGTTTCCACTTTTCTGTAGGATTAAGAACGGAGACGGCGAAATAAATTAATCGTCTTTTTAAGCGATTCATTATGGGTGCTAATTAATTTTTTTAAAAAGAAAAAGAATATCAAATAATTAACGAGTTATATTCACTCGACTTTCCTTTTCATTCGGTGGACGTGAAAAAAAGTATAAATTAAAATTTAGTAAATTAGTCCATGTTCGCATAATTGGCTCAAACGGCTTAGTAGGTAAATACTTAATAATGTAGGAGCTGAACGTAATGGTGATGACGAAATGTAAAATTCGGGTAAAAACAATAGACTGTACCCTATTTTCATGCTGCCAGTACAAAAATCTTACACGGCCGATTAAAATTATTCTACTGTAATAATCGTATATTGAAAATTGTAAATAATTTAGTGTTTTTTTTTTTTTTTGTTACAGTTATAAAGATGCCGAAGTTTAATATATAGATCGATTTTATTGCATTACGCATGTATTCAAAATTTTATAATTTGCAAATGTTTTAAACCGGTCACTATTTTTTTTCGTTGGCGAATGTTAAAAGGCAGAGTAGTGTTGATCATGGTGAAGAATAAGTAAAACGAACGTAATTAAGATGCGCAGATAACGGGCAATGTACGGAATGGCGAGGTAAATGCTTTAAAAAAAGTTGCAGTCGATTTTTATAAGTAAAAATAAACTCTTAATAGTGTGCGATCAGTAACGCACTCATTGAAACTTCAAAAAGTATTCCCGGAACAAATAACCTTTTCTCCTTTAATTCTATTATTTTTTATTAACTGATTGGCGTTTAATTAACATACATATTCGGGTCTTGTGAAACCGTAACTCATTAAGCGAAAGAATGAATCGTCTAGTTTAAACAATTGCCTTATACATAGGTGTACTTAAACCCTCTTCAAAAGTAACCGCATAAGATTACGATGTACAGCTTAATTATTCGAGATTGTTATTTTGTAATATGTTAATTATAATTAAGTGTGAAAATTCTAACGAACTAGAACTCAAAATTCATCATATAATACCCGTCGCTTTGTTCGCGGTAAAAAACCTAAACGCATGCGCAGTACTACAAAGGTGTTCGCGGTAGATTATTTTTAGATTGGTGACTAAAGATTAGCTGTTCGCGGAAACTTTCAGATCGATCCCAGATTGTTTGCAAACTAGCAGAACGATCCGCTAGTTGTAATTTTTGATTTTCCTTTTTTTTTTGGTAATTTTTAGTTCGAAACTTCTTCAGCAGTGCACCACACTATGGGCAGAGTAATATTTTAATAAAACTTATTTTGAAAATTAATTTTTATATACCTTTTAAAATATTTAAAATTTTTTGAACACCATTTAAAGCTGTATCTAAAAATTAACAGTTTAATTTCCAAGTTGCCAGCAGCAATATATGATATTCATGTTCAGAATAGAGCACTACAAACAAGAACAAAGAAACCCATTCGGAAAGAGAGCATAATGCGAAGTCGCTTAAAAGAAAAAAGAAAAAAGAAAACTACTTCGTAATCAAATAAAATGTCGTTCTCTCTTTTTAGCATAAACAAGAGTAACCCTACACCAGAACTATGACAAATATGCAAGTTTTCTTTCATTTTTGTTTTAAGCAGTGGCAGTTTTTGAATTACTTGTAGTGTTAGTGCGAAGCAAAGTTCAATATGTAATATTCGTATACAATTTTTCGTTATAAACATCATTTCTTCCGGTTATAATGTAATATAAAGTTTTGGTGTAATAGTACAAAATATCGATCTTCATGCAAAAATATAATAAATCTGTTTTTCACGAAGATATTACACACTTTATGTATCTCTTTGAAAACAGTTTGTAATCTTTTTTCACCCCTTGATGTTAACATTTTTAAGAAGTTTTAATTATTTGTAGTGTAAATGGTTTCGGCTGTCGCTTAATTATTATTTTATGCCAAAGATAGAATAAAGTCCTTTTCCATTCTTAAAATTTAGAGTATTTAAAAAAAAGTGTGCAATACACACTTTTGTATGAGAAAATAAGGAATCTTAATGAAAAATTAAAATTTGATGACCCTGTTTATACCGGAACTATCACACCTTATGTAACTTTTGAAAAAAATAGCTTTTAACCACGTTTCACTTGAATTTAAAATTTTCATAGCTTTCTTATTTACAGTTTTTTGGCAGTGTGTTTAGCCGATGATATCTGAAAAACAGCGCACGTAATTCGTCAAATGTTCCGAGTAAAAATCTTAACTCGCTGCCGCGAGAAAAGATCCACTCCAAAAAAAGTCTTTGCCATAAAGAGGGCGGGTGACCTACAACATTACAGGTAAACCTAAAATTTTCTATAAATCTTCATAATTAGTATAGTTGGCTATACTATTTATCGTATATAATTTTTGTTTTTTACTCTCTTCTATTTTTAACATCTCAAAGTATTATGTGTATATAAAATAATATTTTAACTTCCGAATATTAGCACAGATAAATTGTACATGTGAAATATTTTTACTTCACGCTATTTTTAACTGAAATTCGTAACAGCACTTAGATAAGATTAATTTTCTAACGAATTTTATTTCAGATTAGCTACTTGCACCTATATTAATTTCACTGCATTTTCCATTCTATTTTATTAATTTATTTATATATTTTTAGTTTCGGTACTTTTTTATTAATCATAAAATAGAATTATTTAAGCGAGATGTATCGCGTAAAACAATTTATTTCACCCGATTTATGACGCTAGTGTGTTCTGCAGTTAAAGAATTACCTTAAACTTCAGAATTAACTTTAATAAATTATAACGATAAATAGGTAAAGACAAAACAGTTAAGTACCTTTTCTCCTTTGTTTATTAACCGATTTTTTTTTTTTTTTTTTTTTGTTTAGCAGCTATTGACTATCTTTAGTGTGTTATCAGTATACAAAATTTTGGAAACAGTTTTTTTTTTTTTTTTTTTTCTTATTTAAATAAACAATTAATACAAAAATGAAAAATGAAATCGCTATAGCCAATAAATCTGTTCTTATTAAAATGTTTTAATATTTCTTAATAATTATCGTTATCGGCTTTTTTTACAGTGTACTAAATCTTAAGGTGTCATTTAATATTAATAAATAGGGTTTTTTAAAAATTGTGATTTACTGTTATTTTATTGAATTTATTTTTTATCCAATTACAATGGTACTGAACTGTTTTTTATTGTAAGTACATATAAAAGTGTATACTCTCAGACATACAATGAACGAATGTATGTATATCTGTGGAAAAAAAAATTTTTTGGAAATGTGCAAATTCGTATATGTTTTCCTCAAATTTTTAATAACAATTACGGTCGAATTATTAGTTATCATAAATATTGAAATACTTTAATGATAAAGTTAAAATTATAATACCAAATTAGCTTATAAATAATACTTTGATATATAGCGTATTTGCGTTCGCAGAAAAACCGGATTATTGAGCATGCTTACGAATAAACCACTGATCAGTTTGAAATTGTTCGCCGCGAACAATGCGTAAAATAGTTCCTAATAGTAGTAATTTAATGCAGTAATGTTAGACACTTTTTTAACAAGTAGAAAACTTACATTTGAGTAACACCTGCTCGACGAACAGCTGAACTGACCGATTTAATAGCCGTTTGGATTGATATTAAAAGTTGAGTTAAATCCCCGGTCGCTTCCGGAATCTTCTTCTGTTCTGCCAACACAAATCTTTGTAGTGTCATGCAGTCCGTTTCCAATCTGGGATTTCGCGCCATCTATATTCATGAAGTAAATAGTTAATTAATAAAAATAATAACGAAAAAAATATTAAATAAAAACGAATTAATATTCTAAACATATTTTCGGGAATTTCTCATCTTCAGCTAGAAACGAAAGAAAAAGAAAATATATTAGATGAATTTAGTATTGCGCGTGTTTAGTTCTGAAGGAGATCTAAATAATTTTTACTTGAACTGGGAGGAAAATTTAAAGAATATTTTTAAAAATGAACCTAAATATTTTGTTTGTGACTTCAAAAATTTAAAACAGAAATGAAGTAATATATATATTTATATATATATATATATATATATATATATATATATATATATAAATTATTAATATCACAGTAATATAATTTGATTATCTTGCATAGGTTAGTCCAAAAATTTTGGCCACACCCTCCGCATTGCGCGGAAAATATAAGTCAGCGAAAACTAAATTACATACGCTCGTAGCGCGGAATGTTTTACATTAGTTCTGAAAATTTCAGCCCGATAGCTTCAAATCGACACATCGAATTCCGCCTATGGAATTGCTTATTAAAAAAAATACAATTTTATTACAAAATTTTAATATTTTTTATCTTACTCAAAACACCGCTCCTCCTTATGTGCTTTATACATTTGTTCCATCTTTCTACCCATTTCACTTTTAAAGTTTTCTCAAACTCGGCCCAAGGAACGCGTTAAAGAAAGTGTTCACCAATGCGGATTGCATCATGATCCGTCCCGAACTGTATGTTAATGTCACATAAGGTCTGTTTGGGTATTGAAAAGAACCAAAATCACAGGACGCGACGCCAGGATTGTACGGAGAGGGTGCGTCAACACTTCAGCATTGTGTTTTCGTAATAATTCGGTCGTAAGTTTCGCATGCGGCTTGTTGCCACCCGCCCATCTTCACGAAAACACACGGCATCGAAAATCTCACGCGAAAATCACTTCGTTAACAAAGCACAGTTACACATAGAAAACGTTTAAACGGTACTGTTTTCTTCGTCACCATTAGCTCAAAGTATCTACTGTTCCGTCACGCTGTTCTTTTATCCGCAACAGTGTTGCCGTGCGAGTCACCGCGAATTTCTCACCGCACTCTGAATTCGTAGGCGGATTTTGGTACGACTTTGCGCGGTTGGCTCGTGCGAATGTCCATTTGAAGTTATTAAGCTGAAATTTTCACAATTAACGTAAAACATTTCACGCTATTATGTACTTTAGTTTTTGTTGACTTAATTTTCCGCGCGCGATTCAAGGCGTGTAGCCAAAATTTCTAGACCAACCTGTGTATTAGAGATTACGTGTGTATATGTCTTTATATTTTCGGGAAGCACTAATTCACCTATTTTCGGCTAAAAATAGAAAATCAAAGAAATACTAGTCGCAGAATGCGTAATCAAAATTTGAAATAGTAACTAACGAACGAGATGTACGAATACACTACATTTAAATAGTCACTTTTTACACTTTGTAATTTCCTTCAACGCGGAGATTATAATTGAATTTTTATCATGAAAATTAAATTAGACATTATTTTTTATATTTCTGAAAGTTGCACTTTTTACTTTCCCCTGTACGCAGTAAAGGTGTTCAAGGTAAACCTTTAATGTCATATTTCAACGGATATATCCATTTTCCCGGATTACTTCCTCATACAGATGGAAGGAATACTGTATTTCTCACATTTCAGCTGAAATATCCATTTTGCCCCCCCCCCCTGAATCTATTTTTAAGTAGTTTTTGTGGCATGAGTATGTATTTTTTTAACGCAATGATAATGTCTAGGATATTATATGGTATTCAAATATGGGGAGAAACGAAGAAATCACAACTTAACAAGATAGCGAAATTGCAGAAAAGATGTTTAAAATTACTGCTTCCTCATGGGGGGCATAATACTTCAACATCATCATGGTGGAAGGTAAACAATGTGATGTCGCCAAAAATGTATTATTATTATTATAGATTATTGGAGCTCAAAACCAATAATATCAGAATACTATCAAGATCTAAAATTAGAGTTACGAGAGATCGAAATAAAAAATACTTTATTCAACCAAGGGGGACCAATTTAAGGATTGAAAATACACAGCAGACAGTACTAATTAAATTACTACGGGAAATTCCAAGTAATATATTAAAGGAGAAAAGATTAGGTGCGTGGAAGGAAGACGTAAAAAAATTGCCGACAGATTGGTGTGCAGATTAAGAAACTATCGAGGTTTCTACTATTTGTACTACCATATCGGTGACTTGTCTTTACTTCGTAAATTAGGTTTCTAAATTTCTCTTTGCTCAGCACAAGAACTACAACAGGGGGGCATGTAGATGATTTTCAATAATATAGCGGAAAAGATCTTCTTTCTTTTACATTAGTGGGAATGATTATTCTGAGTGTGACTGGTTGGTGATGTATAAGTGCTAAGTGTGTAGTCATAAGAAGTTACCGTACTTAATTAATTAAATTACTATAGTGATAAGAAATATTATTTTAGATGTATTGAAATGTTATTAGCAAATTGTAAATTTATGTCAAATAAACGATAATGAGGGTGACGGGAACTCACGAAACGGGCAAGATTGCCTTGTGAGACCCACAACTTTCTTATTTAAAAAAAAAAAAAAAAAAAAAAAAAAAAAGTATGCATAATTCAAAAATGGCTAGTCGCAGAAAGTTGAAATTTTATGTTTATGACTCTTTTAACGTCAAGTTGTGCACCTTCCTTTTTGGTTACAAACAGTTGGGCCTATGTCTCTAGGAGGGTTTTGTGGACTTTTATCTTAAACGGGTAGCTGTAGAAAGTTGTAATTTTAGACTCGAGATTGTTATAACATTTATTTACTACGCATTTGTTTTAAGCGTTTTTCAGATATCATTCGCTAAACATTATCATTTGCATTAGTGAAAAACATGGCTTAGATTTATTTCTACGTCATTATAAACGATCAATTTACTGCTATCAGAAATTTCACGCAAAAGATACCGTTCCTCGTTAATAATTTAATTTTTTCTGTATGTATATATATATATATATATCATAAAATACACACGTAATTTTATTAGATTATTCATTTTTTCTAAATATTTTAAACTATTTTCGTTTTTCTTTTCAAATTCAGTTGTCAAATCCAGAGAAAGAGATAATTTTCGATCTTTGAATTACCACTGCTTAATCAACTAAAATACTTCAGGTGATTAACTTAGTTTTGTGAAAACTGTAATAAAGACAATGAGAAGTAGGATTTCAAACTTTGCATTTGTTCTCTTGAAAATTTATTATATAGTTTATTATATGTTACGCTTATTACTAGTTAATACGTTACAAAAAAAAAAAAAAAAAAAATATAAATTTAAATTAAAAACAAATTTTTCCGTCGGTACATCACACATCCGGGAAAAAAAATATTTTTTTTACAAAATTTGGAGCTTCCGGCGCCTCGGGAGGCTAACTATGGAAGTTTAGTTATATTTTTGCTCTTTTTATGTGCGTGTTTGAAATATATTTTGGTTTCTTCAACTTTTCACCTCGGACTGTTACTTATATGAACATACTTTTTTTTTCCTATTTTTTCCTTAAAAAGGCCGGATTTAAATAATTTTCATTTGTGAAAGCGTTGCTGCTTTTTGTTTTATATTTCGAATGCCATTTTTAAATAGTTATTTGGCGGCGAGTTATAAATGTTTAAGTGATTTTCGAGATAATTTTTAGTTCCATATTGTATACATTCTTGATGGTTTTTTGCGTTTTTTATCAACCAGAGTAATCAGTTATCCTAAAGTTATGGATTGTCTCAAAGAAAATTTTAATTGTGATTTATTTTCCGATTTTGAAGTTTATGTGTCATGTCGTTTCCGAGGTACCGAGTTTTATTTGATATTTTTGTCGTTTCTAAATCATCTCATTGTGATTTCGTATGTTTTAAGTATACCGAATACTAAGAAACGAAAATAAGTTAAAAATATTTGAGAGAAAATTTGTTAAAATTAAATAAAATAAGGATGGTAATTTTAGAGGTAGGTCTGTTGTTTTGTGACATTGAGTTTTTCGTTCATGGGTATGTGTAAGATCAATGCTTTCTAAATTACGTTAGTAGTGGAACCAAGACGATTAGAACTTTTATAATTAAGGTAGAGAAGCTTTGAAAATAGGAGTGGTTTACTCGTTTAGGTAGTTGATTTTGATGGCTTCGTAACGAATAAGTGTGTATTAACAGTAGCGGGGCAAGACCTAAATTTTATGTGGGCAAGATATATTTTGCGAGGCCCTCTGGTGGCGTAAGAAGACGGATTTTATAAAACAGAAAACTATTTCAATTGCCCAATTTTTATTTATAAAAATGCAAACTATCTGACAAAAAAATAAAAGAAATGAATTAAAGAAACAGAAATTCTCTACTTTTAACCTTACCGAATTCCTTAATAATACTATCGTAATTCAGCTTAGATATCTGCTTCAATAGATAAAACTGCCAAAAGTCTTTCCTTACCCGTTGTATTTCTTAAATAATTTTTAATTAGTTTTAATTTTGAAAAGCTCCTTTCAGCGCACTTTTTACTAGTATTGTTAGCAAAATTCGAACGACTATGTAAATATTTGGGTAAATTTCTTTCAAGCTATTTTCCGTTATGTATTGCAGCTAATGTTTCACATCTTTAATGAAGTTGGGTAAATTTGGGAGAGCGTTGTTATTAATTCTTCATACAATTTGTAAAGTTGGAAGTCGTTGCTCTCACCCATTCGCAGGTCAGTGTGTAAATCTTGACAGTTTTTTACTAATTGCTTTTGGGAATACACTTAAAAACTTGTTTAGATCATAAAGAAAACCAAAATTTTCAAAACGTTGATTAAAAAAAATTAATTATTATACAATCAATCATGCTATTCAAAAAGAAATCTATATCTTACCGGCTTTTGGGAGACTGTACAGGTTGATCGCCGCCTTCATAATCGAACATCCTTTATTTTTTTTTGGCTACGTTTTTATTTTTAAAGTATTTTGGTAGATCATAACTGCCTTTCTTAATAAATTGACGAGCATCAGACAAGCATTTTTCGAATCCAGTTTGTCGGTATTCTTTGACCCAGTCACAAAATGTACGCAAATATTTAAGAGCAATGTTTAAATGGACATGTACAAATTGCCATAATTTGCTTATGACATTAACTCGCAATAATATCTCATACTATACATGTAATGATATGATATAAATTCTGAACTGAGCATTATGTTTAAAACCGAATCACAATAACTGAGTGTGCTAGATTGTTCTGTTTGATTTTTTAAGCTTTCGATGCGTTCAACAACATCATCAAATTGCAATAATACGGCCTTTATTATGTGTTATTTCTTCCTGTAATCGTTTGTCTCAATAATATGATAAGTTATATATTTTAAAACCTTAATTTACGTTACAAAAGTTATAGTTTTATATATTACACGGACACAGAGTACCTTTCAATTCACTAAAACATATAACATTTATTTATATTAAATTATTAAAATACAAGTATTACAAACATTATTAATTCACAAAATATATATAAAAATTCGTCCTACCGGTTTCGTCTACTTGACATATTCATGGACTCATGAATATGTCAAGTAGACGAAACCGGTAGGACGAATTTTTATATATTTTTTGTGAATTAATAATGTTTGTAATACTTGTATTTTAATAATTTAATATAAATAAATGTTATATGTTTTAGTGAATTGAAAGGTACTCTGTGTCCGTGTAATATATAAAACTATAACTTTTGTAACGTAAATTAAGGTTTTAAAATATATAACTTATCATATTATTAATACGGCCTTTAATGCTTCGATTTTGCTTTCTCACCTTGTGTTTGATAAAGGCTTCATAGTAAGCTTCAATTTGTTTTTTTGATTAATTTCCAGCGTTTGCTGGAACTTGAAAATAGCAAATCAATTTTCTGAATAAAACCAAAAGGTTTTTGCTGTCACGGAAGAATTGTGTACGTCTACCAACAGTAGCAGGTTTAAGCTATGACAACTGCAGGGTTGCCCTAGGATTAATATTTAATATTCGACTTTTAACTCCACCATTTACGTTTGCTATATTTGTACCATTGTCGTATCCTTGGCCATGACAGTTTTGAATATTTAAGCCATGTTTTCAAGCTCTCCCAGTATTGCATTTGTTAAATATTCTTCAATCGTTTAAGTGACAGCAAGAAATACAATAAAGTTTTCTTTTATTGTGATCTATTTGTTTGATTAGTTTACTCTGGCAGCCCAACGTGATCATAAATCGATGACTGACAGAGCAATAATTCGACATGTCGGGACAACTATCTATTGTACTTCATTAAAATTGAACTAGAAAAAAATTTGACAGTTCGGAGAGTTGCTAATTATATTTATCATTTTATGACGAGTAAAATTTTTTCGTCGCGGTCATGGCTTTTAATTACTTAATACATAAACCTTTGAGGCGCGAGGTCCCTTCACGCCTTACACGGCCTCTGTGTATTAAAACATATTAAATATTAATCTATAGATTTAAGAGAAATTTTTCATGCGATATTAAGTTAAATAAGTAAATTATTAAAAGCAAAAACATTTAAAGGATAGCAACTATTAAAAATAGTGAATTTTAAACGTGTGAATGGGTAAATAACAATCATAAAATACCTGCAAACTGATCGATTTGCACCAAGATCGTTCTCTGCTACGTTAATTTTTTGGAACATGGTGTGTGAAACAAAATGATCACGCTATAAATTGTTGAATAGTGCCACTGTCGTTGTACGAGTATTCCCACTTTTTTTTATAGACATTTTGCAGATCATATAAAAGATGGCTACACGCGCGTTGCCACATACTCTAATAGAGAAGCGAATTCTGCGACTAAATGGGTATCAGTCTTGATTATATAAAAGAGTTAAGTTAACATCAAAAGAACTGTAACTGTTTCCGATCTTAATATGTAGTATTTCGATTATAACATTAACGTGTTTATCGATAATACTTTCTTAATTCAAAAAAGTACCTTTTAATTGGCTTGAGTGGGGCGCAGCCCGCAGAATCCCCTACCCTTGTTACACCATTGACTAGAAGAGGGCTATTGGAAATGTGTAAAAAAAGCTTTATTCGTAATAGTTTAATATTTACAAAGCTGTGCGACAGTTTACAAATAAAAATGCTTAGAGGAGAATTATGGTTTACAAGAAAAAATTACTTTTGTCAAGATTATACCGTTGAACTTACAAGTAAAAGGAAAAATAAGGACTGTCATAGACAGTCTTATTGGCAGCTTTTTATTACCGTCATTGTTTTTCCGCTATAATCGCCAAAAATAACGTATATTTCGAATGATAATACATTTAATCCGTTACACCGAAGGCAAAAAGTAAAAAAAAAAGATCATTAGTAAGACTAGTGACTTACGGTTGGATAATAAAAGACCCCTTGAAGCTGCGACCAAGGGCTTTTCTGCTGCAGTATTCAGCAGTTTATTGTGATTTGTCTGGTTCTAATTCTTCAAAATTAAAACTTCAAAAATCAAATAGAGTATATTCTTATCGTGGTAAGGGAGCATGCAATTATAGATTTTAATGTAATACAAAATTCCAAATTTTTGCTTTCAAATTGTCCCTTTTCCTAATAGTAGAAAAGAAAAATAGTAGCAACTGTAAGGGTTAGGAGCTTAAATTCAATTAAGAAATATTAATATTCAAAATATAAACAGTGTAGAAATAGAAAGATAATAACTAGCATACAGAAAGGGGCTCCCCATCTTTGATTTACGGCTCTCAAACATGGTCTGTAACAAAAAGGGAAAAATTAAGCTTGCTCGAAAAACGCTATGCATAGATTTATCCTACATATTAAACGTAGGAATAAGATTGGAAACACGATTATATTAGAGACAAAATAAAATCTATAATGAATTTTGTTAATAAATATAAAAAGTGAGATTGGGCTAGGCTTTTAGCAAGGCTGAAGAGCGACAGAGGTAGACATACAATGTAAAACAAGCTCAGTCAAGCATGATGTTTCGTGCGCTGAGGATTCCGTATGTTAAGTTAAAGATAACTATAATATTTACGTTTATATAATATTAAATTTAAAATAAAGAAATCTGATTTTGCGCGCTGCAAAGAGAAAGAGACACGTCCTTTTTCATGCTTTTTTGAATTTTTCGTCAACTTTGAAAGTTTCGTGAAGGAAATGAAATACAATTTTGTTCCCGATACAAAAACAATCTTTCCACCAACATAACACATGCCCGAAAAGAAAAAAATATTTTTTTCAAAAATTTCGACCTTTTGGCGCCCCGAGAGACAGAATTCAAAGCTGAAACCCCGGATGCTACAAACTAGAGAAATATACGGGGATGTGCACATTTTTAACCTTGTTTAAAATTTTTAACTATAATACGGTCAGCGTTGGACATGCCATTTTTGCGTTTTTTGAACAACTTTAAAAGTTTCGTTAAAGAAATGAAATTCGATTTCGTTCCTGACAAATAGTGTGATCTTTCCCACCAATATATCAAATGCGTGGGGGGGGGCACACAAATTTTGAGCTTTCAGCGCCCCAATTTTAAGATTGGAAAGCTAAATGTTCCAAATTAAAGAAATATTCGGAGATGTGCATATTTTTAACCTTGTTCAAAATTTTTAATTATAATACTCGCGCCACAAGGGGGACGCTACACGTCATTTTTCGCCAATTCCAAAAGTTTTGCTAAGGAAATGAAATACGGTTTCGTTCTCGATAAATAGCTATCTTTCCAACGACATATAATATGCCCGGAAAAAAAAAATATTTATTGCAAAACTTTCGAGCTTGCTGTGCTCCGAGGGTCTAAATATAAAATTGTAAGCTAGATTACAATTTTCCTACAAAGCGGTCCTTTGTGCATAAGTTTGAGATACGTTTTGGTTTTCTCTACTTTTTTATTCGAGCTATTGTTTACGTGAACATAATTTTTTTGATGTTTTGTGGCCCAAAGGAGGGGTCCATATAATTTTTTTTTTTTTACTTTTATGAAGAGCTTTTACGTTTTGTTTTATATTTTGAATTTCACTTTTAAAGGTATATCTGGTGATGAGTTATGAATTTTTAAGTAATTTTTAGGTCGTTTTATATTCTAAATTATATATTCTTGACGGTAGTTTTGCCGCCCAGGGTAGTTGATTAGTTTGAAGTTATAGATATGGTTTTAAAGACAATTTTAATTGTAATTTATGATCCAGTTTTGAAGTTTATAAGTCAAACCATTCGTGAGTTATCACATATTTTAATTGAATATTTTTGTCGTTTCTGAACTATCTTATTAGGATTTCGTACATTATATTTGTACAGAATCCTAAAAAACTGGTTTATAATAGGAAAAATAAAGAGGGACACAGATAATACGTAAAATGGAAAGATGAATTAATAAAATTTTTCCATAATCAGCAATACAAAACAATTACTCGGGACAGTAACTAATGACCAAGGTTGAGGAGATTTGCACAGAATTGGGCTTTAATTTTTTGAGTTTTTTAATGTAAATTATTATACAACTTTGTGTTTTAGTTTAATGTCTAATAATGATAAGAAGAAAAAACAAAAAAAAAATATATATATATATATATATATATATAGTTCTAATATTTGTTTTTAAGAGAGAAGAGTTTATCAAAAATATTCTAAGTACGACGCACCTTTTTTTGAAACAGATTGTGTGGTATGCTTGTTATTATTTGAAAAATGCAAAATTGATAATTATGAAATAACTTGAATTTGGATTATACGTACTAGATAAAGGCACGCGAACTAAATTGAAAAATACTTCTTTATAAAAAAATAATTTAAACAGAATTAAAATCTTACCTTTAACAACAGCTCAGATTTTTCGTTATATATTATTTGTGGTAAAAACACTAACGCACGGCATAAATGTTCCGATTAATTGGTATATGAAAGCGTTTGTATATTATTTACAGTGCAAGGACATTCGATGAACTGGTTATGCCGACTCAGATTACGTCATATAAATAGACAGCGGCAGAGGGGCGAGCAGGAATCGCCGTCAATAAAGGTAGTGACGTATGGCAAAATGGTTTTATTAATGGTTTGTTTATTGGTAAATAAGTGTGTACCATAAGAAGACGGTGATTATCAGTAGGTCCGAGTCGGTCTGCTTTTCGTTATCGTTAATGTATATGATAAAATTTAGCGATAATAATTTCCCCATAGTCTGGCTGCCGATGTGATGTAACGAATAGAAGGGCAGGCCTTTGATCTTTTCTGTTATTCGACCATCTGCAGTGTGTATTTTGTTTACTTTAAAAACGACCTAGGTGGTGCGTGCCTCCGTATAAAACGAGAAAAGCTGCATTTATATTTATTTTCAAGTCATTAGTCTATATGTCGCCGTGACTTCCTTTAAAATTGATAAAAATGTTGTTTTTTTTTTTTTTTTTAAAGTATCACAGAGTTCATAGCTGCTGATTATATTTACCTCATTCCGACAAGAAAATGAATTGATTTATATGGCGCAACTTATTCTTCTGATTTAGTTACGAATAAACATTGTTCGCAGAGATTGAACAGAAACATAGTGTACAGTCCGTCTTCGATATAATGGATCAAAATTCAGCGGACTTTTCGAAATAACGAACACTAGCTCTCTACCGCGATAAACCTGCGACTCGGTTAAAAATTAGAAAACTTTTCCCGCCAATATTAATATGAAAATTTATCTGTATGGTGCGTGCAGATTACGGGCGACAGTAATACGGACGGCGTTTGTGCTCCGGATGATTTCGATTTATCGGACCTTCGCCTTCCGGCAATTAGTCCGTTACATCGAGCACCGATTGTATTGTGTATATGCGTTACATAGGTTTAAAATAAAGTTCCATAACAACACATTATGCCCTTCTTCTAGTAAAACTTTGCATTTACGTGATTGTAAAATATATCGAAACGGTTAATAATAAATATTTAGTTGTTATGAAAGTTAACCGGAATGAATTATTATTATATCAAAAACATCGGAAAGTAATATAATTATTGAATAAATTGAAGTAGCAATAATCTCTGAAAAAGAATCAATTTAATTTAGTGGTAGAGGGATGAATATAAAAATAAGGTAAAAACTTGTGATACATAAATTGAGACATAAATTAAGTAAAGGTTATAAATCAATCAAATGCGCCATAAATTACAATTATTGTTTGAAGTTATCTAGTGTGTCCATAGTCCCCTCCCCCAGACTAGTTAATAATCAGTTTTGTTTAAATTGTATTATACAGGTAATGACTACTAGAAAATGAACTATTAAATAACTCTGTTTACGTAATATAATTTCATTATTTTGCTTATTCATAAGGTAAAACATACTGTTGTGCAAGTTTAAATGCATATGCACTAGATAAATTCTAAAAATAAATTTAATTACGCGCACGGCAATGAAATATGTATAAAACCAGATGTACTTAACGTTTTTGGGTCTAGCTTATCATTAGTTATTTATTATATTCGATAAAAACGCACAAAAAATATATACTTATATCACGGAAAAATCGTTAAATTAGTAATTAATAAAAATAAATATATATAGAAATGTAATTTCGAGGCTTGCCGGTGCATACTTATTTTTATTAATTACTAATTTAACTATTTTCTTTGTAAATGTTTTTTGTGTTTTTATCGAATATAATATGTAATAGTTACCACAAAATGTTTCATCATAGCTACATCATTAGCTAAGAGTAAAGCAATGTAGTAAGTGAATCTGCAATTTTCTTATACTCGACAGTTGTGAGTGAAAATTAAAATTTCACTTGTAGCGGATGACTTTTTTGCGTCATTTCGAAAAATTTTGACTTAAAAAAATTTAACTGCGTATTGCGTGTATAAAAATCTGCATATGAAGTTTTTCTTTTGCGCATCATAAAAAAATTTTACTATTGTTATTTTACTTCTGGTCTCTACAAGAGTGCCGTTGGTTATGTATCGAGACCTAACCCTAACGCGGACATCAATTGTTTTGGAATGACGGTGTAGTAGGGCCTTTGTTTGGATTTCACCAACGTCTCTGTTGCGAAACCTTTTTTCTTTTGGTCGCTTTCAGGGCCATTAGAAGATCAGTTATCTTTTTTTACGAGGATTTTCATTAAAATTCTACCGATCAAAGCAGATATATTGAAAAAATAAAAATAAAACAAGCGTTGTTTGCGTTGAGCCGTGAAAACAATCGACGGGTACAAAGTGTAATTTATCGAAAGTTTAACTTCTTGATGTGCACACGATCGATTTCCAGAACGGAGCAAAATCGCAAGCCGATTGAATCTAGCAGTGACTTTTACGAGAGTCTTCGCTGCTTATCAACCACCAACTAAGAATTAGCCAAGTGAGCTAGTGATTTTTACTGGCAGCCTCCGGACGGCATCGACGCATATCTCACATACCAGTGTACATTTTACATTAATATCATGAACAAAGACGGCACTGTACTCAACATTACTACCATTCCTCACCCCCAATAGGCTCAGAAGCGGCTATCCACCATCAATACCTGATTTATGTATATTAATTTTAAATTTACCATTATAATTGATATCTACAGCATATAAAATTTCTGTTTAGTCTGTAGACACCAGGACAGGGAATCCTTAATAATTTACGTTACGTGAAACTTCTCTTTTTTGCATTTATCTTATTTTAATATTACGTTAAAATTTGATAATTTAAAGAGAACAGCTTTAATCAGATTTTACGATAAATTATTGCTAAATAATTTTATACGAACATTTAATCTACTTTATTAACCGACTTCAAAAAAGAAGGAGGTATTCAATTCGACTGTATTTTTTTTTTTTATGTGTGTGTTATTACAGAACTTTCTTCTAGGTGAACCGATTTCGATGGTTCTTCTTTTATTTGAAAGATGGTGTTTCTCATATGGTCCCATTTAAATTTGATCAGGTAGTTTTTGAGTTATCCTTTATAATGCGGGAGATTGAAGCTTTTTGGATGCTTTTCATTTATGATTGTTTTCACCGTCGGGTTAGATTTATTGACTTAAAATACTATAAATCTGCCAAATTACCATGGAAATGTAGCTTTTGATGTTTTTACCGTGGAAATATCTGTTCTTGTTAAAATGTTTTAATTTAATTGAATAAAAGTGCACTAAAAAGTAAAAAATAAAATGCTTTTTTGCAAAAAATAAATACCGACTTCAAAGTTTATTATAAAAATTTAAAAATGCACTAAAAAGTAAAAAATAATTACTCCCAATAAAAAATATATATCAAAATGATATAACTTAAGGTGATATCGTAATTCTTATACAACATTAATTTTTTGGAGTTTATTTTACTTTATTACGAAACTGAAAATAAATAAATATTAAATACAAAATTAAATAAATAACTAATAAAAATAATTACTTTTCGTTAAATCTGTAAATTTAAATGTTAAACGTGTTCTGTGAGATATACTGATTCATCATACTACACGTATGTAGCCAGAGGGGGTTTATGGCTAACCATGTGTTCTATAAACTATAATGAAAGGGTTACCTTAATGGTTGTATTACTGTGTTACTGTTCAACATGTAACAATACGGTTATAAAAGTTCGTCGTAAATGATGGAAATTAATAACATTTAGAACAATTTTATAGTAATTTTTAATATTAGATTTGTTCTGCAGGAGGGAGAATACTGTCACATTATTTGAATGCAAGTTAATAAATTCACGGTTTATTATTTTTATAGGAATGAGTACATGTTTTCAATAAATTCGAAAACACGAACGCCACAAATAATTCAGTGAAAAAATAGAACTTAAAACAATGTATAACAAAGAATAACAGTATAGTGCAAATCGCTTAATACGAAACGAGTATTCCAGAATTTAATCAGATCTATTCGTGAAGAAAATGAGATGTGCAAAATTCAATTATTAACAAAAACCTAATGTACCGTGAAACACAACGTTAGTAAGGAAAGAAGTAGAAATATTTTATCGTTTTCGGCATTTTGTCAATCCTACAAAAAAGTAAAATCACCAATAATGTGAAGAAGTGAAAATACAAAAGATGAACAAAACAGTAGCTAGGAATAAATATCGACATGTTTTGTTCATGTGTTTAATGATCTTTATATAAAAGATTATTTTCCATCTATAAAAACCTTTTTTTTTTTTTTCACGTGAAAAGAGATCAAAACAGATTTTTGTTAAATCCGTTTATAAACATTTTTTAAGCTAAATGTTGAGCCGCCATGTCGTTGTAGACAATAATTTCTTTTATCTGCGTGCCAACATTTTGGTTGCAGTAGCTACTGATTTGTCACTATAATCGATGTCCTAATAACCGATAGAAATTTACATGCAGTTTTATTCTACCAGTTCCAACTAAATTCGTTGCTATAGCCGGATATGTTTGTATTTTTTTTTTTTTTTTGTTTGGGTTTTTCCCTGGGCTTGCCAATAATAGACGATTACCCATCAACACGTGTACATAGCAGCAATTAGGAGTAACAAGGAATGGAATCTGACAAAGAACGCTATACCAAGGATGGAGAAACAATGACAATCAACGTCAAAAAATGATATGCATCCTGAAGAGAAAAGGAATAGCATTGCCGAAGGTAAAAAGAAGTTAGCTGTCCCATACCATGGCCACATCTGCAATTACAGAGCCCATAGTACAAACGGACAAAGGAATCAGGCTACAAATAATTAAGGAAGAAAAAACACGGGATGTTTAAAAAGCAGTTAGAGCCACTAAGCACCACAGCTATATAAAACACAGCGCTTAGCGTCCGTAAACAATTATCCGCAAGTTCAATGATGTTTGTATGTATGCACGTATGTATAATAAAAAAAGTAGGCCACTATTGCAAGAAAAGTTCATTGTTTATCGAGTTATCTATGCAAGTAAATTAATGCATTTTGTGATGGGGACATTTTAGGAAAAATACGGGCGATCTGTTGACTTAAAAATGTGATCTGTTGACCAATAGTATTGATGCTCGAACATTTTACTTTTCGTAAACTATTGTGTGTCAAATAGAAGGCGATAAACATCCGGAATATGTAGAATGTGTAAAAATTGCATGGAAAAAAATTGTTGTCTGTTTGCTTTTTTATAGGTGAAAAATATCGAGTGTATTTTAAATGTGTATTTTTACGATGATTATCGATCTGTTTGTTGTAAAATTTGTTTTTGGCGAAGCAGCGGGGAGCAATTTTTCTTTCTATAGTTTTTCATATCAAATAAAACAGTAAATTTTAAAACAGTAAAAAATACACAAAAATATGAATAAAATTTCCTCGGGGTCTGTTCGAGCAGAGCCGATTAGTTTTAAATATATATATAAAACTGTTATTATTTAATTTAGGTAAATACTTTCTGAGTATGTCCGAAATAATATGTATTCTTTAATTTTAATTTTTCGCGGCGAATTATGCGATTAATATTTAGTGTAAAAAATTAAAACGTTAATTTTTTTCAACATCGGAGCAATTATATTCGTTTATTATGTAATTCGTGTGTTTGGAACTGATTGTTGCAATAAGAAGTTAGCGTCGCGCGCGTGTTTTATTCTAAAGTATTTCGAAATAATCTGATATGGCGTCAGAAAATTTTTTTTATACAGTTAATTAGAGTCAGTAGTAGAATGATTAACAGGACAGGCAGAACATGTTCCGTATTTTATAAACTTTGGATTCTTTATTTTCTAAATTTTGTAAAAGGTGCAATTATTTTTTGCACGATTTTTCGTTATCAATAAATTAAAGTTCCATTCCGTGTGTGCCTGTGCTTCCTGTTTACTATTTATAAACGGACTGACGACGACTTAACAAACGCGTATTTTATTTCGCATCTTCGGAGGTTTTAAAATGTGGCCAAATTTTACGGAAGACGGAAATTAGATACGCACGATGAAAGTGAATGATTTTAATAAAAACGAAAAAAAGAGATGTAAGATTAAAAGTTATCGAATTTTTTTCTTCAACAATTCGAATAAATAATATTAGATTTATATTTTTGTGATTCGTTATTTCAATAAGTTTAAATGAAGTATTTAGTGTATTTTTTTTTTAGATCAATTGGAACCTACTTATGTTTTTCTAAAGAAGCTTTTATTTTTTTGAATTTTGCAGCTTTTGTTTTCTTAATGGTTGTTCAAGAGTTTCTAAAGTAAATAATTCGGCGATTCTCTAAACAAAATTCTGGCTTTCACGAGAATTTGGGTAACATTTTGTAAATTCGCGTTCGGTGATTATGTGTAATTTTGGAAAAATACGATAGAGTTTGTGGTGAAAAGCCTCTCTTATTTTTTAAAAATCGAAGTCTATTCTACACGAACTATTTAGAAAAAAAAAAAAATGATAATTTTAAGAATTGCATTAGACCTGTTGTCCATTTCAGTGAATGTAAAATATGAAATGCACATCGCCTATTTCAGTGAGTTCGCCGGATGAGAAAATTGTAGTTTTTGTAATTAAGTATCGAATTTTTCTTCTTCTTTCATTTATTATTACATAAATAAACGTGCAGTAAATGTACTTTTTTTTTATTCGATGTTTAATTGAATTTTTGTGATCGGAAAATTTTGTTTTATTTTTTTCACATTCTACTGCTACATGTAAAGCTACTAAAAGTATTGTTTTTACTATTATATAAAAATCATAAATTCTAACAAGTTTAGTTTTTTTTTCGATTTTTGAATAAAACAACTACTAATATGAGTTACAAAAAAATAAAAATGTAATTCAACTTAAAACTAAAAAAATCTGAATTGTATAAAACGGAAAGAAATATTCAAATTTCGAAGATTCTTGTAAAATGAAAAGCGCTGTAATATTTCTGTGCTTGATCGTTCGGTGAAATTACAATAGTGTTATGTTTAAATGTATGGAAATCAATTTTCAAAAAACTCATTGTACACATTTCACATTTTTCGCTCAAATGGACAACAACGAATCATTTTATTTCGAAATAAAGCGACAAAGAAAAGAAATGTCTAAAATTTGTCTTCTCTTACGACGCTGAAGTCCTAAAATGCTTAAATGTACTGTTATTTAACCTTTATTCAGGAGCGGATCTAGAGAGACATTTTGGGCAGGAAAATTATATAATTACGTAATATCTTGTACGGTGGACAATAGATTTCAGAAATACCCCTTGTTTCATAAAGAAAATCAAATAACGACCACCTCTTTAGCAATTTAAAAATGTTTTAAAAATACATAATTATTACAATTTTTAATTTAATTTTTGTTTTATTTTTGGGGGTGAAAAATATAAAAAAGTTATAAAATTATACCTAAAAAATGGTAATTTAGAATTTGAATACATAGTGGATTACTAGAAAGAATAGAACGATAATATTTTTATTAGTCTTTACTTCTTTTTTATTTTTCATAGTAATCCGATTCGAATTCTCTTTGTTTGTGAGCAAGTTTAAGTATATATATATATTTCACATATTGAACTCGTATTTTCATTTACATAAACAAATAAAAATTAAAAATAAATAAAAACGGTAAAAAATCGATGACAGTTGCGTTTAGAACAATAGAAACGTAACATTAATGGTTTTACTAGAAAACAATGTTAAATATTAGTTATAATTAAATCCATAGGTATCATTTATAAAATATTTTTCTCTGTTGTAACAAAATTTTTCATCGAGGTTTTCGTTCTTTTCGGGTAGGGGGGGTTCCCGTAGATCCGCCACAGCCTTATTTGTTAACATATGCGCATTACGGATCCATCAAAGTTTGTAAATTAAATCCGTCAAGTGGAATTTTTGAAATAGATGTTTACGAGTCCTGATTGGTTTTGGCATTAAGTAACAGTTTATTTAGAATAAAAGAAACAAGCAATGACAAAAAAAATGCTCAGTCCTACTCTTTTTAACATCTATACTATCAGTATAGCTTCTCTTCGTTTAAATTCCTATTCTTTATTCTTCGTCTGAGGATGTTTTAGCAGCCTATGAAGCACTCAGTTCGTCGCTCATTGTGCTGGAACATTCTCTCTCCTTAATTAATCTTTCAATTTCTCCCTCTAAGTCTTCTTATACTATTTTTACCCTCCGTCCCTATAACCCTGCTTTGGTCAACCTATCCTTAAACAATGTATCTCTTTCTCGTGTTAATTGCTTTTGTTATCTCGGCGTCTCATCAAATATCTTTCTGCTTCCACTATTAAAACGTTAAACTTGCTGAAAGCCTGTCGCCAACTAAATGGGGTGGCGATCCCTATATTCTTATTTCTCTTTACAAATCTATTATCCGTTCCAAATTTGATTATTGTTCTTTTATTTATGGTAGTGCGTCCAAGACCCGTCTTTCTAAACTAGATGTAATTCAAAATTCTTGCCTTCGTCTCTGTCTTGGCGCTCTTAAATCCTCTCCAACCCCTGCTATTCTTGCTGAATCCAATTCGTCACCCCTATCCATTCGTAGATCTTATTTAGGCTATCGTTTCCTTGTTAAACGTCTTCCTCTCGCATTCGCTACTCTTGTTCAGTCTTACCTTTCGATGTATAACACAACTGGCACTTCACTCCCAGCAAAACCCCTATTCTGACATTTATTTCACATCGTCTCAGTTCATTTTGGCCGTATATTATCTCTTTCAATAATCTCCCTTATTTTTCCTTCGACTTCGCTGATATCTGTCATCCTCCTAAGGTATTTATCCTTCCCTCATTTGCGAAAAAACTTCCCCAAGCCGTAATTAAACAGGTATTCTACAGCACTATCAATTCCCTATTTCCCTTTCATGTTACCATTTACACGGATGGTTCGAGGGAGCCTGGTGGTGTTGGTGCTTCCTTCATCCTTCCTGATTATAACCTCTCAGAATCTTTTCGCCTTCCCTATTCCTGTTCCATATTCATCAACGAATTATTCACTATTCGAATCATTTTTCCTCTAAATTTTTAATTATCTCTGACTCTTTGAGCGCCCTTCAGGCCATATCCTCTCCCTTTCCTGATCATTCGCGTGACACTTTGTTATCTTTCGTGTATTCGTTCATTCATTCACAATCTTTCCTATCTCCGTTCAATCAATATTGATTTGCTATGAGTACTTAGCCACTCGGGCATATTTGGTAATGAAGCGGCTGATTCCTTGGCTCGGGCTGCTGCTGCTTCCTCTCGTCCCTTTTTTTAAATAAAATTCCGTCCGATAACCTCTTATCAATTTGTAAAAGCTTTCATATCCGATTTTGGTCAGACACCTATGTTTCCTCCTTTTCTAATAATTATTCATTTTTCATCTGTCAGTTAAATTACTCTTCCTTCCTATTCATGGTTTCTTTTGCATCCCTCTCTTTTTCGATATTCTGATGTTGTTTCCATTGTTCGTATGCGCTTTGGCCATTCTTTGCTGCCATTATCTAAATTTCGTTTCTCCTTGATTTCTTCTCCACACTGTCCTCTCCATCCGGATGATGCAGTTATTTGCGACGCCGATCATGTGTTCTTCCACAGTGTTTATCTTTTTCTGTGGATCGTTCTGCCTTATATTCTTATTTGCTTAAGCTTGGTCTTCCTGCCCTTTATTGTGCTTCCTATATCCTGTCCTTTCCTTCCCCACTAATTATTCCTGCTATTTGTTCCTTTTTAGATAAAATTTCTGATCGGATTAAAATATAACCGACTTCTTTCCTTACCTTTTGTTTCTGAGTAAAAGTCCTTGGTTGACGAGCCCAAAAAAATAATAAAAAAAAAAAAAAAAAACAGACAAAAGAACGGTTTTAAACTGTTCTTTGTGTGTTTTTGAGATTATGTTATAAGAACTGTAAAGGATTTGCCTGTTTTGCTTAGGCACATGGCGTCGGGGAACTGCCACAATTGTGTTAATAATACGGATTTTTAAATTATATATTATTTTCGCGTCTATTAATTATGACTTTTTATTTTGTGGGCAAACAAGGAATTTTTTTTTTGGTTCTACAAAACTTATTTACTTATTAACAGTATATTTTGTAAATTTGCGATAAATTTACACGCTCTTCGTGGTATCGAAAATATTTTTGCTTTTAAAAAAAATGTATATTTTAAAAGAGGGCGTAATACTGTGAGATCCCTAACGGTTTCTAGTTACACTCTGAAATGTACGAGTTAGCTGAGGCTTGAAATATTTTACCGAGATTATTGCGATTCTGGATCAATTATGTGTGGAAGAAAAACGATGAAATCTCCTACCCTGATACCTACTACTTCTGTTATAGATTACTGGAATTTAAGGTCAAAAATATAAAATTACCATCCAGGGAAAAAGAATTCCGTTAAACAAGAAACCAAAGTATAATACATATTACATCTATCCTCGCAGTGTAAATCTACGAATTGACAACACTGATGACTCAGTTTTAATTAATTTAAATAAGTACAAATTCCCAATCATATACTAGAGGGGGGAAAAATTGGTGTGTGGAAAAAAGAGGTGCAAGAATGACTGAATTAATGGTGCAAAGGTTGAAGATCAAGTTACGTTCTATACCTCGCTACTCTTTGATGGTCCTTTTTCTTTTTCTTTTCTTTTTCCTGTTACGGTTTGTTGGTTTTGAGCCTGTCGTGTCTTTCCTGGATTTGAAGTTGTCTCAGATCATTGTATTTATTTTTTTTTCTATTTTAAACATTGAGCTGTCTGCATGTACACTGGTTAACAGATGCGTATTATGCGGCATGTTATGTATTACTTTTACTTAAGTATAATGCTAGGTTTATAAGTATTGTTATTTAGGGAATAAGTTAAGATAGTTGAAATTTCTGTAATTTGTACCTTTTGGAATAAACGCTGATAAGAGTGTTGGGCACTCACACAACGGGCATGTTTGCCGCCCTGTAAGACCCACAACTTATTTCTGATAAAAAAAAAAAAAAAAAAAAAAAAAAATGGCTATCTTGTAGGAAAAAGAGTAAGTATACAAAAATATTACATTGCCAAGGTTCGGTGTTATACCACATCTGCCGGAGTTATTAGGATATAATCTCTTCGTGTTCAGGTTGATTATAATACTAGTTGCAATAAACTATGGCTGAAACAAGATATTAGGCTATTGTAAATTTTATATAATCTGTTGAATCTACTAATGTGGAAATCATAAACTGATTATACTTTACATTTTATTTATTAAACACAATCTGTTGCCGGAAAAGACGGAACAAACGTGTATTCACTTTCGATGATAAGAATTTTTGACGTGATGTGTGCCGATTATTATTTTTAAGATTTTATTTTATATTCCTATTTTGCTAGGTGACTATTATTTTAATTTTAATAAATTATAAATTAAATATTTTTTTGGCAAAAAAAAAATTACATGTTAGATATTGAAATTAGTTAATTGACATTAAATATTTCGAGATTTCGTTTTCCTTTTTATTCGGGGTGGCGTCTTAATTTCTCCTCGTGTATATTTGTCATCAACTGCATTTTGCATTAATATATAAATATATTAAATGTTGAATATATCTGCAGTTTTAAACATTCGTTTAGAAATTTTTATATATTTTATCGGCCGATTTTGCTGGCGAAATTATAAAATATTTTAATGTTTATCTTTTTTTTCTTTTTTATGATGTTGTAATTTTTAAAAACGTTATTTAATTACGCAAAAGTTATAAAAAGTATTAGGTAAAAATAATTTTTAAGCATTTTACTCACAGTTATTTTTCACTTGTGGCTTTTTCGGAGGAACTGATAAGAAAGTGCGCGAATAATCTGCCGATAATAACGGGGTTACTGAAAATATGGAACAATTTTAACGAAGAGAACACATCAGAATGGCAGCATTGCTTCAAACCTACTGTATGTAAGCAAACTGCAGTTGAATGGTGACGTACACTCTGTCGAGAATGAAAAGAGAAAACTACTACCGTTTGCCAACAACACGATATAAAAATAGTTGTTTCAACTTATTGTGTGTCTACGGTGTACCCTATGTAAAGAACAACAATAAATTATTTCTTTTCATTTTTCATTGATGATTGTGACGTAATATTTGTAAATAAAAAACATGAAAAGCGCCGTGATAACGATTTTTTTTTTGTGAAATAACGGTCATTTTGCGTACGCATCCTTTTTAAAGAGTTCTCATGATCACAATTAGAAGAAACTCAAAAGAGTGTTGCATTTACTTTAAATAACGCGTTTTTTAATGATTTACATTTATTGCTATTTTCATATTTATTATTTAATTCACTTTTCTAGTGAAATGATCTTCCAAATTATCTACACGAAATAGAGAACTGAATCGATAGCTCCTTTAAACTTGGCAATCCATTTTTATTCTTTTAGGCAGACCCGGATTAAGTGTATGATAGGCCCGGGCCTACGGAAATATTAGGGGCCCTTTTCGGAAGTGACAAAATTATCAGTTTTATAGAATAACTAAATTTTCTTTAATTTAATTTAATTATATTATTTTGAATTCACGAATTAACATATAATTATTGATGTAAACAAAACTAAATATACAAATAATGGGTAGAAATTCGATGTCAGAAAAAAAAAATACACACACATAATTTTAAACAATGAATTTTTCAGCAAATTTTAGCCAAAGATTTGTATAAAAGGATAGTGCGTTTGCGTGTGTTGCGCGTGTACATACGCACACATATTCATACAAACATTACCTAAAAACGTAGATTCCGACTTACGAAACTCGAAATTTTACTATTATGAAGTTTCCTTCTCTAGGAGGAAATAAAAATGGATACAAAATTATTAACAAACAAATGTATCAAAAAATGCACTTGCCCGTGTTAAGTTAATTATATTTATTTTAAAAAAAGTTGACGTATATGACAAATGATAGATTAATTTTTTATTACATGTTGGAAGTTGGTGTTTCTTGGGGCCCCTTTATAATGTGGGGCCCAGGGCTACATCCCCCTCTAGACCCCCCACCCCTAAATCCAGGCCTGCTGTTAGGTGTTACAAAGCACGAAATTGGAAACGGAGATCGAAACTCGTTACTACCCGGTATATTTTGTTCAGCTATTTTTATGTCGACGATATTTTGAAATTCTAGAAAAATTCGGTATTGCAAACCTCATGTATTACATTAAACTTAAATAGGTAGTTTTGTTCTAATTAGGCTGCTCAATGGCAGACATTACACTTATTATCGTTTTAAATTTATGCACGAAATGACAATTTAATGTTTTTATCGAATTTGTCGGATCGGCACCGGACACTTCGAAATTGGTAGTTTTTTTGCTGTTCTGCTGGGACAGTTCTTTTAATAACATTTTCCAACTGTTCTCTAGAAAACGTATATATTTATAAAATGAAAAACTAAAATAAACAGTGCAACTTCCGAATCTAAAAAGTTCTATAAAACATAAACATGTTAAAGTTTTTAAGAAATTTATAATTGAAAATTAAAATAAAAAAATCATTGTTATTCGCAAAAAGTAAGAAAATTTATGTTGGAATATAAAGAAAAAAATAAAATAAAATGCCACGCGCGTACGTAAAGAAGAAAATTCGGAAATATTTGAATAGCCCGAAAATTATTAACATACCGCTGAAACTTGTTAAAATACATAAAAAAATTCTTATTTTCTGAAAGTTAAAATCGTTTTTAAAAAAAACTAATAATCACGCTGCAGCTGAAACCATTTCACACAGGGTAATTGTAATTTCGTACGAATGTTAGTACCGAAGATATTAAATAATTAAGCTTTGTTGTGAAGATTCGAACATAGAAGGGGTAAAGATGAAAAAATGTTGATTTGTATATAACGTATATTCACAAAAAATTGTAAATGAGAAAGCTTTAGAAATTTGAAATTTAAAAAACGTAGTTAAAAACTATTTTTCAAAAAAAAAAAAACAAGCTGGATAGTTCCGGTATAAACAGGGTTATTAAATTATAATTTTTTATTAAGATTCCTTATTTTATTTACCAAAAGTGTACAATTTTTTTTTTTTAAATCCTCTAAATTTTAAACATGGAACAGGGCTTCATTCTGTTTTTGGCATAAAATAATAATTTCGCGACAGCTAAAACCATTCACATTACAAATAATTGAAACTCTTACTTACATACAAAAGGATATCAAAGAAGATTTTTCGTAAATTCGAACATCAAGGGGTAAAAAAAGATTACAAACTGTTTTCAAAAAAATACAACAATATCTTCGTAAAAAACAGATTTATTATAATTTTGCACGAAGATTGTTTATATTTTGTACAAAGACTTTGTTTGTTCAAAAAAAAAATTCGAAATTTTAAGAGTGAGAAACGAGGTTGCAGCACCCTATTTTTAGCAAAACTTTATATTACGTTACAACTGGAATAAATGGTGTTTATAACGAAAGATTTTATACGAATATTACATATTGATCTTTGCTTCGCACTAACACTACAAGTAATTTAAAAACTGCGACTGCTTAAAACAGTGATGATAGAGGGAAGCAATTACATCTCTGTTAATTTATATTGTATCTCAAAAAAAGTGAAAGAAAACTTGCATATTTGTCATAGTTCTGTTGTAGGGTTACTTGTTTATACTAAAAAGAGCGAACGACATTTTATTTGATTACGAAATAGTTTATTTTTTTTTCTTTTAAGCGATTTAGCATTATGTTCTCTTTCCGAATTGGTTTCTTTGTTTTTGTTTGTTCGATTTTTATTAACACTCCGGGACAATGTAGTGCTCTATTCTGAACATGGATATCATATATTGCTGCTGGCGATTTGAAGATTAAACTGTTAATTTTTAGATACAAATAGATTTATTATAATTTTGCATGAAGGTTGTTTATATTCTGTACTAAAAGTTCGTTTTTTTTTGTTTTTTTTAGTAACTTCGAAACTTTAAGAGTGAAAAAAAATTTGCACTCTATTTTTAACAAAACTTTATATTACGTTACAGTCTGAAGCAATGGCACTTATAACGAAAACTATTAAACGAATACTACATACTGAGTTTTATTTCGCATTGATACCGCAAGTTGTTCAAAAACTGCAACTGTTTAAATTTAAATAGCCAATTACTAGCGACAGAGGGAGCCACTATATCTCTTATATTTGTTTTAAGAGAAGCGGTATATTTTCATTTAATTAGTAAACAGAATTCGTTCTTTTTCCCTTGAATGGTGTAACAATGTGTTCTCTTTACGAATTGGCATCTGATTTTTGGTTTGTTTGATGCTTATTAACATCTAAAAAATAAGGTAGTGTTTATTCTGAACTGGGACAACATACATATATTGCTGCTAGCGACTGGAAAATTAAACTGTTTTTATTATCACTATATTTGTTCTTTATTTTTTTTATTATTATTAATACTAATGTTAATAACTTTTGTTTGCCTACCGTAAAGGGGAGGGGTTATATTTATTTGAACTGTGTTTAAAAAAATTTAACCAGCGATACAAGCTGCATGTTTTCGGAAAACGTAAACAGGATCAGGAAAGGGATATGTAATGCCATCAATATTTATTATTAAACTAAAATGCATATACGTAACTTTTCTTAATTGGCAGACAATTTCTAAGAAATCCCATTTTTATTCCTTTTTTGCATTTTTTGATTTCGTATTCGCAATTATTAAGGTAAAAAAAAAAAAAAAAAAAGGGAAGCTAATACGGGTAGGTAAGTAAATAGAAGCTATTGAGTAAATCAGTAGTATGCGATTGGAATGCTAAAGAGAAAATTAAAAGATGATAGTAGTGATCAAAGGAAATGTATCGAAAGTGATAAATGCGTAGATAAAGCCGCGAGGGTAACGGTTAGTATTTGTATGAATGAAAGTTGAAGAATGTGTAACAATCTGTAATGAATAAGTGAATGTTATGAGGAACATGAAATTATGAAAAACGAATAAAAAACAGATGATTGTAATGGAGAAAGCAATGGAACTTGTGTAGAAGTAACAGTTGACTCTGATGAATATTTTGGCGAAGAAAAATAAAATTTTACACTTAAAGTCCACAGAAGTGGACGGTTAGCATGGAGAAAATGGATTGTTGAAGGAAGAATAACGAACAGATGACTGAAATGAGGCGTTGATATTTAGCTGCGGACTTACATATAGAATAAGTATTTCAGGAAGAAAATATAACAATTACGCACGAAGACGCGGGAATAGTTTAGTAACATAAATAATATTGAATTACCATATGAAAGTGTTAATTTACGTAAAAAAGTTGCATTATAAATAATTCTTTATAAATAACTACATTTTGCATTGCTGATGTTTATTAAAAAATTGATTTATTAGAATATTTTAGAAATTCAGAATTATAAGAAAGTTATTAAAAATTGATTTATTAGAATATTTTAGAAATTCAGAATTATAAGAGAATTATTAAAAAATTCTGCGGCAGAGAGTTCCCCATTTTACCACTAGAAGTATAATTTACATTCAAATGTTGAATTCTAGCTATTTTCTGCTGTGACTCTACTTTAAGTTTGTTGTAATTATTACATTACTTTTTATTTGTAGCTCCATACTCAATTTTTTGTACGTTTCAGCTGTACAGATACAGGTAGTGTCATACATGCCACGCCAGTGTACACACACGTAAGAAGACTACAGTTGAATGTAATCGTTTTTTATCGCAACACAAATGCAGTCCCGAGTGAGTTTGCTTACTATACACCAACTAGCGCACATAAGGGGGGTGCTGCTACATGCATTGGTTTGCCAATATTGCCTATAACATGACTATTAGCGATTAATTGAGTTTTTAATTTTAGTAATAATTTCTGCCGTCAACTGGGATCGAACTGAAAACTTCCGCGATGGAAGTCAAGTGTTCTAGTAGCTAGGCTGACTACTCGTATTACTAACATGTCTAAAATAAAAGAAAACTGAACGTAGGAATTTTTACTGAAAATATGCATTTTACTATATAAAAACGGAAAAAATACAAAACATTTAAGCGGGATTGTGTTTTAAACAAAAAATTTTTGCCTTTCGGGGTAAAGTTGGATTCCGCAAAATGAGAAATACCTCGTTCCATTTTACTAACTTTCGATCTGAATCGGCCATTTCCGATAGGAGGCGGAAGTGGAAAATATTTCCAATTAAAGTAGCACAGTCAGTTTACTAATATGACGAGTCTTTTGTGGCGTCGAGTAAATCATGGTCTTCCACAAGGGTCGATATTGGCGCCGCTACTTTTTAATATCTACGTTAGTGATATCCCTGACACATCTGGTAAAAAGTTCCAGTATGCAGACGATGTAGCCATGACCGTGCAAGGAAAAGACCTGCAGAGTTGCATATCAAGTATGGAAAAGAACCTAACACAGATGAGTAAATACTTGCATAAATGGAAACTGTGGTCGAACCCCCACAAGACAGAGACAGCGCTTTTCCATCTTAACAACTGGATGGCAAAAATCGAACCTATAGTGAAATTTGAAGGAGTAGATCTAGCATACACGAAATACCCAAAATACCTGGGTGTGACATTAGATCGTACCGTATCATACAACGAGCATCTAACTCGCTTATCCAAAAAGTTAAAAACGCGTATAAATCTCATTAGAAGACTTGCAGGTTCTAGTTGGGGTGCTGGTGTAAGAACACTCAGAATCTCTACTCTGGCGCTTGTATACTCGGCAGCCGAATATTGTTCATCAATCTGGTGCAATAGCTGCCGCGTTAAGAAAGTAGATGTAATGTTAAATGAAGCCCTCCGAATCATATCGGAAACGCTCAAGTCGACGCCACTTATGTGGCTACTAGTATTAACGAACATAGCTCTAGCTGCAAGTAGACGGGAGGTAGCTTTACTTAGGGATAAAAATAAATTTAAGATTTATCCCGAAATTCTAATCTCTGAAGAGATAAGGTCTGCACCGGTATCAAGACTTAAATCCCGAAGATCACCTTGGACATCAGACAAATTATTATCAGAAGGCTTGAAAGATTTCAGTAAATGGAAAACGATATGGGAAAAGAACCTAGAATATACAAAAAATTCCCATTTAGTAGTCGATCCAAGGAAAGAAGTTGCAGGAGAATGGATTTACCTAGAAAAGAGTGGAAAACTCTTAACAGAATTAGAACCGGACAGGGAAGATGCGGTTATTTAATGCACAAATGGGGTATGATGACGACAGCTACATGCCAGTGCGGAAATTCCAAACAGACAATGCAACATATACTGGATGACTGTAATGAATTTGCACCCTCACATTGAACGTTAGAGGATATAAATGAACTAAAAGACGGAGCCATAGAGCCTGGTTAATTGAAACTAGAATTATAATTAAGAATTATGTATTATTATTTACCACATTTCTTATATAACCGACGATTATACGATAAGAAGAAGAAGAAGACGAGTCTTTTAATCATTTTACCGGATATTCTAAATTTTAGGAATAGACGGATGACTTAGGGGACACCCTGTTAATGTTATAAATGTTGTGCTTCGGATTTTAACTGACAATGTAGTTGATTTATTATGTTCCGATAATAGTGCGTTGAAATCAGGGATTGAACGAATGTGGATTTTAATGACAAGTGCATATGCTGAAGCGGATGTGTAAAAAATAAAGGATAATAAATTACCGACATTTGTAAATATTAAATTTTCGTAAAATTAAGTAAAAGACACTGTGTAATTTACTGTTATTTTTTTTTTTTTATCGAGAAAGCGTTTATTTTCATCATTTCATAACCAAATTCCACAATTGGTAATTTCTACTTAATGAATAGAGTAACGTTGCGGTGTTTTGATAATTTATTAAAATTGCGCCGGAACACAAGTAAAGTAAACAAAAATCAACTAAATGCAATGCGACCGAGTACAATTTATTCTGTTTGACAAAGCATGGTATAAATAAAGGTGAGGTCACACGCGCGCAGTCGAGAATCTCCGATTTTCACTGTCCGATTAGCTGAAAAATTCGAACAAAATATAATTTCGTCTCGAAACTCGTATAACGTCTACATTCGCAAATTCTCGCAACGATTGTTGATTAAGCTGCGGATGCGGATGCAGGCGTTTACTACATCCGTGGTTAAAATGTTTAAGGAGCAGAGTACATCATTAAGCTACTCTGGATCGATTGTTTATATAACATGTGATCGTTAATTCGCGACTTACTGCTTCACAATATCCGTTAGAGCGGTGGAGGGCAATGGTTCGGCTAAAGCAGAAACGCTGGAAGAAATTGCGTAATTTTCTACCCTTTTTTCCGCTATCGTACGGTACCTGTAATTAGTTTTGATTACTCGTCTTGTGATAATTATTATTCGCGACATGTATCTCTATTTTAATTGATTGCAAGATTTAGGTAACGGACTTGATTGTTTTTCGTTAACCGCTTTTAGTAGCCGTATCTGGATATCTGGTCAGTTTGACGCATCGTGAAAAATCGTCACGTCTGCTGGATGCAGCCGCTAGTTTAGACTGCGCAACAGTTGCCGTTACAAAGACGTAGGCTTCGGCGTTAGCAGATTTACGATGGCTACGTTATATATTTCTCTGTTCACTGCTGTAACTTTTTTTCTTCTTGTTTTATTTTTAGTTTTCGCAGAACTATTATTAATAATTAAGATAGGCGTTTTTACAGTTGGTATTGGAGCTTGAAAGTGTCACGGTACTCAAAACTGCCACAACCACTAACGGGGATGTTCCTGTATACAATGTAGATTATTCGTTTTTGAAATGAAGTAATGAATAATTTCACATTGTTATAATTTTGAAATAATCTCGCGAAAATCTAACGATAAACTGAGCCAGTCTGTATGATTACAGTTCAAGTTAAAATTGAGTAACAATCGGTAATTACATTAATAACAAAAATCGATTTTACACTCCGTGTATAAAATTTATTATAAAACTCGAAAATCTCAGCTCTGGAATGTTGGAAAAATATATAAGATTCATTTAAAATGTAAAAAACTTAATTTACGATGAGATTCAAACCAATAATAATATTGCAAAGTGGACAACTATTAGATTACGTATTTAGTTGCCAAATCTTATTTTACCCCTGTGTATATTACACATTTTTTTTTTTTTTTTTTTTTTTATAATATATATATATATGTGGTAGCACGGTAGCCTAGTAGTTAAGGTGCTTGGCTACCAAATCAGAACGGGTTTGAGACTTGTCTCGTTTTGGATCCAAGTCGCTAGGTTTACTCAGTCCGAAATAATTGGGTACCAGGGGAAATCTAAGGGAAATAAAGGCGACCGAAAGAAAGAAACTAGCCTCCTACTCTCATTAGTGCCATTAGGCTTAGTACCATTATAGAAAGCTTAACTTCACAATCCCCGATGCCCTGTTAAGGGTACGAGACTTACTTTACTTTTACTTAATATTTTCTTACGGGAGTGCTGCCTCATCCTATCGCCGTCATATCAATGCTTCAGGAGTATTGCATTTTGTGTGATCCTTGAACGATGTAACTGTTAACTTCTGTTTCAAGAATGAGCCCTTTAATAAAATTTTAAAACAGAATTAGGGGGGAAGTAAAGTAATGTATGAATTTTAGAGGAAATGAGCAAAATTATCGAATTTGTTCATCATCAAAGTAAATGGCTTAGTACAAATGAATACGTTGGATTTTTGTTTTATCGAATAAGTGAAGGCACCCTCTTCTGGGAGAATGAACTAAAGAAAACTTTTTTTCCCAGATTTTGTTTAAGGATGTCGAAGATTTCTTCGCGTAAAAATACTGGAGTTGACCTTCTTCACTAGATTTTTTAGGATTCCGTATACGTATAGTGTATGGAATCCTAATAAGATGGTACACAAATGACAAAAATATCAAATAAAAAGCAATAATTAACGAACGGCTTGACTTATAAACTTCAAATTTGGAACAAAAATTACAATTAAAATTATGTTTAAAACGATCTATAACTTAAAGATGACCGATTAACCTGGGCGGCAAAAAACCCAAAAAACCGTCAAGAATATATAATATGGTACATAAAACGACCTCGAAAATCACTTAAAAAATCATAACTCGTCACCCGATAAACCTATAACGCTGAAATTCAAAATATAAACTAAAACGCAGGAGTCCATTCATAAAATCAAAGAATTACGACACAAAAGTTATGTATAGTTGCCTAAAAGTTCAAAAAAGCTCAAAATTTAACGTGCCCCCCCCTAGCGCCGCGAGTACGCGCTTCCACGTATATTTCTCTAGTTTGGAACATTCGAGTTTCCACTTTTAAAATTCGACCCTCGGGGCGCCGAAAGTTCGAAATATTTTAAAAAAATATTTTTTTCCCTAGGCATGCGATATATCGTTGGAAAGATCGCTATTTGTCGGGAACGAACCCGTATTTCATTTCCTTAACGAAACTTTCAACGTTGTCGAAAAGTTAAAAAAGCACGAAAAATGAAGTGTCCCCCTCTAGTGCCGTGAATATTACAGCTAAATATTTCAAACGCGGTTATAAATATGCGCTTCCACGTATATTTCTCTAGTTTGGAACATCGGAGTTTCCAGTTTTAAAATTCGTCCTTCGGGGCGCCGAAAGTTCGAGATTTTGTAAAAAAATATTTTTTTCCTTAGGCATGCGATATATCGTTGGAAAGATCGCTATTTGTCGGGAACGAAACCGTATTTCATTTCCTTAACGAAACTTTCAAAGTTTCTGTAAAGCTCAAAAAATCGCGAAAAATTGCTAGTCCCCTAGCGGTGTGAGTATTATAACTAAAAATGTTAAACGCGGTTAAAAATATGTGCTTCCACGTATAGGTCTGTAATTTGGAACATCCAGGTCTCCAGCTTTAAAAATAAAACTCCGGGGCTTCGAAAGCTCATAATTTTATAAAAAAATATTTTTTTTTCGGGCATGTAATATATGGTTGGAAAGATCGCTATTTATCAGGAGCAAAACCATATATCATTTTCTTTACCAAGACATTCAAAGTTGTCGAAAAGGTAAAAAAAGCGCGAAAAATTACGTGTCTCCTCCCTTAGCGCCGCGAGTATGTTGGCTACAAATTTTGAACACAGCTAATAATATGCGCATCCCCATATATTTCTCTAATTTTGAACATCCGGGTTCCCAGCTTTAAAATTAGACCCTCGGCGCGCCAAAAGCTCCAAATTTTGAAAAAAAAAATTTTTTTTCTTGGGCTTGTGATATATCATTAGAAAGATCTCTATGTGTCAGGAACGAAACCGTATTTCATTTTCTTAACGAAACTTTCAAAGTATTCCAAAAACTCAAAAAAACAAAATAAATGACGTGTCTCCCCCTAGTTCCACGAATATTACAGCTAAAGATTTTGAATGCGGCTAAAAACATGCGCATTCCCTTATATTTCTCTAGTTTGGAACATCCAGATTTCCAGCTTTATAATTAGTCCCTTGGGGCGCCGAAAATTAGAAATTTAAAAAAAATAAAATTTTTTTTTCTAAGGCATATTATATACCGTTAGAAGGATCGCTATCTGTCGGGAAAGAAACCGTATTTCATTTTCTTAATGGTACTTTCAAAGTTGCCGAGAAGTTTGAAAAAGCGCGGGAATTAATTTGTGACGCGAGTATTATAGCTAAAAATTTGAGGAAAGTAGAAAATATGGGCATCCATGTATATTTCTCTGGTTTGGAACATCTAGGTTTCCAGCTTTAAAATTAGTGGCTTAGGGCTCTGAAAGTTCGAAAATTTATAAAAAAAAATTTGTTTTCAAGCATATCTTTATTTGAAAGAGCGCTATTTTTCGGGAACGGACCCGTATTTTATTTTCTTAACAAAACTGTTTGAAATTTACTAAAAGTTCTTAAATCGTGAAAAATGACGCGTAGCCCCGCTTGTAATTTATGTATTGTAGTTCAAGATTTTGAACAAGATTAAAAAAATTTGCGTTCCTGTTTATTTCTTTACTTTGGAACATCTAGGTTTCCATCTTAAAATTCGGAACCTTAAGCGCCAAAAGCTCGAAAGTTTCAAAAATAGTATTTTTTTTTCAGTCATAATCGATGGAAAGATTGTTATTTGTCGAGAACGAAACCATAAGTTATTTCCTTAACGAAACTTTCAATCCTTTATGTTCCAAACTTGAGAAATACATGTCGAAGAGCATATGTTTAACCGTGTTCAAAATTTTTCGCTGTAATACTGGCGACGCTAGAGGGGAGCGACTGTTTGAATTTTTTGGCAACTTTAAAAGTTTCTAAATACGGTTCGGAATTATGTTTAGAGACTCTCGTACTGGTTGAATATCGGATGGTAACATTATCTGTTGAAAGTTAATATCGCACGAACGGCTATTATTGCCCCATGCGCACAACTAGCAAGCACCGGATTTGATTTGAGAACTTTATTTAGTTTTAAATGTTGGTTTTGTTTTAAGTGGGTTTCTTGAATGCACGGAATTTGGTTTGGATTGTTATAATTGGCGTTAGCAGTGTTAGTACGAGGGCTAAGAAACGGAACGGGATCGCAGGTTTCGGTTTGGCAATTTTCATTACGGCTTGTGTTAGTGTTGTTATGAACTGTAATAAAATTAGTTCGAAATTGTCAGAATAAACTCGCTAACTAAAATTTTTAAATGGAGATTTTTTTTTTTTTAAGTTTGAAATTTGTGCTGTGCATTAGCTCGAAGAAAAAAGAAATCAACTTTTAATAAAAATAAAACTCGAATAGAACTAACTTCGAACTCTTATTTTTTATAATTTTTTCGTAGTTTTTATACATTAGTGTATTTACAATAAAAAAATTAATTTTTATTTATCTAAAATTCTTTAAAAAATTAAGCTGCTCTGCACATGAATATTACTCTCTTATCGATCAATATAAACAATTATAATATTTTAACTTAAATGTATAAGAATTGGTAATGTTTAAATTTAAAAATATGCCATTTTTCCATTCGGAATATGTAAACTTTATTACAGGTTTTCTTATCCGATATTTTATGTGCAACATTAGAGTTAACTCTTAAATCTTCCATGTACATTGTATTGCATGTCAACTTTGATGTAACTTTTTGTGCTTCTGAGTTAAATTATTACAGAAACACTTACAGTAGTTTACGACACTGTTGTGTGAAACTGTGCAACATCTTAACTGCTGCAACTTTTCTTGTAATAATTCAATAGAAAAGTACAAAAATAGTATTACATTTGATGTAAAATACAATGTACACGGAGAATTTAAGATCTAAAAATTCTCAAACGGTTCCAACAATGGAAATTTGTTATAATTTGTCGTGTTACTTTTTTTTTCTTTTTAATGAAACAAAACAAAACACTTCATTAGTTGACGATAAATGGCATCTTCATTTTCTAGTATGTATTTCAAAATAATAAGTTTATAAAATTTTTTTAAAAATTATAGTTTTAGAACTGATTAAATTAGATGTTTAAGTTCTTAAGCAAAAAAATTATTGAAATATTTTAAAGTTTAACTAAAACTACGACACAAAATTTATAAATATTAGCACTTTTTTTTTTTTTTTTTTTTTTTTTTTGGCCCCAATATTATCCATTTAGCCAGTTTTCTTACTAGCACTTATTTTGATATTCCAGTATTTGATACTGTGCATTTGGGGAAAGTAAAATCACCAGCCAGTTTCTGATAATTTTCCTATTACGCTTTTCAATTGGTTGAAAATTGTTCCTCTAAAAACAAAATTAATATATTTAAAAACGTTAAAAATTTCTGTGTTAATAAATACGAATAGTAATAATAAGTCCAATGGTATACAATTGTTCAATTATATTTTGGTAAAAAATATTTATAATAATAATAATAAAAAAAGAATGCTTATATTCATATTAAAAGTTCATTTTAATCGAATGTAAAAATTAAAAAATTAAAAACTGTAGATAATTTTGATTAGTGCTCAGGGGGAATAAAATTTTGATTAAAATATTCTTACTTTTTATTTATCCTTAATTATAGCTTAAAATTTCTAAACTATGATAATTATTTACAGCACATATATTATATATATATATATATATATATAAACACATATACATATCTATATATATTAAATTTGTACATTATTTCTTTTTAATCAAATTAGGAACATATTTTTGTTATTGTTTATGAAGCAGTTTAATCTAATTTATATGATATAAAATAAAGTATATCGTTTTGCGAGAATTAAAAATTTTAAACGAAATCTAAATGTGTTCTATTACTGAGATTTGTCTTTTGCGATACCAAAAAAAGGATTATATTATTAAATTTTCGATTGAAACATATAACACAATTTGTATAAAGCTATACGATGCACAGAGTGTTTTCGTTGGTACCAGGGAAGCCAAGCTGAGCTTCTTGTAATATTCGTAACCTTGGACCCATTGGTATTCCTAATTTTTGCAGTCTTTCTTCGGACATGTATGGCAATTCAACTAAACCGATCCGTTCTTTTTCAAATATGGTAGCGTATTTCTAGGAAAATAATATAGTTTCATCAGATTACCAAAAAGCAGCGTTATATATTCATAATAACAATTCTTAATGTTATTTTTCTAATTATATTTGGTTAAATTAAAAAAATATTCTCACAACAATTTAAAAAAAAAGTTTCTTATATTAAATTCTAGCTAGCGCGGTAGCTCAGTATTTGAAGTGCTCGACTATGAAACCAGGAGATTACGGGCTTGATATTTCATTCCTGACTCAGGTCGCTCTAAGCTGACTGAGCCTAAAATCAAATTGGGCGGCAGAGGAAAATTTGGAAAATTTAAGGCATCCGAGAAAAAGGAATCGGCCCAATATTCTCTTCATTATTAATCTTGACTTCGCAATCATCGATGTCCTGCAAGACTCGTTTTATTTTATATTGAATTCTGTATTGCTTTTTCGTTTTTCATTTTTAGGTAACTTATTTAGTATCTTAATCGAATTCGCTTTTTATAACTAATATTTTAAAAGTGTATTTTTTTGAAATAAAGCATCAACTAATTGGTCTACACATTCATCAAGAAACTAATGCCACATCATCATTATTATATATATATAACCGCTTAGCATAAGTGCGCGAATTCTTTAAAATTAAATCTATATATATAAAAATGAATCGTCGATTAGTATCAACGCCCATAACTTGCGAACGACTGCACCGAATTGGTTAATTTGTTCGTTATTGCCAGAAGAAGGTTTGTGTGAAAGAAAATTTTGGGAAAGTTCACTGTAAAAGCTTTAAAGTCTCATAATATGAAAAGTGAGTGAGAGAGTATGTATATGTATATGTGTAAGAAAGAAGGATATATTCTCGGTCGCATCAGTGTCATCGTAAAAAATAACGAAGATGGGTCTGACTATCGATGAATAATTAACAAAGTGAACAAAAAAAGACTGTCCTCTAAAAGACCAGATCCTTTTTTCTTCATTGTCCCTTGCCGACATCATCGTCTGCACAAAGCGGTTAACGATTGTCACCGATACAAAAGAACGAATATTATACCGCAACCTTCAAGGGTCATAAAGAACCATTTTTCAGAAGTATCTTTTCCGTCCGGTCACATTGTAAGGCTAATCGTTGTAAATGTACCGCTACAATGCCGATCTACGAAATTTGCGAAAGCGACTTCTGTAGGTATATGCATCGAAGAAACCTGTTAAATTTGAGGGTGGTTAGTTATAGAAAATTCAAATTCCTCGATCATTTGAATTTGTGTCTTCGTTCTGTAAACGTTGAAGTAAACATTTTCAGCGTATTTAAATTATTTAAAGTGATTTTAAAAATTTTTCAAAGTTTTTCCATAGTCATTCATCATTCATTTAATTTGGTAATAACAATTATGCATTTATTTATTTATTCATTTAAATTAATTTTTCCGTGATTATTATTGTATACGATACAATATCTTATATATAAAATGAGTTGCCTTATGTGGGTTTCGCTTCTCCTCCAAAACGGCTGAACCGATTTGAATAATTTTTTTTTTGTTGTATTCGTAGTTCTTAGGAGAAGGTTTGCAAAAAAAAAAAAAATTAAAAAAATCGCACCGAAATTGCACAATTCGCAATAAAGTGTAACTCAAGAACGGCTCGACCGATTTAGCTGATTTTTTTTTTCTAAAATATTGGCTAAAATTTAAATTAGGTTCCTAGAAAAAAAAATTTTAAAAAGTTGCACGGAAATTACAAACTTCGCCTAGAATACGTGAAGCAATAAAACATGCTGTAGGCCAAACAGGCGAGCGGGTAATTTCAGATACCTGGAAACGGCGAGGAACGAATAAGCAAAAAAAGGTGTCGGTTTTTGACTCTCAGCCGATCAGCGGGCGGTCGCTTAATGACGGCACGGAAATCATGCGCTACGCATGCAGTTAAAAAAAAAAACATAATTGAATCAAAAATATCGTAACAAGCAGTTCTTTTTTTATTTTTTTTTTGTACAAATTTTATATTAAAATAAAAAAGAAAACTGCTTTTTAATAGCTACCAAACAAAAAATGAAAAAGAAAATCGGTTAATAATCGAAAAAAGGCTTTGCCTATTTATATGCAGATATTAAATGTTTTGAGTATTTATATATTTGTTTGTGAAAGTGAATTACTGAGAATGTGTTGTGCACATTTTAAAACTCCCCTTATGTGCAGTATATTCTTATTACATTTTGCAGTAATTTAGTCGGAAATTTTTTCAAATTGGTTGGATCACAGACGTGCTTACATCTAACATTTGTGAGTTGTAGCGGACTAAATTTTCCGTCATTAAATGGTCGCAACGATAAACTAAAAATATAATCAAAAGATGTAGCAGAACAATGTAGGCGAATGGTCGTTTAGCGAGTACAGTGCAAACCGGTCTGCATTTCTCTTAAACATGGTATACCCTAAATCGGGAAAAAGAAAAGAAAATAATAAACGACCCGACTTCACAAGTACCGCGAGAATGACAAAAAAAAAATGAAACACATGTCCGGCAATCAGGTAACGAAAGAAATTTGAGAAGCACAAAGAGATTTTCCCAATAATGAGACATTTGTACAACTGAAAGGTCTTTGATCCGAAAAATTAATTACCGACGGGAAATCGAAAGATTGACCGGAAACATTACAATAAGCGCATCAACCATTTTTTGCATGTATTTCGTGTTCCGAGTTATTCAGATCTATTTGTGTTTTCGTTTCGGTAAATGTGCTTCATCTGCCCGTCCGATACTCGCATATTATCCATATGTATTCGTTTTTAAAATGTGTTCGGTATTTTCGCAACTTTCAGTAATATTGTATGAATATATTCACATTTGTGCGGTGAGTGCCAATTTCATATTTCAGTCGTATAAATATTGTGATTTATTATTTATCTCAGCAAGAAAAAAAATTTTAAGATGTTCTAAAAAAGCTACATATAAAAAGACGTCTATCACTTTAACTGCTAAATGCCCGTAAAAAACATATAGAAATATTTTTATAAAAATCAACATGTGCAGTCATTGAAAACATTTTCCAACCATCCGGAAAGTGAATTCGAAGGCTCAATCCTGTGTGTTTTTAGATTGGCTAAATCGTTTTTATCTTTATCAGTAAACATTAGTTTTATAATATTAATTCAACGTATTACAACTGAGCCATAGCAACGCGTGGCCGGGTTTACTATCTATATACAATGGCTGTCCCACGGGAAGTGAGAGTAACTTTGGTGTGAGTAGGCAACCACTCACAGCGTGTTTAAAGCCCATTTAATTAGCTATCGAATGCAACAAACCGGAAGTTCATACCTCGCCTCTACACCCACAGCATCGATTTGAAAAAAAAGTGTTTTGTTAACCTTTACAATTTTTTTCAAGCGGAGTGGGCAGGTTGAAAACGCATCGTAACGGGTCTCGCACTCAGATAATCCTAAAGGGCATTCCATCAGCTGTCAAATGCAACAAACCGAACGTTTCTACGAGCATTATTACGTGTTTTATAGTCGAAAGAGTAAGGCGCAAATTGTGAAAACCACGTGCAGTTTTGTGTTGTCAACATGGATAAGAAAGGTATCGAGCAAGAACAGCGGTATGTGATTCGTTATTATTGTTGGTTGCAAAAAACGGCTAAAGAGACGTTAGATTTATTAAAAAAAGAAGCGTATCCTGATGATATTCGACTCGGTAATTCAACAATATTTCGATAGCATAGCGCGATTTCGAAAAATATTCGACACCGATCAAGAAGTCGTGAATGCGGTACAGACCATTTTAAACAGAACACCTGTCGGCGAGTTTAAAGCGACCTTTACAAGCGAGAGGTGCCTATTTCGAGAAGATTAATATGAATAATGAAGATGGGTAATAATTTATGTAAAAACTTTGAAATACAGTTTCTTCCAAAATGTTGTAATTTTTTTTTCCAAAAAAACGGTGGCGGTCGACGAAACACTTTTTTTCAAATCGATGCTGCAGGGCGAACCCCCGGGAGGTAGAAACTCCCGGTTTGTTGCATTCGATAGATAATTAAATGGGCTTTAAGATTTACCCGGAGCGAACGCGCTGTGAGTAGGTGCCTACTTAGACCAAAGTTACTCTCACTTCCTGTGGGACAGGCATTGTATATAAAAGAAAGTCGGGTTAGTTAAATCAACGGCTGGACCGATTTTTATGATCTTTGATTTGTTGAATTTGTGTCTGTCCCGAATAGCAGAATACAAAATTTAAAAAAAAAATTATGAAGAAAATTCATTTTTTTTGCTATTTTTGGCTCAAAAGGGGAGTTCGAATAATTTTTTAATCGTAATTTTTAAATTTTATGAAAGGGTTGTTGTGTTTTGTTTTATATTTTTAATTTCGATTTTAAACGGTTATCTGATGATGAGTTATGAATTTTTTAAGGGCGATTTTTGAGGTCGTTCTAAATTCTATATTATATATTCTAGACGGTTTCTTGCCGACCAGGATAATCGGTCAGCTTAAAGTTGTAAATTGTCATAGATAGAGAAGTTTGATTGTAATTTATGATCTGATTCCGATAAGTCAAACCGTTTCCGAGCTATTATATAATAGAATATTTTTTTCGTTTCTGAACCCTCTTATTGGGATTCCGTATATTATATGGGTACGAAATCCTAAAAAAGGGTATAAATTTACTTCAAGAAATTAAATTACTTTAGAAACACGTTTTTTTCGTGTATAGCTCATCATCAGCTAACTGCACAGAGTACATACTTTATTAAAAAGTATATAAATTGAGTGTGTACTATGTGTTGTTAGCTGATGATATAGCCCGAAAAAGCATTTTTCCAAAAAGTAGTTTACTTTAATTTTTCAAAGTAAATTTATACTGATTTTTGTTATTAAGGGGGATAATGCCTTGCTGCCACGTGAATTACATTTATTTCAATGTAATTAAAATACTTTTCATTTTGATTTTTGTACATTTATTGAACTTAATTTTTTTTGAGTATTGATTGCTGATAAGTTAACACAATATTTATTGGTTCTGGGGCGGTACGAAGTTCGCCGGGTCAGCTAGTTTTATATAAATATTTAATGAACATAGATATAAATAGTACCTTCCGCGGCTGCGTTTTATTTTTTCTTTTTTTTTTTTAAATTAGCTAACCAGCCGCTTATAAACGATAGGAAGAAGAGGTAGTTAATTATATCTTGAGCGGAAATTGTTAATTTAAAAAAAAAAAAAAACTAATAGCAGGAGCAACATGCAGTGAATGAAAGGACAGAATGTAAGAGCCACTACAAAGAGCAGGAAGTCTAAGCTTGTTCAGCAGAAAGAGAAGCTTATTCTAAGAAAACATGTTTAGAGTCACAGATAACTGCATCATAAGTGAAAGAGAACAGTATGGGAGAGGAAGCTAAGAATAAACGGTCGTAAAACGAAAGCAGCAGTGTATAGCGCAGGTGAATGATAGAGACAGTAGAACGAGTGAGAGAGAATGAAAACTTAGAGGAAAGATTAAGTTGATTGTACTTATTTCAAGGTAGACGGGTGTAGGTTGATATTTTGGACTGGAATGTTGATGATAACGGACGAGTCGGTAACTGAATTTATTTGATTTTTGTTTAACTCGATGTTTTACAACCAACGTTACCTTCGCTTGACTTAATAACGAGGTGTATATAAAAAAAAATAACGAGTTCATCTTTTGCTAACCATCTATTCACTTCAATAATGCTGGACCGCGATACTGATTTTGAATATCGTAACACCAGGTACTATGTATTATCGAAGTTTTCTGATGATTTTTTTTTTTTTACCGGTGACTCTACGTATACCGTACCAATACTGATCGAATATTTTACTTGGATCTTTTTAGCTTTTTTCTTTAGTTCTATGTCTCACCTCCGCCACTGATAAATTGCTATTCGCTGACCAAACACCTCGCGTATTTTTCAAGGCTGTCGTAGATTGCGGCCTGGTAGTCAACAATTTTGCACATTAAGCATTATTCTGCACATTGACTTGTTGGATTTTTACTGGAAAGCTAAAAACTGTCTTTTACCCAGGTTAATCTCTACTGTCAGAATATGTGTGTGTGTGCAAAAACCTTTTTTTGGACATTTATTATTCGTTATTAATGTTTAAAATGTAAGATGTTTTTATGATATATATAACGCTTGAATATGCTAAATAGCTCTGTATGATATGCACGAGACAAATTTTTAAAGGAATATAAAAAGACACATAATTTAGTAAATCTCTAATTAATGGTTATAGTAGTTTTTTAAACTGGGTCTATATTTTCTCTATAATTATATAGAAATGTATGTTTTTCCCATAAAGGTTTTGCGTACATATAAGATAAACCGTAATAATATAATGAAAAGTTATTAAACAAAAAATAAAAAAATACGTAAAGTTTCTTAAATAACTGATTTATACATAAACAAACATGCAGCAAATAAAAGTTTATAAATTCATACCTCGTAACCTAATTTTTTCAGAAACAGACGAAGCAACGGAGGTTCATCGCCAAAAAATTTGGTTAACTTCTTTACCTTATCTGGGCTGGAATTTACTTGTTCGGTATTTGGTAGATGCATATGTCGAGAAAGTGAATTTGATCTTTTCGAAATAATATTTGTCTGAGCTCGTAATGAAGCCAACTCAGTCTGAATGTTATTAATTTCCTATTTTCAACAAAAAAGTATGTTTACATATCGTACGTATTGGATAATATTTGAAATAGATTACTTTTTCCCTTTTTTTTTCCTCAAAAAAAAAAAAAAAAAAAAAAAAAAAATAGTCGTAAACTACTGGTTTTTAAGTGTGTTAAACTTAAAAAATTTATCACGATTATGTTTTTTAAAAATTAGTAAAAATATACTGGAATATGTTTTATTCTTCACACGTATACAGTTTAAAAGTGTCTATCGAACGCGTTGAACTTGAGTTTGTTGCAATTATTAATGTTTTGATTTTAGGTATAAAAGATGATCTTGATGATATCGTTTCATTTTGGGTTCGGTGCTTCATAAACTGTCAGACATAACTTAATATTAAACATGTAATGATTTTTAATCTGATAAAAACAATTTATTATGTATTTTCAAAAAAAAAAAAAAAAAAAAAAAAAAGATTTAGTGAGTAATGGAATTAGTGTAAAGAGTTAAAAAGGAAATTTATTGTTTGCTTTAAATAAAACTGATGATAGTTTTTAAATTATTTTAAGAGTAAATAAAATGTAAACAAGTTATAATTGTACCGTATTATCTGTTTTTGAATAAATCATACCTGAAACATAAGGTGTTGGGTCCTCATTTCAGATGATAGATGAGCAACACTTCTTGCTAACGTAATAACATGAGATTCTAACGTCTGGAATCTCTTGTTGATCCCCTGAAAAAAAAAAAAAAATTAACATTTAATGTAGAAGTAACTTTTTTTTTTAGAAAAGTAAACGTTTAAATTGGGATGAATTTTTTTCGTGTTAAAGATTTCATTAAATATAAATTGATTATATTCTAAGTTAAAAATTAAATATTTTTTGAAAAATTTCATCACAGTACGGGTTTAAAATTTTGTAAATCTATTAAATTAATCTTAATTTTTATCTTTGTTGTGAGATTTTCGGAATTTATGTCACTTCTGTTACCGTATGTAATGTAGCGCTGAATTCGGGAAATAACTGTTTTGTAGTGCGCAGTAATAATTATGCGTTTTTGAGTATTTTGATGTTTTTATCGGGGAAATTATATTCACATACCTTGAGGGTTATATCGCACAAGGTAGCCGTAGTAATGTAGCTGGAAGCGTATAACGTAAATATAAAAATCACTACTTGTGTTCACACTTTTTCTTTTCATCGGTTTTAAACAATTATTTTTATGGACGTATAAAATAAAAGCAACTTCTTCAAAATCCATTTCAGCATGATTAACTGGAGACTGCTTTGGCAACCCACTCACCATCACTTAAGGGGTTATATTTGTTTGAATTTTTTTTTCCATTTTTTTTTTATTGGCTTAAATTACGCCAAAACATTCCTAGATTTATAATCCATAACGTCCAAGCATGAAAAAAGATTGTGCGGTCGAGTGACCCCCGTCACAAACGAAGTTTCTTACGCTATTTTTTCAACTCTAAACGTGATTTAATATGTAGATTTCTATTAATTCTATTAGTATACTTTCGTCGCGCCAAAAAACCGCTACCCTCTTTCATTCAATTCTCTCACACACACTCTCTCTCTCTCTAATTTGTATATTTTATTTTTTATCATTTTTTCAGTGTAAAAATGTAAAGTAAGGATTTAAATCAAAAAATTTCATTTAATAAATTAAATATAAAATAGTGAATTATAAATTATATGAAATAATGACACAATATAAATCCCGTATGAATTAAAATAAAAACAAAAAATAAGTTTAAATTAAATTTACACGTGTTTAGAATTGAGGTTATACAGCTGACCGTGCACAATGCTTCCTGCTCGACTCTGGATACTCGCACGCACACACACATACACCCGTGTATAATAGAAAGAGGCAAAGAGAAAGAGAGCGAAGTTCGCCTGGAGGACATTTAATGATTTTTCGTTATAAAAAAAGCAAATTTCGACTACTTCTCTTTTCGGGCTCGTTACGCTAATTGGTTGGTGTACTGGCAAGGTATTGGATGTTTGTGTCTAATCAAAGTATTGTAAAGTGTGTGAATATTGGAAGAAAAAGGAAGGAACTGCAGAATATGAAGAAGGGCCAAGCAAATCATGTGGGTTCGGCGGGCAAAATGGAGGTCGACGTCGTCGTTGACAATGTGAAATACGTCAATTACATTGGCTATGGGAACTCGAAAACCTATAAAGAAATTATTGACGCCAATCCGTATGGAAATGTTTCTCAGTTGCTAAAATGAGTGTATTGGCCATGTTCAAAAGAGAATAGGAACTCGCCTTCGTAACATGAAAAAAAAAATACCAAAGGCCTTGGGGGCCGAGGTAAATTGACGAGTAAGCTCATTGATGAACTTACTATTTTTTACGGACTTGCTATTCGACGCAATACTAGGTCAGTTGAAAAAATGAGAAATGATATATGGGCAACACTCTACCGTCAAATATCCACAGATGAAAAACCGGAACACGATAAGTGTCCAATCGGAGTCGATTCTTGATGCTCTTGGCAACGGAGCAAAGAACTAGGTACTCTTCTTCTTATAAGCATAAGCCTCCTATGCATAAAGATGTTTTTGAAGCAGTCAAGCCGATTTACGAAGAATTAAGCTCTGATGATCTTCTTTCATGTTGCTTGGGTGGATATACCCAAAATCAAAACGAATCATTCAACAGTGTCAAGCGGAAAGACTGCGCTTGATATAGTGACTGATATCGCTGCCATCACTTTCAACGTGGGGTTATCAGGCTTATGTTCTATCTACGATGCACTAGGAATAACGGTTGGAAGTACATTATTCGACTTTTGCATGGAATTGACGCCAATCGCATCAAGGCCGCTAAGCACTCCATTTCCGAGATTGAGAAAACGGCTATACGCAGCCTTACATTGACGACAAAAGAACTAAAGGACTAGAATACGACTTTGGACGGGCAATTATACGGTGCTGGGATAGCAGAGTGAAGATAAAAAAGTGATTATGGATCATATTATTATGATTTCGAAAAGTTATAGCGTTTTTTAACTTTAAATGCGTTTTTCTCGAAACCAGGTTTTTGAAATCGGCACGCAGCAGAACTCAAAGAGTTTTCATCCGATTGACTTGAAATTTTAACTGTAGCTTCTTCATTCGATTATCTAGTGAAGTACACACGATTTTAACGATCGGTAAATAAGAAAAAAAAATATAAACAATTTAAGTCGATTTTTTTCGTCAAAAACGCAATTTTTTGTTTAAACAATCGCCATTTTGCGAAAAAAAGTTCTATAACTAAGATCGTGTGTACTTCACTAGCAAAACTCATGTAGTTTATGAAAAAAAATTTTTATGCTTCCAGATGGTGATCTAAGGGACTTCTACAGCGTGCCGCGGAGATACTTTTTTAAATGTTGCTTTTAGTTTATTGACCAACAGCCGCCATTTTGTAAATTTATGCCAATAAAATAATTGTTTTCATATTCCTAAAGAGTTGCTTAACCGATTCATATATCATTTGTTTATGATTATTTAAAATCGAGCTCATAAAAAAAAGTGAAAAAAGGCCTTTTTTTGGGGACTTTAAACAGATATAACCCCCCTTAAGAAAAAGATACTCTAGCTGTGGTCACGCTTTTGGCTGCATCACCATGGTTACCTCGTGATGTAGCTCTAACATATACTGGTTTTGACTATTCATTTTTTACGAAGATTTTTCTAGAAATTTGGTTAATTTTGTTTTTTTCTTTTGAGGGATGTACGGTATTATATTATTTCTGTCTTAATTGTTCCATAATTATTACAACAGATATTTTTTACTTATCAAGAAATTTAACACATTTTCTTTGTTTCTGAGTATTATTCTTGATAAATTATAGTGGCTAAAATATGTTTTTATGTATGATGTTTTTATTTTTATACTTATATATATATACTATATATAATAAACTTTTGTGAACTGTACATGATGTGCAAAGACGAGAAATATTAGAACCTAACATTAGGTGCATAAGCTTCAGCGCAGACAACGAAATGAAATGTGCAAAACTCTTTCCATATTCCTTCTGGATTTTATGGTCTTATTTAGGCATTTTTTGCAAATTTATTTTGCTAAATTTGTTAATTCATTATTATTTTCTCCGCTCAGCCTAAAATTTGTCTATTATTTTCTTCATTAATTATTAATATTCATTTTTACATATCATCTCTAATGGCCAAGATGTCGGGCGTCTTTAAATAAATACATTTATCTATTCTATATTGAAAAGTAATTTGAACCGTCGGAAAAATTATCTTTTTATATTATCAACGGAGTCCATTGCATGTGGACTAAAATTTTCAGTTTAAAGTTAATTTTTACGAAAAAAGCTGCGCTCGATCCGTGAATGTACCTTTAAATCTTTTTGCGATCTCTTTCGGTCGTCATGATGATATTTTCGGTATCTGTCGCGTAATGGTCTGCTGCTTACTGAAGATGGTAAAGATGAAACACTGCCATGTAATCTGCGTTTATGGATTCGCGGTTCAGAAGATATCTGTTTTGCAAAAGAGGCGCCGTTTCCAGATTTGCGTACTCCCAATAATTTCAGTATCTATTTTAAACAGCGAAAACGTAAACATTAATGATAAGTTGTATGAAGTTCAACATTCGTAATACCTAATGTGTAACGTTACGTATTTTATAAATTACGGTAGGAAGTTCAAGTATTTTTTCTTAGAAAGCTAAAACGTCTTGGTTAGATCTAATTATTTTATTCATTTAATAACTAATAATTTATTCTAATTCATTATGATGTCATCATGATGTAATATTGAATATTATTTTTAATGTTTTTGATTGTATGGCTCTATTAATTCGACAATCTACCATTCTTTTTCTTGTCTCTTCTTAGTTTCTTCTCTATATTGCCCTCTGTATCCGAACGAATCACCTCCTTGAATGCTCATCCCTTTCTTCCGAACGTTGGGTTCTACATTTTTATTTGCTGAAGCTCGGGCTTCATACATCGTATTGTGCGCCTTACATTCTGTCCTTTCTTTCTCCTTCCATCATCTCAGCTATTAGTTCCTTTATATTGTCTATACCTGATTGAATAAAAATCAAACTGAAGGTTCTTTTTTTTCTCCTTGTTTCTGGGTAAAAATCTTCTTGGCTGACATGCCCAAAAAGTAAAAAAAAAACCGAAAAGATTTTTAAACGTTGCAATTTTTCTAATCAATTTTTCTCATTTTCGTTTATTTTCTAACACTTTTTTTCTTTCCTTATTTATCTTTTTAAATTTCGATGCAACATAATTTTTCAGTCAAACTGTCTACCCCAATACTGGAGAATAAAATCCGCCGTTTTTTGTTTTTTTTTTTGTTATTTTTTTGAATGAAATATGAGATAAGTTCGACCAAGATTAATTTTTATAATTGATCTTTCCAAAATTCCGATAAACAGTGTAATCTTTTGTGACGATGTTTAGTGTGTAGCCGAACTGAATTAATTCCATTTTGTGTCATTATGAAGTTATATTTATAAAACGCTTAGAAACAAAAATGTGTGTGTGTGTGTGTCTCATATCCAAGTAAATATAAAATTTTAGTACTGCATACGTATATTCTGGTGATTCATCTTAAAATTGTGTTTAATACTCATCAGCGTATTACATAAAATTGGCAGGGTAGGCTCATATGTTGAAACCTTAAAATTTAGCTTTTATTAGTCCATCAGATCGAGTGAATATTTTGCGTTAAGTATCGTTAGAAATAGAAATATACCGATAACGGTGGGAGGTAGTTGAAAAAGCTACATTTCTCACTGAAAGAGCAGAATTAAAATATTTTATTATATTAAAATTAAAGAGCAAAGACATTATACAATTAATTAACAAATCCTTAACTTTTAAATGAGCTTGTGTAAAATATATTTTCGAGGGGGAAAGCTACCATATATTGGTAAGCAGGAGTTTTCAAAACGTTTCAAACTTACAATATTATTTTAAATTCTAAATTACAAATAATCAGATCAGAATGGAAAGAAACATGAAATACCTTGATAATAGAAATTGAAGAAATTGCATTCAAATAATAAAAAGAATTAAATAACTAGTTAAACGAAATAATTAACAGATGTTGCAACGATTATGAATTCATTTTTACGGGCGGCTCTATAGATAAAGTTGCAGGACAATATTCATCTGCGTTTACCCTAGTAAGAGAGTTGTATCGTGTAGCATATGCCGGATCTTCTTATATGGTTTAGTTCTACATTGCAAGCATGACATTAGAATACATAAGAAATAATTGTAATAAGAAAATATCGATTCTGACGGATTCGATGGGTGTGTTAAGAAAATTAAGCCTTCCGCAAAATGACCAATTTTGAAACAAAAATCGAGAAATTAGTACATATAGGTTGTTAAAGGAACGAAGTGTCATCGTGGTCTTCAAGCGTGGACTTCGATTCATATTGCAGTTCACGGAAATGAAATAGTAGATGCACAAGGCCGGAGAATTACGTAATAAAACAAAAAAAGTTAAATTGGGAGGGAACAAGCGGCAGATATGAAAAAACATTGACGGTGAGAGACATCGTAGAAACGGAGCAATTAGTACAAAGGCAAGTCTTATCTTAATAAATTAATCAATCGGTATTCGTGGTTATGTAACGAATCGCATGCAGAATTTGATTCGGGTACCATCGAACTCCTTCGTGCTCGTATTTCAGAATAATAGATAGTAGCGCGTGTGGGAAGGGTTGTCGAAACATTTGGCAATGTATAAAATTTGAACATGGTAAGAAAACTTTATTAAAAACGGTCTTAATAGATCTAAAAACATTTCACAATATTGTATATGGTAGTATAACCGAATTCAGCTGAGTGAAAACAACTATATACAACAAATTCTTGAAGACAGTGAAGTAGCCGTATAAATTTAAAAAATATGAATAAGAATGAGAGTAGTAAGCTGGCAGCAAATAAAGTGTGTAAGTGAATGTAATAGAAATATTTCTAATAAATAATCTTATTTACTTCTTTCATTGATAAATAACTGAAAGAATTAAAAATAAAAATTACGGCAGCAATAGAGATTTTATTAGCCGTGTGTAATTCTCATTTCCTATACTAAATTTCAGAATTGTTCATTTTCAAGCAAGCGAATTATTTCTTCAGACAATTGGCTTTATTTTAAAAAAAAATGCAGAAGCTGAAATTAAAAAGGTATGTTTTTTTTTTTTTTTTTTGAAATTTCTGATTAATTTTACGACTTCAATGAAATTGAAATTCGGAATTCGACAAGACCGAGGTTCAAATTGGACTTGCCCTGACATTATGTTGGAAATTTGTCAATTATCATCGAATTTTATAACATTTGTTGTGAAGAAAACAGAAGAATTTTAACAATTGGTAATTTATATCGTGTAAATTGTTTCAATTCGTTTGGCCGCGAGTCACAAATAAGTTACGTATTATTTTTATTTGTCTTGCTAGTGAAGATTCCTTTCATCTTGAGTTCGTATGATGGACGTTTATTTTTTTCGAAAAAAATCTTTAAATTTCCTGGATCTGGCATTGGAAGTTATTCGTAGAGCTGTTTTTTTTTTTTTTTTTTTACGGAATAATAATTTATTTGAAAATATTAAATTTAAAAGTAAAAATTAAACACTTTTGTTTTAAGATATCGTTAATTTACATGCCATGTATCTGTAGATGAATAATCGATAGTAGGATCCAATATTGAACTGCTAGTAAAGCGAACGTAATCAATTTCTGTCGTAATTAATGGTGTAAATGTTAAAGTTATGTAACAATAAAAAAATCTATTAAAATAAAATCGATCTGTATGTCTAAGATTTAAACGCGCTATGCATGCACTCAAAATCGCGAGTTCTTAATTTTATCTCGCTGTTTCTTCGTGACATCTCGGAGGAAAATGTATTACATCGCATTTACGCGATGTGACTGTTTTGCACATTAAAGTGAAAAAGTAAAATTATGTGAAAATCGCAAAGTTTTATGACGTCGCTGAAAAAAGCACGTCACAATTATTCGCATCTGACGTGTCCAATAAGTGAGAAGTCGTTTTTACCGGTTATAGACAAATGGCGAATAAATTTATGTAGGCAGTTGAACATAGTCTCCGACAATAACAGTCTCAAATTGCTACACAAATTAAATAAAGACGACACGCTGCTTATTTAATAAATTATGGTTCTTCTGCCTACCTCGGAGTACATGTTTTCTAGTCCTTCTAATTGTTTTCGTATAGCTCGAGTGTCTGCGGTGCTTACATTTTCTTCACTACTGTTGTTGTCTTCGTCCATCATTGACTCCAAGTCTACGCTGCTGCTTGCTACGGCTAGAAAGAGAAAAATGTTTTTAAATACTACACGATGATGTACAGTCGATTAAAGATAAACATTATTATTATCAGTCGCTGCTTTGTCTTTTGTAAATGCGAGAAATGTTTATTTTAAAATAATAAAGACAGTGACTCATTAGAAAATAAAAGACTTCGATTATTAGTCTGATGTGCAAAGGGGATTGAATAACTTTAAATGTTTCTTTTTTATTAATTTAATATCTTTCTCCTGGTTCTTTTTATATAATTCGGTAAGAGGTAGATTAGAATCTATTAATCGTAAAACATATTATATGAAAAAGAAAAAAACAAGCATAACGAAAGAACAGTAATTATTGTTTTTTTTTTTTTTTTGTAGTGTTTTTATTAATTGATTAAGAATTCTTACTTAATAATAAAAAAATACGTGTTTTTTTTAAAAAGAAAGTTAAATTAGACGTGTAAAATAATTGTAAAAAATTAGCTTTTTATCTGGCATTAAAATTTGGTCTGAAGAACTTGAGCCTCTTATTTTAGCTCCTTCTCAGATCCGCCATTGATTGTCATTAGATAGGTTTTGTTTTTGATTTCATTGGTAACAATATGTTTGGAATGTTCTCTCTCTCTCTCTTCCATAGTAAATATTTCTTTTTTCATTATTACAATATAGATTTTTTGTTGCTTTTACCTGCAAGTATTATTTTAAAATGGTTACACGGTACAACCACAGGAAACATCATAGGCTTTGGTCCTTTGATGGACTTAAAAAATATCATTATTATTATTAATACTTTCTAATCACAGTTTTTCAACCTTTTATTGGTAGTGCGACTATACTTTAGTAAGCATTATCAATTTTTTTTATTTTTTATTCTTGTTTGGGTTTTTCCCTGGGCTTGTCAAATGTTCGCATGTATGTCACGGTATTTAACATCGATTACTTTATGTATATTCATATTCTCAACTAAGTATTGTGGTAACTGGAGATCAGTTATTTTATTATTATTATTATTATTATTATTATTGGTTTTATTGATTATTTTCTCGGGTTTACTATATCCCGGTTATTATAATTTGTGACGGATTACATCAAGTCACAATTATTTTATTATATTTTAATGGTTTAAGAACTTCCTCACTATATTACAGGTACTTAATATGACTGCTTTCTGTATGTTATTATGTATATATCCTGGAATTTGTAATGTTTTAAAACCTTCCGTTAATGTGTTTGGTGTAATTCCGGTTACTGACATTATAAGTGGTATTACTGTGACCTTCTTTTGTTTCCATATCTTTTTTATTTCAATGGCTAAGCTGATGTATTTACTTATTTTTTCTTCATATTTCTGGCTAATATTACTGTCATTAGGAACAGATATATCTATTAAAAATGTATTCTTTGATGGTTTGTGAATCAAGGTAATATCAGGTGTCTATTAGCATCTATTTTATGATCTGTAAGAATATTTCTATCCTAGTATAATTTTACAGTTTCATTTTCTAGCACTGATTCCGGTTTATACTGGTAATATGGCACTTTCTTGTTTTTTATTATACCATATTTGTGTGCTATTTCTTGGTGTATTATTTTCGCCATGTTATGCCTTTCTGTGTATTTTGTTCCTGCAGGTAATTTACATCCTCCTGTAATATGTTCAATTGTTTCACGGGCTTGATAGCATTTACGGCACAAATCATTCGTTGTATTTTGATCTTTTATTATATATTTTTTGTAATTTTTTGTTGATATCACTTGATTTTGAATGCCTAATAAGAAACATTATTATTATTATTATTATTATAATTATTATTATTATTATTGTTGTTGTTATTATTATCATTTTTCTTTGTAAATAATTATCTCGAAGGCTGTATGGCGCTTGTAAAAGTCGGACACGCTAAATACAAGCAAGTTTTGAAACTCATACACTCATACATTATGCATTCATTTTTAAGAGTTAGAAAGTACAGTTTTCAATTTCCGTCTGATTTAACATTATATTGTATTGATTTGTAAAGGCAATTTTCAATTTTCCTTCGTAGTTTGACGCAAATAAGTCTTCTCTTTTGTCTTGGCCGTTAAATCATTGTCAATTTGTTTTGTTCAGCAAAGGGTTGTGATTTTTTGCATCTAGATTATCTAGAATTTGATCGTTTGGTTTACGCTTTTTTAATCTACAAAGCTGTTTCGTTATGTTTACTTTACGTCACTGCGATAAAAAAATATCTTAATTAAAAACATCACTGTTGTCGGATCATTGCTGTCCGATCGAGCAGCAGTATTATCTGATCGACGATTTCGATTTTGATTACGTCACTTTTTGCTTCTTCTATTTTGTAACCGTGCGATTGTCATTTTATTCACCTCTGTTTCAGTACTTTATTCCGAGCTGACCGTTCCAACTGCGAATGTCGTAACTGAAAACTTAAGCATTCAGATAATGCGAACAGCGGTGCAGAACTTAGGCTAGCCGAATAGTTTCCCGAAGTGAGTTTCCTGATTAAATGTTATCTCAATGTTAATTACCAATTACCGCGGTGGAAACGTAGATTCGAAAAATAAAGAAAACAAATTTGAAACCACTATAACCGACGGAAGTAGTACGTCTTTACATTACCGCGTAATTATTTAACCATGTGGCACGATTCGAATGATTCGTTATTTGCTAGGAACTGTATCGGTTAGTAGTGATCACTTGCGAGTGTTTTGGAATGTTTCATTTTTTGCAGCGGTGGAATATAGTACATTATTCGCGGTTAAAATAAATAAAATAATAAATACGCGAAAACCCAGTGTGAGAAAGAGAATGTACGTGTGTATTTGAGAAATCCTTTTGTCGAGTAGCGATGAACAGCCCATCCGGATAACAGCGCATCCTGTTAAATCTAGGCCCGGGGACTTGGAAGGGAATAGTATTGATTGCGAAAATAGGAGGTTGAAGATTGAGAAGACTTCCGATGAAAACTAAGAAACCGGGGGGGGGGGAGGGGACAACCTCTCCTTCGGTCGAAATTAAAAATATTTTTCGTTGGTTATAATGTCCGCTATCGTCGAGTTCGAAAAACAAAGGAACATCGTTCGAGTTGAGTAATTTAAATTAATTTTATTCAAATGTTCAACCTGCGAATTCGACAAAATTATCGGAATCAGAGTCAGCGCAACGGTCATCACACCCGAGCCGGAATAATCCGTACGATTTTAATTCGATTATTTACTAATCATTGTTCATTCGTATTTTGTGTAGGTTAATTAGTTCTAATTTTAGTGGTCGACGCATCGCGCTAGATACTACTTAGTGGGCAATTTGACTGATGCAAATTATAAAAAATAGAAATTGAATTAATTCGATTATTTGCGGGAAAAAGACACTCAATTAATAAAAACAAAACATGATGTATATCCATACAACATCTCGATAAATGTTACAATTTTAGGTGTCGATTTCGTTTTCTCGGGGTCGGTAAAAATACGTAGTTACGTTTTTGACTGTATTAGAAATTTAACAAGACGATAGTTTTTTCTTTTTCTTCTGGAATTTTAAAGAGGCAACTTTTTATTAGGAATGATCGAAGTTTTCCGGTAAAACTCTTTCGGAACATTGTACTTACTGGAAGGCAGTCGGCAAGTTCGACTTTCCGGTGTTTTAGTGCTGATGGCTAATTTGTGACTGTGATGAGCTTTTTCCTTAGACGAAACTCTACTAGAACTCCATAAAGCTGACGATGGTACTCGATTTTGACTAGTTGATGTGGTATTCCTGTAGGTCGGAAATTGTTCCGGTCGTGTACTGTATAGAGCACTGAAAATAATAAAATTATAACCAGGTTAAAAAATATATACTTTTTTTTCTTCTGCCGTACGAATTAGCGAATTTTCGAGTTCAGGATTTAACCGAGCTGGGGCACGCAGGTATCTTTTTCGCTCAACTGTTTCCACAAACGTACAGTACATTTTTCTACGTATAATTTACGTATTAATGGAATAAGCTTGACTGTTATCGTAATTCATGTATTTTTAAGAATATATAGTATACTTTTAATCTTAATTATCATCTGGGAGGGGGGGGGTTAATTTCAAGGGATTAACTATCCTTTTCATCATTCCTCTTCCTTCATTTATCTTGCTAGCGAATAAAGTAAACGAAACAATACGTTTAGATTATCAGCCTTTGCACTGCCGTTACGAATTATACCGTTAACACAGTGTTTTGGCTTTACTAAATTTGAATTACCGTCGATAATATTATTTTTTTCTTTTTTTTTTTAGATATATGTGCGGCTAACAATAGAGAGGTGAGATAATGAATTTAAATTGAGAGGCAATTAGAGATGGGGAATAGAAAAGATTAGAGAATAAAGGAAAATTTGTAAGGAAGACCGAGAGTCTTATTTTGCAATACAGGAGAGAACGTTCATCAACAGCGAGAACATGGCATTCGAAGAAAAATTATGATTTGCATCTTTTATAAAAGGAGGGACAAAATTATGAAGAGGGCAAAACAGTCAGGTGAAGAGTATAGAGAAGAAAGTGTAAAGATGGGAGAATAGAGTGGTTAAATCGAGGTCTTACTAGGGAAACAATCGCGGAACGACTCCGAGAAAATCTGGATTGAAATAAAGGCTGAGTACAGGGGCATGACTGTTTTCGGAGATAGTAAGAATCGCAATTAAAGGATAAAGGAGATTCTATGATCAAAGTCTGGAATGTTCGACCGAGGAAAGAAACGGCATGTCCAAGGCGCAGGAAAATTGCTGAGAAAGATGATACGGCATCATTGCCCTTGATGGAATAAAATGAGATAAAAGAATTGAGAGGATGATGGAATTAGAGAAATGAATAGGAGAAGAAAGAAGTAGCTTGAAGAACACCGTTGGAATCGGAAACTATGAGAAATTACTAACCCCCTTACGGATGAAATAAAGGAGATGTCATGTAAAATTGGCGATTGACTCGACTAAAAAAATATAATAGATGGAAGGGAGTCTGAAGGAGACTCGAAATAACGTAATAAGGGGAAGGTAAACGTGGTGTCACCCACGCTTTTTAATTTTCGGAAACATCAGTAAAGCATATTAGACGAGAGAGAAATAGGTGGTGACAAGCAACTGGAGGAGTTCATTGATAATTATTATTTTTTTTTTTTAATTTAATTAAAGAGTGCGAAGAGCAGCTGTTTTGAGAAAAGAATTTGCTACAAATGCTAAAAACCCATTTTTTTTAAAATTCCATATCGACGACTAATTAATTAAGTTTTAAAGGACTCTTTAATCGAAAAAAATTAATGAAAATAATTACGAAGAGTTTTTAAGACGCTATTATTTGAGTGTCCAAAATACTTGGAATTATTTTTAGAACACGATTTACGGCGTTGCGGAAGATATAATGATTTACGACTAAAGCGTAATTGAAAAAAACACAAAAACAAACTATTTACGACTTAATATATTTTACTGAATTGACCTTGAATTTGTTTTTTAGGGGGGAAGTTCTATTTCTCCGTTGCCAATTATACACCTGAGAAATTTCTTTCACATCAATGAAGTAGTTTTCATTACTTTTTATATGTGTATAGTCAAGCATACGCCATCAATATATATTTTTTATCTAGTTCGGTATTTATTCATACCTCTCTTTTAAAGTTATCAAATGAATTAGTAATATGCCATCGTTGAACGAAAGCTGTTTATCAAATACGATTTAAGCTGTAAAGAGTAAAAGAAAAAAAATTGAAAAAAAATCGAAAAAAAAATATTGTCTAGTTAACGAACCGTAATTTTTTTATTTCTCATTTTGACAAATCGTACCGATTATGTTTGTGGAGGTCACGCCCAGCACTAATTTTGATCGTGTGCCGTGACTTATGTATTAACTACTAACCTTTTGTGTTTGTAAGCACGTGTGGCAATTTCATCCGACGATACTTCGTCCGGAGATCCGGCTGGTAGCGGAGGCGTCGTACTGTCGTCTTCACTCAGCGTTGAATTCGCTATACTATTGATATTCGTTTTCGCGTCCAAGATATGTTTCAGTTCTGTTTCAACAATATCTACCCAGGGACTGTCTTTTCCTATTAGAATGTGTAAATTTAATGTTCGTATTAATATACGAGAAAAATATTGGACACGTTTCTAAAAATTACGTGTCAAGTACACAAAATGTAAGGAAGACTTTCAGATAATAATTTACGTATTATAAAATATGTATATTTGTCCCGTGGTTATTTCCGGCTGTATAGGCAGTTGTTTTGTGTACAAATTTCGGTGTATATTTAATTTTGATCATTTTAAAGTTCCCGCTTGTCAGTTTCTTTTGTACGTATAACTGCCGATTTGATTTCAAGCAGGCTTTTTTTTTTATACGAGGTCTACAGAATGTCTAAGTGTGTATTAGGTTTTATTGCGGTATTTGAACGTATTTTTATGCGTTACATAATTGTTTCAGCAAAGTTCAAAGTTAGAACATTCCACGAGATATTTCAATAAGTAATGATACATTTTTTCCATGTACATCCTCCATTATATATATGTATATATATATATATAAAAATTTCAGCGTAATTCTTAGGCTATCCCCCATTAAAAAAAATGTCCTAATTTTATGTAATGAAAGTTAAATGTTAGGATAGGATTTTTGTGATTACGTTATTTTTTTTTGTGTCGATGTCGGTAAGAATTACAATGTAAATTTTGATCATTTTATACAAAGTATAGAAGAGAAAGAGATAGAAATGTAAGCAAAAGGGGTCAAGGGGCACGGCCCCTTGTGACGCCAAAATGGCCGAGCTTATATGTATATATTAATTACAACGTAATTCTTAGGCTACCCCCCATTAGCAAAAACGTATCAAAAAATGTCCCAAATTTGATGTAACGTTTGTTATATTTTATAGGATTTTTGTGATTATATTATTATATTCATATGAACAAAAGTAAACCTGAAAGACATTTTTACAATTACTACGGTAATTAAAACATTTCTTCGAATGGAACGCGATTTGACCGAATTATTTCATTTTAATTTTTCAGTCAACATATGGAATAAATTTTTATTTAAAGTTTGGGGGCCGGGTGGAAATAGGGCTTTTAAATTTTGTTGTTGTTGATCGTTTTTTGAGCAACTTTTCAAGTTTTCTTCTGTAGCTAGTTCATACTATGAAGATATCGTTTTGCGTAATAATAATTTATTCTATTTTCCTTCTACGCGTCGCTTTAATCTCTGCCATCTGTCATTTGTGTTGTGGGCACAGTTTGTTTCCTTCTTGGCTTTTCCGTTTTTCTCTCGTGCTGCTATGTCCTTGTGGTCCATTACGTCCCTTCATCAACCACTTTATTTATGACCCCGATCACATAATGTTTCACTGTTGGTCACTTTTAATTTAACAAAATTTCTTTTTACTCTTCTCTTTTATCAAACGATATTCCCACTCCATACAACGCTTCGTTCTTTCTCTTCCTTCCTTCTCTGTGTATTATCCAAGTTCTTGATTCTTTTTTGTCGGCTATCTCTAAAGATCTGAGTCTTCTTCCCCTTTTTTCCTCCGATCTGGAACCAACGTCCGTGTTGACGAACCTGTTGAAAAAAAAAACAAAAAAAAAAAAATACCAATGTGCTCTTTCTGTCTGCGGCATTTTCGGAAGTCTTGGTTAAAACTTTTATTTAATGTTCTACAGTTTTATTTTACTGCTAAATGTGAGATTATCTCTCCGGCAAAACTGTTAACCTATTTATAATAACCTTATTAATTCACCTATTTATAATAACCTTATTAATTCACCTATTTATAATAATCTTATTAATTCACCTATTTATAATAACTTTATTAACTTCGATATAATTCTAATTATTGGTCCTTGCTTTTTTTCGTAATCTGGCGTTTGAAATTAAATTCACGAATTTCTTTATTTTCATCTTCAAACGCCGTTATATAGAGGAAATTCTCTTTTTGGTTACGAATATGCCGTTATTTCACTGGATTTCATCCGTTGTTGCCTATAATTTCTTTCTTAAATTTTTCGAAATTATCAGTAATTGCGGTTGAACGGCGAAGAACAGAAATATTTCGACAATGGATATGGTGACACAGTTTCGACCATACAGCTTTTCAACGACAATCCCTACACTTCTCCTTATAGGGTTAGTTATATTATATAAGTTTAATGAATATTTCAAAAGTGATTAATTAAAATCGAGAAATATTACACAGCGCGTATGTAGAAAACATAAACAATTTCTTTAAAATTTTATAATATACAGCTATCGTAGGCGCGACTGTTTTTTTTCCGCCAAGGGGACAGGATCGAGTAATTTATTATATAATGCGGTAGAAATTTAAATTTACACGTAAAAAAGCTCTATAGTAATTCATTTTTTCGGTTATTTTCTTTAATTTGTTCTATTAGAGTTGGTCCTTTTATTATTATATCGACAGTTGATCTGTTTTTTTGTTCGAAAAAGATCGCGATGATTAGATTGTCATAACTTTCGCGCTGTTTTCAATATCCACGTGAAATTAGGTCTAGATCAATTAAGGTTTTACGTGGAGGGGGAATCATCGCAGAACTTGCACAACAAATAGAGACAGAAATTCTAAAAAGTACATTTTCAGCGTGAATAGTGAAAACGGATCCAGTAGTAACTTTTAGTAATCAGTGTGAAGAGCAAGAAAAGTTTTAAAATTCGTTCTAATTATTAAATTAATTTTTGTACATGAATTTTTAATTAGCATTTATATTAGTCGCACTAAATTCGTACCTGCATCAGCGGCGGTGATGTTGCCAGCGTGCGCTTCCGATGAATCGGGACTAGTATCGGTAACACCGCTGCCAACGCCACGATTAGCTTTGCCGGTACTGCTATAAATGGTGCTGCCTCTGCCGGAGTCGGAATGTCCACCGCTACTGCTAACAGCGGCACTTTGTTGGTGGTTGCGTTTTTCGATTTCCTTGCCGACCGCTTCGAACGGCAAATTTTCGAAAGATTTCGACTTGGTCAGCAGTTGCGTATCTTCCTTCAGAGTGTCGCTGCTAGCGGTGTTCCTGCTAAGAACGTTGCCGCTGTTTTCCGACAGGAGATGCTCGTTACTTTTAGCTCGAGGAATGTTGCACCGCTCTAACGTGCCGTTGTTGTATTTCGTATCGCTGGAAATCTGTTGACTGTCACTTTCCCGGTAAGTATGTTGAGACAGCTGCAGATGATCGTCGACCATATTCGTCCGCCCGGTGCTCGCTTGTAGTTGCGACGAACTGCCGCAACGAACAGACAATTTTTCTCTCATCTCTCTGTCCAGATTCGTGCTGGAAGACATTCTGCCGTATCCGCCGGCTGTCAGTACCGGCTGCTGCTGCTGCTGTTGGTGCAACTCGTTCAGTCTGGAACAGCTCTGAACTCTCGGAGCGATGTTGCTGTGCGCACGACCAGCGTTTTTAATCGGCGCCACAGGGGTGTTTAACACTTCGGGCGTGTAAGACATTTTCTGATTGCGACCGGAATTTCTTTCCACCGGATGATAGGGGCGCTGGCTCGGATCCGAGTCGAATACCGGTTTCCTGGAACCGGCCGGTACTTTGCTTAATTTTTCTTGGTACAAATTCCTAGGGGGCGCGTTATTGCCGTTGCTTCCGCCCGCAATTTGGAAAGCCGGCGTTGATTTGTAATTGTTATTATTGTTGTCTTGACGCGTCAGAAAATCTTCGCTTCGATTGTACTGAGCGGCCGATGACGACGAAGGAGCCGGACCAGCGGCGGTTGGTAGTCGTTGCGAAACACCGACGGTATGACCGACGTCGATCGCTCGTTCACGGTACGGTAGGCCGACACCGCCAGCGTAGTTGGACTTCAGTTCTTGACTACGAAGTTGCTGCGGTTGGTACACATTGTTGTAGTTCGGAGTTCGGACTGCCGGCGCTGGCGCTACGTTGTTGTGCTGTTCCGGCTGCGGACGTTGCTGCTTCTGCTGCTGGCAGCTAGCTAGGTAAACGCCGCGTTGCGCCAACTGGCTATGAGGACTCAGCGACTCGTCAGCTTTCGATGTTAACGTATTGTCGTTGTTGTCGTCGTTGTTCAGCGTAGCCGACGATGCGGATGGTAAGTTTGCCTCGTCTACGGCCGCCGATTTGCTCTTATTGAATCGGCTAGATATCATGTCACGGATTGTTTGATAGGTGCGCGATGGGAAGTGCTTATTATTCGCTGAACTCGAACATTCCGTTTCCGGGGTGGAATGCGATCTTCCGGTTTGGCCTGAATGACTGCAATAATAATAAACGCTCGTGCGATTTACAAAAAAAGGTAATTATAACGCAAACTGTTTAGCATGCTGCTTTTGCGATCGCGGTCGAAAAACGAAAAACGAACAACGAAATGTCGAGGTGAAAAAGTCGGTATAAAAGTTCAGCTAGCCGTTAGTTCGTTTCCTCCCTGTAACACAAATTGGTTCTCTGAGAGTACTCACTTGACGTCTCCAGTTGGACTTATCAACAGCTCTGTGTTACAAATTGTTACGAATGCTGGCTTAGACGCAGGTCTCGTCTGCAATGCTATTTTCTCGTGAATTTACGATAGATCATCATCGCATAAAATTGTTTTCTTTGTTTTCTCGTCACTGTGCGATATTTGTAAGAGCCGTTTCAACCAAGTCCTTTTTTATCATTTTATTCGTGTCAGTATTAAATAATTTCAAATCTTTTTATATGAAATTACTAAAAATTCTAACTAAAAACGTATTGCTTTGGAATTTTAATTTCATTTACATACATGATTAAGATCTAGCCGTTTACTTCCTTGATTGCTGTTGAACACAGGTGTTAAATATTTTCGACTCTTCAAATGTCTTTTGAATCTTTCGATTTATGAAGTCGTAACTCTTCGAACGCTCGAATAATCAATCTTTGCAATAAAAAAAAAAAGTAAAGCGAGTTCCATACCCTTCACAGGGCGTTGGGATTGTGAAGTTAAGCTTTCCATAATGGTACACTAAGCCCAACGACGCTAATGAGAGTAGGGGGGCCAGTTCCTTCCTCTCGGCCGCCTTTACTTTCCCAGATTTCTCTGGTACCTAATTATTTCAGGCTGGGTAAGCTTGGGAGCGACTTGGATCCGGGACAAGACAAGTCTCGAACCCGTGACCTCCGACTTGATTCTCAGCTACTACTGAGTTATACCCCCAATTGCAATAGTTCCTTTTAAAACTGATATATCAGCTTGCTAATAATGTATTCCCCTAAACTAGGCAATTTAGCGGCACAGCGTAAGGTATCGTGTTGTTTTATACTTTTAAGACGTAGTTTGCAACCATCACCCTGGCGCGCAATATCAAGTGTTTAAAAAAAAATAAAAAATTCACGGTAATCGTGCACATTGCGGTGGTTTTAAATGTTAACACATTATTATAATGGAGGAGAATAAAATGTTCGGGTTATCCGATTCATCTGATTTTTGCGAACCAGTTTATCAGATTGAACTTTTCTAAAGCCTGTGTGTTTTGTTATAATGTGTATCAGTGGTCGTGTACACATTAAATTCATCGAGATGTTTGCGAGAAATTCCGATTAACCGAGAAATACATAAATATGCACACTTAATTGATCAAAGTATTATAATTTTTTTGGAAGCATTTTTGTGTTTTTGCGCGCTACATAGACTGACACGCAATGAAAGAAACTAGCGAAACCGGATTTTAGTTCACCATAATCTTTACAAAAGTGTTTTTTACGTTATGTCCTCTGACTAAATGTGAAGTTTGTATAAACGCTAAATGGGAGGAAAGACTTCGTGAAGTTTTTTAATTTTCTTTTCGCAAACTTTGTGTCGTTTTCATATAGAGCAACGTTGGCGTCGTTAATTATCGGATTAAAAGTGTCAGCATGGGCCCCCTTGATAAGGCGGTACCGATTGTGCAATTGAGCTATTTTAGTAATTCATTTGAGCGTTTAGGAGAGTATCGAGGGAAAATGTTCGTTTTTCCGGCCACTTTTACTTTGCCAAATTTCTCTGGTCTGGCAGCGATTGAATCTGTAGCGCTATCCCTATGGTTGAGCACCTTAACTACCCCACAAAATGGTAATTTATCATTTTGTTGAGTTTAAATTATTTCGCGAAAATGCTCCCACTTTCAATCTCTCTTCTCTGTTGTTTAAGGCTCGTTCTAATTACAGGGCAAAAGAAAATGGATACAAAATAAAAGCCCGGTTTAGTTTTGTGATGTTTTTTGTTTGTTTTTTCAATGTGCGATCAATTTTTCGAAAGCAGTTATCTTCGAACATACTGGCGAATAGTTGTTAATCATGCAGTATTTAGATAAATGAAAAGCACTGAAGTAATCCTATACCTAGTAAAGCCATTGGAATCGTCCTGGTTTAATATCGGAGATGGTTCATTACCGTTTGTAGTATCCAAAACTGGCATTTGATTCTGAAATGAATAAAATTCATCGTGTTTTAGTTAAAATATGCGGATAATATTTTTTTCTTTGTTTTCTTTTTGATTTTTTTTTTTTTTTTTTTTCGTTTTTAATGAGCCGTCACCGCTGACCATTAGCCCACGAAATGGGAAGAAAAAGAAAATAAAGTTCTTCTTTTTTTTTTAAACATTTAAAGATACAGGGGGAATAAAAATAATTCAAGGGGGCAGAATGAATAGAAGTAGAAGGAAACGAAAGAATATAAGAAGCACCGATAAGGGGAGTAGGGATCCACTAGTTTCAGTAGAGAAAAGTAGAAAGACAATTGTTCAGCGGAAAAGCGTTCAAACAAAACATGATATTAGAGTTATAAGGAATATATGTGGAAGGGGTCGATGAAAGTGGACAAAACGGAGTAGAAGTGGATAAAAACGATACAGGAAAGAGATTATGATTAAAACGAAGATAGCCCGGAGATTGTGGAGTGTTTAAGAGAGGGAAAATATCTAGAAAACGGTGGATGAAGAGGAAGATAAAGGAGGCAGAGAAAATGAAAAAGAACAGGAGTTTGAGCCATGGTGTGGAAATGGAAGAACGGGCAATGAGTATCATCCGCTAATTTAATTTAGTTGCTTTCAATACCTAAATGGCCAGAAATCCGCAGAAGATCGATCTCGATCGAGTGAAGGAGTTTTAAAGATGGTGGATGAGGGAACGCGTGAAAAGTATTACATAATCGGAAGAGGGAGTTAGATGTTGTAGCTTAGGTACGTTTAGAATTCGAGATTACCGGATACTTTATGGAAAACTAATTAATGAGGAAACGAAGAGAACAGCGCGTAGAATTGCAATAGATACCGTATAGAAAATTGAGCGAGAGGAGGGAAGTTTAAAAAGTTCCGAATAATTCAAGACTGGACAGAAAAGACAGAGCCAACTTCATTTGGTCCTTCGGAATCGTCAGTATACATAAATAGAGTGGTATGCCTATAAGAAAGAGAGAATTTTGGAAAATTCAATTCTGGCGTCATGTTGAGAGACAAATTTAGAACGGTAAAGACGTTTAATAAGATGAAGGCAAAACAGGAAAAACCGAAAGAGAAATGAGGAAATTTGTCATGACTATAAATATATGTGATAAAAATTGAAGGGGACAAACAGAAGTAAGGGATGAAATTGGAATTATATTAAAAGTAAATCGCCATTTATGAACGATAGAGGAGTGTACGAAGAAACAAATGAAGAAGAATAAATAGACAGACGCTTAATGAAATAACCGCTACATAGGATATATCTTTATGAATAAGAGGAGAGCATGGGATTCAGCGCGGATGACCGGAACTGGAGTAGACCTCAGGACGGTGAGGTATAGATGAAGACGGGTATTTTGAATGCGATCTAATTTTGAAAGAAGAAACCCGGAGTAATTGCGCCATAAATAAAGCAACAATGTCATTTAGGATAAAATGGTTTATTGGATTTATGGAACACGAGTGTAACAGGGATCACCTGGCTCCAATTAGTGTGAGAAAGGGCATTTAGCTAATTGAGTTTTTTTGAGCGAGAACAGGTACAGATGATTAATATAATTGTCGTGCAAACGCGTCGTCGTAAATATTTACTTCGGGGTTACCTTGTAAGAAAATTGATTTTCCGCGTGATTATCCGGTGTTGTAGCGAACTGGTGTTGTTGCTGGTGCTGTTGCTGCTGTAGTTGCTGATGGTGATTATTTCGGATCTCATTATACTGAAAATTAAATGATACGTACATGTTTTAAAGAACACCTTTTTTGATGGGATATTTAAAACTGAGTTAAGTTAAAAAAAAATAACAATTTTATTAATTAATTTTTATTATGGCGCTAAGCTTGCGATATATGTTCATAAATAAATGGCTGTGCAGTTTCCGAATTTTAAGGCGGATGAAATTAACATTGTAAACTATGCTAGATTTCTTATCCTTCTGTCAATAGGTCGTTCTAAACCAACGAGGGGGGGGGGGGTGTTTTAAAGTTAATCATTTAATGGAATGCAGACCTCCGCGATATTTCATAAGAGGGGGCTTCCGAGCACGCTCAATTTTCGGATCTTCCCCGCTCGTATTTGCAACTAAAAATAAATACTCACTACGCCTCTCACATAAAAATTATCCTTCTTTAATATCGCAGTAAGAGACTGACAAATTATCGATACATGAAAAATTACCGTAAAATAGAAACAAAAAAAAACTATTACGACAGTAGTTTTATTCGAAACGCGTGGTATACAATTTTTACAATTATTTATAGATCAGAAAAATAACTGTGCAGGCGCCGATTTTTACAGCTGAAATATTTTGAAAAAATTTCGGTTTATTAATCGAATTTGTTATCGTTTTCTCGAAAGCTGAATATGATTTAATCGATTTTTGAGTAAAAAATCACACAATCGAAAAAAGAAAAAAAGGTGTTAATTAATGATTAATAACTACTTCCGAGTCAAAATCCATATTTGCACTTTACTATCGGCAAGTTAATTCTAATCCGCTATTAATTGCTTTCCATATTGTAGGTAATATTTCGGATTACAGTTCTTTACGCGACGAATCGTATTTAAATTTGTCGAGTCAATTTTTGAATGGCTTCAAGCGCAGCTTGCTTGTCAGAAAATTTTGCTATTTGAAATTCCTTCAGAATTTTGTTATCGCGCTGTGAATTTTTTTTAGTTCACTTTCTTCGGCGGCGTCCGATACGCTTTAAATTCGCATTAAAGAATTAAGACGATACGTCGAGACCGTTCATTCGTTTCTGACTCATCAAGCTGTGTTCGAATCATTAAAATTTTCTTTCAGTTTTTTAATTGCAAATTTTTTCAGCGTTAATCGAGCCTACAGACAGAGTCCCCTTGTATTTTGTGTCTTTGTGAATTTGTATCGTGCACAGAATTTTTTTAGAGTGACCACTCGGAAGACAATTTTCAAGGTATAAACCAACGCATTTGGCTGTAATCGTATTAAATTTTCGAGGAAAATACCTGACAGCGATTAGGATGTTAAAAACTTAGACAAGACGGGTAGTGCGTTTTCAGCGTAGTGTTTTATTAAATTTAATTCTATACTTCATACTTTTCCTCTGTTCGTTGGTTAACCATGGCAGCCGTTACAATCATCAGTTTTTCTAGTCTCGTTAAAATCATATTTTCGCTAATTACTGTACCATTCGTTTTAATTTTGGCGTAAATTAATCTAATCCGGAAGAAAGATTTTTTTTTGGCTTTCACGATTTCTGTAACAGAATTTATTATTCAGCCGCTGTTTACTATATCGCTCCGGGGTAAAACTTTTTTTCGTGAAAGATACTAGGATTCACAACCGTCATAGTTTAAACATTCTTTTTCTTCTCTTAAAATTTTGAGAAAAGTTTAATGCTCGTTGGATGGTTACGATAGAGTCAACCTTAATTTTCTTCTCACATTGATCTTTTACAAGTCAGTTTCCTACATTGACTTTTGAACCGAGGAATGTTTTATATAAAAACTTCAATGATTCCAATCGTGTTCCTGCTTCATCGTAGAGGGCGGGGCAACGTATCTGTAGGTTTTTGTTCTAAGAAATTTAGATATCTGCTACAACACAAACAGTAACGAAGTCGTTGCATAAGCTGTTTTTCTGTGTGCGCTCGTTTCTTGCGGCTTGCAAATGTTTCGTCTCACTCTACGAGCTGTTGGTTGTGTAACTTGAAGTAGGACCTTAGAAACGAGGAAATAATTCTGCAACAAGCTTTTCACGAAGTTTTTTTAATTTGTTTAAACTTTTTTCATTTTTTATTTTTTTTTTTTATTTTTAGATTAGGTAAAATTTCAAAAGAACATCCCGAGCCCCATTCAGCGTTCCTTCTTCGTTCTTGTCTGCTATCGTATAATAAATTGTATTCCGGTTTTCAACTTACCATTATTGGTAAAACAAATTTAAAATGTCCAACTGGGAAAAAAAGCCCACCTAAAAAGCATATAAGTAAAAAACGTATTTTTGGTAGCAATGTTTATATTTAATTTTTCGAGGAATTTGAATATTAAATCTGAAATCTTTTTGAATATTTGTTTCGACACATCGGAAGAAACTAAATTTTCTACGCAATGTATGCTTTAATTAATATCGTATTTTATGCAGCTTTTATGTGCATTTTGAATTTTTGCTTTTTTGTTAAATTTCGATTCTTATTAAAGAAAAATCGTAATAAGCAAAACACCCCCCCGGATAAATGGTTTTGCATAACCCGGATTTTTATTCTTTAATTAACGTGACGCTACACTTACGGTTCTGTTGGATCGATCTTCCGTTGTCCAGGTTGTTTGTATGTTAGGAACTTCGTTCGCAGCGGTTGCAGAAGACTTCTGCTTGCGATGGTAATCATTCAGAATTGGCACTTTTGAATTTTTATCACAGTTGCTCAACGTGACTTCCCGTTCGATCTGAAATTTGTTTTTACATTATTCCATTATACTAATTTAATGCATTTTCAAAAAAAAAAAAAAAAAAAAAAAAAAAAAAAAAACACCCGTTGCGTAAAAAAACTTACCTTCAGATCTAGAGTGCAGTTCTAGGATCGAATTTATCACCGAGAAAAAGAGCAAAGTTTTTCATATTTTTTGTGCGATCTCGGATTGTTTCTGCGAAAGTTCAAGTTTAGCCGCACTACTACTAGGCTTTTATAGGCGTAATATTTTTTATAATATATTTTAAAGAATATAAAATTTCGGTGCGCAATCTGTATGATAAAACTCTGCTTATATGAACTAATGATTCGCAGACTTTTGATGTCCGAAAATTTTTGAATAAACCTAAACGGAGATTAAAAATTTACACGAAAATCGATTCCGTTTAGGATACAATTTTTTATAGGTAATTTGAAAAATAGGTTACAGATATTACAAAAATAATAATTATAAAAAATCAAAAAATCAAAATAAAAACAAAAACATTTGAACTATATATTTTGACCTGAAAACATATCACAGTTAACTGCTTTAGTTTCTGGGAAAAATGCATTTTTCCTTACTTCCCGAAATGTCGATTCGGATAATAAGTAGTATTTGGATACTGAATTGTACCTTATTTTGCACTGAATAGTTCTTTTATCATATCCGCATTTATGAGTTTGTGCGACGATTCTTTCAGCCGTTTCCGCATCATTTAAACCCCTTTCTTTTTTATGTCCTCGTGCCGCGTGTTTATCGTTGTTCACGTTCTTTTTTGTTTGTAGATCCTCGCTGGCTTTTTTTAATGCTTTTTATGTGCGCCCCCACATAGTTTTGACGTCTTCTTGCGGATAGTTCACCTCTATATTTTCATAAGATTATTCTTTAGATGCCCGATTTGTTGCGAATTGCAATTTATTCTTTCGAAGCTTTATTTTCATTTTTCAGCTAAGAAACCGATAAATTTGAAAGAACGTTTGTTTCGGTTAAAAATTTACGAGCTTTCGAAACCTACACTTTGATTAGTTCAAATATTTAAGGTTTCTTCTTTTTCAGTATGTTAGAGCTTCCATCCGCACCTAATTGCTTACAATATACGATCAAAAGGGGTACACCACTACTGCATTTGTAATGTGCGGTTAACCTTTTTTTTTTTCTAGTAATCTTCGGTACTTTTGTTTTCGATTTTCTTGTCGCGTACAGGGTAAATGACGCTTATACCATATCTCAAACGTTGGATAAGCTGTTTTTTTTTGTTTTTTTTTTTTGGACAGGGACCCTTACCTAGAAACGATTAGAAAAGGAAAGTGTGCCAACTATGTCTTAATCCAGCATCGGATATTGTGTTAATAAGAAGTAATTATTATACTCGGAATAGCGGGTGGAGGAGGAAAGTATGTAAAAGGTGCAATAAGGAGCAGAAAAATCGAGTCCCAGCAAATTGGAATACAGAAGGCTGAACAGAAAGGGGTGACAACATTTAATAAACACATGATAATCGGGGTTCGGACAATTAGAACAAGTAACCATTCGGATTTTTATATCTAAGTGTTCAGTAATCCAAATACTCCCCGTCATTCACCGGTGGAACGTATACGAAAATCCCTTCTTTTGCAACTCACTTCATCGGTATATCATTTACAATTTTTGCTCAACTCCTTCTTCCATCGTCAGTTCTCTACTTTTCTCCGCGTGTTTTAATAATGGCCAAGGAAAATATTTTGGGAGTTTAATGGAGACCTTTGTGCATATATCTGTCTATATATATATATATATATATATATATATATCTTTGTTTGGTCCTTTTCGTTGTCGGTCCGGTCTGATGTTCCTTCTAAATTATGCTTCTACGAATATTTCCTTCATTTCGACGTTCTGCGGACATTTCTATCATTTGTTTACAATCGTGTTCCATTATTTCGTCTTTTGTCTGTAACATTTTCTCCGTTTCGTCCTCTTCACGCGAACGATGAAGTTCTCTGTGACTTCAATCACATCCTCTTTGTTTTTCTATCTCAATTGCACGTTTAATTGTTTATTTTCATATTACGCTAATATTTAGATTTACCTTATCGGGCCTCTTTTATGTTTTTTTATTTATTAATTTTTCATGTTCACCAACTCTCGTAAACCATAACAGGTAAATAGATAAGAGGAACAAGGAAACCAGATGTATGTCAAATTAATAACAGTTTTTTAAATTAGCGTGAATAGGAGAAAATAACGGAAATGGCAAAGAAATATTTAATCACCGTAAGCGGGGATTGAAAGGAGAGTAATCACTATGATCAGCGACACCAGCAACAACAGATGTTAATAGAAGAGAGTAAAGTAAGAAAATACAATACTCAGGAAAACTGCAGGCACGAAATTAAAAAACATAAGAGAATAGTATGGTCACAGCTATACTTAAGTAGAGTCCACGACGCTACACCTCCAAGATCTAAAATCAGTAACAAATAACAATATTAAAAAAAGGGTGGATCCGACGGAGAACTGAAAAAGCTGCTGAATTAGTACCGAAATATGGCCGTGTCAACAATTAAGCTGCGCACCGACCTGAGTTTTATTAGTAAATAACAAATGATATTAACTGAAATTAACTGAAACAGTGGGGTTATAACTAAAGACAAGTATAGCCTATACTGTCCCAGACTCAGTATTTGTACATTAAAAATTATCTTCTCTGTCCATCATTTCTCCTCTTGGCTTTTTTCATTTATCAATCTTTGAATTGCTGTTAACTAATTCGTTTACTTCCGTATATTATTTTATCATAAACGCTGTTAGCGTGTCCGAAAAAGAAGAAGAAAAAAAACAAAACAATACACATATGTGTATGTATTATTTTTTTTTTAAATTATTTTCTAACCTAATTTCATATTAAGTGTCGTGCAAGGGACCTTTCTCTTTTTAATTTTGTCCTTTCCTCGGATAAATCTTACATTTATCTGTTGGGTAATCATCGAAAGTTGTAATTGATGTATATACATTGCGACCACCTTTTAAAATACGGTATTATCGAAAGGTTTTTTTTTTTGCAATCACTGTTTGTTGTAGTCGGCTGAGAAAAATCATTTTAATTCGTTTGCCAGGGATTGTGATTTTTTCAGTGAAATGCTGAAAGAAGAAAAAAGTTACGCGATGTTTTTTCGTCACGGCGATATTTTATAATAAATGTGAGTTATACGGGTGTCTTACCGGGAATTTGCTCGAGTGAGTATGAATTTGCTGAGCGGAGGATGCACAGCTAGAAATTGGAGTGTGCTCATTGAACAGCGGTTGCGGTGGCATCCTATAAGGCGGAGGAGTAGATTTATTCGATGTGTTTTGATGTCGTTTATTGAGATCGCCTTCCACTTCTGTAACAATAATAGCAAACGAAATTTTACTTATAGATAACATACAAATTCTATTATTAGCGTATTTTAGATATTACATTTCTTCAGTGGCGGATATTATTGAGGATGTATCCCGCTCTGTATAGAAATTTTGCGAACTTATTTTTAACGACGGGAATTATAGATATAAGAACATTTTAAACGAAAAAGAAAAGATATTAAAGAAAATAAATGATGATTATATTAATTTGAAACAAATTAAGAAAAGGCGTAAAATTTTGAGCCCTCTCTAGAAAAAAAAAAAAAAAAAAAAAAAACGTTTTGGTGTTATCACTACTCTATTTTTTTTACAATGTGTCTTTGAGTTAGACCATTGTGTCGACACAACAATTAGAATAATTAATTAACCAGTATTAAAAGAAATACAGTTGCGATTGGTTTATGTATTGGCAGGCAAGCAAGCTGCAATTTAAGAACAACCGAGTATTTAAAAAAATGTCGTTTAATAGTTTTACCAGATTAACTTTTTAGGATGTATTAAAATTTGTATTTTTGATATATACTCATCTCGTAGATCTGAAGTGTATTTGAATTGTTAGACAAACCGAGAATATTACGGCCAGATCGTTATAACGGAAGCAAAATCAATCGGCCAAAACTGGTGAAGAATTGTGAAGATTCTCAGGTAGGCTTTTTTTTTTTAGTCCTAATGTTAAACACGACTTAAAATGAAGTTGGGGCTTTTGATTTGCAACATATTCACCCTCGATCACACACAATCAGTTTTACTTTGATTTTTTGCATCGTGCAGTTTTAACGAATACTTTTAAACATTGACGAAAGATGCGAGAGTGGGTGCGTGTACGTGCATTGAGTAAAATCGTGCCTTGCGCTTACACTTCAGGTGTAATACAGTACATTCGATTTTATTAATTAATACGAATTCATATTAATTAATAAAATCGAATGTACTGTATTACACCCGAAGTGTAAGCAGGGCACAGTTTTACTTAATGTACGTATACGCACACACTCATCATCGATGTATGCGTGAAAGTAGACGCGGAGCGAAGCAGAATTTTTGTTAATGTTCTGCGACGTTGTTGTTGAATGACTTGAATGCATTTTAATATTCAGCTCGGCCGTGGTTTCAGATAACAAGCTGGCATGCGTGCATGGTGGTAACGAGAGGGAATTTTCGAATTAAAAAGAAATGGAATACGATACCGGGGAGCCATGAAAAGGGCACATTGAAGTAGCAGATGCAGTTTTTGCTTTTTGGTGTTCTTTTTTAAAATCCGTACACGGCGTGCCTGTACATTGCGGGTGGTCCATAGAAGAGTTTCCGGTGTTCAAAATTGTAGAATAAAAAAAAAAACAAAAACGGAGGCACATTTTCAAGTCTTTAATCATCTAAACCGAGGGAAACTGTAGCACTCGGTTTTGCGATTTTTCATCGCGAATAACACAAAAACCAATCGAAATTACCAAAGTTCGCATGATGAACTGACGGTAGATTCGGAGTAAAAAAGTTTCCCTTATGCACTCCCTTCTAGAATAAATTGTACAAATAGACATCACTTTTACCACTACACCACAAACCCCCTTCCCTTCTAGAATAATCGCCGAATAATATTGTACGACTCGGAGTAAGAAAAAAGAGAACAATTGTGTAGGTTTCCGTGAGAACGGTTGAATATTTGGAGTCATTAAAATTCATCATATCAGTTATGGATGATATTTATCAGCCCCGTTTTTACCAAAAGTTTTAAAAAGGCGAAGGAAAGATATAATTATATTTTGTTTTAGATAATATAAAAGTGTGTGTGTGTGTATTGTGCTGTGCTATCTGTTCGAAATTTCGTGTAGTAGACTCTAGTTTATGCAACTACCTGAAACTTAAAGATATACTAAACTATCCTGTACTGAAGATCTGCTATCATACTTTTTGCTTACATCTATTTACCGAGTTGACCGTGCAAAGTTATTGTGGGTTTACATTTATGCAAACATAATCAGAGCGATTGTCGCTGGGCAGATGTCGGAAAATTTCGATAGCAATAATCAAGTACTTTGTGTGAACATATATCTTGTTCGAGTGTTTGTCCCTTTTATCCTACATTCATTAAAACATTAAAACATAAACATAAAAACATTTCCTTTTCTGTCCAAAATCTCCTTATTATATCAGTTTCTTTATATCGTTTTCACATTTGACCGAATCGAACATCTTACTCTCCTTTTTGTTTCCGGTTCTAAAAAAATTTGTGGGTTAGCTTTTTCAGATTGATCCAATTATAATGTGTCCTCTTGTGTTTTTTTTTGTTTTTTATTTATTCATTTATGGCAATAATTAAAAGAAAAGTTTATGGCACACAGAGGAACAAAAATCTAGAAAGAAATATTTCATTCAAATCACCATCTCTACATATTAATTTTAGGAACTTTTTGTCTGTGCAGAAACTGGTTTATATTCTTAATTTAGAAAATAATTATGAAATAAAAATGACTGCCATAAACCGAAAATTATTCAAATGTTTAATTAACTAAAGTAAAAACATTTAAATAATCTAAAAAGTTTACTCAGAGCGGAATTTCAATTACGTATTGTTCTCAAATTGTGTGTAAACTAAACTTTCCGCGATGAGCAAGTAAAATAAGTGGAAATAAGCAACAACCTATTTGTTAAAATTTATAAATATAAAATAAATAAACTCCGCTTATTAAATGAGTATAAATTAATTTTAATTTACTTTAACGAATTAAAATAAATACCTCAACTTAAGGGAACGTTTTTCGGCACAGCCTATCATCAGCTAACAATACAGAGTGTGTTCATTTAAAACTAAAAACACATTTCTAGTTTTAACTGAGCGTATTTTGTATCTGATAATGTGCCCGAAAAAGGATTTTAAAATGAGGTATATATTTTAATTTATTAAAGTGTAAATTATTCTTATTGTTTCTTATTAAGGAATTTATTTATAATAAAATAAGTGGTTTTTCTAGGAAATTATCTTCCGTAGTAACGCTTCTAATAAGAAAGACAAATCGCGCTGAATAATGACTATGCCCCCCTCTGTGGATTTAAGATTAAGTCGTAATTTAGCGATGTAAATAGTTGCGACTATATAATAAGATGTGCTGGGTTGCTCGTATTCACTTCAGAATAATCATTCAAATCGAAACACGTAAATTAATTGTATCGACGTACATCAGTGTTCAAATTGAAATTGTTTCCATAATAGATCTTTTGATAATTGCAGTAATGAGCCGGTCGACATTTTTTCTTTTCTTTTTTTTTTTCAATTTGGCAAAGGAGTTTTTATTAGACTTTCTATTAAATTCATTTTTATAACGCGCCTGTTGTTAAAAATTTCCGATTTTTTATAAAAAGTAAACGTAATTAATTTTTTAAATTCTTTATTTATTTTTTTTATTATTTTATAACGTACTCCGAACGAAATTTAAAGTCTTCGGTATTTTTAATTATTGCAACTAGATTTTAGTAATATTTTATATGCGAAACATTTATTAAACATTTACAAGGCTTCGATTATGAAATAAACTTTTGTTGTAGGTTTTCGAATAAGTTAAACGGGTAAATTTAAAAAGGTTTAATTACTGCTCGGTCGAAATCTCAATGACTTTTACGGTCTATCTTGTAGTTCTACGAGAAACCGGTTAAAAACATGTTATTAAAAAATATATAATTTTCGTTTTATCGAATTTCGAGTTCGCTTGTAGAATATTGTCGGCTCACAGCTAAATTATAAACTAGTAAAATTTTGAATTTCGATTCTAAAATTTTGTATAACTGATTTTACTTTTTTTTTTTTTTTTTTTTTTTTTGAATTTTTTCCAGTATATATTTATTTATTTTGTAGGAGCAATTTTTAAGATTACTTAAATTAGAATATAGAAGTTAACACAGTTTCGTTTGTTAGAGAATTAAGCTGCCCTGTTCAAATCTCCTTTACCTATACTTCTAAATGAAATGTCGTTTTGATTTTCTTAAATGGAGTTTAATTTTCTCAACTTTCTTTCGTCATTCATTAAATACGATTTCAAATTTTTGGTTTCATTTTCCTTTTTTTTGCAGTGAAAAATTTTTACGGCTTCTTCTTGGTCTGTAGAATTGTGAAAAGACCGGATTCCATTTATACCGAGTAACATAAAACGATCAACAAGAGTTGAGGATAGACCGCGGCGACATATTCATTCTGGTCTCATATCTGTCTGATCATTTATTTCGTCAGCAGTCAAGGTGTCATCAGAGAACATTAAAATTTCTTAAGGTTACGTCGTCGCTTGATCGAAAGAAAAATATAAATGCACTCGCCTATTTTTTCGATGTTAAGATCTTCTAAAGTTCTGTTTGTTTTTATATTATTGCGTCACACGGAATAATGGGTGAAAATATTTTTAAAATGTGTTTTTGAAAGAAAGACCCGGACAGAGTGAAGGGGAATTTTTCTAAATGTAATCGAGATGATCTTGTCCAGTTGTTTTTCAACTTTATTCTAACAAGTCGAACAGAACGAACCGAGCGTCTAACATATATTATGTTATATCTTCGATCATCGGGGAAGTCTTTTAGTCGGGACCTTCATGTGTGAAACGACCGGATTGCCCGCTATTCCAGATTAGTCGTACACACGCAGTAACTCATCGAATGTCTAAAGAAAGTACTACATTCCAAGTAAAATGTTAAAGCCAGTAAAAAAAACAGGTCAACAACGAACGTCGATGATATTTAATAAGATTACAGTAGGAGCGTGCAACGAAACATCTGAAATCATTGAAAATGTTTACTACAAACACGTCGTGATGAAGACTGGACTAAACTTACTCGCGGAAAAAAAAAAAAATGAACTAGACTTCGTAATTGCGGAAACTATTCTGTGCACCGGAATCCGATTTTTGTAAAGGCGATGAGCGACGATTATTGATAACCAACTTTTACTTATAACTCCCGTACCCGGTCTCTTCAAATTTCATTTTTTCGTTTGACGTAAATCTTCAAAATTTCCAACAACAAAAAGTTAAACCCTTGGACAGATTGAAGCGATACGTCGAATTGAAATGATTTGAGCTGAAATAAATTGTAGCTTTTAAATTTCGTTTGGTAACTTATCCGTATTTTTCCGTTTTTTTTTTTATTTGAAAGCAATTTAATATACATATATTTAATAGACACTTTTTTTCCCCGCATTTTTGAATGAAATTTCGTACAACATTGAGAAAATAGTTAACCATGTTTGAAACGAATGTTAATTTCGAGATTTAACGCTTGACTCTCTATTTGCCTGTAGCCAACGAACTTACAGATAGACATAAAGAAATAAAGGTAGAATCAAAATTAGAACAGAATTTACACACTAGTTGAAATGCTTTACCGATGTGAAGACTTTTCCGGCAATCCTTCCTGCTGCGAATAGAACTACTAGCGTGGTAGTAGAGCCTAGTGGTCAAGGTGCCTGGCTCCCATACCGGAGGTATCTTTGGGAGTTGTCTCGTTCCGGATCCGAGTCACTGTCAGGTTCATCCAGTCTGAAATAATTGGGTACGAAAAAAATCTAGGAAAGTAAAGGCGGCTGAGAGAAAAGAATTGGCCCGGCGCTACTCTCATTAATGTGACGTTGTTGGGAGCTACACAAGGCCGTGTCCACGGGGTGGGTTTTGGGGGTTAACCCCCCCCCATGAGAACTGAAATAGCTTAGGTACTTCATTAATACTCGTATTTTATGCAAAATTTTTTATTACGAGTATAATCAATAACATATGTCATTTTTATTAATGTTCATATACGGGGTAATTCATTTATGTAAATTATTAATATATAAATCAAAATGATGGAAATTATTAATAGCATGAATATTAGTGAAAAATGTATTTTTATTTATAAAATAAATATGCGAAGAAAATTTTCACCCCCCCCCCCCCCCCCCTTTCCAAAATTCTGGGCACGGGCCTGGAGCTACATTGTGAACCTTAACTTCATAATCCAGAATATCCTTTATCAAGCATAAATGGAACTTACACTTTACTTTTTTAATTACATCCCTAACTATATCGTTTACAAATTCGAATGGATCCTATTGATAACCTTTTCTTGTATTTTTTATTAATTCGAACGAATAAACGTTTCCGCATTATTCTGTAACTTTATTATTACCATCGTAATTACTATTATTATTGTTATAACCAAATTAATAAAATCGCGAAACAGAAATAATCAGTGATACGAAAGGTTTTTAAACTCATTATTGTTATTAATACGGCAAAACCTCGTTAATTCGGACTTCACTAATTCGGAACTTCTATAATTCGGACTGACAAAAAAGTAAACTTTTTTTTTTTTTTTTTTTATTAATAAGCGAAATTGAAGAAGACGAGTACATAAATATTTTACAAAACGCTGATGAATCGGAGACAATTACCAGAAGAAGGGATTAAAAAAAGAAGGAAAGAAAAAACGAGAAAGAAAGAAGCTTCCTGAAATAAAATTGACGAAAACTGTTTTTTTGAAATAAAAATAAATTTTTAATCGTCGATTTATTTATAATTTGTTTAATTAAAACCTTTTAAACTATATTTCATTAAGATTCTTCGAAAAGAGAATACTGTAAAGCTTTAAGAATCGCGTCTGTACGGCACATCAAATTAAACCTCGGCGGTATTTTAGCTTCTTTTACAAAGCTATACTACCGGGAGGGGGGGGGGGCATTTATTTGACCGCGATGACACAGTCGCGGCGTATGTTTTATTTTACCGTATCCGTTTTATGGTAATTAAATGATTTTTCAACGGGTTTTTATAATACGAGTATAATAAGAATTTTAAAGGAAAACGAACGTGCAGAGAATAACATTTTAAATTATTTTTCGATCTAATATAAAAACAGAAGCAAACGAACAAATAATAATATTTATATTATTTAAAATTAATGGAAACTAAGAAGATTCGCTGAACGTATGATTTATACGTATTGAAATATATAGTTTTCATCTATTTAGAATCGAAAACGGCAAAAACAAAAAATTTCGTTTACGGCTCGATAAAAGTAATTCGGTTTGAACTATAAAAAAAAGAAAGCATCTCAAAGAAATGAGTTATTTTTGAGTTTAAAAAAAAAATATTTCTATTCGGATTCGTTTGCTTGTTTGTTTTTTGGCTTTACTGGAACTACTCACCGGATAGGATAGATGTACTGTTACTTGCAGTGCTGGAGCAATTCCAGTAATCCGGAAAAGCGGACGTTTGCAATAGTAAACGTCTGTGATTTGTGACAGCGTTTTTCCGGTCCAATCTTTTAACCCGTCTTACCGTGGTTGCCATGAAACCGCCGCCTCAATGCTCGATCGTCCTGTCCGGTTTCAACTATTTCTCGGTACCACCCGATGATGGTCATTGTTCAAGCATTATTTCAGTATCATAAACGGCGCGCAATCGACCAATAATCCCTTCGTTCTACTTTAAATAATGCAACATGACCAGTTCTATTGCAGACTTTCGTGACAACCGACGACGACGACAGACACGCGTCACATTATCAATTAACGAGAGTTTCGGCAGATCTTGAGCTCGCACGCGCGTGTGGCGAAAACACACCGTCTCACTACTTTGCACTATGCCTCAATCGCATATGCCGGAACAAAGGAACCAGCGCCGCCATCGACTAGCGATATATCGTCTACACGCACATCGTTCGGTCTACACCAGCCGGGCTAATGATAGTAATAGACGTACATATTGTTCTATCGTTGTACCGAAACTGTGAACAATTGGCCGCGCGACGTTACTTCCATTTCGTTTTTGCGTTTTTTTATTCTCGCGTAAAGGATGCTACACCATCGCGGCGGTCGAGCAAAATCTAAAAAACCCACTAGCAACGGAAATATCCTACTTCGCAGTCATGGACTGGTGCTTCGCAAACTTGATTTATGTACGCTCTTCCTTCGTGTGTCGTCACGATGAAGAGATAAGAGATATCATTCAGATTCTAAAGCACCGTGTAATTAACAGAAACGGGCAAGTGGTCGGAGGAGCGGTGTTATCTCGCGCTGGTCGAGGTTGCCACGATGGTGGAATATCGTTCCTTGCACACGGGGAATGCAAGTTGGAAAAGTTGGCCAAACCGTCGACGGAATAATTAAGATGCTCCGGGAGATGTCATTCGGCGAGCAGAATTTAACTCTGTTCCTATCAGCGGTTCGCTTATAAAATTTATTAACGGGACAGTAACAGTAATAACGAAAGACAATAACATTTCTTCTTTACGTAGTGCTGCTAATTGTAATCGTTTAGTAACATTTTCGAGGTATGTGGCGCACCAGGTGAGAGTGTTATTAATTATTCCCATAGACGACGAGATGATGAAAGAAGTACGTGCGAAAAATGTTCCATGGCCGTTGGGAAGATTCAGGTCGAGATTTACTATGTGTCAGTTATGCTGAACATGCGATATGCAGTGACGGATGTAAAATATTTTCTGCTTCAGTCGCGAGATGTAGATGCAAAGTCGTATTATACATATTTATATAACATACTTAATAAAGATGAAAAATAGCAGAGTTTCGAGCGATAAAAATGGAACTCGAAGAATCCGCTATACTTCCAAAGAAAGCAAGACGTCTACAGTGTAAACCCGGTATTATTGTTTTTACTAGTTTGATTTTTTAAAGATAAAATGTAATTCTTTTTTTTTTGTGTAGTAAATAGAATTACGCTTTTTTTTATCAGTATGTCAATATGGACGTTGGCCCAAGAACAGAGGAAAAGTGAGAAGAGTTTACTCGATCAAAGGTGTGAGTGAATACCCTTAGCAGGGCGTCGGGGATTGTGTAATTAGGCTTTTCATAATGTACTAAGCCCAACAGCACACTATAATGAGAGTTGGCAGTGTCTCTTTCTACTTGGGATCCGTCTTTACTTTCCCTGATTTCTCTGGTATAACCAATATTCAATTTCAGATTAGGTGTAAACTTGAGAGCGATTCGGTTCTGGAACGAAACAAGTCTCGAACCCATGTCTTCTGATTTAGTAGTCAAGCCGGAAAAAAAGAATCACAAGCTTGGATAACACAAGGAGAAGGAGGGCAAGAGGAAGAACGAAGCATTGTGTATGGAGTGGGAATACTATATTGAATAAATAGAGGAATAAAAAGAAGCTCGTTCAATTAAAAGTGATAAACAATGGAACATTATGTGATCGGGACCACGGAGAAAATGGATGTTAGAGGGCTGCAACGAACAATAAGGAGACGGCACGCGAGAAAAACGGAAAAGTGAAGAAGGGAGCAAACTGTGTCCAAAACGCAGGCGGCGAATCGCAGAAAGATTAGAACGACACATAGATGGAAATTCAAGAAATTAGCGGCAAAGCGAGGAAGCGAATTTTGAATAGAAAAGAAAAAGGAATTCCAGGTTAGAGAATGCGTAAGAGTTGAAGCAAAGTTTGGAATGAGCAAGCCATAGACAGAAGGGTAATATTGGTGGACGAGAAAACCGGAAGAAACCTACCGGAAGAGGAAGATAACCGAGCGAATGAGTCTACTAACTCATTTCCCTCAGTTCCGGCATGACCGGGGATCCAAAAGAGATCAGTTTAGATTGAGCGAGAAAAGAACATATACTAACGCACTGCGAGGGTTAAATTAAATTAACTTAATAGTAGCAGTATTGAAATAATTCATTCGTTTGTTGTTGTTTTTTCTTTAGCCGGTTATAAACAGTGTTGTTCCAGCTATGAAAGAAGGGAAGATTCTAAAATCTTAAAGTAGACATGTCAAATTTGCTCCTAAGGACCGTATTGAATGTGAACAAATTATAAAATAAGTAAAGGAAATACAGACGAGAAGAAAAGGTACTTTTAATGTATGTTTTTAACTCGTGGACGAGTATTTTATCTGCAAAAGAAAGACGGCCGGATATCGATAATTAAAAGGACGAGGAAGAGAAGGAAAAATAATGAAAGGGGGAAAATTGAGGAATGGATAATTATCGTGAGGATAGTTGCCCACATCAAAGATCTATGTATTAATAAAAGTTACAACGCTGCATCAAAAATATTGGAAAAGTCACACTATAGCCTTTATCAGATTAATCCGAAATTGGGATAATTATAGAAACAGGAGAGGTTGCGATAACTAGGTTGCTCATAAGACGCTACTACCGCAGTGCTCATTAACAAAAAAAAAGGCGTCCATCAAGCGTTCAATTATCGTTAAATATCATATTACAATGTAAACAGTACAAAAATCAACTAAATATTTACAAAAACATAATAAACCCGCAACTGTGCGCGATAATCTCCATAAAATAGGAAATCATCAAAAATTCCCTACAGTTATTCACATAATTTTTGTAATATATAAACTAGTTCATGGACGTGAGTAATCTCTGCAAACGAGCGTTTATAAATAATAATAACAATAATAATAACAATAATAATAACAATAATAATAACAATAATAATAGCAATAATAATAACAATAATGATAACAACAATAATAATAACAACAATAATAATAACAATAATAATAGTAACAACGTTAAAAGAGGTTGAAATACAAATTTCCGAATGTGTATGTTGTATATGGTACTTCTCGGAAGCCACATGGTTTTAAAAAAAATCGACCACCGGTTTGTAGATTTAAAAAATTTAGGATATAAGTAAATCTATATGGAAGACCCTCTTCTAGTCGCCTTTATAATTAGCAAATGCTACAGGAATTTTATTTTCGTTTTTGGAGAGAAGCTGCTCGGTGTTGACTGGAATCCAGTAGTTTATGTCTAAGAGTTACTTGAATCTAGTTTCCCTCGGTGATCTTCGGTTCTAAATGCTGTGCCGATATTTCTCCCTGCGGTAAATCTCGGTGTTATACATAAATCCAATAGTGTGCCCTTCGTATAAAAATAACTCTCTTTTATGATTAAAATTTTTATTTCAAGAAGAGATTTTTTTTGTTTTATTTTTTAGCCTGTATTCACTGAACAAAACTAAAAAAAAATACATTTTCTCTACATGATTAAGCACGAATAACACCAAAGAATGGAAATATAAAAAAATTCGTGAAAATTAAAATTCACGAAAAACAGAAACCGACGTCGTTCCGCGCAGCCACTCCGTAATTAAAAGCGATCGGGATAAATAAACGTAAACGAAATGAATGACTACGAATGATATTATGCCGACATATAAATAATAAAAATTAATTATTAGATTTAAATAACAGATTGTTCACTTTTAGATAATCTACAACTTGTTTTGTCACCTACGATTGCAGCAGAAGCGTCACTAGTTTTTTTTCTTTTTTTCTCTCTTTTAACGGGAAATTGTATTTACTCAAAATTATTTCCGTAAGTACATTAAAAATATCGCGGCTCCGGTGTATTTGAATAATTTCGAAATTCATATTTAAGTTAAAAACAAGCATTTCCTTCGACAAGTAAATGGTATTATCAAGTACTAGCTGGAACTAGAGATTGACGACCTATGTGAATTTAGTTCTCTTCTAGATTTAGATCACACATAATTCCAATTAACCCTTTGTTATTTATGTTTTTCATTATTTTTATTAACGCACGTAGACTACGACAACAAACTGAGACTGTATGCCATATTTTCTCAAGCTATAATAATTTTTGCAGAATGCGAACTACTATGTTGTTTTTGTTTTATTGCGAAGACTCGCGATAATCCGCCTCTTTTTCAAATGAAATCGTAAAAAACATTAAAATGTTCTGCGGTTTTTTCGCAGCAGACTGTAATCGATTGACGGCGAAACCTGGATTCGGTTCATCTTAAAATAGGAAGCTGTTAGAAAATCGGCCCGATCGCCTCCGGAGGTGAACGGTATTTGTGGTTCATCATCGAACATAAATTTTAACTTGTTTCTTGGGTGGTTTTTGGTTTTCCTTTCATTTTAAAAAGCTCTGTATCAACAAGTGATGTCGTTATCGTCGATTTTCAGCGACTTTAGTTTGAAATTTTTCATCCATTTCTCCCGAAATAGGCTTTGTTATTTTTGTTTAAACCAGTTCCTTGTGTGCTTCGGGAGGCGGCGCTCCATTCTGAAATCATTTATTTCGAGTACAGCCGAGTCAAAACCCAATAGCCTATTATTCGGCTAATAACTGCAATTGTTCACTTGAATGAACTCGTTCATATTTAGAAGTGAAATTGTAATACATATCCAAATAAGATTGTGATGGAACAAAGTCGGTAAAAATAAAAATTGCGAATTAACGCCAATCAATTTGAAAATACAATTCGATTTTATAATTATCTTTACATTTAAGTGAGAACAGTAGTGCTTCGTGGATAATGGGGTTTTGAATTTTCATTTATCCCCCCCCCGGGGGGGTGGGGTGTTTAATTAAAAAAAACAAGGCGAAATGTTGATTTTATTAACCGGCAGATAAACAAGTAGCTTGTGAGTAAATCGGTGCTTTTTCACACATCAGCCGAAGCTGGTGAAATTTGAAATACGAAAGAGATTTCGTAACGCCCCCTTGTCACGGCTGCATGACTGCAATATACGTTGGACCTTACATGATATACGAATGTTACGCTGAGCAATGCTACTGAAATATCTACAATTTGGATTACCTGTTGGATTAAATACGGAACTTGCGAAACGTTAAAGCAGGTGGCAGGATGTTCGTGACTAACGATGCATTGCCTAGTTTTCATAATGATTGCAGGATCGCTTAAACGACACCGACCTTATAACTCTATAATTTGCCGTTTATTTGTTTATTTTTTTTTTTTTTGGGCGCGTTAACTTCGCGCGTTAACCTAGCGCAAGTGAAATTTTCGAAAGTGACAACGGTAGCGGGAATCGAACATCCTCTTATCAAGCGAAACACAATTAACTAACCAGCTACATGCCATGGCAGCTGGCTATACGAATCGTTCACGCCTTTAATTTTGTTGAACATTATAATGTGTGTGATCACTCTTCCCTTAAGTGAACTGCTAGCTGAGGAGAGGAGGGACGCTGATGTGCCAAATAAAGAAAAATGAGATTATATACGTACTTTAGGAATTTAAGCGTTACGCTTTGAAGCTTAAATTTGGAATACAATTTGAAAAATGATTAGAATTTTCGAGAAGTAAGTCGTTTTTTAAATGTTTAAAAAAAATTTTAATTATACATTAAAGAAAAAGAATGATCTATACGCGGAACATCTGTTAATACCTGTGTATGCTTACAGATCCCTTTTTAGAAGTGCAGTTATCCATGTGGTGCTTCGCTGTTTTGTACGTATTTTTGTAGAGTTTGCTTTAAATGTTTTTAACGTAATTTTAAATTCTGCTGCTACTTAACGTTCCATTCTAAATATCCTAATCTTACCTATTGTTTCACTAACGGTTCAAACTCTGTGATGATCGTGCAGGATGTGCTTTCTCAGTGTCCTCAACTCCATACTAAAATTTCATCTTCCCAAACACTGTTCTATATTTACTGCTGAACTCCTCGCCATCCTAAAATGCCTCGAATTTTTAACTTCTTCCAAACCTCACTCCAAATATCTCATAGATTTTGACTCACTCAGTTGTTTCCTAGCATTACAGAATCCACATTCTTCTCATTCTATCGTACAACGCATTTTCCTTCTACTCAACTCCTTCAGACTTGCTAATGTTCTGATCAATTTCATATGGGGATCCCTAGTCATCTAGGAATCTCTGGTAATGAAATCATTGATCAAGCAGCCAGAGACGCTTCCTACCTTCCTGAAATTATTTCTCCCTCTACTTCTTCCAATATTAGATTTCTTTTTTTTTGAAATCATTGTAAAGGGTCCTACGAGGTCTATATTGTGGGTGCCCAAACACTTATTATCGTTTATTGTATAAATATAACGTACAATATAATATCAACGTCCGACTATAAGCTATTACTATTATTATACATATCGGCATATCTACTGGAATAGCCAAAAAACCACGAACGCGTGAAATAAAACAACAATCTTCGTAAATCAAGCTAATATCTTATTCTCTTAACAAAACGTGTACACTTCCGTTCTGGAAATTTATAACTAATAATATTATTACCCAGCATCACCGCAAACATATTCCAACCCATACAAGCAACTAGACAGTACAATCAGGCAGAACAAATACAACACAGATGAAATAATCATATCTTATACATTAACGCTATTAATGTTAAAAACAGAACAATATATCCGAATAACGGCTAACGCAACATAGTTAACTATAATAAATACTCTATACAAATATCAAATAGGTAATTATGCTCTATTATGCTCCAATGCAATATTGTATTTGAGGGGTGACCAAGAAATCTGCAAATTATTCCTCCTATCCCTGCAATCAAGCAATTAACCAAATTTTTATTTTTTCCTTCCAAACTGTTAAATGCTGTCCTATCCAGATTTCCTTCGGTATTCATAATAATAAATTCATTAATACATTTTCTTCGACATTATCTATTTTATTATTTACCCCCCGTCTGAATTGAAAGGACAATTCTTTAGGTACCCTGGTACTTCGCTTCTCATCTATTAATGGCAGTTGCACGTCTTGCAATTTACCTTTTAGCAGCGTGTGATAACAATACATCGCTTTTGGAGGTAGTTCCTTATTTTCTATCCTCCATACAGGTTCAGAAATATTCTTATTTCCCAGATTTTTGGAGGGAGTTATTAATTTCAGACATCTCGCTAGTAAATTGCTGATTTTGCTCATTCCCGATTTTTTTGCCCCACCCCATACTTGAACAGCATAATGGACCCTCGACGCTATTAAAGCCTTATAATACATCCTTACTACATCGTAGGGCATCAGAAATTTTAATCTATATAACGATGGTATGGATTGCCTTATTTTTAGAGTAAGGTTATTTATATGCATTTTCCATGTTAATGCGTTCCTATGTGAAGTACCTGATTTCCCTTGGTCATCTCAACCATCTAATCAACTCTTAACGATTAAGCCTAATGCCTTAGTCCCTGCTTCCAGTCTATTCCGATCCAAAAAGAATAATATCATTCTTACCCGACCTAGAATCTCCCATACGGCCCTCACTCATTTTCACTTAATTCAACGTCTTGATCCTCCCACTTGTCCCTTCTGTCAAAACCACCTTCTCAACATATCGCACATCTTACTATCCTGTCCTTCACTTTAACCTCAAAGATCCTCTCTTAATCTTCCACATTCAATTCTCGAAATTTTTTCTGAAGACTTTACTCACCTTGACAACCTTTTTCTCTTTTCGAAAAACTTTAAACTCCTACACCTAATCTAATACATCTCTTAGTCTCCGGTTGCATATGGCCCGATGAGTAGCCAAAAGCGCCGTTTTTTATGTTTTCTTTTTTTTTGTACTAATAAATAAATAAATATCGTTCCATTTTTTTTTTTAAACTCTGCTTGAAGCGTACAATAGTTCAATAAAAATATTCATTGCTGTTTTATTTTTCTTATTTAGTTTTACGTATACGTATCCATGTATATTACGTATTAATGATTGAGCCATTTTAACGCTACGGATAATATGAAAAATCATACAACGCTTTATAAGGTTTTTATTTAATGTTTTTTGTATAATTACGTGCACCGTTTAAAGATGACGGTTAATTAAATCCGTCCCTTCTATAATAATTATAGAAGAGCCTTTTCTAGGAGGAACACTTCTCGAACGGCTCCAGGGGTAGTCTTCCATAATTATTTTAGAAGACTCGTTTCTATTGACCGTGTCATTGTTTTCAAAATAATTTTGTTTTTTTTTTTTTTTTTTGTTTGTGTTCTTTATGATGATCAGCAAATTTTCAGGCCGGTAAATTTAGTTGTTTTACGTAGGAATTTCTACTACAATTTCCATAACGCAAAATGCAACCGATTTTTTTATGTAGTAATTAATATATGTATATAATCATTAGAATCAGTAAGGCACTGTATAATTTAAAACCCAGATTTGTTTAAATCTGTTTTTAATGTTCCTATCGTATTCCTAAAAAATTCTGACATCGCAAAACGAAAGAAACGATTTTGAACAATTACACTTTTTTTTTTTTTTTTATTTATTTATTTATTTATTTATTTACACCGCTGTACCTTGCGGTTTTTCAGCCAGAGTTTCTGATTGTTACTGTTATTATTTGTTGTTGATGTGTTTTGTTTTGTTATTCATTACATGCTTGACAAAGCTGATCAAATTAAAAAAGTTTTTTTTACGTATTTCGGTTATTGGTTTTTTTATTATTTTCCGTTTTTCTCTTTCGTTTTTAAACTTATTGCATTCGAAAATCGAATGTTAATCGTCTGTTTCCTCTTTACAGTCTATTTACAGATGTCCGATTCAGCAATTTTAAATCGTTTCATATAGACACCCCATTATTATTTCCATGTCCGGTTAAAAATTGAGTGAAGTTATAATCGGTGTAAAAATGTTTCATTTGTAGTCTTTCTTCTAAGTTTGGAACTATTTCCCGTGTTACTTTTCCAGTTTTTGATTTATCACATCTGAGTTGCCAGAGTGTCGTATACTACTTGAATTCATTTTATTGATCTGTTTTCGTAACGTTTTTTTTGTCTAAAATTTTAGTTCTTCTTGTTTCAATGTTTTGATTTGGTTTACTGTTTCTAACTTTAAGTCTATAGGTACTATTATTCCTGCTATGATGTTGACTGAAGTATACGATATTGTGCGATAACCGGAGATTGTTCCTATTAATAGTTTTCTTTGTAATTTTAACAGCTTATTCTCTTGTCTTTTTCTCGTAAAACTGGAAAATATACTGTAGAGCAGAGTATTCTGTTATTGATCCAAAAATGGCTTTGTAGAGTACTATTCTATCTTTATATTTGAAACCGAACATATTTGAATATAGTGATCTTAATTTGAAATAAATTTTTTCAATCTTGTCTATTATGAATTCGATGTGTTTTCCAAAATTTAAATTTGTGTCTATGATTATTCCCAAGTATTTTATTTCTTTTACTATTTTACACTCTACCGCATACTATTCACACCATAATGAATATACATATGATAGACTAAAATCGTGATTGGCAACTGATGAGAGTCATAAAATAAAAATCTTATTATTTTTAGCAAAAAAAAAAAAACTGAATCAGCCATTTACAGAAATAATTACTATTAAGGAATACGTAATTTAATTTAAATAAATTAAAAAAACCGACATGTTTCAAAGACTAGCTTCGTAATCGGTTAATTAGGAGCCGCTCTCTGGAACATTTTGGCTAATTTTATTCTGCTTTAGTTAAATTATATACCATTTCGTAATGCTGATTGTTTGGTGTTATAACTGAACATTTATAATGTGGATTTTATCAGTAATACAAACTTAATCAGCCAATGTCCTTATACGGACATTGTGGCGATACAAGTTACTTTTGTTTACATAATTCAGAAATACAGATTTAAATGCTATTAAGTCACTTTGAAGAAGATGATTTTAAAGTTTAAAAGATATCAAAATTGCTGTTTCTTGTATTTCCTTCATAAATAAAAGAAACGTGTGTATGTGTGTGCGTGTCTGATTTATGTGACTACTAGGCTCGAGTAATTGAACTGAACTAATGAAACTGACCAGCTAATAAATATGAGGCTCTATTCTATACTGGTTTGTTAGTGCATCATTAAAAATACCGCTATTACTTCCCGGTCAACCAACTTAAAACACGCTTCTGTCTAATTCCACGCTAAATATTAATCCATTTAATTATATATCATTCATTATTTCAGAATTCCAGAAATTCTCAGCCGAAATATCAAAATATATTTATTCCGTTCGCCGCTGCCCGACTCTTTCCGTGATAATGATATTTCGCAATTAAAATGTATTATTCGTACAAATTATTTTCTATTCTTACGTTTTCCCCTGATATTTTTCATCGGTATCTGTGTTATTTCTTAGATTTTAGATTCAAAACTATTATTATTCGGTTTTTGATGAATTTTGTAGCTGTTTTTTTAATATGTTTATGTTTAAAGAGTGTTTTTATTATTATTATTTTTTTTTTTGAGAAAAAAAAACAAAAAACTGTATTTATCGTTTCTTAATACAATTTAAATTTCGAAAAATACTTAAATTCAGACAAAAAAGAGGTACTTCAGTTTAATTACTGAACAAAATGGTAGTATGAGGGAAAATTGTGGGCACAATAAGTCTGGGATAAAAAAAAAAAGAGAATGTTTAGCGCGACGCACAAAATAGTAAAATACTAACAGTACGATATTTATGGAAAGTTTGTGAAGAACGCGTATGTTGACGATCTTCTTCTACTATTCATACATACTACACTCTAAAGTCTAAACACTACATAGTGAGCGAGGAGTGCGATTGCTGTGATTTCTGCTATCGCGTGATTGCTAACTAACAAGCTGCGATCGAATTGTTTCATATTGTCGTCGGGGGGTTTAATGCAAAAAAAGCGTGTTTTAGATATTGAACAATGCCTCTCGGCAGTATACGGTAGTTTTTAAGTGGTTTACTCGTTTTCGTGATAGCCGTGAGTGTGCAGTTAGGTCACGCGTCTAACGTCGCAGATCCTTTTCTTCGGAATGGGTGGTATTTATCCTCGAACGACAAAGAGGTTGCACTTTATGAACACAAGCGTGATAGCAACTTCAGAAGCGCATCAGTCGCGTGCGGCAGCAAAATTTTCCAATTGTGATTTTATTTTGTTACTCCGCACCTACATCTAAATTGGCGTTCATTCTATTGCAACTCGATTTCTACTACTCATCATATTTTCTTGATATCGAGCGCCACGCTAGTTATTTTTTACTTCCTAAGCCGAAATGTCAATTGAAAGAGCATCATTTCCATTTGATTTAAGATATGTGGAATACACGCAGTCATCGCAAAGCTCTACGCGAATCCGAAAGAAATGGTTAAAGTATATAGTAATGTTTAATCGTTTTGGCTTCCCGACTCCACAGTATTAGGATTTTCGTCCAATGCCGATTAATACGTAGTAGGGTGGTTTCCACGATCGGCAGATTATTAGTCGTTTTGGAATTTCGAATAATACCAATTTAGCATCATATATATTTAGACTATAGCGAGCGAATCAATAATAATTTTATAAGAGACACTGGCTTTTTAATTGTCACACATTTTGCGCTTAGAAAAAGCGCTTTTTGTTGGATCGTCTCTATTTAGGTATTTATCTGTAATTCTGTTTCATTAAGTCTGCCTAACTGATAAAAAGGATTGAATCAGATTAACTGATAAAAACCGGGTATTTTCGATTAAAATCGCGTGAAAATCGTTCGATTAGAAAACCGATCAATTAAAAATCAAAAAAAATAAAAATAAATAATAATCGAAAGAACCCCCCCCCCCATTGAAAACTTTAAAAAAATCTATTTAAAAAAAAACAAACAGTTTATACACAAAAAAAAAAAAAAAACGTTTATTAAAATCGGAAGATAATTGATCAAAAACAGTTTCAGTAATGATATTAAATTAAAAATTGTGTACGTATATGTATATATATGTGTATACAGTAAAACCGCGATTATCCGTGTGTGTTTTAACTGGTTGGCGGGTTAACCGTGCATCTCTTTAAACTCACGTGCATCCTCTAAAAAAGGTTCTAAATTGTGAAGGGGAAGGAATTTGAACATGTTGATGATGAATATATGAAGGAGCGGATAGAAAGCGATGAAATTAATCCCGGTTAGCATATTTTTACTGATGAAGAAAGTTTAAATGAAATCAATGCGGATTCTGAAAATGGGAAAATGAAGAAAAAGTCGAAAGGCTAGTACCAGAACAGCGAGTAAGCTGAAAAACTGCGTTGCATTGTATGCAGACTGTGATCACGTATTTCAAGCAGCAGACAGGTGCAACGTTCGCAGACATTCTGCAATTACAAAATTTTCAGACGAAGATAAAACAGAAAGAGATTCCCGACAGACAGAAGAAACTGACTCGACTTTTTTAAATAAAAATTAATATCTAGTCTAAGTTATTCTATTCCTTTTTATAACACATTTTTTCTGTACGTTACGTTCATTTCATTTTTGTCTCTACTCTCCTTTGTGTCCTTATTTTTTCGTCAAATACACAGTATATTTAAAATGAATAAAAATTTTGAATTTTATAAATCTTCTGTATGTTTCGTATTTACTTAATTAAATTAGTCTAAATAATCCAGTTTTCTTCTCGCTAAAATGGGTTTTATATCACAGCTATCATTATACAGTACACTATTATACGTATTCATTATAAAGCAAAACAAAATAATACAGAAAATTACACAATTGCAATCGTAGATGATCAGCTATCATTTCATAATATGAAATGGAGTGAGAAGAGCTTCCCGACCCACATATTACGTGGGTCACAAGGCTTGGGATACATAAAAACTCGCGGAACGGCCACATATCCGTGCATTATGAATCCCCAATTAACACGGATAATCGGGGTTTTATTGTATTTTATTATTTTTAATGGGGTTCTCAATTAGGAACCTTTGCTCAGAAAAGACACGAAGGAGAAGTAGTTAATTAGATTTTAATTATTAATATAGAAAACCAAATAGCAGGAATAACGGGGAAATTGTCACTTATAAAAATTATTTATCACACTTTTTTTTTTTAATTATTAAATAATAATATATGTCGGTTACGGCTTCTGCGCTGAAATGATTATATTTACTTAAGCATTTAAATTACGAACCGATACTAAATTTCTTTCCTTAAATTTCAGTTCGACTCTTTCCTTTGCAAGGAATATTTAATCAAAATTCAAGATGGCTGCAAACTGGTTCATAAGTTAAACAAAATATGCGCGAATATGCATACGGGGACAGTCAGATGAGGAGAGGGTTAAAAATTGAAACAAATAATTAGCGGGATTCGATTAATAACGAGATTAGATTAATAGCCGAAATTCTATTAATAGAGACTTGGTTAATATTCAAGATTAGATTAATAACGATTTTTGGTTAACGACTGAGGTTCTATTAATAACTCATCAATTGTTTTTTCATTTGCAGCTGTGTAAATAAAAACCAGGTTTTCGTTTTTTATACAAACCGGTTATCCGTAGAGCCAGGGGGTTATGTCAGCCTTAATTTTTACATTTGCTCTGCTCTGATAATCAGGTTTTGATTATTTTATTTAATTTTATTATAAGGGAAACATAATTAATTCCTTTCATTTTTTATTCCATTACTTTCCACTCTTTAACTTGGTCTTGTGTTTAACTTTTTTCCTTTTTTCGGTTTTCGAATAGAATATGTTCTTTTGATCATTATTATTTTATAGGTGGGTTTTTTTTTGTTTTTTTTTTTGAGTTTCTCTCATTTAAAACTCGTAGCTTTTCTTACTGAAAATAAAAATTAAAAAAATAATAAATGTAAATGTTTGCGCCGAAGCTTTCGGAGACCATCCTCTCGGAATTATTATATTGCATGATGGATTATTTTGAATAATTTTTACAATACGTGGAATTATTATTATTTTTTTTTTTTTCAGTAACAGGAGGAAATCCAAAATTCCTCTCCGTTATTATATTCCTCTTTTATTGCTGAAAAAGGCTAACAGTGCGAAGAACTTATGTCGTGGAAGATTATAAAGGGAGAAATGTAAATATTTTAATCTAATTCGTTAACATCAGTCGAAAAAGTTTTTTTTTTTTTTTTTTTTTAGTCGCAAAGCTCCGTTAAGGAAATAAAAACCGGTTTCATTCTCTACTAATAGAGATCTTTTAATCAATATATCACATGCCCAACCAATGTATTTTTACCAATTAACACGGTGAAAATTGCTCGTCGCACCAGAAAGAATCGTAAATTAGTTATATTCTCTTTAGCTGGACCGAGGTCTAAAAAAAAAAAAAAAAATTACAAATCCCCGAGCATTAATTGGACCTGACTGGCAACGTGTGGAATAAAATAAAAGAGCGAAAATGATATTTATAATGTTTGTAAGTTTGGATGTAGGAATTACTTTTTACACATTATAAAAATGGATAACTAAATATATTCAGTTAATACATTAATACTGACAAAAATTTATTTAGATATTGTCTCATTAATCTAGGCGGTGTTAATTCAATCATAATTTTTGTGCGGCGTGTTATAGATTAATGAAACAATATCTAAATAAATTTTTTTCAGTATTAATGTATTAACTGAATATTATAATTAAAATGGGGAAATACAAACTGACGATGAAGATAATATAATTCGTAAATAACTTGGCGGCACTTAATTTTTCATATCACAAATTTTATTTGCTGATAAAATGGCGGATTGTATAATATTTTCGTACAAGTTGAATTTAAAAGCTAACAAACTTGACTGTATTTGCCGAATCGTTGAAGCCGGAATGATATACGACCCCTTCTTTATATGTGTACGGAATTCTAAAAAAGTTACACTGCATACGGCGGAGTACGTAAAAATAGTGGGAGTACTTCTCGCCCGTTGTAAAATATAGCAGTTTGTGCTTTTGTAATTAGTAAGAAATTATTTAAAATTTCTGCACACCGGGCGATGATGCCGGTTTTTTTTTTTTTTGTTTTTTTGCACACTCGGAGTAATTGGAAAAATGTACTCGAAAATCCAAAAACTTTGATTTAACTGAATAGTAATTTTTCGGTTTAGCGATTTTAATTTTCTTCCGAAGTTGCTTTTCATACCAAAATATTGCATAAACCGTAGAAAGTAGTTGGTTTTCCTAATAATTCCGTGAACATGTTGCCTCCTCGTTTGTTTATTCTTCGAAAGAATTGTTCTAGAACGTAGAGAAGAAGAAGAAGAAGAAGAACACACGCTATGGGAACATAGTTAAGCCTGGCCAGAGTACAGAGCAGTTCACACGGGGCGATACGTTGAAATTTATGCTAATTACCGATGTTGGCGGGAAAACTATTTGCAGCGCCGCTCATAACGGTCAGTAGGCAGCAGGAAGAGGTAGAGAAAATACGCGAATAAGTCATTATGTGTTTTTAACAAAGACGCGATATTTATTAGTTTTTTATACGCTTTATGCGGTTTCGAACGCATACGTGCACACATTGTTATGCCTCTTCAATGTTATTATTTCCATCGCGTTTTATTCGCCGCGTCCGAATGCAGATGTGATATCAGAGTTATTGCCGCATATGCTCGCCATGAGAAGAATTGCGACGCTTATTAAAGCGGCTAAAATTTGAAATTAAACATTTATCCGGGTCTCGTTCCAGGCATTTAGGCAACTTTCTCCTTCGCTAATTTGTATTTTTAACGCAATTTCTAAATGCTAAGAATTCGTAAATTAGAGACACACTTCTTATCATGGAAAGGCTGCAGTAGCGCGATGTATGGCGTCTGTTCAAACAATTAAGGTGTGTAGGGAGACATGAGATATAGACAGTGAAACACCGCCTAGTGTTGACCGCTATGTCGGTAATTACAACAACTCTGATATGTCTATTCGTTGACATTATCGAATGAAAGGTTTATTTATTTTCTTCAGTAAAACGGCTAGAGAGCTCTCCTTACGAATGTGAAAAAGAAATTAACAAACGTTAATTTTAAAAGGCGGTAATATTATTTCTAATATGTTTTCAGTTAAATTTAAACGTGTATAATTTATAACATTACGGACATTAACATCGTTAGTATACGGGAATGGTCTTAAAATAAGTTCCCCCCATGTACACATGTTGAAACTTGGCTATCTTCTTTTTTTTTTTTTTTTTTTTTTATCATTATGACTTCAATTTTGGGCACGCTACTGGCGGCCCAATTTCGAGTTTCAATTTAGAACAGCAATCTAAGAAACAGAAATGCAAAAACAGACGGCAAGGGTGTTTTTGTAGACTATATTAAACAAAGCCATTCGCAAATACTAAATGAATTCTCTTTCGTGCATCGACACTGCTGCACCTATACGATTCATTTTCGCTAATTTCGACGTTTCTTAAGTTAAACAAAGCAGCAGGATTAGGTAAAATTCCTGTAATCCGATAGCAGTGTAGCATGGTGCATTTTCCACAACAACCCCTTTGGAAAATTATTCTTCGAACTAACAATGTAAAAAAGACCTAGATGAAAAAATATGCGCGACCATTTACATACTCTACCAGCTGCCGATAGAATTTTCAGCGAAATTCAAGCCTTTGCAACTGATGCGAACATCATCCCGGAATAATTAGTGTGGTTTTAGTAAGTGTGATCGATCTCATTTCCACAGCTGTTAAAAAAAAAAATTGACACTGCATTTTTAAATGCACTGTGGCTCGATAGTAATTGCGTCAAGTTGATTGTTCATCAGAATTATAGCGATAGAGCTTTTTTTACATTTTTACTTTTCTTCGAAGCGCGCCAGATTCCTTATTTGTCTAAATTAGCTTCAACCTCAATGTTGTAAAAGTTTGCGTGCGTTGGACGATAGCTTCTTAGTATGCGGTAATTATTTCGCTTTGTCAAATTGAGATTAAATGAATTTTTCGCGCCTGCCTATCCAATTAAATTATGTATAAAATACTTTTATAAACGCTCATGTACGAATTTGTTTTAGTCATTAATGATGTATATTTTAAATAATGATGTAACCGGGGTTGACTTCAGATGGGTCCCGCGGTGAAGGAATAAAACGTGAACCAGCGATAAAACGTAATTATATTTTTTTACTTATTTTCAGTCTGAAATGTGTTGCATTTGTTGCCACATCCCCCCCCCCCCGTTTAAACAATGGAGTTTTTATTCCTTAGGGTCGTCGTTTATTTTTGTTTGTTTTTTTTTTTCAAATAATTTTCATCAGTCATATACTATATTGTAGGGAAAAACTGTTATATAGCGGAGGAAATTTTTTTTAACGCCGCTTTTATTTGGCTCGTGTTTTAACGTATTTTGAAAGTCAGGTGTACGGAAGCTTCTACGGTATTTTTGATGTCAACGATACCGTTGGAGGGCGCAGGACATATAAATTTCGTACCATTTAATGTGGAAAATTATTAGTTGCGCCAAATAAAGTTCTATTCCGCTTATAGGGGTAATATACTTCTCATACGCTTCGTCATCCATGATTTTTTCCTTCTTCATTCGATCGAAATGGATCTTCCGTGACTCCCTGGTGTCGTGTCTGGGCACTGAGCGTAATGAACTAGTGGGGATATTTCAGGGCGTTCTTCCATTTTCAGTGCCAGATTTTTGGACACACCTGTTCAGCTCATAATATAGCTCTTTTTTCTCTAAATGACTCCGTTCTAGACTATGGCCTAATTCCTGTTCTTTTTCATTTTCCGTTTACGGCCATATTTAATAATCCCCCTATATTTTCATTCATCTCGTCCTCCCCATCTTCCGGTTTTTACATACTTCCCCTCTCTTAAATGCTCCACAATCTCGGCTATTTGTCGACTTTAATTATAGCCTCCTTCCTGCATCATTTTCCCGGTTTGATTTTACTCCATTTTGTCCGTTTTCTTGCTCCTTCCACATACATTCCTTGTGACTCTGATTTCACGTTCTATTTGAATATTCGACCTCTTGTGCTGAACAATCGCCCTTTTACGCTTCTCCACAAAAACTCGTTATTCTTACTACCCTTGTCGGTGGTTCTTACATTCTCTCTTTCTACTTTTGTTATGCCTGTCCCTCGAATTATTTTTATCCTCTATCCTTGAACGCTTCAGAATTTTACTTTTTCCTTCTTCCCCCTTCTCGGGCTAATATACTCGTTGCCAAAACCTATAATAAAAAAAAGCAAATAAAAAAAAGTGCGTCCTAAATTGAATTTTTCTTCAATTCGATAATTCGCTCTACGAAAAAAGTATGTTCGTCAAATGCTTGTATGATCGTAGTCTTATATATTATGTTGTATAATAGTAAATTTTTTTTTTTTTGTTTTTTACAGCCGAACTACCGAATTGTTTCGTTCGCCCCGAGAAACGGTGAAAATTCTAAGCTTTCACGATAAAAGTTCAGAGCTTTAAAACTTATCTTCCTCAGAACTAATATCCGCGGTAAGCGTCGTTTTTACATTTCCGGTAATTCTTTAATAACTAGTTTTTCAGAAATGGCACTAATGGAACTTGACGAGTTAGACATTTGTTCCAGCCGGCCAGGAACCGTAATAATGACTCTCGCGGTATAATTAAATTAGTACACAGTGATGGGTTTTTTTGCGATGCGTCGTGATTTTCACTGTAACATCATCACTTTTACCGTTAGAACCGGCGTCGTACTCTTTTCAATGTAAATCAAATATTGTCAGAGTTATTATTTCCGATCGATACAGATTTATAATAATGATAAAAAATTAGTAATATTAAAACGGTCGCTACGAACTAAAAATACGGCGGAATGTAGATTATTATAGTCTGCACATATGCAAGTAGCGATAGCAGCGGCATCTCGAGATGATCTTCCGATTATACGCTAATTTCGTTCGCGCCGATGTAGAGTTGTTGATCATCGATCTGTACTGTGGCCTAAATAGATTATGTCGGAGTATCCTCGTCGGTTTAATAGAACTGCATTCTTCTTTCGCCATTTCTTTTTTCTTCTTCTTTATATTTAATACAACTAACCGATTTCTGTTGTACCAGGGAAACCGACGCGCGCGTTGTAAACTGGTTCGTCCGTTGTCTCGTAAGCACACTTTTCATTTGAATATTGTCGATCGCAGTTAAAACGGCAATGGCCGCGGGGGCCAAGCAGTTGTAGCTTTTATATATTTCTATTCTACAATTGAAAACGGGAACTTTTGGCGCGAGCGTTTTATTGGTTAATCGTTTTTAAGTGTTTTTACGATCAATAAACCGCGAAGCCGGTACGGGATACGAGAGAAATGAGAATGAAAATTGTGAAAATAGGTCAGCAGAAAATTAGTACCGGGCAGTTAAGAATTCCGGGGAACCAAGAACATTGAAGAAAAACATAAAGCGATATTTATGAATTCGTTTATTTATGTATAGGAAAAGGCAACCGCTCCTCAACCGTCGCAGTAATAATATAGTCTACCTCAAAGTCGGATTTTTAGGATAAAGCGCGCGGAGAAGCTACCCCATAGAAAAAAGGTTAGAAGAGAGGCGGTACACCATCGGCTATTATGGCAAAAACACAAACCGCACAGGAAAGAAATAACAGAACGACGAAGGCCGGGAAAAAGTCTGAAGGCTATGAATGACGTGATAAATAAGGTTAGATAAATAAAAAGGAAAAATCGTATAGAGAATCCCAATCTGTGAGTTCTCTCTTGGCAATGTTTAGTAATTTTTCGGAAAGAAACTAACGCGATTAATTTTACGGGTAAATACACTAATTATTGAAGGGAAAAAAAGAAATTCAGTGTGAGGGGATAAAAGGAAAACGTTAGGGATGTCCAGAAATTCAAAAATAGCAGGAAAAGTAACAAATGGAGAAAATTTAATGAAGCGAGTTTTTGGGAAAGAAGAGGAATGTGTTACTAGTGATGAAACGTCAACGTGAAGCAATGACGAGTATAAATGAATAAAATTGTGTTTTTCATGGGAAAATAGAAAGACATTTTTAATGAGAATAGTGTAAAATCTGGAGATAGAAAGAGGGGGAATATTTGATGAAGCGGGAATGCCGGGGATAGGAATAGAGATTTAAAGGCTTCGAGGCATAGACGAAGAGCTGCACTTTAAACTAGATCTAATGTAGAAAGTATTAGCAGCGTTACCATAAAGAAAACAACAATGCTTAAATTTCAAACGGACGATGAATTTATATAAAGTGAGTAAGGGATCACTGAGATACTTATTAAAAGAGAAAGCTTTAAGAATATACCGAGACATTTCAGAGTAGATGAATATAGTTGATATGTTCGGAGAAAATTAGGCGATATTGAGTTGAATTTTTAAATAACGGACAAAGCTGGCAGGCAATATAAGAAAGTTCGTGTTGGATAAGTTTATAACTTGGTGGTAAGGACGGTAGGTGAAAATAACGCAGAAAAAAAATTTTAAAGAAGAAATAAAAATACCGGAAAAGAAGCTGTCTAGGATGGATAAAGTACCTTGTGTATTTTATTGATAGCTTATAAAATATTCAAAACTGTAGAATAGATAAGGATATTATCGTCAGCAAAGAAAAGAAAAGAGAAAGGAAAAGGAAAAGAGGCAAAGTTTAGAGTATGAAAAGATTTCAGACCGTAAGGCTGAGAAAAAAAGAGATTGAAGAATAAAGTGGGAAGATGTACATTACCAAAGGCACAGCAGGTGCCACCAACACCAGCGACCAGAGTGTAATTCTTTCGAACATAGGATTTATAAATATCGGAGAGAAAGAAATTGATGTAGTCAGAAGGACATGTTATCTGGTGGAATACCATCATTTTCAAGCCATTTTATTCAATATATACTCGTATTCAAATAATTTCCGATGGCGGGTAAGAAGTATAACAAAGGAAGAGGGATCATTGTTTTTTAGGAATAATGAGAACAACGGTAAAAAATTCCATAGACAGGAGAATAGAGTTAAAAATATTTAAAAGAACTGAATATGTCTAAATTTTACGTTTTACGTGTTTTATATCCCCACATATATATATATATATATATTAGTATGCGATTTTATGTTTTTTACAATTCAATTTAATTAATGTTATACGTTGCGAACTTTAATTTCTAAATCATATAACGGAAATATTACGTAACCGCATATACAATGATTTAATTTACTTTGTCGTTATTAGTATTATAAAAATACTTGAGAAAGTTCTTGAGAATAAGGTAGGATGCCGTCTGAGCAGCCGGGCGAAGTGTTTGAATTTTTAGGGGAAGAGAAGAAAAAGTTCATCAGTGCTGATATGAGCGATTAAGAAATATTGGAAGGGGGATTTGAAGAGAGAATAAATTTTTTCGACAGACAGAATATAAAAGGGAGCGTCTCTATTAACAAAAGAGAATAGTTTACACGTTAGAAGATCAAAACCGAATCGGCGTGAGAACAAAGAATTTCCGAAGGCGTTAATTTCAAAATTTTGAGAAAGAGGAGTGGACCTAGAGATGGATGAGCAAAATGCAACACAGGAGGCTTTTTTAGCCTGTTTAAAGACATATTCGGCTTTAGCATTAGTTCATGACCTACAAGTTTGCGGACAGATGAGAATGAAAATTACTAAGAAAAATGTAGGATACAAAATGGTATCATTATTATTACTTAAAAGCCATCAAAGATTAAATAATATTAACATATCAAAAAATATTAAAGCTCCAGCCTATAATATGCTGTATTCAAATTTTATAACACCAATTTATGCTAATGTTGATTTAGAAACATTTCATAAGAATAATAATATAAACGAACAAATATTAAATAGCATAATTCAAAGCAAATATAGTGATGAATTCGAAATGGATCAATAAAAGAAGACGGACAAGTATGTGCCGTAGCGGTATATAATAAAAGTAAAAATAATGTTTAAGCATTTCGACTTCCAAAACTTTATTCATCAAGTACAGCGGAAATAATGATGGCTATTCAGAGAGCATTGAAGGTACAAAATAAAATTTTTTTAATATTGACAAATTCCATATCAGCAATACAAAAAATTAATTTAAAAAAAATGTATCACCGATTACATAATATGTAATATGTAAAATATTATTGGTAAACTTCAAAAAAATAAAAGTATAATATATTTCAAATGGATACCTGGACACAGCGGTATCGAGGGAAATGATAGAAAAAGCAGCTAGAAAAATAAATCGAAATAATAGAATGGAAAAGATTAAAACACCATGGATGGAATATATACCCCATATTGAGCAGATGATAAATGATGAATGGCAGACACAATATGAAAAAATTAGTGTGAATGTTGGGAAGATATACTTTCTTGTGGTGCAGCTGTTAATGGACTCCCCGTTAATAAGTTCACTGCTAATAATTTACTTGCATTATCTAAAAAATTCCATTATAGGTTTTGGTCAGACTCATACCCTTCCTCCTTTTCTAACCAATTTTCCTCTTAAATTTTTCTATTCAGCCGTATCTTTCAGTTAATCCTTGGCTTCATGAATTTCCGTCTTTGCAGCGCTATTTTATCTCCTCTTTATGTCGATTGCGTTTCGATCATAGTTATCGAGTTTCAGGCTCTCCTTTTACTGTCCGCTACATCCTCCAAATGATACTCACGAATTTAATTCTAACCACATTTTTCTCGAATGTTCCACACTGTCGTCTGAACGTTTACTTCTCTACTCTCAACTTCTGAGACTTAATATTTCTGCTCCCTATAGTGCTACATCTGTTCTCTCCTTTTCTTCGTTATCTGTTGTCGTTCTCGTTGTATCCTTGCGATATCTGACCACATACGAATCTAAATAAGTAATTCAGCAATATTTTTCTTTCTTGTCAAACGTGGGTCAATGCTCTTTGTCAGCGAGCCCCCCCCCCGCAAGATATAATTTGAAATACAACAAACCGTCCGTGCAGAAGAAGACGTGGTTTACAAATAAAATGAGCGAAAAGTATATATATGTCGAATACGTACGGGTTACACAAGAACTCCGGAAATATCACATAAACTGGGTATAATATCGAGTAATTTATGCGAGTGAGGAGAGATCGGCTCAATGGAACACATTATTTGGCAATGTGAAATACAGTCGACTCGCGACTATCCGGACTGTATTATCCGAATCGATTTTTCAAAAAAAAAAAAAAAAAAAAAAATAAAAAAAGAAGAAAAAGCCAAAACGCTTTTATAAAATCCTTAGCTATATGCAGTACACATAATTTTCATTTTTTCTTTTAATTTACAGTATTTAAGGTTTGTAGTGGACGTGTGTTAAGAATTCGTTATTAATTATAAATATTGTTAACGATATTTTAATACAGCTGTAAAATTAATAAAACAGCCGTACAACAGTATCCTCATTAACCATATTCTCATTAATGTACATATACACTACAATAGTGTGCTGTCATTTAATATAAATATAGTAAGCTTCAACATTGTAGAAGGTTGTTCCTAAAACTTCAGCGTATCCGGATTTTTTGCAATCCGGACCGGCTGGCCGCCCAATTAATTCGGCTAGTAGCGAGTCAACTGTATGTAATGACCATAGAATGTTTAAAAGAAATATTACCATTTTGTAAGATCATGTCAATAACCTTATTACAGATTGTGCGAGAACCAGATCAGGAATCTGCTTACATTCTGTATCAATACATAAAAGACCGTAACAAAATTATATAAAATGTAATTTATTTTAATAATTTAAAAAAAAAAAAAAAATAAAAAAACAATGTTGAATGGCCAGCAAGCGAAAGCTCGGGGATTGAGGGTGGAATGTTTTATTTGCATATAAAGTATGTAGTTCAAAATTGAATATTAAATTTCAACAAAAAAATTAGACTTTTTTTATAAATTTCAAAAAGTTTGATGATACGATATTAATGAAATTCGATATCTTTTTTTTGAAACATTAATTTTAATTGTCGAGAACTGAAAAACCGACAAAAATAGCAAAAATCGAAAATGAATTTCTCTTTTTAACTAAACCGGAACGAAAACGAAAACTGAAACGAAAAATATTTCGAAAACCTGAGTAAATTATTCGCGTGTCATTTTTATTTTATTTTATTTATTTTTATTTTTTTGAATTCGCAATGATTTCCAACACAGATAAGTAGAAAGCGTAGAGCCAGTATGTAAAATGGAAAGCTAGCGGACTATCATAGGCTCTTCTTTAGAGAAAATGGCCACATTTAAAGCTCAACGAAACGTATATGCCAGGAAAAGTAAATGGAAATTATGTGAGAAGAGCTAAAGATGTCGCGACTGAGCAGAAAGTCGAAAGTGTATTACTTGTCAACGAAGAACCCATATTTGTAAACAAATCGCCTGTGTGTATGTGACGGTATTTGAGTCGAAGCGGCTAGATCGCTGAAGCCATTGAATATAGAAAGAAACAAAAAATCGAAATAGTTGTGCGAGAAGCTGTACGGCTAAAAACGTATGCCGTGATCCAATGTTTTCCACGCAACGAAAAAAATGTACGAGTTGGGGGAATGTAGGAAATAGGAAAAAGTAATATTTAAATATGGATTTCCACAATAATAAGTGTAAAAGTTTTTAAATGTAAAAAAAAAGTAATTTATCGCGCATTAATGATAGCGGAGTCGAACATGGATGAGAAATTGATTTTGACAGATACGGGGCGCTACATTGACATGTACACGACACGGAAACACTAACAGAATTTACCAATAAGTCAATCAAATGAAAATACATTTTGAACGAGCGGTGAAAACCGATTAAATACAAACAGGCAATTTCATGATGAACGGGCGTGCGTGAGTTTTCTACTAAGACATAGATGTAATGATTTTTTTTTCTTTCGTTCAGAGAGCTACAATACTAACAAAAAAAATGTTCACTTGTAACAGGCATTCAAAGTATATTAACGTGAAACGTGAAATATAACGAATAAGTATACTCTTGAATGAATCTGATCCAATATTACACGTAAAAGTTGCGAATAGAAATTGATGTAAGCGTTATACATATTTTTGCATACGTATTCCGCGCACGGTATTTTTCAAAACGTAAATATTAAAATTCAGTTTTCGCTTCGTAAAGCGGTAAATTAAAGGTGGATTTTTCCGAGAAGGAGGCAGCTAATTTTTTATCTATAACGTGTCACACCTACAGGGGAACTTTTTATGCATATTTTAAAAAAGATGAAAAAAAAAAGAAGGAAAATGGGAAATGGGAAATGGGAATTTAAACTCGAAGCTTTAACAATAAAAAAATATTTTAAAAAGCACGAGAATAACGATATTTTTAAACTAAATATCATAACGTTATATATTCTTGTACGTACAATTTATAATAAAACGTAATCCGATTATATTATCGCACTTTTCGCTTGTGCATAAACTCGTGTAATTAGCTGTTATTTGATTTAACACTGATTTTTAGATTTCTTAAAATACCTTTGAATTCTTCTTATTTGTTCCGATGCGAAAAAAATTTCTCGCGCTTCGTATGAATAATCTCTTTTGAAAATTTCATTTTTTTTTTTGTTTTTAGCCCGCTAGTTTTCAAAATATTAAAATAGTAATTTTCGCTTTTTACGCCTATTTAATATTCGACTTTTAAAACGCTTTTCCTTTCTATACCTCGACATAAGTCTAAAATTCCAATCTAAATTTAATTTTACGATGTATCTCGTGTTAGTGTTGATTACTGCATTAAATCTTTGCCCACACTGTGAAATCAAAGCTATTAAAAGTAGATGTTGTTCATTTTTTTTTTTCATTTTCCTGCATTATTATAATTTAAAAAGAAAAGTCTTATAAAGATTTTGAATCTAGAGGAATTTTCTCGGTAACCGATTATATATAACAAACTACAGTTTCACTTTTAAATATGACATGTTCTGCCGTCAAATGAATTAGAAACGGTTTTCACATATTCTTCAACAAATCTTATTGGACTATTATTTTATTATTGTTGAGTTTTTTTTTTTCTTCTTTATCATGTTTCTCTTATTTTAACCAGTTATTGATTATTTTTTTTTGGAGTGTGTCCTCACTTCGGATACTAGCGATGAGGCAAATGTATTTTGTATGTGTTTCATTACATAAAGGTGTATGTGACAACAAAAATTAATGTTCTCCATCCAATTAAGTTTATTAGGTCGCATTAATTCTATTTTACAAAGTGTAAAGGTTAGTATAATTCTTAAGCGTAAATAGTGTCTTAACATAAATGAATATTACTATTAAGTATAATTCTTAAACGTAAATAGTGTCTTAATATAAATGAATATTATTTTTACAACTTTTAACCTCTTGTATTATTGTAAAGTGATTGAAATGGTTGAAATTATCATCAGTTGTTCCGTAGTACCTTCAATAACTGTATTACTGCTATTGCAGCCTTCTGTAAAATATGATACATACTATACTCCTGAAAATTGCGTCTAACACCCATTTTCCGAACCCGAAATTCCATACTTGTACATGTACACTTTAAAAAAAATTGCACATTAAAAAAATTTAATTTGGGGTAAAACTTTGTTATGTTACATTTTCATGTTATTTAGAGAAATATTGTTACGAAATCTGTTATTATACCTTTCGCCGTTAAGTTTATCCACGGTACTACACGGTTTTGTGTTATGAGAAAAAAAAAAAAAAAAAAAAGAAAAAATGAAATACATTTCGAGAATAGTGTAACCATCTAAAGGACCCCCAAATTATATATATAAATAAATATGTATATTAATATAATCCTGTTCCATAGTGTTATGGTATGTTATAAATCTTATTGAAAAGTAAATATGTATAGATTTGTAACATGTATGAGTATGCGGATGTACGACGGCGCATCGTACTCCATGAATGCCAAAATTCGATTTAATGACTTGCATGCAGAACAATTTTCAATCAAAAATTCAAATCGTTCTAGAACTAGGATATTTTCTTTATAAAAAGTCGGGTAATCAGCAGAGCAAGGTAACAGCATGGCAACAAAAGATACATTTAATTTATCCGTTACACTGACCACCGGATCTGACTAAACTCCTTCTAGGGCAACAGCGGATATCCGCCCGACGTAACCGACCTTATCGCAGTCAAACTGTTCTGAAATGTAAAAACTTAAAATCAGACTAACCGCGCATACACGTATGCGTGTATGCTGTTTGCTTTGTAGTGCACAGGTTGTACGCTAACAGGTACACTAGAACGAATAGAAGTGAGGAAAAAAGAGCTAACGCGACGGGGTATGAATAAAAAACGGCTTTGTACGCGATGCACTTGTTTTTCGGTGTTGTAGGTTAGAGCTGGAGTGATGAAGTTGAATGTGTCGGACGTGTAGGGGGCATCTCTTGGTCGGTGAAAGAGCCGCGCAGCTGAACCCGGAATAATTTCCGCTTCTTATGCATAACGATAAACAGTTTCAAACTGGTTTTTTTTCGTTCATGTGAAAAAGTGCGTTATTTCACCGAGCACCGTCATCGCTAATTACGTTTCTAATTACACCGGAAAATCATATAGACCCCACTCTACCGGCATAAAACCGAATCAGACAAAAGAAAATCCAGCAATGTACCAAATCCGCCTTTTCCGCAACAAAAGTCTATCTAAAAATTAGCCATCCTCCCGGGAACCTTATTAGGCGCTGTTTTTTGCAAAGTTAAATTTTTTTTTCGGGGTACATTAATCGAGAGTGGCGAAATTTTTTTATTCCGAGTATTCTTACTGAATAAATCTATCTACGGTACACAGGAGGAACATTCGGAATGTAGCAGTTTCTTCAACGACCCCCGACATACAAGAAATCATCTTCGACATTTCGGGCTATCTGCGTTCAAGTATAGTCGCAATATCAGAACTTCATCCTCGGGTCCTCCGGGTGTTAAAAATCGTAAAATTCGTTAATTTCTTTGTCTTGATTATGTCTCGCTTATTTGAGGACAGCGAATTTGCAAAAAAAAAAAAAACCATCAACCAGTTTAAGAGAATTTCAAAAAGTTACCATTAACTGAAACGAATGCGAAAGAAATTTTTAGAACACTGTTTTATCTTTTCCCAATTTTTATTCAATTTAAAGGCGCCCGGTGGGAATTTATGAACTGAATATTTTTTTATCACCGCGATAACTCCATAATTTTTAACGGGTGGCATTTGTAAATTTTTTTTTTTTTTCTTTATTATTCTTCACGACTGAGTTTGTGGTCGGCAATTTTCATATTAATCAGCGAACTTGAAATTCAGTGTTGTGATTATTTACTTTTTGGAAGTACCGAAAATAGAAAATTTAAAACTTAATAGTTGATGAATATTTTTTACTTGCTTATTTTTTTACCGTCGTGGTATCGGTGGGTGAAAAATGTTGATGACAAAAACTCAGTCATGTTGTAGAATTTTTCTTTCTTTATTATTTTTCACGGCTGAGTTGTCGTTAGCATTTTTCATACTAATGAGCAAACTTGAAATTTTCTCATGTCACGACTATTTTTACTTTTTGCAAGTGCCGAAATGAGAATTTGAAACTTAATAGTTAGTGAATGTTTTTTACTTCCTTATTTTTTTACCGTCGTGGTATCTCAGTAATTTTTAATCGCTGGTATGTGTCGGTTTTTTTTTTTTTCTTTTCTTTATTACTTAGCATAACTGAGTTTGTCAGCATTTTTCATAGTGCCAAAAATAATTGAATTTGAAACTTAATTGTTTAACTTGTGGGGGGGGGGTTACCTTTCAAATTCTAATTTTATGTATTTTTTAGAAATGAAATTACATTTTGTGTATCGAAGGGCTTATTTATTTTTCGGTAAGTAACATAAAAGTGAAATTATTTTAACTTTAAGCCATCATTTTATATGTATTTTATCGAATCACTCCAACCTCGCGCACCCTGAACCTCTAAATGATGGTCCATAATAATAATACCTATATAACATTCGGTTTAATTAGTTGTTATTCTTTGCGAAATACAAAAAATGTTTTACCGCAACAAAAACATTACACAGATTAAACTAATTTGTATAATCCAGACGAAACCGGTTGGACGGAGTGTGATTTTTTTAAATGTTTCCAAATAATTTTAATTGTCTTTTCGAACCTTTTTTAAAATGTCTAAGTTTCATATAATTATAACAACGCTGTTTATTTTGATTAATATTGCGATTATTTAATATTGTTAATTTGATTTTTCAGAATTCTTAACGCCTTTTTTTTTTTTCTTGTATTTTTAACTTTTTAATGTAAAATGGATATTTAGGAAGAAAACTTTTGCGGAGTGAAATTATCTGGCATAAGAAGCGAACGTTATTATTTCTAAAGTAACCCCCCCTCCACCCACCCGGAGGTTGGTCCACCTATTTTACAAGTCGCATTAGCAGACCTCCATATTTATATACATTACATTGGTGCCCTTTAATTCGTAGTCGCTTTCTGTCTAATTATCGACATTATGCAGTTTCTCTAAAAGTTTTATTGTTCCCTCCTAGGGTGCTTGTTCCCCTCTTCCTAATTTTTACTCGTTTCATTCTCGACGAGGTGAATGTCATTTTTAATGATCTCGACACAAAAGATTTCGGAATTTGTTTTCGAGTTGCTATTATTCTGCCGATGGTACTAGTTGTTTAATTTCGTTTCGTTCTATTATAGTTCTATCGACTAATAATTCATTACTAATATTTAATAAAGAGAAACATCACTTCTTTTTAGAGGAACATTGTGTAATGTTCTCTGCTCTCTTGTTACGTCATTTAAACGATGCGGATTAATGTAGTACTGCCATTTTACTAGTAGCACCCCTTTTTTTTTTGCCAGGCTATCTTTCAACATTTATATAAATACTGACGGAAAAAAAAGACGAGAACGAATATTCTTTTTTTATCTTACGCGCCCGTATTTAGCGGTAATAAAAAGTATAAGTTACTAGCAAAAAAAAATAAAATAAAAATGAAATATTTTTTAAGAATCCATTTGCATCATCAGTTTGAAATGTGCCGCATTTTGGAGAGTGCTTTAGAATCTCTTAAAAAGGTGCAAAAGTATTCTGTGTAATAGTGTTTAGTTCAAAAAATGTTTATATATATATACATACATATATATAATATATATACACACAACATACATATATATATATATATATATGTATATGTATATATGTGTGTATATTCTGTCGTCAGTGGCGGATTTAGAGAGAGAAAAAGTCTTCAGGAACTCCAACTAAAATGTTGTTAGCAAAACTTGAAATGTAATGATGGTCGTATAATAAGTAATTTCCAACGGTAAAATTGATTATATATTTAATTTACAGGTAAAGGGAACCCGATTTTTTACGGTTTTCAAGTGTAAAAGAATCTAACCTCTTTTTTTTACTAGCCTTCTCCTCATTAGATCTGCCACTACCTCTGTCTTATTCTAATGTTTCACGCTTGACCATAATTGTTTTTATTTGAACATTTTTAAATGGGCCGTTGTTCGAGTTTATTCATTTATTTTCCGTGTATCGATTTATTTTTCTTTTGTCACGAAATACTTTCAAAAGAAGATGGACGAATCTAAATTATTGTGATTAGGTAGATTGCGAAGATTACTAGTTCGCGAGTAATAATAACGATAAGTGTAAGTAGTTGCAGTTATTGTACTGGATTACTTTTAATGCCGTACACCTTATCATTAAAAGTAACTGTTCAGATTTTCTTAGCACAGCGAGGGCCACCCTCATCCGCTCTTAAAAAATAGTGTTACCGCGACAGGTTAAACTTTCACTCGACTGCTAAATGTTCCGTTCATCTTTGCCTTCAGACATGTAATACTGGACTGGGCGAATAACGGTTATTGCGTGCTAGTCATCTGCCTATCTTACTACTTCATCATTTGAAAATTCTTTAAAACAGTTCGACCGCTATATTTATAATTGTTGCTTGTGACATAGCTATATTGTGTGTTAACTGATGAAAACGACACAAAGTTTTGAAAGCGTGCAAAAAAAAAAGAAAAGAACAAAAAAAAACATCCGGCGTTATTTATACCATACAATGTTATATAGCTGCTCTCGGCTATTCTATTTTCACCGTGATAATCGTTACAGATATTACAAATCGCAGAAAGGACTTTGAAAATTTGGACTCTTAATTAATTTATTTATTTTTTAATTTCCTCGATTGATTTATTAAGATGTATATCCTTTTAACTCTTTTTGATTGATTGAATAAAGTTTATTTACTAAATTTACAAAACAAAGAAAATAACAGTACGTTTAAACATTTTAAATTTTACGCGTATCGAGCAATTTACCCTCGCCAGCGTGCATCAAAAATACATTTATGCTTAAATTACAATATGAAAAAAGAAAAACTTTACATTTGTTATAATATTAGGAAAAAAAACCCAACAAAAAACCTAGCTTCTATTTCGTTATCAACACGTCGCAGAAAGGCGTGTACATGCACGTTTTACCAAATAGGTCATACTCTGCTGAATTTGCGATAGAAGTAACATTTATCAGCATATCTTTGTACCTTTTTCAGGGGGGCGGCAATCTTTGGTACAGGGGAAAGAAGAACCGATCTACTCTTTGCGTGTTTTGGGACGATCTGTTAAGCATTCTTCGAGTAATATTGTCTTTATTCTCTATTGATCTTCATGAAAATCTTGGCAAGGAAAATTAATGAATGATTAAATTAAAGCAGAATTTAAAGAAATCAATAATGGGTATAATATTTCATTACGTTTGCGTTGTAAAACAAAAAAAAAAAAAAAAAAAAAGTTATTACTCGAGTTTACATTTTAAATGATTTTTATCCATCATTAGTATTTTCATTTTATTTCGAATATAAAACAAGTTATTTAGTAGCGCGTTTTTTTCTTATTTTTTTATACTAGGAATTTCGTTTCTATTTTTCATTTAACTTTTATATAACTACATACGTCAGAACATACATTTTCGGAATTGCTTTTTTTACTCTTTTTTTATCAAAGAAAAAGGCTTTTTCGTGCACATTACAATACGTGAACTGATTTCCTTAATGGGCTGTATTGTAATAAAAACTTTAGCATATTTTAAATAGCTACAGTTAAAATGTTTATGAAAATGAAGACAATATTGGAATATATATATATATATATATATAAAAAAAAAAATGTATAAAATAATTAAATACTTCGATAACAAATGAAAATATTAAAATAACTTACATTAGAAACGTTTACAAGCATAACAGCCCATCTCATCAGCTAACGATATAGAGTGTACTTAAAACTAACAACATATTTTTTAGTTTTATTTGAGTGTACTGTCTATTGTTAGCTGATGATATAGTCCGAGACGTTTTTTTAAATTGAGGTATTTTTATTTTAATTTATTAAAGTAATTTAATATTTACCTGTGTTCGTTATCAAGGTATTGATTTTTATTTTATATTGATAAAATATTAACAAACAGGTATGGATTTATTTACACGTAAAATAAAATAAAAAAAAAAAAAAAAAAAAAGGGTGTTTTTTAATCACGAATAATAATAAAGGAGCAAACTAAAATAATTTTTCCAATAAATTCAAAAATTAATTAAACTGTGTTCGATACGAACGTAGGGCCAGATTTAAGGGGGTCAGGGGGGCCAGTGGCCCCAGGTCCGTCACCAAAAGGGACGGACCTTCATTGAAAAGGGGCTACCCGCCAGTCACTCAAAAATTGAAAATTACAAGTATGAAAAATACGTGTACTCAAATGGTGAAACAATAATATATCGTTCTGATTTTCACATGGTGATGTTGAATTCCGAATTCAACATACTTCGTGAATTAAATTTTGATGATCTAATTGAAACTTTCGCTATTAAAAAATCTCGACGCGTATCTCTCGTTTAGAATGTAATTATTAAGGAATCATTTTATTAATTTACTGAATAAATAAAATAAAAAAATGTGTACTTCAATTATTATTAAGGGGAAATTAAGTTCAGTAATTATTTGGCCCCGGGGTATTTTTTTCCCTTAATCCCCGGCCCTGTATGAACGCATCAGAATGCTTATTAACGAAAACAAATTGAAGGTTGATTCAAAATGCTACGGAGAAATTAATTAAGACTTCGAAATGCGGCATTTTGAAAATTAAATAAAATTAAGCTAATAAAAGATGGGGGGGGGGGGGAATTTTATAGCAACTGCATTATAAAATATCGCTTAATACTCTCGCGTATATATTATTACTCTGGAATACGAAGTAAATAGAACTATAATGATTATAAAGTCTGCGACTGGAACGAAAAAATTGCTCAAAGGCAAAATTGTTTGCGGTACATTTTGATTCAGAGTTAATTAAAATGTTCTTTAGTAAGTAGGAATAACTACAACACAGGAACAAGAATGTTTAATATTGAAGCAGAATTTCCCTGTTAGGTAAGACTCGGCGCGCGTTCATGAAATTATCAAATTATTTAATTTGATAATGGAATACTGTAAGTGTTGATCTTAGGACGCGGCGCTTGATAAACAATATATATATATATATATATACATATATATATATACACATATATTGTACTAGGCTTTGCGAGTTATTTGACATCTTTATTTACGAAAATATCCGGGAACAAAGAGATTTCTACATCCACGATCTCCGCTTCCTCCATTGAAATTAAGTAAAAAATTAAAGAAAACACAACAGACAAACTAGAGCTTGTACATGTTAAAACCAAGATAACTTGTGAAAGAAGTTGTGTAGGACAAGATTTTTCTAACAACTAACGTTGCTCGTTTAAAAGTAATCGAACACAAAATCAATTTTATAGAAAACCAAAAAAAAAAATAGAAAAAAAATAGAAAAAAAAGTAGATTTTGCAGAAAACCGTTTGTGAAAATAACGCTAAAATTTTAAAATTGATTAAATTCCCTCACGAGACTTCTTTATAAATGAAAAAAAAACTAAAGAAACCATTTATTGCTGGAGAACAACGAAAGAGACTTTGTACGGAACAATGAACCGCGTCAGAAATTTATCGTGGGAAAAAATATCGCCTGGTTGCTCCTTCGCGTCGGCAATTCGGGAACCGCTTTAGTCTAATATTACCTGTTATTAATTTTCGAGTTCGCTAAAGAGTGCGAATAAAGAACACTAAAGTGTAGTTAACAGAGAGATGTAAGCTGCCGTTCGAGATTGGTTGTCGGCCAGTTGTGATGTTTGCTGCTCTAGAAAAAAACCATTTCCGTTTTGCTAATGTCTACTACTCGGCGGTTTTTCTATAGAAAACACTCGTTACTTAAACGTAAAAGTAGAAATTATTGTTTCTTTATTAACGTTACCGGATGTTGTTCGGAGTTTACAAGTAGGTTAGTCGATTTGGTGACAACGAGCAATCCAACCACCCACCCCCATACCGCTGTAGGTGGTGCTGCTCGATTGAGAAAAAAATGGTGTATGCGCCTAAAGGAATCAGGAGGGAAAAAACCGCACTAACCCATTAGGTAATTATAATCCAGCAGGCTTACTTGATAATTTCTTAATTAAAGTATTTATTCTAATGCATATAATATAGTAAAGCTATTTATTTCAGAAGAAATAGAGAATTTCACAGCTACCTTTTAAGTAGGACATAAAATATATGGTGTTTTCCTTCTCATACGACACTTAAACTCTCTCTGAGAAATATTTCTACCTATCCTCATCGATTGAAATAAGAGGAATACAGCGGCGCGATACATTTTGCATATGTTTTTAACATGAACTAAATTTAGGAGATGCATTTATATGAAATTTTTACCTGTATAGATACGGAGACTTTAAAAATGTATATTGATTTTAAAAAGAAACGTGAAAATTTCAAAATAGATCTTCAAAAAGAGGAGGAACGCTTTGATGATAATGAAATCTCATCGAATGCGACTAACTATGAATGAAAACTGAAAAAATCCATCGGAAATAAATATATCTAAATTATTTATTTATTTGAGCTTAAGGTCGGTGTTAGATAGCGATATTTCGTTCGAGAACTCGATGCGAATTCTACTGGCATACACGTTAAGAAAATTTAAAAATTTACGACTGTTTCGGTTTAATGTTGGGGCAAGTCTAAATAAATAAGTATTGGAAAAAAATTATGGGAAGTTAAAGTGGAATGAGCCGAAATGCAACCAGCCTTATTTAAAATTAAAAAGAAAACTAAATGGAAAATAATTTCTACAACAGGGTTAGTAAAATACTTCGGTCGTCATTTAAATCAACGACTAACCTGAAAAAATCATATCCGGGCAAAAGGAAAGCAATTAGATCTCGAATACCGAAGCATGAACCCGTCGTCAATGATATTCTTCTTTGTTAATCGAAAATAAAGACTCATTATACGGAACTATCCTAAAAAACCAATGTGAAGACATACGGAATTAAAATCTGGGCAATAGCCAGTAATTCAATTGTAAAAGTCATCCAGCGATTCCAGGCAAAGGTTCTATATAGTTGGAGGACCATCCGAAACGATGATCTACATAATAATGTTCATATGCCAACTGTTCATGACGCAGTAAGAATTCATACTACTAGATATATACAACGATTACGAAGTTAATCCGTTAGCAATCAATCTTACTGAGAATACTTCAACTGTTCTTTAAGATGTGTAATCCGATGAAATAATCGACCTTATCATTTTGGCCTATTTCGTACATTAATCAAAAAGAGAATAGCCACCATTCGGTAGCATTCTACATATACAGTAAAAGGAAAATAATATACTAATGCTGTTTATTGTCTATTTAGGACAGATCGCACGCAGAATAAAATAAAATAAAAATAAATATATATATATATATATATATATATTATAGAAATAATCCTACGGGCTTTTATATCTTCTGGAATTTTTTTATAATTTTTATAGAAAAGTCGGATTTAATTGACCATGTCATATATTTTTCGTAAAATTAAATCAATGTCTTATAAACATGATAAAGAGGGGGTTACAGTTGAAATTTTTCAAGCTATTTGATACAAAAACGTTACATGATTTTTCATACAACTCCCGGCGTAAAAATGACAAAGCCATATAATCTCCAGTATATATGTATGTATACACACACACGTAGCAATAACTGAAAGCTGCACTGTTTAACAAACAACACGTAATGATTGAATTCTTATTAAAGAGAAGGCTGGGATATTTAATTATCGATCGTTTTATTTGAACTTTATTCGTTTAACCGGCCAATTCGTTAATATATCATTATTATTTTCGATTGGTCCATGTCGACAGGAAACTTTCGAAGATAAACTTAACGTCTGAAATGGAAAATTATGCGACTAATCTGAGATTTAAGAACGGGTTGGTCGTTTTATACAGCATACATCTACGATAATAGCCGAGAAAGAGAGAGAATGCTATCAGTTCATGCATGTAATTCTGTTTATTACCGATTTAGTGCTTCTATCGAACGAGTGCAATGTTAGATAATAATCGATATAATGGAAATATAGACGCGCGTGTTATCGAAAAGAGGGAAACAAACATCATCGAATTTACTTACTCGTTTCGTTGCTTTAATAGAAGATTCGCGATGTACGGAAGAAAAAGGTGTATTTTCTTGTTTGTTTCGGTGATGGAATTTAGCAGTTATTTCAAAAATGTTAAAACATGCAGCCTACACATAAACGTGTTGGAATAGCACGAGAGAGTATCAAAGCACGCATCGTAGAACATAGCACCGCACAAGCAGCAAACTAGACGAACGAAAACGTAATAGCGGAAGACAGAAAGAGAGCGGACTCGAAACGACGAATTGTGACCACCAAAGAGTCGGAGCTAAGCCAGCAAAAGATAGAGATGGTGATGGCGGACAGGCCACTACAACATGATCAGCCAGTTCTGCGGCGATAGCGGTGATCTGATCCTGCAGACCGCTGCTCCAGAGTACCACTCTGATTCGAAGCCAAGTTTCCAAAGAGTTAAAGGAGATTGCTTGGTCTTTTCCTTCTTGGTGAACCTGTGGCAGCGCATATGTATATGTAGCGCTACATATGTACGCGCGTTATGCGTACAAGAGTAGTACTGGTTTCGAGTGCGCTCAAGGTGAACCAATGTGTATGCCTATGTTTTGTCTTGCATAGCGTATAATGTTGAAGTAGGTGCTGTTTTCACAGTGAATCACGGAGGCATGTGCATGCGCGATACGCATATTACATATTGTGTGAACCTGACGCATTAATGCCTTAATTAAAGTGTAAAGCTGCCTGCGCAACTGTGATGTATTGATACCGTTTTCGATTTTTTTTTCGGCAGAGTATTTCTTTTTTTAACTTTTTTTAACTTTTTTTTTGGCCCGTTTACATTCCGTATTTTAAGCACGCTGTAAGAAAATTTCGAAGTGGTTTAGGAATGTTGAGTATTAAAGCAATCCCTCGGATGATGTGCCAATGATTGTTGTTAAAAAATTGAGAAAAACATGAGAAAGTGTATTTTTGATAGCGAAAGTATGAACTGGAAGCGGGCAGTACTTTTTACTTTTTACTTGGACTTGTAAAAAAAATACCAAATTTCGGTAATTTTCTCTTGGACTTATTGACATTGGCGTAACCAACGAGAGTCCACAATGGAGAGATCTCTACACAGGATTTTTTTTTTTTTCTAAGACGAGAGAAGTAATTTTTAATGGTGAGTGATTATTGGATAAAATCAAAGTCGTTAAGATCTACGGATTTATTTAAAATCACAATTTTTATAATCCTGTTGATTATTCAGTACTATCGTAGGAGACTGCCTTGTAATATCGTACTTTTAGTATCTAAAAATTTCAGCGTGTCTTATTAATAGTACGAAAAAGAAAAAAAAATTTAATAAAAAAATGAAGAATTCTAATACCCCCCGAGCAAAGAAAAAATTAAACAGATAATATTTAAGCTAAGAAACAATAAATCTCCGGGGGAAGACTCGACAGTAGCGAAATTAATAAAAGCAGCTGGGGAACTCATGGAAATAAAATTGACAAAACTCCTAGTGGGAGTCTGGAGATACTACAGTTAATACACCCGCTTCATAAGAAATATGATAAGTCAGAGATTAACAATTATAGAGGAATATCTCTATTATCGGTAGTATATAAAATCCTTTTTTTTTTTTTTCTTTTTTTAAAATCCTTGCAAGGGTGTTATTAAATCGAATAGAAAGTAAAATAGAAATGGAACTAGAGGAATAGCGAGCAGGCTTCAGAAAAACTCGATGAACAAATACTGTTAAGCATTAATCATGAGGGATAGAATGATAAGAAACAAACCGTATGTTATAGTATTTGAGACGTTAAAAAAGCGTATGATTCTGTCGATCGAAAAAGTTTAATGGAAATATTAAATACAACAAACACACTATTAGGCCCTAAAGCTAAGATAAAATTTACGGGACAAATCTCCATAGCTTTTGAGATAAAATCGGATGCACAGCAAGGAGATGGACTGTCCCCAATGCTATTCAATTGTGTCTTAGAAAAGATTATAAGTGAGTGGGAAAAATTACTGGAAACAGAAAATATACATAAGTAAACAAATAGGTACGACTGGGATACAAGAAGGAAAATTTAGCCATTAATTGCTTAGCTTTTGCAGATGACTTGGCAATTTTCTCAGCCTCGGCGGTAAAGCAGATCAACTTTCTAAAAAAAGTAGCAGAAAAAACTGGTTTACAGATTTCCTTCGAGAAAACAGAATATAAGGACAAACATTCGAACCTCACCCCGTTATATGTATTTGTACAAAATATGGAAAAATCAAAAAAGTTAAAAATTTCAGATACTTCGGTCAGGGAATATTCAGCAAAGTCAAATTGGATGGGCGAACACTGAAAATAAGGGCAAGAAAAATGGAAAAGGCTTTCCAGTATATATACAACAAAAAATCAATGTCGATAAATACCAGCATAAGACATTTCCACACGGTCATTAAACCGGAGTGTCTATTTATACAGCTGAGTGCCTAGAGCTTAATGATGTAGAAAAGATTAAAATATTGGGAAAAAAAGGAAAGGAAGATCATAAGAAAAATTCTTGGCCCTAAAAAAAAAATATGGAAAACATTCCCGAACAGGTCAAATAAAGAAATATATAAAAGAAAGTAGAAAAACTATCCGGCGCGATGAGTAAAAGAAAGTTGGCATTTTATAGAGAATGGGTGATGCCGGGTTAACTAAAAGAATCTTTCAACATTTTAATAGATTTGAGTCCAGGTCGAGGTGGTTCTCGAATACGGAAAAAGATCTTAATGAAGATACATATATCAACTATTGAAAACAGAACAGAATTTAGGAAGAAAATGAATTCGATGGCTTTAAAAAAATCAAAAGTAAGGGAACAAAATGGACGGAGGATAGGAAGAAAAAGCATAATGAAATAATGAAGAAATACTGGGAAGAACGAAAAAGGAAAAGTTTGCTGTTCCCACGTGGTCCATAAATTGGAAGAGATCAAGAAGAATCGTAATATTTAAAATAATTAAATAATGCCTTTTTGATAAGTCATATTTAATCAATTTTCGGGACGAATAGTGGTGTCAACATGTAAAGGATAATTTTAAACTACACTTTTATTATCTTTAAAAATTACATCGGATCAAAAGCGCAACTTTAAATTATTCCCAGAAGACACGGTGAACTATAGTAATTACTGGCTAATTTTGAATCGCGGCCAATATATCGGATACTTTTTGCTTACACAGATAACTGTAGCATCCTCGTTAATAGAATATCTTTTTTTTTATTAAATTTTAAAATATTAATCGATGCGATACTAAATGGCAAAAATATTCTATGATATTTTAATGCAGAGAGTTACGTGAACAAAATTCCGTTACATTGTGAATAAAATTAAATATTTACATAGTGTGAAATATTCTCTTGTAACTTCTCGTTAATGTATTAAGCTTTAAAATTCACGGTTTACAATCATTCATAAAATTCTTATTATTTACGAAATTAAACGTTTAGCCGATGATATATTATAATTTTTTTAATATATGTTTTTATTTTAATAATACAATTGAAAAGAGAAATTACATTCATAAGTCACATTTATTGGTGTCTGTACGTAAAGCGTGTTATTTTTATTTTTTCTCGCAAGCGTAATGAAAAATATTTTTAATTGATATACTACACCTGCCGTTTAAAGTCTATTCTTTTCCTTATTTGCAGACTTATTATTATCTTGGACACTTTAATATTCACAATCCTGTTATTTTATAGGATTCTGTTTTTTAAATTTAGGACTTTTTTTTCCCGTATTTCTCTGTTCTTGCTATATGAATTGATATATTATATCCTCTTATATATGCGAATTTTTCTCATTATTCTTTCCATAATTTACGTTAATGCGAACTTCGAACTTTTTATATATTTATTTTTTTTACTAAATTTGTTTACTTATTTAATTATTTTTTTAAAAATATTAACCCTATATCGTTTGCTCATTTTTATCACATTTAAAAAAACAAATTTACATTTATATTAATAACTAAGAGGAGTAAATTGCCTTTTCATGAAAATTTTGTTAACATTAATTACTACGATATAAAATTACATTAGCAATGAAATCATTTAACAGAAAATAATGAATTTATTTTATGCTAAATATGACAATTATTTAAAAAAAAATAAATAAATAAAAAAAAAAAAATACTGCCGAATTGAATACCAATTCCTTTTTTGAAATCGGTTAAAAAGTTCAGTCAAGTAAGATGTTTCTCACGCGCTGAGCATGCCGTATGTTAAGATAAAGATAACCATAATTTACATTTACATAATATTAAATTCAAAACAAAGAAACCTAATATTTTCTTCGCCGCAAAGTGGGAGAAACATTTTATTTTTCGCGCTTTTATGAACTTTTCGCCAATTCCGAAAGTTTCGTTAAGGAAATGAAATACAGTTTCGTTGTCGGCAATTAGCGCGATCTTTTCTTCAATATATCACATGTCCGGGAAAAAAAATATTTTTTTCAAAAATTTCGAGCCTTCGGCGCCCCGCAATTTTAAAGTTAGAAACCCAGATGCTCAGAACTAGAGAAATTTCCGTTTTATGCATTGTTTACCGTTTTATATATTATAATGAATACAGAAATGGGCATTATAATCACTTATTTTAACTTAAAATAGCTTTTCTTTGTTGGCTAAACATTATTGTCAATTAACATCGATGAACTTTAAAAAAAAGCACAGCTCAAAAATTTGTAGAAGTAGGTACATATTTTCTTATTTGTAAAAGTTAAATCCAAAATATGGCAATACGTAAAAATATTAAGAAAAGAGAACATAAAAACGCTATTTTCTACCGTCTATAAATAGCTGTCTTAAAAATGGCAAATAAATAATGGGTTTTATTAATTTTTTTTAGAGATTTTCTACTTTTAATTGGTAAATAAGGATCTCGTCGAACATTTTGCTTCGCTGGCTGTAAATACATTTTAATTTTTTGCCAAAAGATGTGTTATTTTAATACATGAAAATTAACTGCCGCTTTACATGATTTTCAACTTCTATAATGTTCCTGATTTTTGTTGATTAGTCGTGTCCGAATATCCTTAGCACTCTAGGACGTCGCCAAGGGGGGACAGTGGTGGTTAGCTCCATCCTCCTAGAAACTAATAGTGCTCTCATGTATTGAGAATGAAAGAGCCACGTGCGGAATGAAATCTCGTTATTTAATTGCCCTAGCTTGTATTTTCCTTAGTGCCAAAGTCGTGTCCTCGAGGGAGGGGGGGGGGCTCCTCCATTAGAACTGAAATAGTTCTTATAAATACATAAAAATCTGAACAAATTTAAAATTTAAAATAAATATTGATGATTTTTTAGGGCGTTCTTACATTTAAAAAAATAAGGAAAAAATATGCTCCATACTTCTAGGTAGTTTATTAATATTTTATGCAAAATTTTTTATTACGAGTATAATCAATATAACATACGTAATTTTTATTAGTCTTTATACAGGGTAATTCATTTATGTAAATTATTAATAAATAAATCAAAATGATGGAAATTATTAATAGTATGAGGATATTAGTGAAAAATGTATTGTTATTTATAAAATTAATATGCCAAGAAAATGTCTCACCTCCCTCCACCCCCTTTTCGAAAATTCTGGGCTCGGCCCTGCTTAGAGCCTAAGCATAATACAAAAGTTTTGTTTTCTTTTTTTATTTATTGGTTAACTTTATTTTAATTGTTATACCAATGTTAAAATATATATCTATAATTGGTTTCTAAATTCACTAATTAAGGCCTTCTGTGCTGATTATTAATTTCTCCACACATTAATTGCAGTGAAAAGTGAAGAATTGAATTTTTGCAGCATTTTAAAGAAGATCTAAATTTTATAATATGAAATAATCGTAACTCGATTATTGGTAATTTTTTGGGTCGGGTTGTGTTTAGAGGTCATATGATGACCCCAAGAATGGACGAATTTCTGTCCAAAAAAATTTCTAAAAAAGTACCCCTTTAGACTACTTTTATCCTTAACCTATGATTTAACTAATTTATAACAATTCTCAGTTCAATTTCAATATTACATTTCCTTCTATTCTCTCAACTTTCTCAATTCTCTCTTTAGCTTGTAAATATTATGTATTAACGTGTGTACATTTGGTTTTTAGCAAACTCGCGAGAGAAAGAATGATGACAAGTCAAGCAGAGGTAGTGATGAGAAGTAAGGAGCAAAAAGAAGAAAATTTGAGGATGTGCCCCAGCTATCATATTTATCTCGGAAACGCAGAATGAAAATGATTGTGTAGGTAATATGACGAAACCGACCGGTCGTCCAAATATTTTAACGAAAATCATGATTCAACAATGGATGACTGCAATGGAAATGATATCGGCCACTTCGTTAATTTAGTGTCGATGTTATCGACCGAGCAGAAAAACGAATTACTTGAAAAATGTCGGACATCTCCTAAGACATATTACTTTGCTCAGGACGCAAAGTATCTGAAGAGGAAATTTAATTATTCATGGTTGGAGACGTATTTATCGTGATGGTACCTTATTTCCCACCCGAATCCAAGTTCCGCTAAAAGGGTATTGGAATCATTCATAAAGAATTCATTTTGCGGATTTACGGATATGCATAAGCAATACAAAAAGCATGTGGAAACACAATTTCATAAGGTGGCACTGGAAGCTGCTAGATTATTTCCTGAAAGTTTGCTAATGGATGTACAACTCAATAAATACTCACAAAGCGTTATTGAGAAAAATAGAAAAGTTATTAAGTAGCTTATATCTTGCATTATATTTTGTGGTTCCTATGACTTAGCGCTGCGAGGCAAAATCTCCTCCGAAAAAATTCTTGAGGGCTTATACGAATTGACGCGAGCGATGTATTCTCGAAGAAATACTTTGAGCGTAGGAAAGAAAATCAAACTATCGATCTGTAGACATACAAAATTAAATTATCAGCATTGCGGTGGTATAATTATGGCAGCTATTGTGACGAAAGTAAAAAAAGCAGAGGTATGTAGAGTGTATTGGCCGAAGAAACAGCTGACATTTCCGGAAAAGAGCAATTATCAATTGGAATACATTATTTCGATGACGAGAAGAGTGAAGTCCAAGAAGTAATTATAGGATTTGTTGAACTAAAAGGTTTGAGTGAAAAATCTATTGCGGAAGTCACTGATGACTTTTTGGCAGCAGAAGAATCTAATCCGGATAAATGCGTTGGATTAGGATTCGACGGTTGTTCGACAGTGTCTGGAATAAGCAGTGCCGTACAAGCAATCTTGCGTAGAAAATATACCGAAGCTCTATTCTTTCATTATTCTTCACATAAACTAAATTTGGTATTGAATAATTTCAATGTTTTACCTGCAATTAAAAGCATAATAGGAACAACCAAAGAAATAATAACATTTTTTCGGGACTCAGTTTCGAGAAGAAAGTTTATACCAAACATTTCCAATCTCTGGGAAACATGATGGAGCGCAAAAGAAATATCAGAATTTTTACGGATAATTTTTACACTCTAACCGAGGCCTTAGAAACCTTAACGAATGAGGGAAACAGCGCAAACCGGAATAAAGCATTTCAGTTTCATTCCACTGCTTTTAGAGATTCATTTATTTTGTGCATTGTATTAATAAGCAAGTGATAGAGCCTGTGGTAAATGTTTTCTAATCTATTATTGGACATTGTCAAGATAACATAATATACATTAAACACATTTTAGATTTGCTAAAAAGCTACCGTTAAAATACCGTAAACGTCACGGATGAACTTATTAGAGATGTCACTGCTATTGCAAAGGAGTTCGGGTTTAAAATTATTAGAAGGAAACGGTACGGTAAACAATCAGCCAGCAGGAATCCCTCGGGAGTTCTGGAAAAGGTCTTTGATTTATACCATTCTTAACTCAATTATTACTTCTCTTTAAGAGCAGTTTGCTGAGGAAAACACTACATCACTCGCGTTATCTAAATTACAACCGATGCAAATGCAGGCCATGTCTATGAAAAATCTTAAGAAAGTTTGGGCAGCTTCCTCAAATTTTTACGATTTGCCGAACATGAAAAACGAAATCGAACTTTGGCAAAAATTATGACAGGACAAGACGAACCAAATCAAGTATTGTCGAAGTTATAAAAGAGACAAAAGACTTCTTTCCTAAAAGGGAAAAAGCATTGAGGAGTTTGGCCGCTTTACCGTGCACAACATGTATGGAACGTTATTTAGCAGCTTGAGGCAGATTCTGGCTGAGAAGTACAATTATAGAAAGTAGTCTCTCAATCGGGTCTTACAATGATGAGTGTCCATCGAAAAATTATCTCCGGAGGGACCTAGAAGATTTCATCAACAAAGTAAGTGAAAAATCTACGATGAATCCTAGAAGATTATGTTTTAATTAAAATTTTCGAATTATTTGAAATTATTTCTGAAATTATAATAAACTTTTGAAAGTCGCATTTATTTACTCACAATTCACTTATAATTTATATTTTATTTAAATGAAGGATTTATTTTTACAAAAAACGGTGCGAACTTATTCACACGTGTAATATCACCCTGCTCCTCCCTTGCTAGCACCTCGGTCACTAAGTGTTTAGTTTCGTCATTATTCAGTTTTTTTATATATTTTTTGGAATGTTTATTGAATAAATTTAAAAATAAGTACGAAGTCCGTAACATATTCGCGTCCAATGATAAACTTTCTATTACGCGTCATTACTTACATATGAATATATATATATATGTATACAATTATGTTAACTTAAGGTAAAAAATCAATAAAAAAACTGGCTTCAAAAGAAAAGAAAGAAAGGATAAAAAAAGAGTAAATTTTGAGATTTTAGACTACATAGGAATGCTTAGAAAACGACTGGTCAAATAAGAATAGTAATTTATTCGCTACCATTAGATTGTATTTTTTTCTTTTTTATTAAAAACATACACCTCTGTAGAAAGCTGCTAGAATGAGCCTCATTCATAACAAAGACTGTTTCCCATAAATGTGGAGTCTCCGAAACATGACGGGATTTCTTGTAATAATAAAAAACTTCCGCGATAAATGTTTTTAATTACAATAGTATTATTTTTTATTCAAATGTTTAGCTGCATTATCCTGTTTCTGCTTACGTAAAAAATACACATTTTTTAATGCTAATTCTTGATTGTATTTCTTATAGATCCTTTCGATCGCTGCTAATCAGTGCGCCTCTAGTGGTAACTGAACTATTTCAGCCTTTTTATAGAACTTCATTTATTTTAATCTTTGTGTGCTTATCCTTGATTCATCATCTCAAGTAAATTCCAGAAACATTGTTTTTTTCCTATTTATTTTCATACTGAAGCGCCCTCCTTCTTCCCGGTTAATTATATTAAATGTGATTAAACGTTGTTAAACGTTCTTAGTAATTAGTTTTCTGATTTAATGATTAATGGTACGTATAGCTTATTGTTTACTGCTAATTTTTGTAGATTGTTCATCAGTTTTTCATAATTTTTACCGCGCAGATATTGAAGAATTGCGAAGAAAACGAGTAGTATCCCCATCGAATATTCTTTTAATGACGCACGTCCCTTCCGAACAGTTGTTATTTTTTTTTTATTTTCAAGTAATTATTCGTTTTTTAATACATATTGTAATACTGGACCAATCCCCCTAAAACACAGCTGTCATTTTTTTCGTTTTCAGAAAAATATTGAATCATGATAATGCATTAGGTTTTTAGACCTTTTTTTCTTAGTTTTAGTTTTTACATTTAAAAAAAAAAACGTAATTGTTTTATTTTTATAATATAAATTAAATCATGGATATGTTTTATGGAACATGCACACGCACGGAGCACGAAATAGGAACTAATCAATTTAATATAGATGCACTTAGCCAGTACGAAATTAATTTAATTGTTAAAGAAAATAACCTCAATAACAAAAAATTTAATAAATCGCACTAAAAAGAGAAAAATAATTATTTGATTAATATATTTCAGAGTAATACTATACACAAAAATAATATAATTATTCACAAACACCATTAACTTTTGGAGTAGGCACTAAAAATTATAACAATAATTGGAAATAATTTAATACACACTAGCGATGTTACGAATGTTCGCATTCGCATTCGCATTCGCGTATGCGAATAATTCGCATTATTTTTAACATTCGCATCAACATTCGCATTCGCATCAAAGGATGCGAATATTTTGCGAATGTGCAAGTCGCTACATATTCTTACGAATTCCTTATTTACAATTTCGACGTTTTTGGATCCACGGTATAAGAATTAATTTTTTTATGATATTGTAAAGGACAGAGTAAATGTTGACGTTGTTGCACTCGCATTAAAATTGTCTAATCGAAATCGGGATTTTTCAGCTTCAACGTCTGGTACTAAAAGGCCAAGGGAATCGACACATAATATCGATGAGCCTTCAACAAGTTCTGATTGTTCTGCTAAAAGTCTCATTAGCAATCTAGCTGGAATTCTGAAGTCCTCGAGCGAAGACGAAGACTCCGATTTAGAATCCGCGGGTAGTAGAGACACACAAGAACATGAAATTAAAGCATAATTGAAGGCATATCTCAAAAAAAAAATGAGCCTCCCTCGATGAAGACCCTCTGGACTGGTGGAAAACTAAATTTAAATACGACAAGTTGTCATATCTTGTTCGCAAGTATCTCAGCGCTCCTCCAGCCAGCGTTCCGAGTGAGCAATTATTTAGTACAGCCGGCCTTATATACGAGCCACTCAGAAATCGCTTCATGGGAGAAAAGGCAGCTAAATTACTATTTATAAAATATAATTTGCCACTTTTAAAATTTGATTATTAAAGCAAAACTATATAATATATCGATTCTATAGAGTATATAGATCTTTTCTATGTTTCGAGTTATTAGTACTGTACCGTATTAATGTAATTATTAATAAAAATGATTAAATAAAATAATCTGTTTTAATGACTTTCCCAAATGAGGATTCCAAAGTTATCTTTATTCGAACCTACATTTCCATAGGAAACTAATGTTGGTAATAAACTCAGTCGCGTTTAATGCAACATTAATTTTAAAAAACTTTTTGCGTTCATATTTTCTCTATATTTTGATAAAAATGTCTTGGTTAATTTTTGTCCGCTTATATTAAGTAAAAAGATTCTCTAAGGAGACTTCCTTTTATTAACGTTATTTGAAGACTGCCAAGTATCAGCATTCATTGATACTCACTCATATGGAACCAACAGTGAACGGAAACATTTCTAATAAACAAAGAATCATTCGGAGTACACCACATGATGATCAAAAGTTATATACACAGTAAAGACGTACTGTTTTCATCAGTGATAGGCTTGTAAATGGCACTATGGGGGCAGTTTCAAAATTGTTTTCCTTATTTGAATTTTTGATCCGCGATCATTAACATTGATATTTTAATTTTTTCGTCTGGTTATATTGAAATTTAATTTTTTTCTCAGTTTGCGATTCTGTGGTAAATAACACTGATGACATTTTTTAAGTGTCGATGACGTTTGTTATATGTATTAACTAAAAACTTCTCTAATGAAACTTCCTCTTTTTTTAATGTATATTTGAATGATTACTGAGTATCTGTGTTCATCGATATTCACCAATATACTCACATGGTACCACCGTTTTTTTTTATTTTTTTATTTATTTATTTATTTATTTATTACATTAAAATGAAAAGTATCCGTTGACACAAAACATGTCTCGTTGATGGATGAACGGTGTAACAGAATTAACAGAATGATTAAAACTCCCTTACATTTTTATTTATAATAATCTTGTATTTTGGTTCGTTTAAGGCGCCTAAAGTCTAATTTGGTATCGAGAAGTCGAGTCGCCTCCACATTAGTATATTGATACAACCGCTTCTTACGCTGCTTGTTCTCAGCTACCTTCTTCACGATGCGATCCACAAACTTCACCCGGAGATTGTTGTGGATGTTATCATTATGTTAACACCATCTGTTATCGCGCGTAACGTAACGTTTTGTCTTGACTGAATGGTGCCATCGCACTTTCGAATTAAAATCCGTCTAAATAATGCTAAGTTATGCGTAAACAAGCATAAATAAAATGTTCAAAAAAAAAAAAAATACCGGCTTTGAGATTTATTATAAAAATTTAATAAAAATGTGCTAAGAAGCAAAAGATAATTATTCGATAAAAAATATATTTCAAAGCGATATAACTTAAGATGATATTATCGTAATCCTTATTCAACATTAATACTTATTAGAGTCAGCACCTAATTAAAATTACAATATCCAGAAACAATTTAATGAATTTTTTAATGCAGTTTTTAATTGTTATTGTAATACGTATTATGAATCTTACTTTAATTAAGGTATTAATGTTGTGTAAGAATTACGATAATATCATCACTTAAGGTATACACATTTTTTATAGAATAAAAAGTTAATGTATAAAAATTACCTTACGTTAAGTTATATTACTCTGAAATATATTTTTTATCGAATAATTATTTTTTACTTTTTAGTGCATTTTTGTTAAATTTTTATAATAAATCTTGGAGTCGGTATTTTTTTTTTTTTTAGAAAACATTTAATTTTACAATTTTTAGCATTTTAAATTTTTTTTCTCGCTAAAAATCAACTTTTTTTCACATTATTCTCGTAATGTTTTATGCTTAAAAAAAAAGCAACACCCATTCGTTACCTAAATCATTGGTAAAGCAACACCGGTTTTCACTAAGATTCTTTGATCTTAGGGTAATTATCAAAAGTTGGTTATTTCGGGTGATACGAGGCGAAAAAATTGCCTTTAAAAGGAACTCGTCGAGAAAGTCCACATCCAGTTGAAAAAGTAGATATATAAAAAAAATAAATAAATAAACAGATACGGCTTAAAATTGTCATTGAAAGTAACTTTTTTTCCCATACAAATCTGATAGCAATAGCAGAACGAGAAAAGCGTCACCTTAATTTTACGTGCCAGTTATTCAATGACACGCGTACATTTTTCAATTGTGTTTAAATTTTAAGTAAAACATATTTTATTCTTACAATGAACTTATGCCAAAAAAAAGGACTAATTGTTTTATCAGAGTTATTTAACCTACCAGTTAATAAAAAAAATTATTTCTACATGAAACGCTACATTCAAGTTCGAAGAGATAACACGAATAGTATATAGTGAATATAAATAAAATAAATATGTATTTTTTTAAACATTTTTATTTAATATTTACAATATAGTTTTTTGCTTACGAAAAAACAACTTGCGGTTTTTAATAATAAACTGTAACTAAACTAAACAAATATGTATTTAAAAAACATGTATGTATCTTTTAAATGCGCTAAGAAATAAAGAATAATTTTTCTCGAATGATTATTTTAAAAAGTTGCTAAAGTGTATATAAAAGTACGCATGCTAATCCTATGAATTTATTGAAGCAACCCACGCCTTTATATTAAAGTTTAATAACCGTTTAAAATTGTCATGCAAGAAAGATGATTAACGCGTATTTAAACGATACATTTCTTTAATAATATCCGTTTGGTTTAGTTATAGTTTATTATTAGAAATTAGGGAGTTGCTTTTTTCTTAAGTAAATGTTGAACAAAAGAATTTTTTAAAAATTTAATTTTCTACTTTTTAGTATTATTATTAAAAAAATTAAAATCTTTTTCTGTTTATGGTGTTTCATTTAATAACACGTTACTGGATTAATAATGTGAATTTAAAAAACAACAAAAAAACACTAAGAAGCATAGTCTATAATTAACTTGAATAATAAAAAGAAAAAAAAGAACATTTTTTTTTGTAAAATATCAACATTTTATTGTATTACAAGAATATGAACTTAGTTTTTCATTTCTAATAATTTTAAAATTTAGGTGTAAAATCATTTTTACTTAGCGCAATCTATCGATGTAAACTGACATCATGGTAAGTAAAATTGATTTTATAAAACGATATAAAAAAATATTCCACAAAAATAAAAAAAAAATAAAAATTCATATTCTTGCATTCATCGATTTATCGGGAAAAAAAAAAAAAAAAAAAAAGAAGGTCTTTCTATCTTATCCGGAAACAGTTTAAATTTTTGTTGTAATATTGCATTGGTTTTTAGAACAGACCTGTTGCAACATTTTAAATAGGTAATTTTCGAATATTTTGTAATTTTGGGAGGGTCGTAGTTCGAGAAAAGGTATTCCGCGTTTCTCAGCTGGGAAAAATATTTTAACAAGTTGATCAAATTATAAAATGTATTTTTGCAAAAAATAAATACCGACTTCAAGGTCTATTATAAAAATTTAAAAATGCACTAAAAAGTAAAAAATAATTATTCCCGGTAAAAAAATATATATCACAGTGATATAACTTAAGATGATATCGTAATTCTTATACAATATTAACTTTTTGGATTATCTAGGAACAATTTAACGAACATTTAATACAGTTTTTAATTATTATTTTAATATTTAATATGAATCCTACTCTAATTAAGGTTTTAATGTTGTATAAGAATTACGATATCACCATTTAAGTATTATATCACTCTGATATATATTTTCTAATCGGGAGTAATTATTTTTTACTTTTTAGTGCATTTTTAAATTTTTATAATAAACCTTGAAGTCGGTATTTATTTTTTGTAAAAAAAACATTTTATTTTACAATTTTTAGCGTCATATTTGAATTTTCTTGTTAAAAATCAATTTTTTTTCACATTATTCTCCATACTTTATACTTTTTTTTACTTCCTTCACTGCCTCCGGCTAATTTTATTTACGTATTATTATTATTAATATTTTTTGTATTATTTACAGTTTTGATCATTTTTGTGCACAGCAGTGTGTACAGTACCATAAACGGGAAGTTTTACGGGGGGGGGGGGGATATAAATTACCTGAGGCATCATAGGGCAGGAGAGAACATTATATCAACATTAGATACTAGTGTGCTTTATGTATACGTAGATTTTTGATGTTGCGAGTCTCAGATTACACAGGCCTACTTTACACAGATACACACGTAGCGGAATTAAAGTGACTGAAAAATAAATTGTTTTTTAATAGAATTTTAGTATTACTTAGTTTTTGGTTTCGCTTTCGTTTTCCGTTGAAATTTTATCATTGCTCGGAACTGAATAGTGAATGGATGGAACAGATTGAAAAAATACGGGCTTATTATGATAAAATCGCTAATTACTCGAGAAGCGCATGTTTGAAAAAGTGAAAACGATTGTTTGGTAAACTACTTACATATATTTTGTTCTTTATATTAGACAGCTGGTTTATACTATTATCCGGTGCACAAAAAATAATTAATATAATTAGTTGCAAATATGTACATACGGTTTTTCTTACCTGATCTATTGCTGGCTGGAGCAACATCTTGCGAAGGAGTGACTGGTAATATCTGGTAAACTTGTTCACACTGAAATTATTCACAAGGAAAAGATTAAAAATTACCTTGACTAGGCTATATCATTTTTTCACTTTTTCCAACATGATATTTTACGCTCGATAATTATTCCGCTACGAAGTAAACGATTGTCAACGTCAACGGAGCTAAAGTTTATGGTTTTTGTTTAATAACCGTACTCGATAAAAACGTTTCAGTAATAATTCGAAACCGTCGAATGTTATTTTCAATATTGGTTTTGGGATTCGCTTGACGAAAATGTCAGATTTTACCTACTTTGCCCGTTGCTTATTCTACTTTTAGCGAATTACGTAAAAAGTAGTAAAATTTATAAATGTTTCCCTAACTATTTACTCTGCGAGTGTTGCGTTCCTTTCGAAAACACCATTTTTAAACTTAAACGCTCTATAGAGTTCTTTTGCCTGCCTTTTCAATTTTCTCGTAAGCTTAATTTGTTAATTATTCGCGAATAAGCCTTAAGAATTGGCATAAATGTCAGAAGAATAATCGTGTTGTTAAAAATATAATTTTAATTGAAATTACAGTAAACGGTCGATCGTTTTCACAGATGTGACGGTGTGTTAATCTGTTTTCATCGTTTACACGGACCAGATGAATAAATCTGAAGAAACTGTAAAAAAAAAGATTTCTTACTGACTCGGGTAAATCAGTAACGAATTATTTTTTTGTAGTATGCAGTTTTTAATCGTTAAGTCGGGAAGTTAGAAAGTTGGCAGTTGGTGAACGGATATGAAAATGTATATACTTACCGTATGAGTGAATAAGTCAAAAAAGTGACGATTACGAAAGCATTTATTATTATTTTTATATATTTTAATTGACGAATACAATTTTCTTAATGATGGCAGTGTCGTTACTTAACAGAATAATGGTGATCTTTGTTAAATAATTTCATTTTTATATCGAAAATTATTTTTAGATTCTCCCTGGAAACGAGAATTTTGGCATAAAAATATTCTTAATGTTCGGTTAGGACATGTAACTTGGCTTGCGTGACAACGCTTAATTAAGGAGTTTTGCACAGTAATGGGAGTAATTGTTATGTTGAAGATGCTTAGTTTATATTGACCGATTTTCATCGGTGCTCACATGGTCTGAGTGGTTCACTTTCTAGTGGACAAGGAATTGGTGAGGTCGGTCCGTATGAATATAAGTTATTCGCAAAAAAACATCTAAAAATAAAATATATATATATTGTAAAAATAAGAAATAAAAATGTAGATAGGTGTACCGATGCGGAATTATTATTTCCATTAGATTTGAACTAATTCGGTATCTTCACATAGAGTATTACAAAAATACTTAAAAAAGCTTTTCAATTTTAAGTAAAATAAAATTCTATTTTTTTTTTTTAAGAAATTGTTTCTAGGTTGAGGCGTCTGTGCGTAGGTGTATAATATGTTTTTGGTGCGTATTCTTTTTTCTAATCAAGAAGGAAGCAGTGGTAGAGATTGAATCAATCACGTACAAAATTAAATAAATCACTTTAGAAAACGATATATTCGTAAAACGATTTATTTGAGGTGTTACTTGGTTTGGTGTGTTGTTTTAGTGCGGAATAGAAAATTTTGGATAAAATGTGTGAAAATAATGCAGAATCAATTTTTACGGAATAATTTCACATTGAGATTTTAATTTCCTCTACAAAGGCAATATTCAATTCTTTTTGAAAAACTTGGTAAATGAATTGTGTTTTACAAATGCATGCGGTATTCTGATTGATCCAATCTCCACCGTTGCTTCATTTTGGTTAGGAAACAAAAATACGTATTTTCAGTCGAATCAGAATTTTAAGGCAGAGAATGTTTATATAGTTATTTGTTTGTGACCTTTACAAGTCGTACAGTATTGTTAACTTGGAAAAAAGTAGGAGCGCTATCTATAGTGTATTTGACAAACTGTAAGTTACACTGATCGGGCGCTGTAATGTTTACAAGTTTGGTAGAAGACTTTGGTTTAAATGTAGTGTAGAAATCTTCCTCGATTGAATGACTTTTATATACAAGTAATTCCTGGATATTTATAGAAAAATATATATATTATTGATTCCTTCCTATTCTAATTGTTTCTGGGTGAAGGTCATTGGTTGACGAGCCCAAGAAAAAAAAAAAAATACGTTGATCCTGCAAGTTTTAGACCTCTATCTATTTTGGTTTTTGAATAAATCAAAAAAAAGAAGAAAAAAAAGGAAAATTATTTTTTTCTCAAAAACAGCTTAACCGATTTGAATGAAATGTTGATACATCATAAAAGTATATATATATAATATATATATATATATATATATATATATAGACCAAGGCCGTGTCCACGAGGGGGGGGGGGGGTTAATCCCCCCCCCCCCCCCATGAGAACTGATATAGTTATTATAAATACACAAAAATCTGAAAAAAATCACAAATTTAAAATAAATATTGATGATTTTTTAGGATGTTCTTACCTACTTTTAAAAGAAAAAAGAAAAAATATGCTCCATATTTTTAGGTACTTCATTAATATGTTATGCAAAATTTTTTATTACGAGTATAATTAATAACGTATGTAATTTTTATTAATGTTCATATACGGGGTAATTCATTTATCTGAATTATTAATATATAAATCAAAATGATGGAAATTATTAATAGTACGAATATTAGTGAAAAATGTATTATAAAATAAATATGCAAAGAAAATTTTCAACCCCCCCCCCCCCCCCCAAAAAAAATTCTGGGCACGGGCTTGATATAGACCATACTCGGAAAAAATAACAGTTCATAATCTTTATGATAACCATTAGAAACAAGCGATTTTTTCTGAAAATTTATTTTATTTTATGATAACGTTTTTGTACAATTTTAAAACCATTTTTTTTTAAATGTAGAATAACCCCTCAAATTTATAAATTGATCGAAAAGGTATGCCATATTGAAAAAAAGTAAAAAATAATTTTTTGATATAAAATCGCTTTATTTCAAGTTTATGAAACAACAGGAAAAAAAACTTATTCGATTAGTTTATAAGTGCAAATAACATAAAATATTCAAAACAATAATATGAAAACATTTTTTTTTCATTAAAATATTCAAATATTCAAAAATTAATTAAGTATAAATTACATTGAGATGTTAATAATTTCACTTAAAATATCCTTTTGAACTTTAAAACAAATTATTAACATCTCAATATAGTTTATAATTAATTTTTGAATATTTAATATTTTAATAAAAAAAAAATGTTTTCATATTATTGTTTTGAATATTTTATGTTATTTGCACTTATAAACTAATCGAATAAGTTTTTTTTCCTGTTGTTTCATAAACTTGAAATAAAGCGATTTTATATCAAAAAATTAGTTTTTACTTTTTTTCAATATGGCATACCTTTTCGATCAATTTATAAATTTGAGGGGTTATTCTACATTTACAAAAAAATGGTTTTAAAATTGTACAAAAACGTTAAAAGAACAATAATTTTCGAAAAAATCGCCTGTTTCTAATGGTTATTATAAAGATTATCAACTATTATTTTTTCCGAGCATGGTCTATATATACCTTTATGATGTGTCAACATTTCATTCAAATCGGTTAAGCTGTTTTTGAGAAAAAATCATTTTCCTTTTTTTCACTTTCTTTTTCGATTTATTCAAAAATCAAAATAGATAGAGGTCTAAAACTTGCAGGATCAACTTATCTAATTAGAGCCAACATACTCTCAAAAGGTGATCCAGATATCCCTCTGGAGCCGATTCACTATGTTTTTGTATGGCCTTTGTTTCTTCCGAAAAACAATCGTACGTATTTTAGAAAAAATATTAAATATTTAATTGCGGTATATTAGACAAAGATTTAACATTTAAGGGACACTTCCGAAATGTATCTTTTCTCTGTTTCTATCACTTAATTGAACCAGGAAAAAGAAAAAAAAGAAACTTTGCATCATAAACAAATTTATATAATTTCAACTTATTCTAAAAAATAAATATAACGAAATGACAGCGTTTAACGATTAATAAATTAGGCATCTTCCTATACTGACGATCCTAATGCTTTGTTTGTGTTTTCGTGAATATCTCAAAGAAATCGATAGTCTATTTCGATGCTTTAATATTACAAGTTAAAAAAATCTACGCCTGTTATGAATATTACTAATACTTCAAGATGAAATACAAATTTTTACCAGGCACGTGTATAGGCTAAAAAAATTTTAAATAAATTATAATTTTTTCACTTTATTATAAAATTTTTTTCTCTCATAAAATTTTGCTTTAATCTAATAGCTATTTCGCTTTAAATTTAGTATTATTCGAATAAGGACAGAGTGTTGTAAATTCTTTCAATAAACAACGTCTAACATATATGCTTAAATTTGAATACAAAATTTGCTATACGCACTCTTCTGTTGGAAATAATTAAGTTTGTGTTTCAATAAAAAGAAGATAAAATAGATAAACAAAATGTTATCTAATAAAAAAGAAAATCAGTCCTTCAGTTATTTCAAACGTTAATTAAATGAATAATAAATACTGAATGATCTGAACTTCGTTTGATTAAAATAACATAATAATAAGCAACGTGTTTATATTTTTTGGGGTATAATTTAAATAAATACCTGAATAACAAACCAAAATAAGTATTAAATTACTTTAATAAATTAAAATGAATATAATTTAATGAAACGTTCTTAGGCAAGCTAATAATACAGATGTGCTCAGTTAAAGTTTGTTTTTAATTTTATTTGAGTGTACCCTGTGCTGTTAGTTGATGATGTAGCCCGAAACGTTTCTTTAAATTGATGAATTTATTTTAATTTATTAAAGTAATGTAATACTTGATTTTGTTTGTTATTCGGGTATTTATTTATTTTATTTTTATAAATATTAACAAACAGGTATGGATTTATTTGCATTTAGGTCAGTATCTGTTACGGTTATACAAAGTATGTTATTGAATTGTTTCAGGGAATTCAAGGTAACGAGCTAGTTGACTTGGCGTCCAAGTCAGCTCTTCTTGCACCAATGCCGTTTGCAGTACCACCAATCTGCAAAATGAAGGTTTGTTTCCATGAACGTATGATGGCTGAGTGGATCAGCCAGTGGCAAAGGAAACAATCCTTTATGAGAAGCATAAAATTTACAGCTGATCCATGGTTTCCTTCTTTTTACCTTACTCGTCGGGAATATACTGTGTTAAATAGGTTGCGGGTTGAGCATACGGCGATCTCACACAGTTATGTACTTGAAGGTACCCTTTCCCCACTCACGTGCCCTTTCTGTTCCGGCTTTTCTTATCCTTCGGTGGAACACCTGTTATAACACAATGTGCAGCGTTCGCCCGCTCCCCTTTTGCCGATGTTCTCAACTATCCTGTCAAATGACCTAACGCGCATACAAATGCTACTCGTTTTTCTTAAAACCAACAGCTTACTAGGTAAATTATGAAGTAGCCTTTTACCCTGACCCATGTGCTGTAATAACCATTGCAGTTAAAAATGGTGTATGGGCGCCCCCAGGGGAAAAACAAAATGTAACCGATTGATTTCATATCAAATTAAATATGAGTAAGACATTTTTTTATTTCCAAGTAGACGTAATTTACAATTTTTTTTTTTTTTTGAATGATGCTGATACTAATCGTAAATCATCTTATAATTATTTAGTAACACAAACTGAACTTTTTAAATTTAATAAACATTAGTTCTGTCGTTATTAATTTATATGATCGATTCAGTCTAAAGACCTCATTTGAATTATCCAAAAGACTGATCGTCAGCTTGTTTAAATGTTTATCAAGCCTAAAATCTTACGAACAGCGCATTTTATTACCTTTTCGTTGCCATTTGAAATAAATTTAAAGTTTTTTGTCTTCATATATTGACCGACGGCTGACATACCACGAAACGTTGACAATTATGCGAGAATTTTATTTTAAATATCTTTAGACCATTGTCGTATTGTTCTTCTTAGTCTAGCTTTAAAGCTGGAATCTGTATTTTCAGATCGGTATCTGTTTAGTAAAAGCTTGTTTTCGAATGGTCAACTCGGATTTATTGCAAGCCAACATATTTTTTCATGATCTTATTGCTTAATAGTTATATGGTTCTTCTACGTTAGTCGTTTGTCTAATCCTCGATATTTAATTTCATCGATTGTTTATAAAGTTAATCGTGATCATATTTTTCATAGTGCTAAAGCGTTTCAGAGTGAAGTTGATATGGACCGACTTAGTCTTTTCGACGATGATTCCTTTTTTGTTTACATTTATTTTATTCGAGTTAGTACACAAAACCGTTACACTAAAAGTGGAAATTTTCAAATTAGCAAGAGAAAATATTACGGCTGTATAAAGAAAAAAATGTACAGTATTGTACCAAGTACATTTTCCTGCGCTTTGATATTAACATTTTATAAAAAAGATGTCTTTCAGTAGCTTATTGCTGTGTAGAAAAATAGCATTTGAATTTACAAATGAATCATTCATGCGCTATACTTTATCAAATTATATGCTTACATCTGGAAATACAGAGTCGCATATATTTTTTTGTTCCTAAAGATCTTTCAATTATGTTAACTACTTCTATAGTTTCGTGGACAGTTCTGAATCGAAACTGATGGTCAGGTTTTAATTTCGTGTCATCAGTTTGAGCGCGTTTTCGCATAATTTAAATATTACTGGTAGTGATGAAATGGGCCAATATGTCACACAATAATTCATCAAGAGATTTTTGTGATTTCTCGATTATTATGTTTTGTGATAACTTCAATTGCGCTGAGAAATGAGCTAGTGTGCAGTCGTAACACTGGAAATCTTTCTTACATATTTATCACCTTCCGCAAACCATGCTGATGGCATTGCGCTTGCAGTCCGAGGCACAGACAGATACACCTGATTTAAAAGAGAAGCTCGAGGAAGACCAAGCTTGGTGAATATTTTTATCAATGGTGCTTGCAGCTCAATAAATTCAAAAAAGTTTCATCTTGCTTACACCTAACAGCCAGGTTGGCAAATAAAAAACTCAAGAAGACCCGCTGTAACAATGAGTTACTGGAATATGAAGCCTACTCTCAAAGTACCTAGGAGTATACTTGGATAGGCAATTAAGGTTCTGCAAGCACTGAGAAAATAATATTATGCAGAAGTTAACCGGCACATCGTGGGGAGCTTCGGCGACAACATTCTAAACAGCTGTACCGGCTCTCGTGTACTCTCCGCAGCAGAATATAGTGCACCTATATGGCTGAACAGCTGCCATGCCGAAAAACGGAACACTCAACTTAATGTCGCAATGAGATTTATCATAGGAACAATTAAACCGACGTCTATTGCCTGGCTCTCGGTGTATATTCGTAGGAAAACTGCTGTAATACGAGAATGGCTAAAATACCGAGCTGACCGGGAACTCTTAATAAACAAGTTCATGGTAAGCTCAACTCTTTTTAAGTCGAGGAAATCAGCATGCATAACTGTAGACAAACATAATGCAAATCCCTCTGATGGCATAATGAATTGACAGGAATAATAGGAGCTATCATATCCGGACAAACGGAAGCGAATTATAATGCCCCACGCTGCAGTAAGCTATTTCGATAAGGAAAGGGCGCGGTTAACTCGCATCCGCACTGAACACGGACGCTGTAATGAGAGTCGGGCGAGATGGAACATAAACAAGTTCAGTCAAGCATACTGTTTCATGCGATTCCGAATGTGAACTTAAAGACAACCATAATATTTGTATTAACATAATATTAAATTTAAAAAAAAGGAATCTGATTTTTCCCGCTGCAAAGAGGGAGAAGCACGTACAATTTTGCGATTTTTTGAAATTATCGCCATCTTCGAAAATTTCGTTAAGTAAATGAAATACAGTTTCCTTTAGCCGACAAATGGCAATCTCTCATTCAATACACCACATGCCCGGGGAAAAAAAATATTTTTTTCAAAATTTTCGAGCTTTCAGTGCCTCGAGGGTCTGAATATAAATTTGTAAGGTTGGCTATATTTTTCCTATGAAGCGGTCCTTTATGCGTATGTTTGAGATACGTTTTAATTTTTCTAACGTTTTTACTCGGTCTATTTCTTACGTAAACTTCTTTTTTTTTCCCGCTATTGTTGGCCTTAAAGGGTAGGGGGTTTAAATAATTTTTTAACTGTAACTTTTTGATTCTATGAAAGGACTTTTGCATTTTATTTCATATTTTGAATTTCACTTTTAAAGGGTTATCTGGTGATGAGTTATACATTTTTTAAGGGTGATTTTTGAGGTCGTTTTAAATTTCATATTATATATTCTTGAGTTTTTTCACGCCTAATATAATACATTATCTTACAGTTATGGATTGCCAAAGATAGAATTTTAATTGCAATTTATGATCCAATTTCGGAATTAATAAGTCGAACCGTTCGTGAGCTATTGATTTTTATTTGATATTTTTCGTCGTTTTAGAACCATCTTTTTAGGATTCCGTACATTATATGTGTACGGAATCTTAAACATGACTCCGCCTGCGACTGTGGCCAGCCGCATCAAACTATTGGACATACTGTGCGTAACTGCCCACGCAGGGATTTTGCCGGAATTGTCAATGAAATTCACGAAATGTCAGCGGCGGATTTGTCGCTGTAGTGTTTCCGCCTCAAGCCATACGACAAGAAGACGACGGATTATTTAAGAATTTCCAGCCTTGACCCCTCCTACTTTCATTTCTGTCTCTTCCTCTTCTATACTTTGTATAAAATTATCAAAATTTACAACGTAATTCTTACTGGCATCAGCACAACAAAAATAACATAACCACAAAAATCCTCTTTCATTATATAAAATTAAGACATTTTTTCGTTACATTTTTCGTTATATATTTCATTACATAAAATTGTGACATTTTTTTGGGACATTTTGCGTTACATAAAATTAGGACATTTTTTCTAATGGGGGGTAGCCTAAGAATTACGTTTTAATTAATATATATATATATATATATATATTGTACATATATGCCGAATATAATACAGCTAAAAGTAATTCTGGAGGTCTTATCAAAATCTTTTAAAACATCATTAATCTTTTTCAAATACCTTTTTGTGTAAAAAGTGACGAGAGGGAAAAATGATAGAGGAATAATAGAAGAGATTATGGTTAGAGGAAAATGCAAATGCAAACAGCTGGAAAGCTTATGTTGTTCAATTTAAAAAGTTTGAGAATTATGTAAAAGTGAAGTAATTGCTTAACAGGGTAGAATAGATTTCTTGAGCAGAATTAGCAGTATTTTAAGACTTAATGAGTGCCGTGAATCGCTTTTTATCTAATTCTTAATAATACGCGTGTTTTATTGTCCTGCTCCGTGCGATATTTTACGACACAATGTACTAGTATAAGGTATATGAATCGAAAAAGCGGGCGGTACAATTTTTTCTTCTTATTCGGAACACTTTTTTTCATTTCTGCAACTGATGTAATTTTCTTCTTCTCTTTTTTTCTTCAATTATTTTTCACTGTTTACAGTTTTATCATTTACGAATCTCCCCCTTCTAGACATACCGGTTATATACGTACATGAAGTTTATAATTTCCTTTGTTTCAATAAGATAAAGTGGTGAATGATTATAAACGTAACTAAACATTTCAACTGAATGCGAATATGCTAAAAACGTTTTCGGAAATAAACCGCATTAGGGTAGGAACGAAAAATACGGTGACGGACGAGAGAGAATAAACATGATGCGACAGTGGGAAAGAAGAAAGGCGTAGTAAAATAATTTTATGTCGAATAGAAAGTTCATAACAAAAAAGAAGTACTTGATTTTATTTATTATTATTTTTTTGGCAGTGAAGTGAAAGATGCGACTCAACAAGTCGTACGTTTCGATGAGTCTACTTCTATTTGCTCGTTACTCAACTGACAGTGTGCACAACCGAGAACAGCGTATATTTTTAATCGGCAAGCGATAGGAGAATATTGTGATCTCATCGTATAAAAATAATTGAGTGCACTTTCGCTTCGCAAAGTGCACCTTATAGTTACAGCAAATTCTTATGGAATGTGTATAAACTCTTATCTAGATGTTAATCTTGAACTCAACTTTGCAACCTGACATCATTCTACAGCAGTTAATCCGTCTCCAATCTCATGTACCCCATCTAAATTCCACATAACGCCATTTTATAATTCAGTGATAGAGCCGATATTTTTTTAAAAATAAAAGAGAAGTGGTGTCTAGAGCGAGGCACCCGGTAGCAACGAAGTTCCTTTCATTTTTTGGTAGATATTCAAGTGTATAAAGTCATTCTCATAAAGTATACGATAAAAATATGACACACAATATAAATCCTGTATGAATAACTAACAAAAACAAAAAATAAGTTTAAATGAAATTTACACGTGTTTAGAATTGAGGTTATACAGCTGACCGTGCACAATGCTTACTGCTCGAATCTCGATACTCGCACGCACACACACACACTTACCCGTATATAATAGAAAGAGAAAGAGATTGAAGGTCACCTGGAGGACGCGTAACGCTTTTTCGTTCGATGACGATTTCTGACAGTTTACTCCTACCGCCAAGTGGCGTAAAACAACTTCATTCCAAAAAAAAAGGAAGCGAAAATATAAAACAATAGAAGGGCGAGAGATTTCATTAAAGTAGAATATACTCACTGCAGAGATAATGTGCGGCAATGATGACTTTTAAATTAGAAATGATATACCGAAATATCGCATAGTTGTAGAACATTACCCGATATGTTGACGCGACGACGTTTCCAATCATTGTTGCTTGGAAAACTTGGAAATCTGGTCTGGCTAAAAACGAGGCTGGAGCAGTCGGTCGAAGTCGCACAATAGATGCGACTTTTACATTTTCTTCCACCATTTTCCAGGTTTTTATTATCGTTTCGGGTATTAGGTTAAATCGAAAGAGAGAGCGGCGGTTCTAGATTTTCTGAACGGCAACAATGCTGCCTGCTCTCTCCTGGGTGAATAGGACGGGGCGCAGCCGTTGCGAAGAGGTAGGAAAGTAATTAAAATATACCGGGTGTTGGAGATTAGTATGTATAGCGGGCAAATCATCGCTGATTACTTTTCCCGTCTGCGCGTATGTGTGCGGCTGTAACGAAAAAGGTTAGACGGTCTTCTCTATCTTTTCAAAGAAACCTGTGTCATGTTAAGCTGTTCGGCACATTTCCAGAGATTAAGGTCGATAAAATACTGATGCAACTGTTTGTACGGTAACATCTATCGTCTTACTTGTAAGGGAGACACAGACCGGTGCATACGTAACAGAGATCGGCCGCGATCGAACGAACCGCCCTCGTACCTTCGGCCGAAAGATAATTGCTTCATATCACGAGATAAAGATTGCCCGTTTTTGTTGCTTCAACTGAAAGTTTTTATACCAGAATGGGTATTAAATGTCAATTCCGGGCTCCAGTCTACTACCCATAATTAGGCGGCCCAGTCTCCTATTATTGGCGGTACGATGGAAACTTATTTATCCGCTTTAAACCGCTTCTCTATTTCTAACTCGACAAATATGCGTTTAAGTAAATTCCGAAAATAAGTTCCCACGCCTTTATTTGACTAATTTAAAAAGTGATACCCGATGATAATTCCCCGATTCCCCGTGTGATTTCTTTCTCGCGCCATTAACGAAGCGCACCTATTTTTGGACCATCGACACGAACCGCGTAAAATGTAGTAGCAATAGCGTGCCCAGAAGGGGTACTATAATGTTTCTTTCGCTTTTTTAGTTGTTTTTTTTTTTTGTATCTGCCTACCTGTCCATTTTATTATTAATTGGCTATCACTACAATTATTACTTTTTTTTTTTTCTTCGCTTAAGAACACTTCTTAGAAATTAATTTAAAATGAAACATTAAAAATTACACGCAACACATACCTGTACATCGGCAGCCGTTCGTTGTTGTTGAAGTTGATTCACATTCTTTGTTTGCATACTAACCTATAAAAATGGTTGAAACGATTTTATTAACCGGTTTAGACACGGGATGAAAAAATAACATATATCCGAAAAAGGGGAAAAAAACGTATTTCGTTCAAGAGAGTCTAAAAAGCGTTTATTATTAAATGTTCCATTATACTGATACGATTGTTTACTGGCCGGAATTATCGGAGTTACCTTCAAAAAAAAAAAAGCAAAATAAAACACGGTTAGTGTATCGAAAATGGCCCAAGTTAAAAAGTTTGGTTTTGAACGATCTCTTTTGTCGTTTCAGGTGAGCCATATTAAGTATAATTTTCGGATATGAATATTCTTAAATTATTACATTGTTTTAAAAAGTTTTCTTGAAAAGTGCAATTTGCGACCGCTTTCAGCGATATATGACTATTTTGACTTCCGTAATGATTTGGTTTTTTTAATATATACCGAACAAAGAAAAGAAAATAATTGTTTAAATAAATATTCAATTTTGTACGAAACATGTTTAATTAATTCAAATGAATTTGGTTAAAGAACATTTATTTGTTTTTTTATTTTTTTGTTGGTAATAAAAGTGGGTTATTTAGAGATGACAAGTAATCTGAGCAGTCGTTGCTTGTAACTTGAGGAAAAATATAATTTGCAGAATTGGAGCACAATAAAAAAATTAGCAGCAATGTTTTATTTATGTTGTTTTTTTTTTCTTTTTTTTTATGTGATACAAAAAAATGAATTTGGCATCAGAAAAATGGTAAGGTTCTTAATTATTCATCATTTAAAAGGATTAACCTAGAAACGACCTGAATCATTTCGATCAATATCAACGTTATAAAATTTAAATAAAACATATAAGTAATATTAACTAAACCAAATAAGTTTAATTAGGTAAGGAACATATTTCGCAATAGTCAGTATAGTTCAATATCAAATAAATTTTCAGAACAAGTAGTACAACAAAGAAATATAAATAATTAACTGGCATTAACGTATATGGGGTATGTTATTTGATCATTGATATTAGATATATATTACTAGGGCTCTTGGAAAGGAGTTTTAAATAAATTAACTGGTTTATTAGAATAACTAGCGGACCCGGCAGACGTTGTCCTGCCTGAATGTTGGCTTATCTGCTATTAGCGGATTGAGGAAACGTTTTTTCGATATTCTAATTCTCTCTACTGTTGCCCAAAGCAAAATTCAAAAAACAAGTGCATTTTCTCGTTATCTTGCGCCGTTCAATTTTTATGAAACTTATAATTTTTTCCACAAATTTAATTAAATCGTAAAATGAGGGCCTACTACACAGCTGGAATTTAAGTGAGTGCCATATAATAACAGTTAGATGATAGAGGCAGATGGTGGCCAAATTGTGGTGGTACGCTACAACCCTAAATTAAATATGATATTATCGTTAGTTAGAGATGATGTGAAAGCACACAAATAATGGAGATATCGCTTAGTTAATGCTAGGAATGTTTATTGTTGGTAAAACTCTGGGAATTCAGAAGAATGGAAATTCAAGGAAACTTGGTATGATAAAATACAAATACAATTTTTTGTATTATTTCGTTACAAAATCTAATTCCATTCTACCCAAACGGAAATTGTTTAGTTTTCCCTTTATTCTTACTTGCGTTTCGTGGCCCGTTCCTTCGGACTTTAAATTATTTCACATTGTAGATTTTTATAAAGACTGTAGCGTTCATATATACTTCTTTTATTAAAAAAAAAAAAAAAAAAAAAAGTACACGAATACATCAATCAAAAGAGTGAAATTTAGATTAAAATATCTGAAAACCTGAAACCGTTGCAAGAGTAATATATATATGACAGGAATATGTTAAATTTAATTCGTTTTAAAGTAAGATATTAGCAATATTTATTTTTTTAAATGCGATAATGAAATTTGTTCTTTTTTTAATTAGAATCTAAGTAATGATATATTAAATCACTGTTGACCATCACTCTAAACATTTCAGAATTTGTACGCTTAAATTATTTTTCCGAAATTTGGGCCTTTTAATTTTAAAACTTTGGGGGTCTCGTATTTTTCCTATATTCTAGCGATTGAAATACATTATTTAAAAAAGTAAGTGACCATCCGGCTGCCTTGGAAAGAGCTGTAGAATTTTTTTTATCGTTTCAAGTGTGTATTTTTCCAAATTTCGATTCCTAAATATGAAAACTTTTCGTATTTTATATTTTCCCCGTATGCTGGAGACCTTAGTATGCAGTTTAAAAAGAAAATCAGTGGCGTAACTTATATAGAACCGGCTGCGGAAATTTAAAAAAAAAATTTTTTACAATTTAATTTTCAAAATTAATCTAGCGCGCACAATCGTTTTTGTTTACATTTTTCTGGTAACTGCAGCAGCATTTGGACCATCGAACGAAACATCATTGCCTAACCGAATCACGCGTCATGTTATTTAATTATAAGTACCCGGCGCACAGAGCAATTGCTCGGCTCACAAAATCATGCTGTCCGCTGAAATTTGAATTATGCGATTCGCTTTTTTTTTTCTGTTTTGAATATTTTATGAGAACATAATCAAACGTTGCGAAAATACCAAACACACATTAAACCACAAATACGGACGGATAATACGCGAGTAACGGACAGGTGGCAAAAAACAAAAACGTGGACCATGAGTACGGATTACGAAAGAAGAGTAGCTCTGGTGTTATCTGGAGACTACTGTAAATATCATAGACCGAATATGTAACAAATGCGCCAGTGATAGCAAGCATAGGAGAACAACGGAAACTATTCGAAGGCATTAAAAATCGAAAAATGAAATATCCTGCCTCATAAAATAAGAGAAAAAGGTTTGGTATAAAGAAAGATACAACTCGTCTTCTTCTTCGTGCAACTCGATTCGGGTGAAGCTTAACCACTTTTCATGGACTCCACCGTTTGACGAAATTAGTCTCGACTTCTTGCGACCTGCAATAATTCTCCCACTTTTGTACTCCAGTTCATGTCTTAATATTTTGAAGCCAAAAAATCCTTCTTCCTCGTCTCCTTTTCCCTTCTACCGCTCCTGTTATTATTGCTTGCAGAAGGTGAAATGTTGATCCTCTCATAAAATGTGTAAAGAAATTTGTTTTTCGTTTTCTAATTACGTTCATTAGTACCGGATCTGTTTTCATCAATTGTAGCACCGCCGCATTACTGTAGTTGCATATAAGAGATTCGAATTTGAGTGCGAATAACATTCCCCCGGTAGTGGCAAATATTAAAAATTCCGTTGCAGGATTTTTTATTTCTCTGTAAAAAGCGAATAGAAAACACTACCCTTTCTTTTAACCCCCTGAAATGAGTACAGTAATTAGGCTAGGAGTGCGACTTGTCTGTTTAGATCATGTCTTGGAGCTTTGATGATTTCAGTAACGCAAAAAGAGAAGTAACGGAACATAAATTGTTTATTACACTTACGCCAGAAATTAATATGTTATTTAGAGTTTATTATTTATCGCAGCAATCATTTTATTTAAATTTTAATTGATGAATTTTACGGTTTTGAATGCACTAAAGATATGATCACCATCGATAACACACTGAACTATCGCTTTCAATTTAATTCTTTTTCGCAAAAAAAAAGTATCAATATTCAATACGGAATTTGTTGTTATGAAATCATGTAACAGCAGAACTGTCAGACTGAACGTTACATCGTGACGCCATTTTTGCCATTTTTTCTTCAATGTTCCGACTTCTTCGATGGATTTTTGAAAAAAAATTTTCATACAAACCTTGTCCTGACAATTACGAACACAACAAAAAAAAAAAAAAAACAACCAAATCAGTCGAGCCGTTCTCAAGTTATGATCTTTTTTACTTGCGCAATTGATTTTGATATATTGATATACTATTAAAGAAGCCCGCCGAAACCCGACAAATGACAGAATTCACAACGGCAATCGAATACCAAAGAGCAGTAATGAGTACCGCGTTTTCCACGTTTATTTACATCATAGTTGCATAAATAATGCATACCGGAATAATTTCTTCACTGTGGCACCATCTGTCGGAAATGTTGGTAATCGGTGTTTTAGCGCTAGTTGGTCACACTTTCAATTAATTTATATTTATTTTATAATTTATTTATTTATTTTTTTGACTTTTAAGTAGCCTACACTATTCTCTCTGACCCTATAAATAAACTCTGTCCAAATTTCATAAAAATCGGATGGTTAGTTTTGAAGTCCATAGAGGACATACAGAACGACATTCATTTATATATATATATATATATATATATATATATATATATATATATAAAAGAATGCACATAGTATTTTAAATGATTATTTTACAAATAGAACAGCTTACTCGTTAAAAAGTTAATAATTATATTGGAATCGAAATGTCTACAAACTAGCTATTACAAGGTTCAGTTATTTCGCCATGTCTTTGGAAGGTTTACACAAAGTTAACAGATTAGTTTACCGAATTATGTTAAAATTGTTAGTTATATCGATGACAATTTTAGTACACAAATATAAACTATATTTAGAAAATAAATTATATAGAATTATCAATAAAATCAGAATATTTTTACAAGACTACAATTTGCAGATCCATAGCTCGGTCAACATGTATTTTGGTAAGTCAATGACGGAATTTGATGAGAATAATAACTTCGTAACAGACCATTTTCAACGTGTATCATATAGAAATCATTGTAAGTTGGCGAGCACATGGTAAAATAGAGTGTTTAGTATTATCTAACAAATTATTAGCGTAAATTTACATAATTACGTCGGATAAGTTCTCTTTTTAGAACTGAATACGTCAATTTTATTGTACTATATTTTGTTTGTAGTGGAACGGGCCAGGGCGAGCCTGGTTCCATTTTACCCCATGTTCCTCAAGTAAACATAGCAATAATATCGCCGATAGCACCGGCTGTAGTTAAGTTCGAGGAACATTTTTCTCTTTAAGGTCAGCGTTATGTGTTTCGAAATGTTTCTGCAAAAGATGTTATGATTCTCCGCACGTTATACTAGACCGAAGCAATAATCGGAAAAAACGAAGAGTAACAGTCTTAATATTCTAGCAAACATCGAGATACAAATACTGACGAAGCAAAAAAAGGGGGGGGGGATTTTAATGAACGTAAAAAGACGACGACAAAAAAGACTCCTACACCCAGAAAAAAATGAGGACAGCCAAAAAAAACTGTGGGGGGGGGGCGACGCCCCCTTAGAAAAATATATAATAATAATTTATTTATTTAAAGTCGCTCGGCAGCTAAGGCCATTTGCGACGCCGAGAAGTTACATTTTATGCGTATAGATAAATCAAAGTAAAGAACATAAACGAGAAGTTATTTCTTATAAGTATAGATTAATAAATAAAAAGAACGAAAAGGATATCTAAATAACAAAAGAAAAAGAAAAGGAAAGAAAGGAAAAAAAGGAGGTAAGCGTTGCTGAATAATAAACTATATAAAAGGAAAAAGTCGGGTGAGAAAAATATATACATATAACAGCTATTTAATAAAAATCCAAGAAAATTAAACGAAAAGTATTATAAAAAAAACGAAGAAAGATCGTTTGAATTAATAAAAATTCAAACCTCTAGAGATCTTCCCCACCGGTTTGATTGACTGGTAAAGCAACGCGGTGTGTTATTGTTGAATGGCATCTCCCATTATGACATAATCTACATTCCAATTGCTTATTAGCTACATTAGCCAGATCACGATTTTGAACATTTTTTTTAATCATATTAAATATTATATCGTCGTCGCAAAAATAAAACCAAGTGGTCACCAACCGAGAAACCAAAAACCAGAAATTTCGGATAGTCGGAAAAAATAAAACATCGATAAGAGAAAATAATTTGAAGTAAAAAAGAAAACTGTTTTTATTTCATTTCATAATAAGAGCCTTATACGAGTATAGTATAGCGAACCTGATAGATCCAAAGTTGGTCAACTCAAAACTGAAACTGGAAAATTCTTTTAAAAAAATAATTTCAAAGTATTACAAAATGAAAGATGGTCTTTTAATACCTTGGTAGTTTAAAAAAAAAAGGTTGCTCTTGTTTATTTTTTAGATACAGTAAAGATTTATGGAGTGTTTTTGACGAGAACTAACTGATTTTAAACACCATTATAATCGAACTGAAAAGCACGAATGTGGTAAAGAGCATAAAATCAATAATGACACAAAACGCATTTTCAAATAGTTACCAGCAGGATATAAAAGAATGAAACTTTCTAACGCCATGAAGATCTTTCGAACCGTCAATAAAAAAGGAAAGAATGAAGAGAGAACAAATGGGCTGCGGAGAATCATTGCGACGTAACTACGGAGCCTGATTTTCCCAAGGATAACCTACCTGAAGTCAATGCAATCTTGTTGCAAAATAACATAAAGCCCAACTTAACACCCAGAACGGACTTTTCAAAATTACCCCCACCCTGGGCTTCTTTTCAGGTAGAAGCTATCACAACTCTCACTGATAATAATCACCCACCGGCGCTGCGAGGGCTCAGGGCACTAAATATTATTAATAAATATACCACGTTCTCGAAAGCATACACTGATGGATCCAAAGCTAATGAGTCCAAGGCTGCCCCAGCGGCATGCGCTTTCGAAATAGACGGAATCGCAGAGGGCATGCGGTTGAACAACGTTGTATCCATTGCGGAAGCCGAAATGTATGCTGTGTTGTTTTGTCTTCAGGCATACTTAGAACTGAGATCCCAACCGCTCGGAATCTTACTGGTGACTGATTCCTTGCAGTCCATACGTGCTTTGCAGTCAGATCACCCGGAATCACCAATGGTCCTAGAAGTCCTGGCTATCTTATACCAGCTGAGCCGAAGGGGATGCCGAGTTGTTTTTTTATGGGTCCCCAGTCATGCCGGTGTTCCGGGGAATGAGCGGGTTGACATGGTCGCTCGGTCATTCATGATGTGCCCAATGCCGTTATTTGCTTTTGGTCCATTATCTCTGAGAGGTTTCCTGTCAGATACGGTCTTCGCACAGTGGAGTCATGACTGGATGTCTCAGTCGACCTTCCTCAGGGAACTGAAGCCTACGACGGAGCCATGGTGGCCTCCAGTCGGAACAGAACGCAAAGTGTTTTCGGCAATCAATCGCCTGAGAACGGGACATACGTCCTTTTCCCACGACTATATCCTCAAACAAGCCCCAAAGCCAAGTACCTGCCCACTTTGTTCTACCGATGAATACCCGTCAGTTTCGCATATCTTGCTGAAATGCACACGTCTAAATGGGTTACGGCGAGGCCAGATCACATCGATTGAAGACATCCTCTCAAATACTCCTACTGCTTTGAACAATCTTACGACTTTCGTTCAGGCTAGCGAGCTAAGGAGTATGTTTTAAACGTGGGTCCACTCACTGCGATAACCGAGGTAGTTACATGCAGCGAGTGGTTTAGTACCCCTTCTTAAAAAAAAAAAAAAAAAAAACAAACAAACAAGGAGTTAATAGTACTCTGGAATTCTTTATTAACGCAAGATCGGCGGGAGAAATTTAGAGTGAGAAAGTAGTGAAAATAAATTAGGAACAAGAAGGAAATCTGCGTAATTAAATGTAATGAAAGCTCATTATTAGAAAAAAGGGTACGGGGAAAATTTAGTAATCGATATGAAATCTGAGAAAGAATTTCACTTTTCTAGAAGTAAATTGCCATCCTAAAGCAAGGGTACAAAAAGCATTGAATAAGTTCTGAGAACGAAAATTAGCAATCGTTTTATAAAAAAACGGTAGTCTAAATATGATATGTACGTAAAGGTAAAGGAAAAACGTTAGTCCCAGCGTGGAGACAAGAATTTTGAACGCGGCTAGTTTACAAAGTAAGGATTTGTAAATGTTTTCGTAGATAAATGAGCGATAATTCACTTTAGAACGTATTATAGTTTTAGAAAGGATAATAATTAGGATGTTGGCATCACTTCCTCAGTCAGTTGAAGATAATGATTTGACTAGGTTTAATCTTTTAAGAACTGATATACGGAGATAATGTGTTTAGAAAAAGACAAACGACCGTTGAAGAATAGACCAATAGAAATTACCAACCAGAGAAATATTGGTTAAGGTAATCAAAGAAGAGTTAAAAAGGCGATATAAGGAAATAATACATTTGAATTTAAAAGGTAGAATAAAAAATGTATATACATCATAGAGAGAATTATTTGATACAGTTACGGAATTATTCCGTTCTTTATTGGCGGAAATAATATCACAAGAAATAGAGCAGAACAAAATGTCATCAGCAAAGAAACGGGGGGCTTAATTGTAGCGGGAGCTATTATAAGAGTGTATGTATTGAAAAGTTTACGGCTTAGACACCGGAACTCTATAAGAGACCTTGGAAAATAATTCTAGAGGTAAAGGAAAGGAGAAGTGAAAAGGTAGATTTAGAAGATAGTAGAAAACGTTGCGTAAACAGAAAAGATGAATGTTGTCACAATCATTAGAGAGACAGCGGGAGCGCTGCTATAATGAAATTTTTGTTTAAGGATTTATAGATGTCACGGATGAACAAGCTAAAATAGTACCAAGATCAGGATGAAAGCCGTTTTTAGGGAATGAATAGTTTATTTTCAATCCACCAAACAAGTCGTCAATTGAAAAAGACACATTTAAAGAGTTTTCTTGGACATGGAGTGAGAGAGATTGAACGAAAGGGAGAAGTTTTTTTTTTAGTTTTGGAAACAACAAATGAAAGATTTCCAGAGGGGGAGGGTATTGAAAATTGGATTTTATTGAAAATAATAAGTAGAGTTTGAAGACATTGATCTTAATTATTCCGTTACAATTCCCTAATCTGTTTATTATTATTATTTATTTGGTGAATAATAACATATATACATAGTAATTGATACATAGCCATGAGTATCTCAGTTGAATGAACACCTCATGGATTGAAAACAATAAAAAGAAAATGAAAGACAAAAATAAACCAATATAAAAATTAAAATAAAATTATTCATTAAATGAAAAATCTTCAACATTAGAATATTTGGAAGCCATGATAAAATTTGCCGCGTGCAGGAATTTTGATAAATTATCGTTGTTTAATGGAAAACAATTTATGTTTTTAAACAAGAATTTCCATTTGGCGCACTCATTAACGATATGTGTGACAGTTTCAGGAGCATCTCCACAGGAACACAAATCGGTGTCTGCTAGATGAAAACGGTGTGCAGATAACTTTGGAATCTACCATGTCCAGTAAGAAATTGCGTCACATACGTATTAATATTATTAATTTTGATTGGATTGGTTTTAACCTCGGGGACGAAACTAAATGTTAATCTTCCAGTTGAGCTATAGTTCCAGCTATTTTGCATTTCAATAAATCTATTGTTTAGATCCAACTCCAAATTGAGATTATTTAACCCTTTGAAATACAAAATTTTATGCTGCAGTACAGAATAGCAATTGTCCTGCTATTGTTAAGTAGTTCTATGCGCACGGAGAAAAAACAAAAGAAATTTCCTTTGGGACTTAACTAATACTTCCTGAATGTTTTTACGTTTTAAAGCCCCTTCGAACATAAATACGCAGTATGTGAATAATGGAACAACTAGCATATTCGCGAATTATTCACACGATGTTTAGTGTTCATCTCCGTTTAATAATTTATAATATGCTAGTTGTTCCATTATTCACGTACTGCGTATTTATGTTCATTCCCTAATCGGTTTACCTTCCCTTCACGTTATAGTCACCTTCCTTCTTCCGCCGTCGCCCAAAAATTCAATTTTTTCATTTCTTCACTTTTTCCTCATCATTTAATTATATTCACTGATGGCTCAAAAGATCAAAGTGGCGTTAGGATCTCCTTTACTTCTCCCTTCATAAATCACTCCAACATAATCAAACTGAACCTTCTGTTCTATCTTTTACATCGAATCTGTGGCTATTTTTAGTGATTATTATCTTTTCCGTGACGCTCCCACCTTCTTCTAACCTTCTTCTAAAATTCAAATTGTTTCTGACTCCTTGAGCGTCCTTAAACTTTTATAATCATCCTGCTTTCCATCTCCGTCCTCTGATCTTATTATCTTCTATATCCACTCCCTTATTTAGAACCTGCTACTGCGATAGACTTTCTTTGGTTTCCTCTAGTAACATAGGTATTCATGAAAACGAGAAGGCCGATTCTCTGGCTCGCTTCGCTATCCACAATGTTCAACCACTATGAAAAGTTACTTCCTTCAATCTTATATTCCCTTGTACAAAGGCATTCATCGTACTGCCTGGTCTATTTCATACCTCTCCTATTTTTCTAATTCCTTTTTCCCTTACCTCTTTATATAATCCGCTCCTCAGCCTCACGCCTGGTTCAATTTCTTTTCCTCTCTCCGTCATGCTGCTATTTCTTCTATTTGCCGCTTACGATTTCATCACTCTTTTCTTCCTTTATCTATATCCCATTTCTCAATTTTTTCGCCACCTCTTTGTCGCCTTAATTCGGATTAACCTTACATTTGTGATGCTGCCCACATTTTTTTTTTTGAGTATCCGCCTCTGTTTCTCGAAAGCTCTCTTTTTTATCACGGTTTATTACAACTTAATCTTCTCACTCCTTATAGTGCTCTTCTCATATATTCCTTTTCTATCATTGAATATAGTGTCTATCCTTTTTAATTTCATAAAACTTCTACCTCCAACAGAATTCCTATTCAGTAAATCCTTAACTAGTCGTTGGGTCAATACCCCTTGCTGGTAAACCCAAAGTGAGAGACAGAGAGGAAAAAACGATTTTTGGCGACATGATGAGGTATTCTGTTAATTTTTAGGGAAAAAGTGTTCAAGTTGTTTAAAGAAAAGGGTTGTTTATTGATTTTGAACGGAACTATTAAAAAATGAGAAGATAAATAGAAAATGGAGGGCAGTTTAGAATTAGGTACGGCAAGAAGGAGCAATACAGTCAATGAAGGAAGTTAGTTGTAAAGAAAGATATTAGAAGAATGTTGAGAAGAGGAGTCGGAATGTTTCATCTTCTAAATTTTGCAAATGAACAATAGTTTTTCCAATTTTTTTTTTTTTTTTAATAAACATATATCGATCACGCTATCGTCAAAACTAATCGTGCCATCTGCGCCATTTACCCGATGTTCCATCGTAGATCGTTTTTGAATATTCACAACTAATTAATTCTATACAAAGCACTTATTAGGCCAATCTTAACTTATGCATCGCCTGTGTGGTCTTCAATATCTAACGCTCGCTATAAATAACTACAGCTTATACAAAACAGATGTCTTAGGTGCGTATTAAACACATCCCGCTATACCAAGATTTCAGTGATGCATAGAGTCCTCAAGTTGTCATATCTTCGTAATTATGTACTTTCTCCGACATTTTTGAAAGTTGCTTGATTCGCAGCAATCCTCTTATTAATCATAAGGCAGCTACAATTTATGTACTCAAAATATAAGCATAGACGTTTAAAACATAATCTCCTGTAATTTTAATGAATTATCGTATTTGTTCGTAGGTTTTTTTTTAAATTTTTTCCTACAATAATGTTTCCTAAACTATAGTTTGTAATAATTTATAATCGTATCTCATACGTTGCGTTGTGCGTAAGACGATTTGTCGATGCGCTAGTTCAGTTTGCAATGTTAACGTTGGGTTATGTTGTTATTTTTGCACAAATATGCTCTATTCTCTCTCTCTCTGTCTCTAACTTTTTTTTCTTTTTGTTCGATTTCAGAACGAAACTTAGTGTTAACTTTTTTATAGGCTACAAAATAAGGAGCTGAAAAGTAAGTCGGATTAAAAATGGATAGTCTAGCCTTATAAGCAACTATGCGTTAATCTAAATTACTCTAAAAAAGAACTTATTATATTATAGCGTCGATCTTATCTTTATACCTATTGTCAAATTGTTTAGCTTTAGTAATTCCCTTTGAGAGTTTTTTCCATTTCTCTTTGAAACGTTACCGTTTCACTAGTTTAAGCCCTCAGAGGGATGCCAACCACGAGATCTTCTCGGATTCGTGGATTTTATTTTATATATTTAGTATTTATGAAATTAAAACTGAGAATTTAAATTAATTATCTTTTATTTTCCAATCACCTACAAAAAGATCTTTCTTTACCGACCGGCCGCTGAAAATACACAACATAAATATGACATAAAACAATGATTATATAATTATAAATAAATTTGGGTACGTGTCACTGTTTGTCGGCGGTGGTTAATGCTGCTATAGCGGGCTCCAAGAAGACATGATCGGTTGCTGCTCTTTTTGTGCTGGACGATGGAGTGAACTCAGGTTAATTCAATGTCGCGTAATTTGATAATTGAATAATTAATCTCCGCGTAAATTAAAATTTAATACAACGATTCTGACGAGCGACCATTTACCACTTCGCACTGCAGACAGGTTGATTTTTAGCAGAGCAATTTTTTCGTTAACAGAGATCGTTTTCGTAACACTTTACGGACGGCCAACTGGGACTGCCTTTTAAAAATCTTCTAAAACAGTTCAACTTGACTGCTACCTGGCTTCCATTTTCTATTTGTGCCTCATCATTTTTTGTCTTTTATTCCAGCGGGGATTAATCATCGTCATTCCTCCGATCATCTATCTTTCTCCAGTCTGACCGCGTGGTAGTATTTTTCCTCCCGACCGACAAACAGGATTTCAATCATGCGCACATTTACTTTCGCACCACCTATTCTAAATTGTGTTTTATTTTTTATATTTTTTATTTTTATTTTCTTTTTTATTTGAATTTTACTGTTTTCGATATTTTTCTCTGAACCATGTAATGGGCACATTATATATCCTCGCATCCCGAAAAATAAAAATTTTGGCACGAATTAAACTGAGTTCACTCCATCGTCCAGCACAAAAAGAGCAGCAACCGATCATGTCTTCTTGGAGCCCGCTATCGCAGCATTAACCGCCGCCGACAATCAGTGACACGTACCCAAATTTATTTATAATTATATAATCATTGTTTTATGTCATATTTATGTTGTGTATTTTCAGCGGCCGGTCGGTAAAGAAAGATCTTTTTGTAGGTGATTGGAAAATAAAAGATAATTAATTTAAATTCTCAGTTTTAATTTCATAAATACTAAATATATAAAATAAAATCCACGAATCCGAGAAGATCTCGTGGTTGGCATCCCTCTGAGGGCTTAAACTAGTGAAACGGTAACGTTTCAAAGAGAAATGGAAAAAACTCTCAAAGGGAATTACTAAAGCTAAACAATTTGACAATAGGTATAAAGATAAGATCGACGCTATAATATAATAAGTTCTTTTTTAGAGTAATTTAGATTAACGCATAGTTGCTTATAAGGCTAGACTATCCATTTTTAATCCGACTTACTTTTCAGCTCCTTATTTTGTAGCCTATAAAAAAGTTAACACTAAGTTTCGTTCTGAAATCGAACAAAAAGAAAAAAAAGTTAGAGACAGAGAGAGAGAATAGAGTATATTTGTGCAAAAATGACAACATAACCCAACGTTAACATTGCAAACTGAACTAGCGCATTGACGAATTGTCTTACCACACGACGCAACGTATGAGATACGATTATAAATTATTACAAACTATAGTTTAGGAAACTTCATTGCAAGAAAAAATTTAAAAAAAAATCTACAAATTGCCAGCATGCCGACCTATTTCCGCTCATATTCTTTAAGGATTCGACTAACTATTTCAACCAAACTATTTTTTTTCTATTATTTGTCAACTCGCTTTTCATCGCTCGCCAATTTCTTTGAACCTACCTTCATCGTTTTACCTGCTCGGGTATTTGCCTTTATGATAGACCTATATATTTTGTATCTCAACATTTCTCACTTTTTTTCCGACGCTCGTCTCGGTGCTTTTCCTGGGAATATCTGTTATTACCTGATTTTCTTTCTTTCGATAATATTCTGGTATTGTTTGTCAGGGCTTATACCGATATTTTACACCAACGACCTTTTTCTTTTACCGATCTTATAAATAGAATATCATTTCATCTTTCTGTTAATTGTTTTCGGTCATGGCCGATCATTTCGGTCGATGTGCTTAGCAACATTCGTTAATCTTTTTTTTTTGTTTACAGTATAAAGTCCTTCAAATTTTCGCTTCGGTATCTAGACACGCGGCAGCGTGTCAAGCCAAGAAAAAGGAACTAGCGACAACGCAGCAGCCGTGTGTTATATTACACAAACCATATGGAGCCACCGCTTTTAATCTCTTAATAACTCAATATTTAATTAAACATAAACACATGAAATTTGGTTTATTTATTAAAACCCCCCTTAGATTAACTAGAACCCCAAATTTCATATAAATACAACTGAAACGGTTATTGAGATATTCAAGTCTAAAAATCGGAATTTTTATCTCTGACTGACATATATATAGATCAAAAACCTAACACCCACTTTCAGGTGACCTTGATAATTAGGCGTCCAGCCTAGGTAATTGTGTGTATACAAAGGAAAAAATCAGAAAACAGTGAATTTTTACGACTTGAAATATTTTTCAAGCAATTGATTTTTATTTAAGGCTTTGTGCGCGTTTTTATAATATAATTCCAATCGAGATACTTGACCTACCGGAAAATAAATTTATTAAAATTGCTGCGAAACATGCTTGACAAAGCTTATTATAGAATAGATGACGATCTTAATGATAAACATATATTACGAAGCAAAGCGATTCCAGCACAGCGCTGGAAATGAACATGATATTGTACGCCGATTTTGACATATTTGTAAAAAAAAAAAAAAAGATGAAAATAACATGACATATTTGTAGGGCCCTGTGTGCTGCAGTAACGGTTTTTTTGCCACTTCTTCCCTTCAGCCATGCAGGTGGTCCGAAGTGGTTATAGTTTTAGAGTTAGGGGACAGATGGACTCGACAACTTGACTCTCAAAAAGTGCTCACTTTGTAAGCCTATTTAGAAGAATAAACGATTTGAATTTGAATTTTAATTTGAATGAATAATAATAATTTCTTTACAAAAAGTAATGATATCCCATCAAAAACATAAATGTAAAAATGGGAGCCAAGTTCAATATTAAGAATATTACCAGCAAACAAAATTTTTAGAAGAATTAAGATATCCTTACAATATAGAAACAGTAACTTGCGTATAACATAAAGAAGATAAGTTGATTAGCCAAATGTAAGATAACTTGTATGTGAAAACTAGCCAAGTAAAATCGTGAGCTTTAATTTATCCTAAATTATCTGTTTTGTATAAATAATTCGGCTGTTCAAATTTAACAATTTTTATTTTTAAATAGCACAAACATTGTTGTCAATGAAAAAAAGCAAGAAATTATGTTTTAATTTTAGAATGTTGTATGTTCTTATAAAAAAATTTCAGAATTATCTACAGAACTTAGCACTCATTCAGATCTCAAAACCACGCATATTCTTAATATTGAATTTGGCTCCCATTTTTCATTTATGTTTTTGATGGGATTCTATTTACAAGCCCTTTTGTTAACTGCGGCCAAAATATTCGGAAAAAAACAGGTGCTTTTCTGTCTTCGCCAGAAAATCTCTTCTCTCTTTGTAAAAATGCTCGGAAATATTCTAGTTCGTGAGAAACGCTCGTATACCTTTCTATTCCTTTCATTAATTTATGGTCCGCGGTTAACACCGTTCAAATATAATAATGATATTTTGAATGTCCGTTTGCTTTTAGATTAACGGGAACCATTTACAAGCGTGTAAAATTTTGTTAATTAATCCTAATGATGTAAAAGCGTATTAAAGGGTATACTGGGAAATTCTGACAAAGGTGAATAATAGACATGAAAGCGATAAATTATCACTCATACAAAAATGTTTTTTTTTTTTATCGTAACCGTGTCATAATTTAACAGCTAGTGTAATACGAAATATATCAAAGTTTTAATAAGTATCAAATTAAAGGAGAAATTGTTTTTGGTCAAACAAAAATCTTTTGCTAGTATATATAATACTATGTTGTTTAATAAAAGGTAGTCAATATTTCGCAACAACGCCATATTATTTCTAATTAACGAGAATCGTTTAATGTAAACTGCTGTCGGTTGGTTCGACGTGATTCTTAAAAGTGTTTCGATTTTTTTTTCATATGAACCGATAATAATTAAAATTTAACTAAACCTAACACAGACGTTAAGGAAGAAGTTTAACAATTCTATGTGGTAATTCCAAATACTACTGGTCTTTTTCTGCATTATTGACAGAAACCAAATAATTACGCAAATTCGATTTTTTCCAAACACTAGTAATCAATCTATTTTCCAATTATAAACGTAAATGTTTTCTTTAACGGTATATCCTCAAAACGAAAACGAATATTGGAATTTCCGCGGAATTCAAGATAAAAGCTGTATTTTAAACGAAAATACATCAGATAAATTTCGTATGAACGGCTGGCAGCCAAACTAATTCTCATTTCTTTTTATCTCGCAAATTTTGTTTGAGATTTTTTATAAAATTCTGAATATTTATTATAAAATGAGTAAAGAAATGCACAATATTTACACGTATTTTCTTCGCACCCGGTCATACATTTGACTTATGGTTTATTATTTAAATTTTTACTTTTAACGATCATCCGACATTTCCGATAAGCAAAATTTTGATCGCGGGACTTTATCCCCCCGTTCCCTCGCTACAAATAATCTATTTACACACTATTTACAACTAAATCTAATGCAGACGAATTTCAGTGATTATTATTGCGATATTTCACGTGATCACACCATACAGCCAAGTTTTCCACGGATTTTCCTTCTTTTTCCTTCCCAATTCCTTTAACATGCCGTACACACACATAGGTTAACATTCTCCCTGCTATGTAAATTCTTTTACGATTAGTAGGTAAACTTGGTAAGTATAATTTTAGATTATTTTTATAATAAATACAATTCTAATGCCTTATAGCTAAATATTCGTTTGCATTTAAGCTTAGACTTTTTTTTTTCTTTCCTGTAATTTGTTTCAGCAACAATCACTGTGTATCTGTTTCGATTCCGGCTACAGTCTCACAAGTTGTTGAACTTTGTTTATATCTACATTTAATTATCTTAATAATATTTTTATGATGGTAGCCTATTATCGATATTTTAAGGAACGATAATTTAAGGCTTAAAATAAATTATAAATCACATACTGTTTGTAAATTTGTGCGTATTTGACACACTTATGATGATACCTTTTATGATCAGTTTTGTTAACTGCTTATGTGTAATTGAATCACTGATAGAGTTGTACGTAGTCTTGCCATACACATCTTCGTAATATTTTTCAGAATTATGCATTTTTTGGGGTTTTTTTTCGTAACGCAAATGAATTTTTCTAAGATTTTACATTGGTCTTCGACTACATACTTAATCGATTTCCCGACATAAACTGCATGCATTATAAAGTAAAAATAAAGCTAGAGCGTAGAGTCGACACTAGGCTCTACTTTTTATCTAAAATTACTCCAAAGATATCTAATTTCTTTTTTGAAATATACGAAACACTGGGCTCATTTAAAATAGAAGAATATCTTTTAATACGATCTTAATTAGTTCAACTTATCCAAACCAGTACTAGCGATTCAAGCGCGTTCAGGTTTGGATAAAAGAATTACTGCATTCACGCCATCAGATCGAAGGATGTATATGGGGTAACATCTGTTGTTACTTCTTCCACAGTAGGGTAATAACGCTGCTTCCCTTTCGCTTCTTTCTCTCTTTTTGTCTTCAAAACCCTTTCGACCCGTATCGAAAATATCGGTGCTACACGATTACAACAAATTTTCATCTATTACGAAAATGTACAGACGTATCAACGGATACGGGTGGGGACGATAATCGTACCCCTGGGAATCGCTTAAAATGATCTCTTCATCGTCGGATTCGTTTTTGTTCTAGCAAATCACGGCGTGTGGTGAATACGTTTTTTTTTTTTTTTTTTTTTTTTAATGGTTTATTTGCTTATCATTACTACGTAAAAAAAAAAGAAGGAATATAAAAAAAGTTTCATGAATGAAGTTTGCTTATATTGCATTTGATGGAACGCGAGGGGTGAAGATGACAGGGTTATAGTTCTGAAATCGAATTAAATAATAATGCGAAAACGAAAGGAATAGGTTTTTCTGGTGGCTGAATCGAACGGCAATGTTGTTAATATTAAAAAAATCCCGTTGAAAAAACACGATTTTAAGTTGTTTACTATACTGTTTGGATACCGCCTGGAATATTCGAATTTCTATGTTCCGAACAACTGTGGATATTTTTCTTTTTTTACTATTTAGTCTGGTCTAAACTAAAAACCGAATTTCTACAACGTATATACACTCAGCCGGTGAGTAATTAATTATAACAAGATTGAGTCTTTTTGGATATCTTTTTTTCCTCTTACGCTGATAATTTTTTTTTTTTTCGTTGGTCTAGTTTTGAACTATTTAGCCACGGAATAATGTATTTCATATTTCGTTTGTCTACTAGTGACATTAACCTAGCGCGTTCGATGTTTTAGCAGTAGGATTTAAATTCGATTCGAACTATTTTTTTTTTTTTTTTACTGTTTAACCAATTACACTACGCTATAGCTGGAACTACAACTAAATTTTGCCACATGCCAGTTATATGTGGAATAAAAAAAATCTCAATCTATCACAAATGTTAAATTCTACTTGTTAAAACTCTTACACTCCAATAAGATGATTATATATTAGCTGAAGCAGTTGATTAATATTACTACACTATATGTATTATCGACTAAGTTTATCAAAACGAAATTGTTCCGATCAGAAAAGTTTAAAGGTGGCTAGTCGATAGTAAAACATATTCTCAAGTGTATACAAAGAAGGTTAACAAATTATTACACTGTGCAGGCGGTAGTAAATGTGTCGTCAACACATATACAAGCACACAAGTATACAAAGAAACTTAGTACAAGTTAGCAAATTATTACATTGTTTAGGCGGTGGTAGGTGCATCATCAACACACACATAGGAGCATACAACTTAGAATGGGTTAGAAAAATTGTAATTGGTTAATTAAAGCCTTCTCCTGATCGCCATACTGGACAGGTGTTGTTGCTGTGTAATGGGTAGTCCTGTACTAAAAGCAGACAGTTGCCTTGAGGTGTGCAGGATGTTGAGATATTTGGTTTTTGGCTTGCAATACTGAAGATGTCTATATGTAGTTAGTGTAAAACATGATGGTGTGGTGGTAACATCTTATCGGGAGGGCCTTATGTGAAATGGAGGTATAGTCATTTGTTGAAGTAGAGTGACTCCTGATTAGCTGAGTGAAGGGGGCGCGGTCACGTGACTGATCGCTCCTGATTGACTATTATCCCAGAACAAACGCTTTCCGTCTACTAACTAGATTTGTTAAATTTGAATACGTCTAACTAAGGACTACTTTATGTTTTTAAAAATTGAAATTACTGAAACCAGTTAATGAGGTATCATTTAAAAAAAAAAAAAATAATTCAAAAAAGCTTTCCTTGAACACTTCGTTTTCATTAACTACTATGGGCGATCAAAAGTCATGAAGCTTTCACATATTAAAAGAAAACGTTTAAAAATGACGAAAAGGAAACAAAAGATATCGACTCAATAAAAAAAGCAAAATAGTGTGCCGAAACAGGCTGCTATTAAACCGGGCAGTTTTAGGGTATTCGAGGATATTAAATCCGTTGCTCAAAAGCAAGCCGTATATACACGTGTATATATATATATATATATATATATATATATATATATATGTATATAGAATGTAACCTTTTTGAACAGAGGGATTTAAGGATGATTTCTCTGGTCAACAGAGTCGTTCGTAAAATACCATTTGATTCCGATCATTGATTTCCGAAGACGATTTAGACATCAATTTGAAACTCCTTGTGGGGTCGGCAGAGTTTATGCACTATACGTTCCACCTGGATCATAATAATAATAACCTATTTCTACAACCCCGTATTATTACACCTGCATCGATATGCTGTGTTCTCACGTCATGTTGAACATTTGAAAACAAAATTATAGTTTGTCCTTTGCTGGTTATATGTACACAACCTAATCCATTTCCGCGAATAATAATTTAATTTTTTAATGAAAACCGACTAACTTCGCTACGTGCGGAAACATTCAATAACTTAAAAGTTTGCTTAAACTTCGAAATGATTGAACACTGTTTATTTAAAATGTGCCGATTCTTCAAAAATTTACTGTAATATTAAAAATTTACTGTAATATTAAAAATTTACTGTAATATTAAAAATTTACTGTAATATTAAAAATTTACCAAAAATTGCATAGATCGAAATCTGCCGAAAATTGATGTACAATTTTGTTGCACCCTTCATTAAGAAATGAAACATTTCTTTTGAAAAGTTATTTAAAATGTCGCCGACTTGGCGCGTCATCGGCTGTATTTTTTCCCTCAATTTAGTTGCTTTTTTTTTTGCTTGATCGCGAATGAAATTATTACGTTTTGATTATGAGTCGAGAGGCGATGATCGAATTAAAGCGACCGGGCGAAGAAAGCGGGACGTTTCATTATGTGGCAGTGTTGTTCCAGCTTTGCTTCTGCAGAACCGCGTCATTGACAGCGGGTACGATTGTTCGAAAGCATTATGTCAAAGGTTGTCTAATTTAGCGACTGTTGGAGCGAATTTCAATTCCGATGTAAAACACGTCCATCGGCAAAGAGCGGCGAAAAACGTCGTTTGATCACGTTTAAACGAAACAATTTTGCTACCGCTTTTATGTCTGCCAGTATACCCGCGTATCATTCGAGCTGCTACTTCGTCAACCATAAACGAGTTCTTCATAGGACCTGGCGCGTGCGTCGCTGGATAATCATCGTGTCTCGATTTTACGTCTAGAAGCAACCACAGACTCTCCGTTCATTCTGTATCGATAAATTTTTGGTTACTCCGAAGTACGTCGGTTTTTTTTCTAAAACGTAATTGCAAAGTCAAAGACACGCACACACGAACCAATCATAGACCTCAATTGCAATAGCGAGCAATTTGTTTTTGTTTCGCCATTAGCAGTGTTGCGGTCACGCTTCCGAAACGTGAATATATATTAGCAGAGGTAGACAAGTGTCGCCAGCTGGTGTTGGAATTTTTTTTTTTATTTTACGAGTAGTTAATGCGTATACGGCTATTATTCGATTTAAAAATCACTTAAATATTATTAATAATTCTTGTTTTAATTATAAAATGTGTAAGAGCTTGAAGGTTGTTCACATCGAGAATATCTGTAGTTGATTGTCGCGATGATGGTTATACTTCCGGTAGGTTTGTAATAATGTGATGGACCGTTAGCGTGGCAAATGTCACATTTGGGCGGTGGTTGGGAAATTTAGCAGATATGAATGTGTAATTCGTGTATGCCCGAGGTATATTCTGTTAACAGCTGTTTGCAGCTTCGGTGAGCAGACATTACCAATCATTAACGGCCAAATATACACGTTTTTTTTTTGTATTTCCAAGTATACTTGGCCGAGCCTGGAACCACTGATTCCATGAGTGTGGGATTCCCTGATTGTGCAAAGTCTTTCCCTAGCATTGCCGGCAGACAAGTTTGAGTTGGCCCTTTCGCCGCATGATGCACAATATCCATGGCCATCTATCTCTCGATGACTGTGTTGAAATTGAAATGGCACGTTAATTAGTTAATAGGATACAGTATCGAAACATTAAATAACTGAATAATGTTGGAGACGTTTTCGGCGGAATCTTCATGCGGAAAAAAGAAAAGAAATTCGAGTAAAAACGAACGCTGCCATTTTATTCGCCGTTTCATCTTACGGAGGAATTTATATTACATATTATTATTGTTTTTCTGCTTTTACATTACCGGCTTGGCAAGTTTTCTCGATCAAAACAATTTACCGCATTGAACACGTTCCTGTGTTAATTAAATCTATATATTGATATTATTAATCTCCAAAAATCCATGCGATGATTCCGTAGCTGCCTCTGGCGATGGTTTACTGATCACTTGTCGGTAGAGTACGTTAATATGTTCGACTAATTTCTTTACGTAATTCTTTCCTTTCTGCATTTCCAAGTCTGCAATAGCAAATAAACCCTTCGGATATTTCTGATATGCAATTGCATCGAGGTCTTTTCATTTTTCTTGCGTCAGCATATGGCCCGACCTAGGTCTTAACGTAGTTTTAATACGATCCCTTTGTTGTAAGTTTTTATAATATATCGGCCATATCATTTTGGATCTGTAACAGTGTTTTTTTCCATAATTTATGCTAACGAGTTTTGTGACTGCCATATTATTGGCAGTTTATTAAATTTTTACATCTTCATCTAACTTCCTCTTGGATTTCTGTGTTTACTTGTGTGGTTTATACATGGTCCTTTTAACAATACAATTAAGGTGCTTGGCTACCAAATCAGAGGTGTCATAGGTTATCGTGATTTGTCTCGTTCCGGATCCAAGTCGCCCCAGGTTTATACCTAATCTGAAATTTAATTGGGTATCAGAGAAATCTGAGAATGTAAAGGCGGATAATCCAAAAGTAGAAAGGAACTGGCCCCACTATTCTCATCAGATCCATTAGGCTTAGTACCATTATGGAAAGATTAACTTCGCAATCCACGATACTCTATCAAGGATACATGAGACTCGCTTTACTTCATTTCTTATATTTTTTTATAAACACTATTGTTTTTGTTATTATTCTCTTTCAGCCTACACCGCGCACATGAGTTCCATATAAAAACCATGTCATCCTGTTTTTCGTTCCGATATAAATTTTTCGGATTGCCGATAATCCGTTAGAATTAATCCGTATTTATATTTCTTGTTTTAATACTAATCGACGTGATGAAACTGGTCCTGCATCACCTGTTTGTGACCACATCGGTGTTCCTTGTATATTAAAATATTTATTTTCCGGCAGCTGTTCCACACATGATTCGGTTTAGCGCTCGTAAGAATATTTTTGAACCGCTTAGAGCGTTTACCAAAGACTCCTAGGTATTTTATAGTTCGCTAGAAATTAACCGATTTACCTTATAGAGCTATAACTATCGTGTAGCGTAAGTTGTTTCTGAAAAAAAATTAAATATTTAAAATCAATATTGATGGTTTTTTAGGGTGTTCTTAACTACCTTTAAAAAAAAAAAAAGAGAAAAAATATGCTCCATATTTTTAGGTACTTCATTAATATTTTATGCAAAAATTTTTTATTACGAGTATAATCAATAACATATGTGTAATTTTTATTAATGTGTTTATACGGGCTAATTCATTTGTGTGAATTATTAATACATAAATCAAAATGATGGAAATTGTTAATAGTATGAATATTAGTGAAAAATGTATTATTTATAAAATAAAAATGTCAAGAACCTCCCACCCCGTTAAAATTCTGGACATTTCTGTGTTAACGAGCAGTGTGATAGGAGTAATGTAAACTGATTTTTTCGTTTGCTTATTATTGCTGAGAGTACACTGGCGAGGAAATAGTAACTTTAATATTTTTTGTAGTAAATTTAAAGTTTCAATTTATTTTTATAAATACGTGTAAATGCGATAGATCTAATTGGCCTTTATTCGATGTCCAATTACGTTTTTGTGTATTGTAAAATTATTTATTTACTATACTACCGCAAAATACTAAAAATGGTGTTCATTTTAAAAATCACAATTTTTGTTTGGTGGACACCACGTCCAGATTAATAAAACCACTTAACGTTTCGAAAGCGTTTACACGGTCCATTATCGGATAAGTTTAGTTTCTGATGATGGACCGTGTAAACGCGTTCGACACCTTAAATGGTTTTGTTGATGTTAATTAACGTGGTGTGCATCAAAAATTGTAATTTTTAAATGTGTAGTACTTTTTCAATTGAATGAGTTCTATCGAAGAATACTTCAGCGTTTCTAGAAGCTCCAATAGCGCGGCGATATAGAAAATATGTTTTTTTTTCATTTTTCGTCATTATTACCGCGTTACATGGAGTTTTCCAGTCTCGGTGGAGCGCCAGAACATATATATATATTCGTTAACGGCAACTATAATTTTTATGTTAAAAAGACTTAATTTTATTTAATATATTCTCTCGTTCAGAGTGGATTTGGATCTTTTTGGCGTATCGTGATTGAACGCTTTGCATCGGTTAAAAACGCATTTGTGTTTCTTAAAGAATAATCCTGGCCTCTCGATTATTCTATACGCTGTATATTATAGTCACATTTTTCTTCTTCTTTTTTTCAAAACTGTATTAGTAATGTGCATGGTGATTATATTTGTGTCTGTGGTAAATGTGTTAACTAGTTGCCGCTTCATTTTCATTATTTTTATTATTAGCATTTTTCGGTGTACATCGCGCATTTATGCAAGAGTAAAGTGTGAAGAACCAGTTTTACTACGCGTTTTACTAATATATACTTTGCCGCATGAAGTTTTAGTTTAAATGGAAATAGCGTGTATTGGTGAAAACGATGAAAACGACCGCGTGTTTATCCAAATGTTTCGCTGCAAAGAACGGTGCAATTCGTATATTTAGGACACACACCCGATGGTTATTTTGTATTAAAACAGGAATTTCTGACTCATGTCAGAGTGCCGGCTCACCACTCCCTTTCATTGATTTTCGAAACTAACTTAATCAGGTTAATATCGTTAACAGTTTAGTTATTATCCGAACACTATTAAACATGAGAATACGAAAGCATTCTACATTAAATAACATTTTTTTTTTTTATTAACAAAATGTTAATTACATTTTAACGATGTTTAATATATACATACATACATATATATATATATATATATATATATATATGTATATATATAAAAATAAATAAATATAAAGCAGTTGCATGTTGCATCCAGCGTGGTCAGGGTCGCATGAGTCGGTGGTTAAAATTAAACTCAACGAGTGTCGCTTATTGACTTTTTGAAATCTCAGCGAGCCGTATCGTAAATTAAAAATCAAAAAATTAATTTCTTAAAAAATAACCGACCTTCAGGGCCGGATGTAAGGGAGGCTAGAGAGGGCTATAGCCCCGGGCCCCAGCCTCCAAGAAGTCCCACGCTCTCGACCGGAAAAATATTTAATTTTCCACATACAAAATTTAAGTTTCTTTTATGAAAATACTCAATAATGTCAAAATGTAAGATTTTAAATTTGCCGTTTTTTTATCTTAAAAAGAATTTTCAGTTAATTCTGGTAAAAAAAAAAAAAAAAGTATATGAAATCATTAATAAAACTATATACTTTTTCTCTATAAAACTTTCTCTCTTTTCTTCCGAATAAGCTAAATACTACTTCGAAATAAATATTTATAGAAATTTTCAGCGATAAATTTAATTTATTGTGTTAAAAAAATAAGAATGAGTTCTTTAACGTACGTGCTGAATAATAAGTAAACATTTGACAAATCGATTAATAACAATTCTCTATTCAAATATTGTGATACCCATACAAAACAATTGTAAATGTTTCTATGTAAAAACGTTTTACAATATGAAATTTTCTTAATTTTAACAATATTTTACTTTTTATTTTTATCGAAAGTTAATACGTTTTTTTTTATTTAGAACTGTATAAAAATTATTTGAGGTAGTTTTTAATCGATTGCTGATTTTATGTATGTATATATTTGTATTTCGAAAAATTTAATAAATCAAACGGTGTTTCATTCCTTTGTTTTCTGAGAGTTCTAAAAATCAAAAAAATGGCAACAATACAACGTATAGTATAGGATGACATTTAAAACGATGCCTAAAAAGTCACTCAAAAATTCGCGGCTCGCCGCCGGGTGATACGTTAAACGCGAAATTTAAAATTTTTGGTAGCTCCTCGAGTACGGGGAAGTTGAGAAAACCAAAGTCGCCACAACTAGTTTTACTTTTGTTTCGGTCTCCTGTTGCTGTCTCTAGCTTTGGAATTGCTTTTTTTTTTTATGCAATCCACCGATCGTATCCAATCTCAGTCGTATTACAGTTTTGTCTGCCGCTACCGTCCTGTCGCGGTCCCGGGAAGTCTATCTTTAACGAAATTTCCGAAGTTTTTGAAAAAAATTAGGAATACAGGCCCCGCCGCAACGTCGATGTTTATGATTTCTAAAAAAAAAAAAAAAGCCAATTTCGCATATAACTCATTAAAAATGTGCAAGGTGAAATACATAATTACGAGACGAATAGAGAGTAAACGTAAGGACTAGAATGATACACTGTTGTTGCTAGGGTCGCCGGGATGTCGCCAAGCGAAGAATGGTTCTGTGATTGATGGAGAAACGGTTGATCGTAAGAAGAAAGGTAAACAGAGATAAAGAAAGTCATTGTTGAAGATTCTGATTGTTGAAGAGATGTTCTCTAGAAACGTGAAAAAAGAATAAAGTCAAAGCTAGAAGTTGTTTTCATTTAAACGATACTCCCGATGTTCCAAGAATTACTATTGTAAGAGGAATATTAAAAAAAAAAAAAACGAGAGACCCATAATCTTACATCAAAGCAACCGAAGTAACTGACCCAAGACTGGCATATTTCGAAGTCTTCAGCTGCATATATCAAACAGCAATTATTACGTCACACATACTTATAAGGTAATTTACTTCGAAAATAGATTTAAATGGTAACCGACCGTGGCGAAAAATTAAAACTCCAGCTCACAGTAAATAGTAAAAATTCTTCATATAAAAAATGTTCCATTTTTGCGGAAGGAAAAAAACCGCACAAGGTTCGACGAATTAATAATCATTTAATCAACCAAGGCTGATTTGTACCTGTGATAATTGTAATTCCGAAACAGCTGCTATTGATTCTTACTATTTTATGCTACGATGTTAGGTAACGAACACATCCGTTCCAGTTTGCTAACGACGATGGTTGAAGATACTTTTCGAAACTATTGGGTCTGTTTTCAATTTTTCTATCAACTCTTCGATTCGATAATTTTTCCGATCGCTACATGAAACAAAATAATCGAGCAGCTACTATCAATCATTCTCAGAAATCTTATTCAATGGAATGTGACCGTAGATAAAATGCCGGTTTTATTTAGAGGAAGATGTGTTTTTTTTTTTGTTTTTTTTTTTTGATTTCTTCAAAACCTGCGAAGAAGTGCAATATGTCTGGCTGATTCTGGTACTAATTACGCAGCGAGCACAGAACAATGTTCCCAGAAAGACAACCAGCGAGCTAGCTGGTACGAAAGAAATTCAATCGTTCGTCGTGATCTTCAAGTTCGGACGGTGCCGCAAGTGATCGAAGCGATGGCCGAGAAACATTAGCAGAGTTTGCAAGAATATGTGATTGTTCTGAAATAAGTAAACTGAGCGAACATAAATATCCGGAAATTAATAAGCAGCACGAGCTGGCCCAGGCTGTTCCTACGCATTGACTAAAGTTGACTTCTGTCGGGAATTGTAGCATTAAACTAAGTCAACAATAGAATAATGCTAAATGTTCCAAGTGAAAGATCGCATTTTAGTATCTCTGCAGTGTTGTTTTTTTTTTATATATATATATATATAAACTCGGTCATTTTGGCCCCGAAAGTGTGCCCTTTGGCCTCTCTTGCTTGCATTTCCGTCTCTATCTCTTCTATACTTTGTATAAAATGATCAAAATTTACAACGTAATTCTTACTGGCATCAACATAAAAAAATAACGTAATCACAAAAATCGTATTCCAACATTTAACTTTCATTGCATAAAATTAAGACATTTTTTCGTTACATAAAATTGTGAAATTTTTTAAATAACAATCACAAAAATCCTATAGAATATAACAAACGTTACATAAAACTGGGACATTTTTTCTAATGTGGGGTAGCCTACGAATTACGTTGTAATTAATACATATATATTAGACGGTCCAGCCACGCCTTTTTGTGGCATAATCGGAGGGGGGAGGAGGGGGGGGCAAAGGAAATAAAACAGCAATATATATTACATTCGCTCATTAAGTTATGTTGGCCCACATGGATGGCATGTGTTGCAACACCACAAAAACTTTTGAATATCAACACATACTAAATATAGAAATATAGATACAGCTGTTTTATAATAGAAATTCTTTTATTGAAGCGCTTTTTGATAAACTACATTTTTGATTTTGCTATCCTGTGTAAAAATGAATAAATTTTTGCATTGACCCACTCGTGAACATGCAACATTCAGTTTTGACCATATGAAAAACATGGGTTTTCAAGATTTAATCCGGATACTGTGAGTGATTGACCTTGTGAGTTATTAATTGCCATTGAAAAAGCGAGAGAACGGGAAACTGCAATCGTTCAAAATCAAATGCCAAGAAATCGTTGGGGATTATTCCGCGGAATAATCAAATCTTCTTCTTTTAATTTGCTGTTGGGTATATTGTCGTTTCAATTATATTTGACATTAATTTTATTCACAGCCAGTTTGGTTCCATTGCACAGTCGTGGCGAATTAATATTGCGGAGAAGGATCATGAGCGCACCAACTGTACGTTTTAGTATGTGTTGCGGCATGTTTGGGAGGTCCAACGAATTCTAAAATTCACTGGGATAATTCACGATTTCGTCCGCATTCATAACACGTTGTCAGTTGATTTGTATGTTACACCTCTAATCTGCTCCTGAATTGATTCATTGCCTTAACATCATTGTTTTTCGCTGCCAAAAGTGCACGTTCACAGAGCCATTGATGTTTTTTATAATTGATAGCTATTTGTGGAAAAACTTTCTCAATTCATTTTTCAATAGATGACGTCATAATGCAAAAGGTCCGTGGAAGTGAAATGTTCATTGTTTCTGTATCAACTAGTACTTTTCCATTACCAATGTCCAATAGTTGTTTACCCAAAAAAGGCTGCCGACGCATCGCGTTGCAAATTAACACGTATATCGGTGGTTAATGTAATTGTTTGTGCATGACGTTAAATACGCGATGATTTTAGGCAAGCGTTGAGTTCATCAGCTGGTGTTAGTTTTGGTATAACGGGTAGAATTTTTGGTCGAAAATCGTCTGCTAATTGTGAATTTCCTCTCAAGTCTTGGAGAGTTCGATCTAGCGCTTTTGTAAAAAGGAATTTTTTACGTTTAATTTATAATCGCCGTAGTAATAATTTTATTTAAAATATGTTTATCATCGAAAAAACATACAGACGAAATTACTAACATAGACGAACAGACAAACATTCTTCTCTTTTATATATTTTTATAATGAATATACTTACTGTGGTAAGCATACGGATGATAAAATTGGACCAGCAGGGGAAGAAATTATCTTGGCTTTCCCACCTTGGCAGAATATAGGCTGATTAAGCTCCATCGGGCACTGTGGTGCATTGTAGTTGCGGCCATATTGTTGATGAGGATCTTTTTGTGGGCGCTGCCTAACAATCGCAGACATGGATAAAAATACTTTTCTTTTTATGCTGGTTAGAACGCGCATTTAGTTTAAATCAATATAATATATTATAATCAGGTATAACGGCTAACAAGACATGTGAGCTTTCCTTTCCTTTAACGTATCATCCTGTATATTTTTTCGTTTACAAATTTATTTTCCTTCGGACGACACTGCTAATTGCACGAGTTCTAGTACCGATCTTTTTTGATTCCCTTGCTGTCTCTCCATAGTAGTTCTGGCCGTCTCCACCTTCCCCGAATAACTTTCTTAGTGTCCTCCTCAGTTTCCTTTTGTCCTACGTTCTTCCTTCTTGATGGGTAATCGTCCGCAGCTGATAAGCCCAATAAAAAAGTAAAAAAGTAAAAAAGTAAAAAAAAAAAAGCTCATCCAGCATCGATATTTGCATTAATTGGCAGGAACTGTCAAAAAAAAAAAGAAGGTCCCTGATGATTAAAAAGAAATCGCATATTTTTGACGCATGTAACTGGCAGGGAGCAGTTCAAGAGGGCCACTTTGTAGTTCGACGAAATATGGCGCGACAGAAAGCAACAAAAACCAATATTACCTGCGGTGCATCGTAGCAAACAAATAGATGCCGAAAGCGGCAAACCTACCAGAGGTTGCATTATAGGTGTGTAGATATCGTAGACAGAATGTGAACTCATCGAGTTGTGTAACCAGTATTCTATAGTGTCCGTTGTAAACACACACTTGATCAATCTGTTAAAAACAGCCTGTCAATGAGTAAACTTTTTAAAAGGCCACTAACCAACTGAATCTCGGCTCAAAGAGGTAATGCAACCGTAAAATAGCAAGAGAAATTCGTCGAAAGCTCGAACACCGAAAATTCAAATACATCAGAAAATTCACAGAAACTACTTCCGGAAAAAAAAGAAAACCTCATCACATCTCTATGAACAGGACGCGAATTTACATAAAAGTGCAAAGTCGATGTGTTTACACAATGCTCAATTATAATCTGTGCACCTGTACGACAGAAATATGGACTAAATTATTTCTGTTTGTTCTAATAATGTTGCACCGATTACCGTTAGAGTACATTTCAATTTTATTCTACATAACGGTAACAATTGTTTTTTATTTTTATTTCATGCACATTCTATTAATAATTTTAATAAATTAAAAAAAAAAAAAAAAATGTTTCATATATTTTCCCTTTACAGTTGCCTCAAGTTACTACTGTGCTCGTGCGTCTTGTGACTATGTATTATATTTAAGAACGGCGTAGTCTGCGTAATGTTTTCCTCTTAAGTAGGAGTAATATTCTATAAAATAAACTAATCGGTACCACAAAAAAATAGCTTATATTTTTTCACCTAAATAGGAAGTTACTTTAATCTGTAATGTCTATTAGTGTGGTAAAAAAAAAAATACGTTATTAAACTAAAAACCATTAATAGCGATAAATGTAAGTAATTTTTAAAAAATTAACTTTTTACCCCCTCAGGACCACGTACCAGTAGATAAACCAGGAACTGGGCAAAACATTCTTTTTAAAAGAATTTCAGTTTATATCTCATTTTGCGTGTTCCGCCGGCTATTAGTGCAAAAGTAATTTACGAACCGATCAAAAATGGCTTTTGATAAATAATAATAATAATAATAATAATAATTATTATTATTATTACAATTATTATGATTATTTCTATATCATAAGAAGATAATTAATAGCGATCCGGTAGAAGAACGTTTAATCCCAAATACATATTTCAAATCAGAAAACCAATTTCAATAGAACATGCCAGAAAGCCCTCTTTTCTTGACATGCTCTAGTGAAAGTTTTAGGTCCGCCCACTTAACGTCGAGTTTTAAATTAAATAAACATTCGGGGAAGTACATTGCAACGATTTATAACTAATTTCCCTGAAAGTGAATAGCTCTGCCATCCCTCCTGCTTTATTGTTCTTCTTCAGTGTAGTCCTTGAAGGTTAGTGATTATCTTCGCACACCATGTTTTACTTTATTTTATCTGGCCTTTGTAAATGTTTCGGGTCGACGTTAAACCTGTCATTATGTTATATTGCTTTTCCGTACGATACGGTTCCTGTAAGTTTTTTTTTTTTTTTTTCTGATTGCATCGGTAATTATTGGAATTCCGTATATATGTATTTATAGGGAACATATCGAAATGCTTGTTGTAAAAAATTCACTTAAAATTTTATATATAATATTTAACACGTACGTGAAAAGTAAAAAGTGCTTTGATAAAAAAGGGAAATTTTCTACTAAGATCATCTAAGAAAAATGTAAAAATGCGATAAAAATTTGTAGTAAAAAAGTTACATCAAATGTCTTTAGAACCGTGTTCATGTTTTGTAAATTTCAAGTAGGTAACATGTTTTTTTATAAGTGAAATACCCTTCTTCTTTTTGTTATTGAACAAATTAAAACTGTTATTTTACAAAAAAAAAAAAGTTTATGTTTCATCCCATGCGATAATCGTACTGGAAAAAAAAAAAAAAACTTATATTAACGAAGTCGAAATATTTACTATTTTTTTTTTAAATTTAACTTACGGTGCAAGAAATACTAAGGGCCCATTGACGTACATGCAGCTAATAATTAAAATTATTCCATTAGGCTGGTTATTTCTCAAGAAATATGCCCCTAATTTCGACGCTTGCTGGGGGAAATGGTGTGGTCCAAGTTTTCCGGAAATTGGTGAAGTGTACCGGTCTTCTACGTCTCATGTGAGACTATCACCGTGCCGCATTCACTAAACAAGTGGGAGGAAACGAATATCAAATATTGAGCGTAACAATATTCCTAATGTGAGATTTTCACGGTTGTTAAAATTATCCGCATCTGTCCATTTTCGGTAGATTACAAAAGTTCATATCACACTCGAACGTTTCGAAATAAATTACATTGTTCATCGTCGGAGAGGGCATTTTTGTTTAATAATTTCTTTCTTTTTAAATTTATAATCAGTTTTCTGTTTGGTGAATTCCAATTTCGCCTAAATTTAAGGTTTCGGTTACTCAGGTAATACAAAAAAAAGTCAGACAAACATACGAATGATTTCGTATTGGCAACAGCGCTTCATCATTGTCGAATTTTAAACAGACTAAACGCATCATTCTTTTTTTTGCTATTTGATTCCGATGTTAATCTTTTCTTTTCGAAAAACAACAAAAAAGGTTCATATGAAAATCAGAAGTGAAAAAATACCGCTAAAAATGTTTAATGTAAATATACGCGAAACGACGACTCCGATTAATATTTGCGAGTTATTCCGTTCGAAGTCCAGTGTCGTATAAATCCCACCCGCCTTATCAGTCGGTATATAGGAAGCCCCTTATTGCTGTCTAGTGTGACATGAGAAATTAAGGTTTTCGGAGTTGCAGAAAAAAATTAAGAAAGATACTCCAGGATAAATAGCTGTAAACGGATAAATGCTTTTATTACAAATTGAAAATAATACACATTTATGCTAGTTTTATCCAAGTTCTTCGTTAAAAAACAAACAGAATAATTTTTTTCGCTTTCTTAATTCTGTTTTTGGACAGAAATTTGTTTCGAATATTTTCTTTTTAAATCTTAAGAAAGAGGCAGAAAGTGTATTCATTTGTTTATTTGTTTTTTCCTTATTGCGTTGGACTTGTCAGCAGCGGACGATTATTACCCGTCAAAAAGGTGTATTTAAAAAGTTAATATTAAGTAAAAATGACTTATTAATCTAATAGTATACTTTAAATTTTTTATGTCAATAAACTTGTCTTTAATTTTTAATTTTTTCCGACTTACAAATAGAAAGAGGTTATGTGTTCGTCGCGTATGTTTTTTTTTTTTTTTTTTTTTTTTTGTTTGTTCGCGCATAACTCATATTCATGTGAATCGACCATTTAACTGGTTCAGGCGCCATTTTTCGGCAAATCCAAAAGAAGATAAAGAAAAAAAACCTATTTTACTATTTAAAATGTCTTAATTCAACAAATTGCTAAAAGATTACGATTTAACATTACAAAAAGGAAAAAGAAAGATAATATAAAAAGACGCTATTCAATTAACGAAATATTTTATAATGTACTTTTGACGTACAAAACAAAAATTTATAGTAATTAAGCGGAAATAATTTTTTAATGGATGACAATTTCTGTTATTCTCTGTTGCCAAAATCTAATTGAATACCATTTCATTTAAAGCGTAATTTGCAATAAATATTTCAAATTTCAATATATAAATATTAGATATATATATATATATTATTTACCTGCTCGATTTGTTTTTATAAATGATACATCCATTATTATATTAGACTGACTCAAAATTTTTATTTTATTCACAAGCGACAACTTATAATATTCAAGATAGAAAAATAGTTTCCTTCAGAATACTCATAAGACCCAAGCCAGAACAAATTGCGACGTCATAGCGTAAATCAGTATGCGGTGATTTTCCGCATATTGTGACGAATTTGGCATTTCTTACAACCTTTAATGACGCTGTCCGAGCTAGCAAAATAATAAAATTTGGGTAACAATCATTCAATTTCTCGGACGGTCTCGGCAGCGGGCAAACGCGGCATTGTTTGTCAAAGACGCTTTCTCGGTTAAAAAATCGAGAGATCTCCCGCTGCGCCAGGGTAATATTTTTTTCTGCCTACCAAACGTGACCATGTTGCCAAGTTGATTTTTTCAAATTATTATTATTATTATTATTATTTTATGGATCATTTCATTTTTAGGCGAAATCGGAATTAGGCGAAATAGTACCAGACCTTCTGTTTTGCCTTTCATTCAGAGCGAGTTTATTTAGGTATGTAATTGCCGAATAAAATTTTACTTTGTATACAGACTGGTCACATGGTAAAAGCTGGGGCCAAAAAAAAAAAATTAATCCCCCCCCCCCCAGTAATGACTGTGTGAGGAAAGAGGTTGACTTTGGAACTTCCATACTAGATGCAGCTTTAAACGGTATTACCATTTTTATAGTGTATGATACCTGCCGTTATAATTTACTTTTGTATAAAAATGTCTGACAGAAAATATTGTACAATTTTAAATTTTTATTTAAAATTCTCCTCCTTCGGTTAATTTTCTATTTCTTAAATTGTTTTAATTAACATTGTTGCAAATTGCGTTCAATTATTTTACGAAGTAAAATGGGGTTACTTTCTACCTGTATTTATCGATTATTCGTATTTTTCTAGAAAATCTTTAATCTTATTACATACATTATCTGTATTTTTTTCAAAAACTATAAACGAATCTGTTAAAGCTAGATAGCAAAGATTAAGTCCATTCAAGTGCAATTCTATATTCTTAGAGGTTTATTTAATGGCTCCTTGGAAATCAATTATCCTAGTTTAGATATTATGTCACATCTCTAAATGACCCTGTTTCTAACATAACGTTGTCCGCTTATCATGAAAATTTTTTAAATTTAAGTTCGAGATAAAAAAATTACCACCAACTATAGCACTCTAGGGGGATGATCGCTTCTAGCCCTATTCCAATCAAACAATCTGTTCCCTACGACTAATGCAAAGAACAACTGCTTTTTTAGGGAAAGATGGAGGAATGCTTGAAACGTATCGAATACAGATGGAGCTAAGACTAAAAAGCAACACTGTAATAAAGTTTCTTTCAAAACATCATCTTACGCACTTCACTAGGCATTAAATATGAAGAATTATAAAATAATTTGATAATTAGTTTTAAAAAACAACTATTGTCCTATTAATGTTTCGCACAAAGTATAGTTAAAGAAAAAAAAAACACTATTTACAATTAAATCTAATATAAGTCGACTAATTTCGGTTAATTTTAACTATAATTTTAAGTTATTTTATTTATTTGTAAAGCGCGCGCGTCTGTGCCTTGATTATGGTTAAAATTAACCAAAACTAGTGGATAAATATTAATATTAATAATATATGTAAAATCTTTGACGTTTTTAAGTGTAAATTTATCAATATGACCTTTTGTATGTTGTGTCTGTATATATAAATATACATATGTGTCTGTATATATATATATATATATATATATACATATAAATGGCACTTGGGGCCTCGCAAGGAGATAAGCTCCCTTGACCTCTAAAATTTTTTCTTCTAAACTGCTTTTAGAAGAATCCTCTTCAATTGACTACGTCATTCTTCACCGTCTTGTCCGAAAAACCTTTATTGTTCAATCACATTTTACATGTATATATAATATACTACTAAAATTTGAAGGGCACATTATTTCAATATCTTATTAAATGAAACATTTATATACACTTTTTACAAAATAATAATGTATTTAGTTTTAAATACATTATTATTTTATAAAAAGTGTACGTGAATGTTTCATTTAATATGTACAACATTATCATTTGCATTTGTTTTCATTGTCGTCTATAAATTCAGCTAGTCCACTTGACTGAGCTGTTGTGTATCTTATATACATTGCGACGAACATCGTAACGGGATATTTTTTGTAGTGTACCTCGGGCTAAGAATGACATAGTCATTAATATACTATATGTATAAAACTCTACCCTTCAGGTCTCGGAAATAGACATACTCCCTTGACCGCCAACCTTTTTTTTTCTAAACTTCTTTTATAAAAAACCTTTTCAATTGACTACATCATTCTTACCTTTCCTTTTATTTAAAAAAAAAAAAAATCTTAGCAATTGTACAACGCAGTATTCAACTTTTGTTATCTTATATAAATTAACAGAAAATAATCGTGTGGGCAAAGAAAATGTTTAGTGTGTTTCGGGCTAAGAATGACATAGTCAATAATATATACACCCTGTCAAGAAAGTATCGGGAATTGTCAATTTAAATCTCCCGGGTAATAGCTAGGCAGATAATTTTTTTTTCCAGGTTGGTACAACTGTTTTGTATTATGATGCCTATTTTTAGCGCGATCTGTCAACCAGTGTGTTTACAGCAGCTGTTAAAATCAGTCGACCTTGAAGTGTTTTGTCGAAGTTTTACAATGAGTGAAAATATTGAACAACGTACTTGTGTTAAATTCTGTGTTTCGAACGAAATTTCTTGTGCCGATACACTGAAAATGTTACAGAAGGCTTTTGGTGAATCTGCTTTATCAAAAACGCGGGTTTACGAGTGGTACAGAGCGTTCAAGGATGGTCGGGAGACGGTCGAAGACATGCCTCGCTCTGGACGGCCTTCAACGAGTGTGACCGATGATAACGTCGATAAAATCAAGGAAATCGTTGCTGAAAATTGTCATGTGAGCTTGAGAGAGATGGCTCATGGATTGGGCATGTCACACGAGAGCGTACGTACGATTGTGCACGAAAAATTGGGTATGCAACGCGTTGCGGCTCGGCTTGTTCCGAAAGACCTGAATTTCTTTCAAAAAAAGTACCGAGAACAGGTAGCTGCAGACATGCTGGATCGAGCCAATTTGGATCCTACCTTCTTGGAAAAGATAATTACTGGTGACGAGACATGGGTGTACGAGTACGACACGCTTACGAACCAGCAATCGTCCGAATGGCGGCCAATTGGCGCGCCAAAGACGAAAAAACCTCGCCAAAGCCGATCGAAAGTGAAGATCATGTTGATTGTTTTCTTCGATATTCGAGGCGTGGTACACTATGAATATGTGCCAGCCGGACAGACAGTCACCAAAGAGTTTTACTTAAGTGTTTTGAGACGTTTGAGAGAGGCTATCCGTCGTAAACGTAACGATTTGTGGGTCGACAATTCTTGGATTCTCCATCACAATAATGCGCCGTCTCACAAAGCCATAATTGTGAATGAGTTTTTGGCCAAACACTCGGTAAATATCATCGAACAACCGCCGTATTCACCAGATTTAGCACCCTGCGACTTCTTCCTATTCTCAAAACTCAAATTTCCGCTACGGGGAATGCGCTTCGAATCGATTGATGACATCAAGACGAATGCGACGCGAGAGCTAAAGGCCATCCCGGAAACCGCCTATCAGAAGTGCTTTGCCGAGTGGAAAAAGCGTTGGCATATGTGCATCGCTTCGAATGGATGTTATTTTGAAGGTGACAAAATAAATTTGGATGAAAATTAAAAATTGTTCGTTTTATTTAACAATTCCCGATACTTTCTTGACAGGGTGTATATGTATAGGGTGTATTCGAAAAATGTTAACCGTCTTATGGAACCCTTTTTTTTTTTTTCAAACGCTTGTATCTCGAAACCGGTGCCAGATAGGGAAAAAGTGTAAATCTATAAAGAAGATGGAGTAACTCTTCCTCTTTAAGATGCTGAAAAGAGTTTGGCAATACGTTTGTTAATTTTCGAATTATAGCGTCCTTAAGAGCGCGAGTTGGGTACTAAAAAAGAAAATGAAAAAAAAAAGTGTTTATTTTTAAATTTTTATAAATAATTTACACAAAAAGTATCTGATAGAAAAATAAGTAAATTTGATATTTCTTACGAATATCAAAACATTTAAAAATGAACAAAATTACAAGGCTCGATTTGCACTCGTTGCCTCGCAAAAACAACATATGTATGTTCGTTTAAAAATGTCTTTACACACAAATGTAATTTTTCAAAAACCGTAAAAATACGTGGAATCTTTTTTGTCATACTATCCATTATTTGTATGTATATTAATTTTTATTTCTGTACTCATAAAATAATACTAATTTATAAATGTAAAATATTTCCCCGTTAATAAATTCATCTAACGGCGTTTAATTTTAGTATTACGGCTAACACCTAAATGTTATATATCGAAATTTCCCTCAAATTTTTTAGATATGAGTTTTTTACCACAGGAGTAACTAAACAGTACAAAGAGTAAATGATTATTTATAATCCTTTAAAGGAACTTAAACGCAACATCGTCGCAATCAAAATTTTTCATATACCTCGTTTTAATTCTCGCAACTTTCTACCATTGAAAATGTCTCATTTATTTATAATAATGGGTACATATTATAAAACGAAAAATAACAATACAGCGCAAATCGCTTAATATAAAAAGGCCAACTCCAGAACCGAATCGGTCTATTTTCATATACGGTATTTTATTCTAATGTTAAGAAAACGGCATGTGAAGAATTTAATGTACCACAGCAGAAAAAAAGTACCCCACACTCTTCACGAAATCTGACTTCAAACATCTCGCATTTTTGGGGATTTTAATCCTATGAAAAAATAAAATTGCCAGTAATGCGACTAAGTAAAAATACCAAAAGATGATTAGTTTTTGCAAAACAGGAGCTGAAAATTAACATTGTTTTGTTGATGTGTTAAACGATCGTTACGCAAGATTCTTTTCCGTCTATAGAAACTTCTTTTTTCTCATAAAAAAAGACCGAAATACACGATTTTGGTTAAATCTATCTAAAAAAGATGCTTGAAACTAAATGTTGAGCAAGTCGTTGTAGGCAATAATTTTTGTTTTCTGCGTGCCAAATTTTGGTTGCAATAACGGAATTCTATTATGTGTATATATATATCAATCAATCTATCCATGTATATTTAAGAGCTTTGTTCTAGTCGTTGTAGTTAGCCATTCTTCCATTCCTTCCTGTTGCCTGCTATGTTCTTGATCTCTCTATACGTCATTTGCGTTTTTATTTTTACTTGGTCCATTTACGTTATCCTAGGTCTTCCACTTTTTCTTCTTCCTTCCAATTTCCCCTCGATTATGACCGTCCAACGTCTTTATGAAGGTCATAATTGAGGGGAAATTTGAAGGAAGAAGAAAAAGCGATATATATGTACATGTATTTGTATGCTTTTTTTTTTTTTTTTTTTTTTTTTGGTGCACCAACTGTATACATTATCTCAGAGCAAGTGAAATTTCCAAAGTGGAATTTGAACCAGGTATTTGAATAAAACACTGCTGCTTAACTAACACGGTAGTTGATTTATATATATATATATATATATATATATATATATATTACTCAATGGAAATAGAAAAAAGCCATATAAGATATATTAAAATTATTATAATCAAAAAAAAAAAAATTAAAATTAAATTGATTAATTAAAATATATAAACTACACTCCCTAAATTAATGGAAATTATTTTTCTTCGATAATACGGAAATTTACAAAAATTGTAAATAAAAAGACAACAAAAACAAAAGTAAAATTTAAAAATATGACAAAGGTTAATATCGAAGTTTTCCGTTACAACCGGGCCACAATTTGTATTGATATCAACCGTTTCGAACGGTATTGCTCAAATCATGAAAACTAACACAAATTGTGATGCGGCTTCGGCCAAAAAATTTAATGCATCAAGCGAAACAAACTACTGAAATTTTAAATTATCTTAAATTTCAAATGAAATGAAATACCAGATAACTGACAGATATTAGACAAAAACAAAAAATAAAATTCCGACCAAGTACGGAATCGTGTTGAGAAGGAGAATTTCTCTTCTATTCCAATGAAGGTAACATGTAATTCTCATAAACATGTTTTGTATTTTCGCTTTTCATGTTAAAAGTCCTTCCATTATTAGCGAATGAGCGTTGCTCATAAAGCACTTAAATGAAGTCAGTCTGTTTTTATTAAAAAATTTAATTATTCCGCGAAAATACATTAAGTCGTAATAGTGTCGATAAAAGGTTTTTGCCGATTAAATTACGAAATATAATTTTATGTTTTCAAATGTTAGACAGAATCGATATACAAGTGTAAACGTTTACGAGTAATAGGGGGTGGGTTATTTTGCGGATCCAAATTGAACGTTTCGCGCATAAATCAGCTAAACTGCTAAGTAAAGAACTGTTTTCAGGTCGACATTTAAATCACCTGTGCGCGAGTATAGTTGCGGAGTCGCGTACGTTTTCACGAACGACTCCGTTGATCGGAGCAATCGCCTCAGAATTTTTTCGTTCTTGCCCATATATCCCGTTGATCTGTCACGTTGTTTTTCACCCATACGGCGATAATTTGAAAACGGCTGACATTTCGTCGGCTTCTTTTGTCCCATAACTAAGCAGCTTTAGCAGTGTGAAGATTTTTCAGCACGTTATTAACATCCTATCCGATGTAAATGATTAATAATGTTTGCAGGCAATTCCCGGATTAATTCGGTACTTTGAATGATTTTATTATAACGTACCTCGTCTTACATATGTGAAAACAAAACCGGGTAACGCCTCTGGGGGAATATGCTCAATTCCAATAATTATCGTAATTTAAAAATCATTATCAATTTGAAAATCGAAGCAGGCCAACGAGGTGGGTCTCCATTGCATACGCGTGGGAACACAAGGACGTGTTACAGACACAAATTACGACTTACGATCGACGTGGAACGGTAACCGGTTGCGACATCCGTTCCAAGTCAGACACTAGCACCTGTTCATCGGCGAACCGTTCTTCCTGTAGTTCGTTTTCTGCTGCTCCTTGTAGCGTTTCCAGCAGTCATCCGCTCCGTAAAATTCTGACTTCCTTTACAGAAGAGCAAAAGAAAAGAAACAAAAAAGAAAAGTCATCCGCATTACACACAATAGTCTCAATTTAACTTTCCGTCTGTTTTTCGTACTGGCTGGAACGACAAGTGCGCCTTTCTTTTGTATCGGGTTAAAGAAAGCGAAAAAGGAAACAAAAAAGACGACAATAAAAAAAAACAACAAAACAATATTGAAAGATCGAAAAAATCGTTTCCCTCCCGTGTTGGAAGAAATATTAACCTAGTTCACTTCTTTTTTGAGAGGTGGTAGACGCTTTTATTTCTTACGGTTTTAGAAATAGTTGAAAAAAATAGAAGAAAAATAAAAGAAAAAGTTGTTATCCTAAGGTACTGTAGTAAGAGAAAACTTTGTTTCGTCTTATTCAGTATTGAAAAATCTAAATTCATAATGTTATGCCGTACTTTTTCGTTACTTTCGTGTATTTATAAACTTACGGAATAAACTCTTCGAAAGCAAATTTTCTTCCTAACTTCTCCGAGTTTCTTCCTCCCCAAGTTGTTGTTAAATGGAATTTCACAGCCCTATCGTTTTCCTTTTTCAGACATTAATTATTCTCAATCTGTTCGTCTTCCTTCTTTTTGTCTTTCTACATTGTTCAAATGAATTAACGTCTGTCCTACGTTCTATTAAGGTTATCTCTAATCGCTATTTCTTCGATTAACCGATGCAATCTGATAAATCTATTTCCTTCCTACGGCACTCTTGCGACTTTATCATTTTTTGCATGCGATCTCTCATTCGTAGTAATCTTATATGTTTCCTTGACCATTTAAATTGCTGATTTGAAATAAAATTGTTTACTTCACGATGGAAGACCAGAAGCTGGAATTTTCATAAAATTTCGGTCTCGGGCACTTACCCCCCTTTTTCCTTCACGAATAATAATTGTCTCTCTCTTTCTCTCTCTAGAATGTCTTTCTCTTCGAGTTGTTTTGTTACATTCGCCTACATTTTGAATATCTTTTTCTCGCTATCCTCTTTTACCTTAGTATTTCCTCTCCTATATTGTCTTTCTAAAATTATCTACGATTCTAATATTATGTTTCTTTCAAATGCTGTTTTCTCTCTGACGAACGTCCTGTTCTCTATTTTCATTTGTTAAAGTTTCAGTTTCCTCCTCTTTATTGTACTTTTTGTAACTCGGGTCCTTTCTCCTTTGCAGTCTGTTGTTCCTGTTATTGGTTCCTTTGTATTATTAGTAATTTCCGTTCGAATTAGAATCTAATTAATTATCTCCTCTTCTTTTGTTTCTACATTGGTCCTTGGTTGATGAACCCATAAGAAACAAAAAAAAAAAAAAATAATAAGAATTATTTAAAATGTATATTTATTAATTTTTAAAAAAACTAACTACGTCTACATTATGTCTCTTTCGAGAGAGACAAAACACGCTCGATATCCATTAAACTTGCGGCTGGTTAATTTTCTGCGATGAGACCCGATATAAACCATCAGATAATTCATATCGATTAAAGAAAACCAAAAATCCGAAAACTAAACGAAGTAAAATACCTCTAACTCGAGAGAATATGTAATTTTTTTTTTTTTTTTCTTTTTAGTGGGATATGTTCCGGTTTCAATTTTACGAATATCTACAAAATCATCCAAAAGTGTCTTTATAATTCATTTTATCTAATAAGCAATTTGATTTTAAGAAAAATGTGCCGTGTCTTATAGGCAACTGAAAATTCTAACGGGGCACTACCCTGTATAAATATACCTTTCGAACTTCACGTTCCCGAATTAAACAATATCAGTTATTATAGGGATTTTTTTCTACCTCGTTCCATTTGCTCCTTTTCAGATATCGAAGGAAAAAAAAAAGGACGAAACCCGTTTTCAATTTTCATTTTTATTTTTATTTTTAACGTACCGGATCTTGCCGTTTTTGAGCAATTTCGTGAAACTCGGACACAGTTGTACAGTCTCTTGTAACCTTAAACGGCACTATAGTGAAATTTCCATCGCGATCTGCAGTTTTTGTACGATGCACGCGCTTATAAAAGGCTCCCCCCCCGCGATCCTATAATGTATTCAAGGCTTCTACGGTGTCTGCCATTATCGCGGCGCGTCCCTGTCGCTCTCGGTAGGAAATAATTAAAATATTTAAACTACTAAACTACTAAAGGACCTTTAAAAAGCTCGAGCCCGATGCGGAAGTTCTAACAGCATATTCGTTTATGAAGACTTTAACGGAAATTCCTGGAAGTTGAAGGAAGTACGCCGAAAAAGGGTAAAATATGCGCAAGACTTATACACACTGAGATAAAAACTAAGTTTTTTATCATTTACAATTTTATGGGCGAGCGTACCGCCGATGAAAGGACTATATGGGAAATATTATATGGCTTAGTCGAACTATGATGATATCGATTAAATATCTATATCTTACATCCACGACAGTGGTTTTATGTGTAATTATTTCTGTGCGTCCTTGTTTTCATTAATTTAGGAAGTTTCGAAAAAGACAAAAACACCGTACTAGTTATCGACCTCTGCAATGTGAACTTCCCCGTTCGTAACCCCGATTCTGAAGAAAATAAAGTTACACTTTTATTACGATCTTTAGACACGTGAGGTCATCAAATTATATTTCTTCTCCTATAATGTGAGGACGTTTTAACTTTATACAGTGCGGAACAGACTAAACAGTGTGCTTCGTTTTTTGTTTTTTTTGTCTATTATTTTCGGTGTATTTATTTTGTCAGTTTTTTATAATTCTAACAAGCTCGAGAGTTCCGATCGAATTTTCTTCGCGGAATCCACCGCTATCTTATAGGCTGTTCTCTTTATCTCTTTACCTTTCCAGAAAATGTGTTTTGCTATCTTAACTCCTCTTGTTTCTTCCCCTTCCGGTCATCTTTTTTTCTCTTTTACTCGATCCAGTCCGGTCGTCAGGCATTGAACGTTATAAATTAGCGGACATTCATTAGCCCCACTCGGAAGAGGAACGTTTTCATCTGTCAGCTCGTAACTTCTTCGAGATTATAGTTCAGCTCTTATTATTATTTTTAATTTTCCAAATTTGGCTCCTTTTTTATCTCTCTGTCAATCACCTGCGCTGCCCGTGGTTTTCGAGATACTTTCCTTCACTAAGACGTTATACAATGTCGATTATTGTCGCCATCAAATTATCTTTTCCGCGTCATGTTATCGCTTCTCATCCGCATATCATTCTGTCCTCTTCGCTGTGCTCTTTCAGATGAACAATCTTGTCTTTCCAATCCGCTCTATTAATTGGTACTCCCACTCCCCTTATAGATGCTTCTTATATTCTCCCATTCATTTCCTTCTACTTTTTCGCTAATTATTTTTGTTTTCTCTACTTATTTCCCGATTCTTGGACTAATGTGCTCTTGTTAACGAACCTCTCCTCCGCAAAAAAATAAAATTTTCATTTGTCCTCTCGTCTGATTTTAGTGAGTTCGACTGTAGAAACTCTTAGCTCAATTGATTGTTTCCGATATTATTTTTAATTTCATCGGGGGTTACGCATATTTCGTCGATGACTACATATCCACAATTAAATTTTAAACAAAACTGAAGGGCCAATTTTTTTGTTTAACAGTATTATTACGATAAATTTAAAGCTCAGACTTTTTTTTCGATCTTTTTTTTTTATTAGATATGAAATATAATAAAAAAAGATCGAAAAAAAATTTCAGCTTTAAATTTATCGTAATAATGCTATTAAACAAAAAAGAAATTGGCCCTTCAGTTACAGAGAGAAAAATAAAATAAAAAAGCAAAGCACTCTCCGCGATATCCGTAACTTAAACTTAGTTTGATGTTGCGTAGTGAAACTAAATACGAGAAATAAACCTATGTATTATGAAGTTCAAACTTGACGTACTTAAATTGTAAGCGCAAAAATATACAAAGTAAAATTCAAAAAAATATCAATCTACTTCGAGGTAACTTGACGCATAATCGTGGAAGTTTTTCATTGCCATCCGTTATGACTCCAGTTATCCGAAATCAGTAGAGGTATTTTTTTTTTCAATATAATAGTCTTATTTTGTATGTTTTTGTGTTTATATTTATATTAAACAAGCTGTGATAATAATTTATACATTTGTACGGTCATTAATTATCTAGTCCGGTCTTCCGTGATCATTGAACAACATTATTAACAAAACTAATTTACACTCAAAGTGGCCGGCAGGTGTGTATTAATAACGTGATGAATATACATGCAAGAGAGTATAAAGTACGTATGACATATTAAACTCACCGACTTAATTAATTCTATCGATGACTGCGGTTGAATAATAAACTATCTGCACTAAATACGAACATAGTAGACTCCTCTAGGTGTAGTATTGCGGAGTATAATTCCTGTCATCCTTTTAATTTAATAAATTCGTCTCTCTTTATTTTCTACTCTAGACCGACTGAATATTTCATTAATATCCGTTATTTTCTCCATATTCGGTTTTTAGTTCGTTTTTTTCTACTAATTTAAAAATGCACTACAAGTTTCTTGTATATGTAAACATATATTCGGCAATGTAATAAGGTAACTGCGCATTTTTTTAAAAGTCTGTAATGATTCATGCGGAAGTAGATGTTTCTTTTCCTTTTTGTAATCTAATTCTTATTTGATGTTGTTTCGATTAATGATTAAGAAAAAAAGATAAAAACGGAAAGATCAACACACCAGTAAACACAGTTTGCCCTAAGGTACCGGGTAGAAAATTATTTTCCTGCTAGTCTGCTTCTTGATGTTCGATAATTGGTATTATAACGAGACGTTGATGGAAATATCAAAAATTAAAACGGGCGCCAGCGGTACGAATTATTAAGCGGTATCAAACTATAATTTTACTTACTTAGTTCTGGACGGCGTTTTCTTTCATCGTATTCACTGCAGCAGCGCCGAAAATTCGATTTTTCGCGATTAACAATTCGCGTAATAAAGAGAAACGAGGTCGCGCCCGCTCGGAAAACGCTTAATCAAATCGCGAATACGGAAAAAATCCGAAACACCGGTGCCGAGTAATTCGGTAGAGACGACGCACTCTTGTCGCAAGTGTAAAACCACAACACGACTCGATCGTTCTGCTCGTTCCAGTAATGCTCGCTGGTTGCCTGCAGATGGACCTAGCTGTACACGCCGGAATTACCCGCTACTCGTCTTCCGTGGTCAAGCGTGGCCGAGAGCCGGTTGAAGAAGAGCCAGGCATCAGGCCTCCCCGAAAAAAAGCTACCTGCGCTGCTGTTACGTAGTTCGCAGAGTACGGATGCAGCGGCTTAGTCGGGGTGGTGTATGCGCGGAAAGGTAGAAACGTTACGATCATCAGTCTGCCGTCGTAAAATCTCGGCTATAGCGAGACGGATGAAAATGTAAATAAAGGATATTCGGGTGAGAAAAAAATCTTCAGCGGGACGATACTATCTGAAACTGAAAGCGCCGGGTTTTCGCTTGACCGTTCTACATGCTGGGTATGGCTCATCTGTATTCGCGCTGGGATTCTACACCGCTTGACAGCGATAACGTCGAACTCATCGACTGAATAATCATGTTTGGTCGAAGACGCGAGCCTGCTCCCGTCCACCTTTAATTACTATTCTGCGAACGTGCCGAACATAATCGTCCTCAATTTTGACTTGGCTTATTCTCATCAGTTCACTGCATCGTCGTCGACGGATTGCCTCCCCCTCCCGTGTGTGTGTGTGTGTCTGTGTACGTCTGTTTTCCCATATCCATTACGAAACTCTATGCAAGAGGGTCAATAGCAGTAACGCATCCTGAAATTCCCGTTGAACTCCGCGCAAATTCCGATAGCAGCGTGGCGCGTTTTAAACTATACGCGGGAATTTCGAGTAGCCTACCAAGAAGCAGCGCGGACGCTTTACAATGAGAAAGTTCCAGCATAGGAGCTGCCTTTCTTTTTCATCACCATACGAAGATCCCGTTGAAATCATCTGCGCCCCGTTGATATGCATGACAGGCGGCTCTTTTAAAGTTCTTCAACCGTCTGTGCCAACGTCTATCAACGATCCTTTCCCCGATTTTCGCCTTCAATATCCAGCCCGAGAACCCCACATTTGTCCTATCCAATCATGTATTTAGCCTACTTTGGGCGGTTTACACCGTTTTTCCTATTGACAATATTCGATCGATGACTATTAATCTTCACCATATGGCGCAACAAATAAGAAGAAAAATGATTTTTGCATTTAATTATTTTCGTTACCCGGCCTACGAAAAACAGTTTATTGATACGCTTATTATTGTCTGACGGAGTGTTTTTATTATTCTCTCGTAATCCTGAAACGCTCATAGTCACTTTTCCATAACTAAGTTGAGCAAACTTGTTTAACACACGTGGTGGCGTATTTTCCAGTAAAGTGCGATTTTGTAGAGATATTTTTCGTTTATAGGAAAAAACGCTCTTCTTGCCCCTATTCTACTTTCGATAAGTGGAAAGCAACGAATTTTCCGGGTTGGTAACGTTAAAATTATCACTCACCTGTATAGATTATTGTTTATTCAATACCGGCGTTACGGAATAACGTCTTCGGCGCGTAAAAAAGTTATAAAATTAAACGAAATTTTGTACACTATTTAATAATACGAAAAAGCGATGAAAAATTCTAACCACATATAATACGCGTTTGTTGCTACCTACTTGCGATGCACAATTTGCAATCTACGCCTTCCTAAAAATAAATCAATTTAAATGTTACATCCCTTTTGGTAAATAGTTAGGAAAACGGGAAGTACAGCAACAAACACGTGAAGATTGAATGTTGAATATTCTAGAAACGGTTTTCGGGGCAATATCATTTACCTTTAGTACTAGAAAACAGAAAAGAAAATATATATTAATCAAGATAAATTTATGGCTATAGTTTTTAAATTTCCATCTTCCGAGTCTCCTACTAGTTTCATCATTCCTACTGATTATTACCATTTGTTGATTCCGTTGTTCGCGTTTATGTTTCTAGTTTTGATGAATTGTATTCTGCTCCTTTTCCACAAAATTCTTCTCTTCTTAAATTCTACATTCAATATTAACGAATTAAAGTCTGGTCTTTTAAAATCTTTCAGCCCCACTCTAGATTTTGACGATATATACCTCGTCCTTAAAAATTTGTCTGAACAATCCAGTAAATATTTTCCTCAGTCTTTTTAACGTCTTCTCTTTCCGCCGGCATTACTCCTCCCTGCTGGAACTTTTTTATCGTCATTCCCATTCCTAGAAAAAAGTTCTCCCTTACGCCGGACTTCCCTAGCATTCTGCATTAAAAAATTATTTGAACGTATGACAGGTGCCTTGTTTCGTGGCTGGAACAAAACAATATTTTCCACATTAATCTTTTTATTTCCGGCATACACAAATCCTTCATCCAAAAACATTACTCTTAGTTTCCTTTATCGATGTTTCCTGTGATTCTGATAATGTGCACTTGCCAACTCCAAGAGAAAAAATATCAGCGGTTAACATTCCAGTTCGGTTTTCTTTCCTTACTATAAATCACGCGATCAATCGCTCTGCTTTATCTTTATAAACGAATTAATGGCTATCCTCCGATACATTGTTTTTATTTCCATTAGTTGCCTCTTTTCCAATTCTTTAATAATTTTTGACTCCATGAGTGTTCTTCAAGCGATCGTCTTCCTTGCTGATCACTCATCCGGTTTTATCATTCTTCGCATACACCGTCTCATCCGTTTTCTTTCCTCTCGTTACACCATTTATGTTGATTTTCTGTGAGTTCCTAGCCACATGGACGTTGAAGGTAATAAGACTGCGAATTCTTTGGCTCGATTCGCCGCTTCCTCTCGCTCCTTCTTTAAAAAAATCCCCTTCTTTAGTCTCGTGTCTCTGTGTAAAAAATTCCATCTTAGATTCTGGGTCAGGTATTTACGCTTTATCCTTTCGTAACGAATCCTCCTTTTATTTATTTGCTCAACCTAATCTTCCTTCTGTTTCTTGGTCCCTTTAGTTTCCTTCGCTTCTTTGTTTGTGGTTAATTCTATTATTCGTTTGCGTTTTAACCATTCTCTTCTGCCTTTTTCTCGGTTTCGCTTTCCCTTAGTTTAAATTGCGACGCTGATCACATCTTCTTTAAATGTTCTTCCGTTTCTGTCCGGCGTTATGATCTCTGTTCTCATTTGTTGAAGTCTTCTTTCTTTAGTGCGCATCTTAAATTTTGTTTTTTCTCTCACCATCCGTCATTTCAGCTACTGATTATTTTATGTATCGTTAACATTTGACACCGAATTAATTGGCAGTTTTCCTTTCTTTTTATTTTTGAGTGTGGTAAACGTGCCCGAAAAAAAAAGAAAAAAAAGAATAGGTTTTTAGATTTTTCTGATCAACACCTGCTTTCATTAACCACCGCCGGCAATCAGAATCATGAAGCGTTTACATAACAGAAGAGAACGTTTAAACACGATCGAAAGAGAACGGATGGTATCGAAACGAATAAAATACATCATCCGAAAAAACGAAACAGCGTGTCGGAACAGAAACCTTTATCGTCTCGTTCTGTCATTAAACCAGGCAGTTCCGGAGTATTCGAGAACATTGAATCCGTTTCTCAAAAACAACAATGCAGCCCCATTCTTTTCCTCGACATCTAAATCTCTTTTACCATCGCTGGACAGCATTCACTATGCGACACTTCGACTTGTTACTGGCGCTTTCCGAACATCTCTCATCACGAGTCTCCTCTGCGAAGCACCTGAATAATGGCGTCCAGCCATGTGCCGCGTTTATCTTTCTTCAAATTTGTTCTTAAAAACCATTTCTAATATTCATGTCCCAGCGGCAGAAATTGTGTTAGCAACACAACAAAAATCATATCTTCGCCTATTTTACTAAACCGAATAAATCCTAAATTCCATATCCAGCCTTTCGATCTATCCATACGAATTATTAAATATATACCTCCAGTTACCTCAAGCTTTCAGCGGTTCAGTGTACAATCCATCTGATGATTCTCCGCGGACAAACAGCACAGTTTCACTTGATTATTCCTTGCTGCCTCAAAACGGATAAAATTCGCAACTGTTCATAAGCTATTGTCGTTCAGAGGAAAAACGGTTTACTATACTGACGGATCCAGTTCGGAAAGCTCAGGAGGATATGCTTTAGTGTGCCGAAACGCAATCATTAGGCTTTCTTTAAGCTTTATCTTCGGAATTGTATGGTATATATATATATATATATTCTTTACTTTGATATACGCGTCGGGTATGCACCAATCAAACATTACTATTGTTGCTGACTCGAAGCTAACTACGCAAAATATATAGAAAACAAAAAGTGTAATCCCGTAATAACTTCCACCTATAAGGTCACTGCAAAAAACAGACCTCCTGTTCTATTGTTTACATGGATACTGGAACACTTAGCTGCGGCATAGCAGCAAAGGAAGCAGCACTGACGCGATCTGCTCCAAATATAAGCATCTCATCATCCAACATTAAATATCTACTTTATAGTAAAGACAAATGGATTAACTTGAGGCCACCACACCTTCTCCTCATTAAAGATAACGTCTAGCCATGGAAAGTCGCTTTCACATAGGACATACAATGTGTATGCATGGCCACATTTTAACTGTACTCTCTCCTCCTCTATGCTCTTTATGTAACATTCCTATCTTTGTAACTGATTATCTTGTCGAAAATCCCTTACACCCTAAAGTCTACGCCTCGAGAAAAAAGAATTCCTCAATCTTAAATTTTAACTACAAGATGATCCCATAATTATTTGTCAAATAATCAAACGTGTTTGTTGTTTTTTTTGTTTTTTTTCCCCCGATAACAATTAAGTGAAATTGAATATTTCATCGAAAAACGTAAAATATTCCAACAGCATTCGCGTTTTATTGTCAGACGAAGAGGAAAACGATAAAAATAATAAAAAACGTATTTACATGCGTGGTGTTGTGAAATAAACGAAAAATTGGACAAGAGCTTATAACGTTGTATCGGGAATTATTGGAGGATAGAGCAAAATTTATCAAACATTTAATAATGCCGATTGAACGGTGGTTTATCAGTTTACCGTGCAAAATGAAAGAAAAACAAGTACAAATACGAGTACAGAACAAAAAATTATATAACAATCATTTCAAATAAATATTAAATAAAATATTCCGGAAACATCTTTTCGGGGGATAACTCATCAAAGAAAAGAGATATTAATTGAGATAAATTTAATTCTATACGGAATCTGAAAGAGATCTAAATAACTTATTTTCATATAGAAAAGAAAATCAAAGAGAATATTATTAAAAATGAAACTTAATATTTGATTTTAATTTGGAAAATAAAATAAAAGTGTAGCACCGTATGTATAAAATATTAATGGTAAATGAGTAATATGACTGAATAATATTTCTTTTCTCCAGCCGAAGACAGATTCTCTCTCAGCGCTCAACGCCTTGTCCAACGTGTTCAGCCACGATCAACATCCAGTAGCCAAAGAAATTCTCAAATTAGTATCGTCGAGACTAGATCGGACAGTAAAGTTCATGTGGATTCCTGCCCACGCTGGTATTCAAGGGAACGAATTGGCAGACGCGACTGCAATGGAGGCTGCTGTTACTCTGCCGGTGCCAAGCATTCCTGTTTCAGCGACCGATCTTAAAATTCATATAAAACATAGTTTAAAAACCTTATGGCAGAGGAAATGGCAGCAAACATCACAAACGAATAAGCTTCGCGTAATCAAGCCGTCAACATCACCGTGGAACATATCACTTCCAAATCGAAGAGATGACGTAATCATCAAAAGACTCCGATTAGGTCACACACGCCTCACCCACGAATACTTACTAAATGGAACTGAGGCTCTTCAGTGTACCATGTGCAGTGTTTCCCTTACCATTCACCATATCCTCACCGAATGCCCTTCATAGTCCTTTGAAAAGAAATTTTTCAACCTACCTTCTTCTCTTCCCCTCATCCTTAAAGACAACTCCTCTTCATTATCCAGTTTAATCCTTTTCCTTCATAAGTCCGGACTCTACTCACTGATTTAATCCTCCTTCTCCTCCCGTGTCTCTAGCCATAGTTGCTGCACATGGCACGTAAAATTTAATTTAATAATAATAATAATAATAAATTATTTAGATCTTCTTCAGATTTCGGCATATAAATTAAATTTATCTTTATTAATATCTCTTTTCTTTTCTGTTTTCTAGCTGAAGATGGAAAATTCTTTGGCAAAAAAAAAAAACAAAAACAAAAACGTTTCTAGTATATTTTATTTAGTATTAAGTATTGAGATGTTTATTATATTGTATTTATAATTTTATTTTATGAACTATTTAACGAACGAGATGTAGAACTACATTTTACATTTCAATTCAAAAGAAAACATTAAACCAAAAGAAAAATTAAGTACAAATTTTTAATAATACAACTTCAACAACTGAAATAAAATACTAGGCTGCAGTGTCGGGTCGTTACCTTTTTTTTAGATTTATCGGCAGTGATAAACACAAATGGAGGCAGATCGAAAAAATATTATTTTCTGTTAGTGTCTGTGCTTGCACGCGTCCCCGTACTTGCTTAGTGTGCATGTGAACGTATAAAAGCCGTTGACAAAATTTTTTTCGTTTGCACCGCACAGTGCGAATAGTTAACCCTAAAAATCGTTCCCACATTGACTTACTTTCATATCAATGAATTCGTTATAGATGACATAAACAAGATTTTTTTGGATAACCGGTTCCGAAAAAGCTCTTATTTATATTTTAACTGACGGACTTAAATGCTGCATCAGTTTTCAAACATACAGAACGTTGTTATTGAGTTATACACTTCGTAATTCGTAATATTTGTTTTTATTTTTTGTATCGCGAGAATACTTTAACACAAAAACGAATGATGCAATGTATTTAACAACGCGTAGCTTTCGTGCACATATAGTACGGGGACACACGAATTGCGCACCAAGCACTAACACAGTGACAAGTCACACACGAATTCCGCACCAGACCCGAAATAGCCCACCCGCTGACAACTCGAATTGCGCACCGCCTTTAAAAAAAATACTCTGATTTTATAAAATCGATGAAGGACTTAAAAAATGAGTAAAAGTCGCTCTTTCAGTGACTCCCAAAATGTGTTATCGTAATGAAACGCGTTTACTATTGGGAATAATAACCGAACTACATTTCAGTCGATTAAAAAAGCCTTTAACCTTTGCGAAAAATAGGCTACTATTCCGTTAGCAGTACGATTGTTATTCGAAATATTTTTAACAACCTCTAGGGAACGTACTCATATTTAAAGAAATGTTGCATAAAATAGAATAATTTTTGCACGAATATTATATAAAATAACGTAAATTACCATAATATTTCTAACTGAATATGTAGAATTTTCAGCGCTCGGCATATTATGTTTCATGAAGCTTCTATTTCACATTAATACAAAATACTTTCATATCAACTGATTAATGTACATAAAATCATAAATGTGACCATGTAAAATTTTCGAGTTTGACAAATTAGTATCTATTATTATAATATAGAGTTACTTAGAGTTTGAGGGAACCGAGTTTCGGGAAAGTTTCAGTTCAGATTTTATTTTATCCATTAATCAGTGTTCAATCTCAGTTATAAATTGTCATTTGAATTAAAACCGAATTTGTTAAAAATTTGCAATTACTTCAAACCGATACATATGTTAAAATTAATAGTTTTCAGCAAGGAATAGTTCCAATGAAACATAAAAAAGTAAAGTACACACTGGATTTTATAACCAAGACCAATTAGCCCAGTTGCAATCTGGGAAAATAGATAGGTTGCATTTCGTAAAATGCTGTTCCTATAAAGCAGCTGTATAGCTTCCCTTTATTTGTAGTTTTATTTTAAATTTTATCGATAATGTTTATATTTACTTATTAGGTTAAATTTAATTCACATTTTTATTTATCATACAGTAATAAAAAATCTGATGGGTTCATTCTATTTATCTGTTCTTTTATTGATATTATGATTGTACACTATTTACACAGTTTTATTTTGTCCTTAAGGAAATATTTTTTTTAAAAGTTTTTTTAAAGTCGTCGCAAATTTTGAAAGTTTTTTTACGAAACTAAAATATGGTTTCATTACTTACGTATAATGTTTTCCATTAATACAGAACATGCCCGGGAAAACATTTTTTTTTTTGAACTTTTAAGTTTCCAGCACCCTCCGGTAATTTAAATTTGAAGCTAAAATATCGTTATATTTTTCTTTCCAAAGTATCCGTTTATATATTTTCGAAAACTACATTCGTTTGCCGTTTTTAGATGCAAATGGGGTTTAAATTAAGTGCTTATTGGAAATGTTTATGTGCGATGCAAAGTTTTTGTTGTTTATTGTATATTTTAAATTTCAGGAATAATATCGGTTGGTGATTTATGCATTTTGAAGTAATTTTTAGATAATTTTAAATTTGTCATATTACATATTCTTAACTCGTTACGCGACTTTTAGCGCTCAGGGGTTAGAAGAATTGTTCGAACGTTAGCATTTTCTGAAAGAGCATTAATACTATTTTTGTATATAGCTCTTTACATTTTAACGTGTAAACGTTATAATTTTTCCTCATAAAAAAACATCAAAAATTATCATCCGGCTTATAATAAGTACATAACAGTAATTCGACACTGTTTAAATTACTGCTCTATTTTAATCATAGAAATAAAATGATGATTCAAAATTGTTATTTTACAGGGGCTTGTAGAATTCAAACTGTTCTAGAAATATTCATCCCCATAATAAAACTGTTATAACACTGATAATTGCTTAACATTAATGGTAACACGAAATTAACATTAACGTATATATGAAAGTGAAATATTTTATTAAAAATAATAACTTACAAATAAGGAAAAATTTTACCTGCCGCTATGTCAAAAGGTAGTAGTATACACGTTTAATCATAAATATAATTCTTTTGAAACTAGAAAGAAAAAAGATCACAAATGTAGACAATTATCAGTAAGCTAAATTACTGAAAGTTGAGCTAACTGGTAAATTGCAAAAGCCGGAATCAATTTTTAATGATTAAAACATAAATATATCACAGTTATTTATCGGAACTACTTGTTTTAAAAACAAAAATGGAATTAGAAGTTTAAACAATTACGTATTTTTAAAATTAATCTGGAGTATTCTCAAATATGTTTTAATAAACCGTCATTATAGAGGAATGATTTTTAATACATAGACAGGTGTAGAGTATTTTTCATTAGTAGATTATTAAAAATTAATTGTCAAAAATAGGATACGTAAAAATGTTGAAAGTTATCGAACATTAAAAATATAGTACGATCAAGCGCCATCAGTTTTGGAAACCCTTAGTCCAGCGAACAGCGATTATGGTCCGAGCGTCGTTTTCGTTTGTTTTTTTTTATATTTCATACCTGCAAACTTCCGGTGCGCAATTCGAGTGTGGCCTATAGTACTGCTAAATGTTTGATTGCTTGTGAAACTTATTGATCCATTTGATCGATATGAAAATTCAGATGCGAGCAAAGCTCGGTTAATATGTATGTTATTAAATGAGTAATTCTTCTATATACATCGTAACTGGGTTCTTGGAAATGGCTGTAACGTTTTTGATTTATTTAAAAGTGTACTGATTAATCGTGATACCATATAGGCGCATCAGTGAGTGTTGGTGGGTAACATTGAAAAAGGACATCTCCTTAGAGAAATACTTTCTTTTCTTAATATAACCGGACAAAAATTGACCAAAAAGTTTTCATTCGAATATAAACAAAATATGAACTCCAATAATAATTTGCTATTATCAACGTTGGTTTCCTGTAGAAATGAGATTATTTGAAACCGTCAGTAGCGCAGTTTACAAGCTCATCCAACGTGAATATTTCTGTTATAAGATTTTATATCAAACATTTTTTTTTTCTTTTTCCAAAAATTTCAATATTAAAGGAAATGGAAAAAATAACTTTTTATTTGGAAAATATATAAATTTAAAATATAATTGTCATTTACCTATTCGTGAAATTAAAAAAAAAAACTTATTTTAATATTTCAGAATTAGGAGGAGTCATTAAAAGTGTCACTAGATTCCGGACCGCTGAGAGGTATATTACTTAATGTGACAAAGTCGAATCTATTGCAAAAGAAACGATTAAGCATCGGGTATTAAGTTTCCATTCATAACCCATCCTTCGATATTCTAGATAAAGTTAAAGTATAAAAAGGTTTAAACGTAACTGCTGTGTGTGAAATTAAAAATTAATCCGCATAACATCTATGTTTAAATCATCAGTCACTTTATTGAATATGCACTTTTGGAAACTATAAATCGGGATCATTTTAAAGGCATTAAAAGAATGACAGACTATTTGCGAACTACCGTGCATGAAATACTCTTAGCATAAATATACTATTCAAGTAAAATGTGTATTCCATTGATACGAGGTAAATAACGGATATTGCGAGATTTCTCATGATACACTTAAGGGACTCTAACGGAGATCCGAAAAGAATCGCTGCTAGTTCATTTCTCCCCTTTTTTAGGATAATCAGTTAATTCCAAGAGAGCGAGATTTATCATAACCAATGTTCAATTTTAAACATTAGGTGCGTATAGCACTAAGACAGCAAGCTATAAATCAGGTGACTTCCGATTTGGTGGCTAAACATCTTAATTACTGTTAATCTTTTTTACATGTCCGGCTAAACTGTTTTTCAATTCTAATTTTTTCTTTACTTGATATAATAAAAAAAAATAATCGAATTATTATCTCCGTAGGAGGATGAAATAAGTTCATTTTTATAATTTTCAGACAAACTAATCAGTGTAAAAATTTCGTTTTCGTTTTAATTTAATCGATAAAAAAACATTTAAGGTTATTTTCGATTAGTTTTTTAGGTTTTACGTTTTTTGACTCAAAACCGTAATTAAACCTCCCATCTTAAACTAAATTATTTTACACAAAATACGAAATGTTTACGAAAGCTAGAAACAAAATAAAAAGATCGAATTCGCTTTTACTGCATACTGCACAAAAACATTAAATTGATTATATAAATCATTTAGTGTAAAATTATAAATTTAGTAATAATTAAAATTGGGGCGCTCTCTCTTAATGTATAATAAAACTATTAATGAATAAAAGTGGCCGACAGATAGCGTTAGAGTAGAGCTTTTTAACGAAGTGTATCTTTACATAAAAGTGGATATTGTAAAGTTACAGATTTTGTATTCAATTTTAATAAACCATTTTAAATCTGAAAGGCAGCATGAATAACGCTCGACCGTTATAAATTGAAATATAAATGTATCTTATAAATATACCGCTAACAGCGATGATGTGTCAAAGTTTTACAATTACGGGTAGACATGTACACATATCGTGCAAATTCTTAATTTGACTTCTTTTTGTATTTTTTTTTCATGAAAACATGTCCCTACTGCTCTGCGCGTAATCCCGTAACTGACATCGCACCATTTTTATATTTATATAGTCTTAAATATAAGCTTACGTCTCAAAGATGATTTACTTTCTTTTTTCTCCTATAACCGTTGATTTTTCCCACCTACGTGTACATACACTTGCTTTAGTCGCAGTCTTCAGATTGTAAAACTGGAAATCGAACCATAACGACCACTGGTGCAAACGGTCTATAATAAAAACGGAATGAATAGTTTTAAATGATTATAACGATTGACCATTTCTAATGAAGAAAAACCGTTCAGTATGAATTTAAAAACGCGGAATAAAACGAGATTAGTGCGTTTTGTAAATTCGCCGGACTCTATTATACAAAGGAAAAAATAAATGGAAAAATAAAAATACACGAAATATCGGTAAACATATTTTTATTTGACGGATACAATCATGGGACTGGAAGATGTGGGCAAATACCAGTACTTATGTCTTTTTACTTGTAACAACTTTTCCGGTACTTTTAATTCTCACATAATGAATAAATATAGTTTTATAACATCCTAGTCTATTTGTATGTCAGATAAACTGCACTTTTCAAAGAATTTTAGAATGTTATTTTTAATTGTTTCCTTTATGTACGGAAACAATTAAGATTTTTCATGTATAGAGTTTATGCACTATAGTATAATGCGGTTTCTTCGATATTATTGCTAAACAATGATTCTACATTTTCTAAATTTTACTTCTACAAGTTAAAACGGTTACTATTGTTTACTTATTGTCCACTAGAGATGCCAAATGAAACGCGTTATACGTTAGATTTTTCCTTTACGATTCCCACGAGGAACGTCAATAGCAACGTTAGCCGATGGTTATGTCCTCAGAGATACCAACGATGAATTAAGTTCCGCGGAAAATAAAATTTTATAACTATTATTTTTATTTTTGTTATTTATTACTTTATTCGATTATACACTAAATCACTTATTAAATTTTTTTGAGTACTATATTTGGCAATATTCTTCGCCGATTTTAACGGCCCACCGCTGAAAAATACGTACAAACAGCAAATTAAAGTGATAAATAAATGTATAAATAAAATTGTACGCGTCATTGTAACCGCTGCTCGGTGACTACATTCGGTCTATTAACCTTTTGTTCGATAACCGAGTCTCATCCAGACGCACATTTTCTCTCTAACCACGCGATCTGTATTTTTTACAATTTTTTATTTGTTATTTTATTATTTAATGTAATATTACAAAGCGGAACAATAAGCATAGAGTAGTTTTGGCAGTAAGACCTGTGCTATAGGTTATGTTTATTTTTTAATTATTAAATGTTAAAATTGTTATTGGAATGTATTACATTTATTCCATAGACTAAGTAAAATCCTTTTTTCTGTCAAATGTTTTTTTTTTTTTAAATTGATCGACCCCCAATTTAGTAAATGTTGAGACCGTGGTAAATATTTTTAGGTAGTGAAATTTCATTATACTTTTTAAAAAGTTTGGACCTCCCACGAATAAGCTCCCCCCTTCTGTTAGAGAAATTTGAAAAATGTGTCGTTTTGTAAATTACATCAGTTACGAGTATTTATAGCACAATTAGAGTGACACAATAAAAAGTTGTTCTTAAAAAAAAATGTTGAAAAACATACAAAGATCATATAATAATAACTCAACTTTGTTTCGGTATCTCTATTTTCTTTTGAATGTTTATAAAAACTATCGTTTTTTTTTTTTTTTTTGTTTATATTTTAGCAAATGATTAGAGTTATACATATGTTAATAATGGTGAAATAAATTTACGGGGACAAGTGCGTTTAGAAAAAATTAAATGTATTTAATTCAAGAATACAACGATTAACGTTTCGGTCAGCTTATACTGACCATCATCAGAAGCGAACTGAAACACCCGAACGAAAACATCGGTCGTCCACAATAATTGACGTATATCCCGATCAACCCGACTGCAGTTACAATCAGCAACATGCTCTTTTAATCTCGTTTCCACAGTTCTGCCGCTTTGACCAATGTAGCTTAAACCACAGGAACATACGGAACTTTATACACCCCGGCACTATGCAACCATGGCAAATTGTCCTTAGCACTACGCAAGACGTGTTTTTTATTCTCAAAGAGCTCTGACTGTTGACCCTGCTTACATTTCTATCTTTTTTCTTCTATACTTTGTATAAAATGATCAGAATTTACAACGTCATTCTTACCGGAATCGACATAAACAGAAAATAACATAACCTATCATTATTTCCTTTAAAATTAAACTACCGAAACAACTTAACATACTTTTAGTGGTATCCTTTGTGTGTCTGAATGAAGACTTACAAAAGGATGTAAATCACATTAACTATCTAATGGATGCATGATTAAGAATTACGTATATATAAATCAAAATGATGGAAATTATTAATAGTACAAATATTAGTGAAAAATGTATTATAAAATAAATATGCAAAGAAAATTTTCACCCCCCCCCCCATTTCCAAAATTCTGGGCACGGGCCTGATTCTGCGCAAAAATAAGTAATACCTTTGAAGTGAAATAAATAGCCGCTCGTTTAATTTAAACGACAACGTATTTTTTTTTGTAATATTATCTTCTTCTTTCAGTAACGTACTATCTCTGTTGGGCAAATGGCTTGTCGCCGGGCTAGAAAAAAAAAAGCAACCCTACGCTTAGATAACTGGCTATAATTCAACCGCTGCTTCGATTAACTCTACATAAATATCTCTTGTTGGTTGTTCTTCCATTCCGTTGTTCTTTGGGTTGTAAGGTTTATGAGATTCTTTTCTCCTTAGTTCTCTTTTCCTTTCGTTAATCTGTGACCGAATCATGTATATCTGTTGACGACTTCCCTTTTTTTTTTAAATTACATTCAGAATTTTTCTTACGATGTTGGCCATTCTGAGCATTTCGACGTCCCGAATCTTTCGGCCTGGAGAAGTTTTATAGTTCCATATTTCATACGCTTTGAGATAACTTACTGATTTTTCTGCATACATTTTTGCTCCCACACAATAAAATTTGTAACGAAATTAAATTATAATAGCAGCGTAATTGGCAAAACGTATATGAATTAATTAGTTGTCTTAAGTTATTTTCATTTATACGAATTTGTAAAGTTATTATATATATTTTTATTTTGCGACGCTCGACGTCTCGATCATTTTCATCGACTAAACGTATTAACAATATCCCCTACATAATATTTTGATAATAATAAAGGTAAATATTTTTTTTAATAAGTGTAGATCAAAAATAATAGGAGAAAAAACCGATAAACGAACAAAAACTATTTTCCAATCTAAGTAAAGATATAAAACATTTCGATAAATAACAAAGAAAAAAAAATTTAACAAGTGAAAATGGCTAGTAACACGGGAAAAACTACAAACGATCAATTTCAAAAATTTGATTAGTTCCCGAATATTTTCTTCATTGTTACCTAGAATCTTCTATTCTTCGATTGGTCGTCCTATGCATTCAAATCTTTCTTTTGCATATCTTAGGCATTCTATAATGATATGTTTCGTTGTTAACACAGTATTGTAACTGTTGCATTTTGTTACTGTTCCCTCTGTTATCAGTGACAAGTGTATGATGATCCTAGTATGACCAATTCTCAGTCTTGATAATACAATTTCCTCTTTTCTATTTTCGTTCCATTGGCAATATTCTATTTTAATTTTTCTCAGTTTATTACTTGTTTGCCTCGTTGTTCCATTTTGTCTGTATTTTCAAGTGTATTTTACCATTTATTTGTTTGAAGATCAATTTGCTGGTTACAAGAAACACACCTTCGACCTGTGCAGTCCCCGTTGCTGAAAAACTCCCAATCTTTCCGGTACGACCATATTGGCTACGCACTGCTAACGGTCCACCACATTATTTTAACCTGCCGGAAGTATAACCATCATCGCGACAATCAACGAGTACAGATATTCTCGATGTGGACAATCTTCAAGCTCTTACACATTTTATAATTAAAACAAAAATTATTAATAATATTTAAGTGATTTTTAAATCGAGTAATAGCCGAATAGGCATTCTTCTTCTTATATCCATTTGACCGTTTTCAGTCGTTGGTAGCAACCATGGCGACGATTTCTTGATGTAATGCTCGGTCCCTTGCCGTATGGAATAATTCTTCTACCTTCATAGACGTCCATTTGAGGATATTATCAAGCCAGGAAATCGCTCTTCTTCCAACTTTTCTTTTTCCTTCTACTTTACCCATTATTATGGTCTGTGACAGTTTATATTTCGAACCTCTTAATATGTGTCCTAAGTATGCTGTTTTTCTTCGTTTGATCATATTCAGTAATTCTCTGTCCTTTTTCGATGTATTTAATATTTCTTTATTTTTCTTTTTTGCGGTCCACGGTATGCGCAGTATTCGGCGGTAGCACCACATTTCGAAGGCTTCTATAGCGTTTATTATTTTAGCATTTATCGTCCATGATTCACAACCGTATAACAACACTTACCATACGTAGCATTTTAAAGCTCTGATTCTTAATGCAAGAGATATTTCATGCAATGTGAACGTTTCCCTCATTTTCATAAATGCTACTCTGGCCAGTCCTATTCTATATTTAATTTCCTTCTTTGAGTCTCCAGCGTTATTAAGCCACGCGCCTAAGTATTTGTATTTATTTACCACTTCTAATTCACCTTTTCTGAGTATTATCTTTGGTTTACTTTGATCTGCTATTCCCATTACTTTAGTTTTCTTGGTATTAATTACAATACCGTATTTATCACATGTGTTCTCTATTGTTTTCAATAATATTTCGAGATCCTTCTCATTTTCTGCTAATATGTATTACCGTGTCGTCTGCATATCTTATATTATTTATAATTTCACCTCCTATTTTGACACCTTCAGGTCTATTTGTTAAGGTTTCTCTAAATATGATGTCCGCGTATACATTAAACAGTGTTGGCGACAAAACGCATCCTTGCCTGACACCGCGTTCCATTTTGATGTTATCTGTTTTTTCTCCATTGTTTAGTGTTGTAAATATAAATTTTTTATTATTCTTCTGTCTGCAATGTCTAGACCAAATTTTTGTAATATATTGAATAGCTCGCCATGTCGTACTTTGTCGAAAGCTTTTTCGAAGTCTATACATGTACATTGGCCGTTGGAATTCTTTTAATTTTTGAATTAATATATTCACGCAGAATAATGCATCTCTAGTTCCCAGCCCACATCGGAAACCAAATTGTTCCCTACTTATATTTTCTTCACATTTCTGCCTTATTCTAGCTTGTACTATTCGCAGCAGTATTTTTAATGTATGACTAATTAAACTAATTGGTCTGTAATCGTTGCAAGATGCTGGTCTGTTGGTTTTCGGGAGCATAACTACATCCGACACACTAGCCATTCCTTCGGTATTTCTCCTGTCTTATATATATTCTATTGAACAATTGAGACAGAATCTTAATACTTCCGTTATCAAAGAGTTTGAATATCTCTGCTACGACATTATCTGGTCCAGGTGCTCTACGTATTTTAGCGCATTTTATTGCTTTAACTACTTCATCTTCTAATATATGGACAACATCCTCATCATTTCGTTCATTGTATTCCGCGCTTAAGTCATCTCTGTCGTCTCCAAATACCGATCTAATATGATTATTCCATGCTTCTTTAATTTCTTTACTTTTTATTAATAGTTGCCCTGCATTATTTCTTAGCATCATTGGCTTTCGTTGTTTATATGCACCAGATTCAACTACTCGTAAAATAAAAATAAATAAATAAAAATAAAAAATAAAAAAAAATAAATAAAAAAAAAATTTGTTGTTTTATCACGTTGGGTTTTTTTGGTTATACCTTCTAGTCTTCTAATTTCTGCGTCTTCAATCTCATATTTATTCATGTAAAGTTATTATTTTTGATAAAATTACATATCAATTTTTTATAAAATTATCACGGTATATAAACGTTTCGAAACAAAATATAAAACGAAAATGTGATTTTAATTTTCGAATATTAACTGGTAGGTGTCTAAAACAGTTTAAAGCTGATAAATTAGAATCTATTTTGTGACACAAAACGGTTGTTGTTTTCCAAAATAGAAAATACTTGCAATATTATAATCTTTACGATTTAAATCAGACTAAAAAAAAAGAGAAGTGGTATCTAGAGACCCGGTAGGAACGAAGTTCCTTTCACTTTTTGGTAGATATACAAGTATAAAGTCATTCATTAAGTATACGATAAAAACTGACACACACTATACAAATCTCGTATGAATGTATGAATTAAAAGAAAAACAAAAAATACGAATCCCGTATGAATTAATTAAAACAAAAACAATAAATAAATCATCAGACTCGTTAAAGTGTGGTAATGTCGCACAAAAAAACCGCGCCAATTTTCAAATTCAATAAAATTTTTACACGTGTTTAAAATTGAGCTTATACAGCTGACTGCGCATAATACTTGATGCTCGAATATCGATATTCGCACGAACGCATACACACACACACACACACGTACATAATAGAAAGGGACAGAGTGAAAGAGAAAGAGAGTGAAGGTCGTTTGGACGACGCATAACGCGGTTTTCGTGACCTCGCCTGTTTTTGTCAGTTTACTCCTACTGACAAGCTGCGTAAAAGAACTTCGTTCTAAAAAAAAAAAAAAAAAAAAAAAAAAGAAAGAAAAAACAAAGAAAAATCGATATCGCTTTTTCGATATTTGTTTATTTTTTAATTCATCGATGTTTAAGGTTATTTTTCAATTAAAGGTCGGATTATTTTTACAAAATTCACGACAAACTCGATATTTCATTATTAAACAGATTCGTTCTCGAATACCGAAATGATCCGATGTTTAGTTACAATAACACCGGATCATCTGGAAGTGGTAAACTTTTCTGAAAAATCTTACACTCGTACATATATATATACGTATATGTACATATTTGTTGGAGCGAAAAGTTATAGTAAAAAATTTGAACGGCTTTTGGACGGCGCGGCGCAGAGAATACTTTAATAATTTCACTATGTAGTTGCGTAACCTGGTGTAGCCGATGTAGAACTATTAGTAAGAAAGGTTGCCGCTAGATAGCTCTCATCGTTGACTTCGGAGATTTCGTGTATGACGTACATTATTTCTTGCCGACAATTTTCTAAGGAAATATTGGCTAAACACTCATTTTACTTTAAATAAATTGCTCGAAACGGGTAAAATTAATTCATTTTTTTGTGACGAAAGGCAATTAGTAAATGATAAACGTTCATAATTAACAGAGGAAGTTATAAAGACGGTCACAGTAATTTTCGATAAATGAAAAAGTACAATACATACATGTATATGTATATCCGTTATTTGACTACGCTTGTCCCATTCAGTTTGCTTGCTGATTTATGTTCACAATAACGTAATTAATTAAACGAGCGCATCGTTAATTGCGATTTTTTAATTTAATAAAAAGTTGCCCGCGGAGACGGTGATTGCGTCAATAAATATGTCGATATTTTGCAATTATTATTCGATTTTTTTAAAACAATATAGAAATCGTTTTTAAAAATCTACAAAAATTCCGAGCGAATAAATAGAGAGGGATTTCGAAGAATAGGTTTTCGGAAAAATTATGAATGTTATAAAAACAGTTTAACGCGGAAAGGTACGTAGAGTGTTAGTAACGTGGTTGTGATCAAAATTATGCATTTTTACAGACAAACGCGTTGCCGAGGGGATGTGGTTTGCGTAATAGCGACAAATTTTATTCTTTTAAAAGTACACACGTTTATCATTTGTCAAATGTGAATCGCAACATTGATTTTATTCTTCGCTCGAATAATTAAAGTACCCTAAAATAAAGAAAGAAATCACAATTTGGAGGGTCGTAACTATCTATTGGTTTATTCGTTTTGGCAACCCCGTACGGCGCAACGCGAATCTACGCGAGGCAGGACTGACTGTAAATTTTGTTTGCAAACGCAATCTAACCGTGTCTATGTGTCTCTCTGTTGCTTCCTGCTCGATGATTATCGACGTTTATTTATTTTTGAATAATTTACGTTTGTCCCGAAACTAAAAATCGCGATTTAGCGGCCGTCCCGTTATCCTCACATCTCGGCTTTCGCGACGACTTATATAGCGAAACGCTACATAAACATTGCAAATTAATCGCGAGTTGACGCAAATTCCGTTGACTACTCTGCGCGTATTCATCATGATTGGACAAAACAGATATCCTTTTCCATAGTTGCCAATTACTGTCTTACCGCATTTAAATACTACTTTTTTTTTTTTTTTTTTTGGAGGGAGAGGTTAGCTAATTAAGAGCTTTATTATAATCGAAAGGGAAATTATATTCTAACGTGTGTCCAAAGACATAGAGGAAATGAAAGGAGATATTTAATAGACGAAGAAATGAAAGAACAAAAGAGGCATTGTGAGGAATAGAAAAACCAAGGTTTACGAATTAAAAAGCTGAAAGCGTTTAATAGGAACAAAAGAGCGTTTAAAGAAAATATGACGATCAGCATCGTGTAAAGGACAAAAACGAGGAAGAGACTTGAAATAGAAGACGCGCTGAAAGTAGGCTGGGACCAGAACGAAGATGGCAGATAATATACCGATTGAGATCTCGGTAAATCGTGTATAGTTCCAGAGCAAAACTGAAAAGGCAGATTTGGTTGAATAAGGACTAGTGAGTATTAGAAATGAAGAAAAGATATTGCGTACCATAACCGAAAATGAAGAATTTTTTTGACAGAAAATAAATATTAGTGTAGGGAGGGAATTCCGAAAGATACTACAAGGAGGTGTATTTATAGCTTTCACGAAAAATACAGCTGTTCGTTTCCATTACGGTTGTTTCCCCGCTTTAGAAACAACAGCCTTTCATCGAGAGAGAGAGAGAGAGTACCTTTGCGACTAATCGGGGTATAGCTTCTTTCAGAATCCATTGCAGACTCTTGTTAAATGACCTGTTCTGACTCGAAATCACAAAATGTAAAAGATACTCTCATTCTCTCTTTGATCGACATAGCTACAGTATCAAGCTATTTGCGATTACTTACGGCCTCTTAATACTTAGCTGAGCTTATTCGTACGGTTGGCTGTTCGCACAAGCATACACACCTGGTAATGAACGAATTCACCAATCGTCTAATGTAAAGCGATGCTCTTCTACGGCTCCTCATCATTGTCATTTTTGTTCTTAAATCAGCCTACGATAAAAGAAATTCACGCTAAACAAAATCATTAAAGTTCTAAAAACTTTTCCAAAGCTTCGAGCTCTCAGTTAGCTAATAATGAGGAGCGGGTCGCCGTTACGTTTTTTTTTTTTTTTTTTTATTATTTTTGTTTTGAGTGGCATTTTTTCCGCTTCAAAATGCTGCCAGTTGTTGTTGCTTTTTTGTGGTTTACAATTTAATGTTAATTCTTCATCGGTAATCTTTCAGTTCACTTTAGTCAGTCCTTTTTTTAGACTATTCGTACACCTATCAAAGCCAATTAAGATTGATTTTTCTATATATTCTTAACCTCGCACGCATTTACATGCCGCTGAATCCATAATCTTCTTTCGCCATAGAATAGAGTTGTTGCCGACCTATTCCATTTGATCACCAAATGATTTCCTCGTTCGTCCGTCTAGTTTCTAAAATTACTTTTTCGTTTTTCTGATTGTTCGATGCGTCCTCTTTCTTGTTTATCATTATCGATTTCTAAAGCGTATAATCTCTGGCTCCCCCCTTTTTCATCGATGCATTTATGAGGAACCACTCGAAGTTTACTTGGTTAGCCGAACTCGTTTCAAAACTAACGGTCAATCTGCTCGGTATTATTGCGATCACGGATTACGTCAGTAGTGCGCTTCATTCTAGCATACAACGCTTGTCCTATATTAGACGAGCAAACCGTTCACGGTATTTGTATGTCGGGTCGCGAGCATCAAAATCAACGACGAGAACTGATTAAGTCGGCGATTATGTGTAGTTACGACAGTTACGATTATGATATCCCTCTTGGAACAGAAGAAGAATGCTGTAGTGTTTCTGCGCACATTGCTTTTCTACTGTAAAATACGAAGGGCCGCCATATTCTAGCCGCTTTTCGTTTGAATCGGTCCTCTGGTTAGATTCCGCTCAAGGACTAAATGTCTTAGGCACATTTTTGCAAAATGTACATTTCAGGCTGTTATTATTATTATCCATTTGTGTAATTTACTTTTTTTTCTCTTCTTTTTCGACAAGTAAAATTAACGCAAAAAAAAAGTAAACAAATAATACTAATTAGCGAATAGAAGGAAATTAACGTTATTGTGAAAACTTTTTCGCAATATAAGTTAATATGTACAATATTAAGCTTAAAGATATGTCTGGATCGCGCAAAATTAATAATAAATTAAAAGATCTGTAGTCGTGCAAATAACTACCATATTTCAATTCTTTACAAGAAATCAGCTATTGCGTTCGGGGAATTACATAAGACTAGAATTAAAGTTGAAATTAACACGGAAACTGTGTGCATTAACAGAGAAAAATCATTCGTATCAATTCAACTGTCTTTTAAATCAGCGAAATATTGAGAAATAACGAACACGTCTTTAGGTTTTGTTGTTAACGATAAACATTTTTGATGATACGCAGTCAGAATGTTTAAAATTTCTTTTTGATTATTTTTTTATCTTTAATAGCTTGAAAAACTGTAATACATTCATCTTGTTGAATTTTTATTGATTCGGATGTGACTTTGTGGTTTAGCTGGTAATTGCAACTTTTATAAAAAGTTGCGAAATATGTCTAGGTACCTTTTCAAGTATTTTTACCTAATGAATAGAATTTCTTTAATCATAAACGTGCTTAAAAAAGGTTAAATATCGTGGAAAACAATTTTATTGATGATATTAGAGTCACCTGTTTCCAGCGGCGTGCCAAGCAAGGGAGCAACGCCCCCCCCCCTCCGGGATAAATTGCAGGGCGACGTCCCCTCAGAAAAAAAAATATATATATTGTGCCAGTATATATAACAGTTATTTAATAAAAATTGAAGAAAATTAAACGAAAAGCTAAATAAATACGAAGAGGGATCGTTTGAATTAATAAAATTCAATTTTTTAACCATATTAAATTTTATATCGTCGTCACAAAAATAAAACATAGCGGCCGCCGAACCGAAAAAACAAAAACCAAAACTTTCGGATAGTTGAAAAAAATAAAAATGCGAGAAGAGAAAATCATTTAAAATAAAAAAGGGAAAAGCGTTTATAGGACATATTTCACTCCATAATTAAAGCCTCTTTTTATTTATATAAAATATTATCAATAGCGACAAAAAAAACTACATTACTTTTTTATTAATCTATATGGGCCTGCCCCCCTCTATGAATAGGGGTGATTTATGTTTTTTATCTTCATCAGCCTCAATCTCATCAGGTGATATTAACATAAATCTTTTAGATAAAGTTAAGTCTTCCGATTACTCGAATTTGCTATATTCAAGGGGTTTCACCAGTATTGTTAATACATCGACTTTTATACAAGAATCAATAATTTTGTTAGAGATTTTAGTGGATATCCTGCTTAAATCAAACATAATACATAAAATTTTTAAAATACGTTTCTCCAATCATTGCGCTAAAGATACATCAATTCAATTTTATTCCAATTATAAGTCGATTAAACCCAACTTCGCCTCTACCGTTTCGATAAAATTAAGTTTAAACAACATTTAGTAACAACTATTGATTGTGAGAAAATATGTAGTTAGCAGTTTTATCAATTGACGAAAAATTTGAAGAGTTTATAACGCTATAATAAAAAGCGGCATAGAGAAATCGAAAAATTGCATGCTTGAAAAAAATCAAGTATACATATTGACTAAGCGTTATCCTACTAACCGCTGTTTAAAAACGCACTTTAACGGAATCTTTAGAATTTTGTAACGATCATCAAGGAAAGCAAAAATGAATTATTATACTAAATTATTACGGAGTAGTGAGAATAATCAAAAAAAGTATTGGGCGGTTATTAAAAAACCCTAAGAATTAATTCACCAGCTTTATATATAACATATCAATTAAAGGTTTAAAAATGAATGTATATTCGATAACGAAAAATTGGTCACTGATTAAAACTCTTTTGGATTTATCGATTTTTCTTACGATGAAGTTAGGCTTGGAATAATGTCAATACTTGGTCCTCTTTCGAATGTGATGGATTTCAGTTTCGCTAATAAAAGAAAATTTGAAACTTTTTTGTAAAACATTTGACTCGTTTATTTAATACATGCAGGGCCGGATTATAGCCAAATGCTGCTGTAGGCTCAGTAATTTCTGCCGCCCTTGGAATAAATTTATAAATTAAAGAATAAATTATAATCGAGTAACTGAAGTAAGAAAGGACATAAAAGTTAAAAATTAATTTTCAATTAAAAGTTAAAAAAGTTTTCAATTAAAAAATTTCATACATTTTTAAAACATACCTACATTTTATTATAATTCTATACATACATTATTCTTACATGTGTCAATTAAAGTTTGCATTTTTTACGATGCAATTTTAAAGATGCAAATTCATTTATTATATCATCAACGTTTAAATTATTTACTAACTGTTCTTCAATAAATAAAACAGATAAATCATTTAACTCTTTTGGTGAGACATTGTTGATCTAAAAAAATTTTCAATTATTTTCATTGCAGGAAAGGAGCTTTCTGCTGAGCAAATTTTATTCAGCGCTAATCTTTCGCTGTGTTTTTTTTACATTGTTGTTAGAGATGGGTTTTCCAGTTACATTGAGTTTTTAATTTTATTTGTTAAATGATCACAAATTAAATAAAGTGTACATTTATTCGTAATATATTATTTTCGCCGTTAGCGTGTTTATTCATCGGATTTAATATTCAGAATAGTTTCAACGAGTTATCGGCCGAGTACGCTTCCCGCAGTGCCACTCAGCTTTGAGCACCTTTCATCGTTCGGTACGGTGAGAAATAATATAAATAATTCTTCGAAAAATCTTCTAAATTTTGTCGTATCGATGAGATACCGTTACTACACTTGTGAATTTTCAGTCTTGTTTGATCTCGTATCATGCCAACCAGCTATTGCCTCGTCCACAGTTCGAGAATTCCCTTTAACTGCTAATATTATAACCGTTTTGCCTAATAATAATGCACGTTCCGGTTTACATTTCGTTAATGTTAAATTCATTTCTTGATTCCCCTTTGCTTACATGTCATTTGTCTATAATCATTTGGAAATTTTACCTAAATCACAATATATTCCCATTTTAACTTTGCTGTACATTAATACAAGTTAAAAAATGATTTTAACACATTCCCCTTGCTACTCTGCTATGGCTGAAAAAACGCTATAATATGAAATAATATTTTGGAAATTTTAAATATTTTTCAAAAAAAAAAAAAACTTTTCAATCTCATGCAAATTTGCCGCCCTTCGAATTTTGCCGCTGTGGGCTGTAGCCCATTTAAGTCCGTGATGTAAATCCAAGACATTCAAGTTCGAAGATTTTGCAGCAGTTTTAAAGTTCGGTACAATTGCGCTACTACTTTTTAAAAATAGCGATTGTACTTACCAATTACAAACCAATATGCACTCTTTCCACCACATCTAAAATATTTGAAAAATGTATTAAGCGTAGATAAGTTACCTATTAAGAAATAATTTTTTTAGTAAACATCAGTATGGTTTCCTCTTTGAACGTTGTACAGATGACGTGCTTTTCGATCATCATATTTCACTTATTGCATCCAATTTGGAAATGGACCGTCCGGTTGCAGTAAATTACTTAGATTTTAAAAAAGCGTTTGATGTGTTTAATCAGGGGCGGATTAAGGATTTACGGGGCCCGGGGCTAATCTTGAATAAGGGCCCCCTTCGAAGAAAAAGTGGTGAAAAAATTCAATATTATATATTTACAAACAAACGAGCAGCAAAAAAAACCTACTGCGTACGTATGAATGACCAATGAAATTAAAATGATGATCTCTTTAAAAAATCAACTTTTTTACCCTAACAAACTGAATACTACATAAAAATTGAACTTCAAATAAGGAATTTTACATATACATATATGTTAATATTTGCAATTTTTTATCAATAACATTGTTTTCTTTTTGGTCAAAAAAATATTTATATATATATATATATATATATATATATATATATATAAATTAAATATTGTTGGTAGCAAAAAAATTATCGCTTTTTTAATAAAAATTTAGGTGCGGCTGTGCTGGGGCACAGGGCCGTTGATTTAACGTTAAACGCCTATGTATATATATATATATATATATATATAGATATATATAAATATATGTAAATATATATATATATATATAGATATATATAAATATATGTAAATATATATAAATATATGCGGTAAAAAATAATAGTTGTTGCGTTGCGCGATTTCGTTTCACAATTTCGTTTCACGAGCAATTTTCAAGTCGTTTCACGTCAAAATAAGAACTTTATTTATAATGCATTATCTACGATGTTTTCAAGCTAATTTTGGTGCATACATGCTATGTTTTTGATTATGTTCTTTTCTTTGTATAAATTAAACATGAATGTTTCAAATTCCATAGTGGTTTATGTTATCAGAAAATAGTGAACGAAACGCAGTATGGTTTATTAAATTTTTCGAAATACGAATATATTTATAAAATCAGCAACCGATTAAAACTCGCTTTTATTGTAAATCATTTTCATACAGTTTAAAACAAAACGTATTAACTTTCAATTAAAGTAAAAAATAAAATACTGTTAAAATTACGAATATTTCAGATCGTAAAATATTTTTGCATAGAAAAATTTACAACTATTATTTGGGTATCAATATTTGAATAGAGAGAATTGTTATTTATCGATTTGTCTAATGTTTATTTATTATTCAATATACACGCTAAAGGACTTATTCATTATTTTTGAACACAGTAAATTAGATTTATCGTAGAAAATTTCTATAAATATTCACGTTGTGTAGCATTTAGTTTATTGGGAGAAAAAGAAAAAATTTCGTAGAGAAAAAGTATATAATTTTATTAATAAACTCATATACATATATTCTTTTTTTATATATAAAAATTAAGTGAATTCTTTTTTAGGATAAAAAACGCAAATTTAAAATCTTGCATTTTTACAGTATTGAGTAGGTATTTTGGGAAAATATATTTAAATTAAACATGTGGAAAATTAAATTTTTTTCTGCTCAAGAGCGCGGGCCCCCCTAGATGCAGTCTTGTGTTTAATCATAACATTTTGCTATGTAAACTGTGTAATTTTGGCTTTCGAGGTATCATTGGTTTAAATAATACTTAACGGACCGACCGTATTGTATTAAAATCAATAATATAAAAAGTGACTATGTAAAACAACTTTACGGAGTATCTCAGGGAAGTATATTGGGACCTCTTCTATTTCTGGTTTATATTAACGATATTTATGTAATTTAGGTGTATATGGGAAAATATTTTGTTATGCAGATGACATGTGCTTATAGTAAACTCACGCAAACAGGCTATTCTTCAGGATTTTTTACAAGATAATTTGAAAAAAATCAGAAACTGGGGTTACACCTTTACCAACTGTATATATTAGTCTGAATAAAACTAAATTTATTATTTTTAGTCACATACCAAAATTTAAATGAAATGATTTTGAAATTATTTGGGAAAATGATGCTCCCCTGAATAGAATTTATGAGATAAAATATCTAGGTGCTTAATTAGAGACTGTAAACTGTTCTGGGATAAAAATCTAATTTATCTTGTACCAAAAATTAGAAAATTAAATTACATATTTTACTATCTAAGCGAATTTTTTAATATTATACATCTCCATAGACAGTATACCGCATTATACCAACCGATATAAAGCTATAGAATCATGCATTTGAGCAAAGCTGCTGACTATCATTTAAAACATTTGACACAACTGCAGAAAAATGTTATAAGGTTACTTGATGGAAATTCAGACACAGCTGTAGACTATAATATTTTACATTTTTCAAAACTTTGTGAACTGCAACTACTTATGTTTGTTCTTAAGAATAGAACAAAATTTAACATCTGTGTTGCTCAGAGTATTACTAGATCAGCGGGTGAAGAATTAGCAGTATTATCAAATATTAACAAACACCGTATTCGAAATCAGTCTATATAAATAGGTCCTAAACTTTTTAATGTTCACCTATGACGTCGACTTATTTAGAAATACTTGACTTAGCATTCTGTTCAAAACATTCTGTTTATTATGTGGGAAGTAGGAATAACTAGTACATTTGTATTGTTAATTGTAACTTTAATTTAATTAAGACTCAACCATATATGAAATTAACATAATGCAGCCGGCATCAGTCTAGCAAACAACTTTCTTTTTTAATACTCATATTTCTTTGATATCTATTTCTTGTTTGATATAAGTTACCTTAATCGAGATCGTTTCCACAGGGTGGTAGTGGGGGGGGGGGCATTAGAACTGAAATAGTTATTATAAATACATAAAAATCTGAAAAAAATCAAAAATTTAAATAAATATTGATAATTTTTTAGGGTGTTTTTACATTTAAAAAAAAAAAAAAGAAAAAAGAAAAAATATTTCCATATTTTTAGGTACTTCATTAATATTTTATGCAAAATTTTTTATTACGAGTATAATCAATAACATATGTATAATTTTTATTAATGTGTTTATACGGTAATTCATTTATGTAAATTATTAATATGTAAACCAAAAGGCAGATAGAACTATTAAAGAAGCAAGCGGATAGAGCAGGGCTGCGAATTTCCTTTGAAAAAACCAAATTTATGACAAATATTACAACCGCTCCTGATAGAATAAAAACTGATGTGGGTCAAGTGAAGAGAGTTAATAAATTCAAGTACCTGGGAGAATTAATCGAGCAGAATGCGTCAGAAAAAGAAGCAATCAAATATAGGACCGATAGAATGAAAGCGGCCTTTTTTTTAACAAAAGAAATATGTAATAAGAAATATCTATATCAAGAAATGCCAAACTGAGGCACTATAAAACTCTGATCAGACCAGAAGCATTATATGCGGCGGAAGGCTTAACAATGAACAGAAAAGGATTAAATGAGCAACTTGAAATCGCAGAAAGAAAGATCGTAAGAAGAATAATGGGACCAGTGAAACAAGGTGGAAAATATATAAAAAGGAGTAACCAGGAAATATACCAACATGTGGAAAGCATCACTACCGAGATTCATAAAAGAAGAATTCGATTCTACGGTCATATGCAAGGGATGGAGCCGAGCAGGTTCACCGGAAGGTTGTTCAGTTATATGCGAAAACTAAAAATAAAGAGCACGTGGTACACGGAGACGAAAAAAGACCCGGAGGAACTGAAGATAGATATAGAACAACGATCAACATTAAAGAAGAAACTATCTGACTGTAAAAGATTCGCGGAGAAACGTAAAGGAAGAACTGGCATTCTGTGGACCGAAGAAAGAAAAAATAAGACACAGTGAAAGAATGAAAGCAGTATGGAAAGAGAGGAAGAAGAATGGCAGGACCAGTTGGCAACGTAGTCTACCAGTGGCTAATTCGAAATAATAATAATAAATCAAACTAATGTAAACTATTAATAGTATGAATATTAGTGAAAAATATATTGTCATTTATAAAATAAATATGCGAAGACCATTTTCAAAACTCGCCCTTTTGAAGATTCTGGGCACGGCTCTGAGCTTAATGGATGTTATATACTAGCATATTTCATTAGTTTTCAATCAGCCGTAACTTTCAACTGTATTTTATTATTTTCTTTAGGCTTCAAATTACTTCTGTATATTTATAAGGAATTAATTTTATTATTACTAATTGGTGTTAGTGTGGTATTATTACTTCAGAAACACTGCGCTTGCTGAACAAATAAGTTACTCTAAATTATACTAGTAGTTACTTTTCTCTCTCTTCGCTAATGCTGGTGCTTAATTCACATATAAATTAATTAACCAGTTTGTAATATAATCATAAATGAAATATACAACTTATATTTAATATGTATAATTAATATTGTTATTTGTTGTGTAAGTTCTATTTATTTATGTAAACAATGGCTAAAGAGGTTGAAGTAATTGCATATGTAACGCACACACATATATATTAATTACAATGTAATTCTTAAGCTACCCCCTATTCGAAAAAATGTCCCAATTTTATGTAACGCAAAATATCCCAATTTTATGTAACTCAAAATGTCCCAAAAAATGTCCCAATTTTATGTAACGTATGTTATATTTTATAGCATTTTTGTTATTGTTATTTAAAAAATGTCACAATTTTATGTAATGAAATATGTAACGAAAAAATGTCTTAATTTTATATAATGAAAGTTAAATGTTAGAATAGGATTTTTGTGGTTATGTTATTTTTTGTGTGTGTTGATGCCAGTAAGAATTACGTTGTAAATTTTGATCATTTTATACAAAGTATAGAAGAGAAAGAGACAGAAATGAAAGTAAGAGGGGTCAAGGGGCACACAGTCCTTTGCGAGGCCAAAATGGCCGAGTTTATATATATATATATATATATATATATATATATATATATATATATTAATGACAACGTCATTCTTGCCCCGAACCCCATCACTTTTTTTGCCCCAAAACGTTACGTATATTGTTTATATAAAAGGAGACAAAGTATCGCGACAAAGTGAATTGTTGCTCCGGTTAATTATATTATTCTTACGTTGCGGTTAATAAGAAATTCCGCTACGTTCTTGCGTTATGGAAGTAATGACAGATATTTCTATGCAAACCGTAAATTAAATTAATTACTTTTGAATTCTTTCTTGATTTTAATGGAAAACTTATTTTGCGAAGAATATCATGATTTTTATGTAAGAGGACAAAGTACCGATAAAATGGATTGTTTTACATTGTAAATATTCCTTGTTCTATACGATGTAAAGAAGTGATAGAGCTTGGGGTCCGGCAGTATCTCCAGGCGAGGTCAAGGGGCGGAACCTCTTAAGTGGCCCGAAGGGCCGAGTTATGTATATTTTTACAGGTATATTTGCATAATTTTTGTATAAACTAACTGAAAAATCCAATCGGAACCACGCTGGCTGTTGTATCTCACTAAAATTCATATGTTGCTCACGGTTGATTGAAACGTTTCAATAAAAGCGGTAATAATTTGCACTGCTCACGCAGCATACATATGCCTGGTATTATTTTTGTGCTTTTGGTATAGTAATTAGTACGTAGAAATAAACGATTTGATTTGATACTAATTTGATTTGATATTAATTTGATTTGATACTAATTTGATTTGATACTAATTTGATTTGATACTAATTTGATTTGATACTAATTTGATTTGATACTAATTTGATTTGATACTAATTTGATTTGATACTAATTTGATTTGATATTAATTTGATTTGATATTAATTTGATTTGATACTAATTTAATTTGATACTAATTTAATTTGATACTAATTTGATTTGACCATTTGTTTGCGACTTAATCAAAACGTTGCATTGCAGTGAAAATTTGTATATTAAAACGAACTTAGCGTGTACAGTTTATGTGTACGTTATTTTACTCATAGATAATTGCATTTCGCTGTCGTGATGACGTTTAGGCGTAATAAAGTAGACCGAAAACAGAATAGTTTATTGTATACTTTTACTGCTGATTATAATAATCGCTCTTGCATCAAACACCTAATACTTAACAATAACGTATTTGTTGTGTCTTTTCTGAGCGGTGCACATCATCCGGGAAGAAAATGGACGCGAGCGGTTCACCTCTGCACGGGCCATCCAGTTCATTCGGCGAATAATGGAAACGTGGCATCACGTTGTTGGACGGGAAAAGCATGCCTGCGAACCGATGTCCAACACACGACGATTCAAACGCATAAAAGGTGTCGTCACACCTGTATGTTTGGCGGAGATGTTGAAAACGTTTTCAAACGAACACTGCTTCGACCGCACTATTTCCGCAATATTATTGCGAAATGGAGCAAAATTCGCCTTTTCTATTCCGCTCTCGCCATTATGCTCATCGTGTAACGCCCGACAAAGGCCCATTTTATTTTACCATAATCCGAGAACTTCTCGCGCGTAGCTTGACCACTCGGTGCGATGCATTTGCATAATCTTCTTGGAGCGTGCGCCTCTACCCCTTCACACGCGAACAAATTCGCGAACTCGCTTCGCTATGTCCGACAATTGCCAAAATATTCGGAAAAAAACCTTTTTCTACTTGAAACTTGCTTACCCCTTGCACGTGTGAAGCAGCACTAATCCGGAACGTTCGCGTTGTGAGACCGCCCATCATATGTCAATTATTACATTAGTCTTTAATACGTAACACATTAGACGTTATTAATGGTAATGGTGGTTTCTTTCTTTCTTTTTATTCTACGCGTTTGAAGATTGCTAATTAGATGACGCAAGCTCCCACTGATAGCGTATAAAAGCGGCTATCGCAGGAAGTTTTCGAAGATAATACTGTTTTTAAAAATTAATACCAATTACATATAAAATGACGCTATTAATTTTTAATTTAATCGGATTACTTTTTGAATTTTTCTTTCCGCGAACGATTTTGGGGCAGCATTTTTAAAATAATAATGCTCTTATTTCACGAAGACTTCACTGCATGCTAGCTCATTGGCTTATATGTTTTGTTTTTTTTTTTCGCAGCGTTAGTCGATAAACCTTTTGCCCATTTTTCACTCCGTATGTAGTTCATCGCGGACATCACTTCGTAAATCATTGACTTCATGCTTACCTGTGCGGAATGTTTAATCACCCTTTTCACGAACTGTTCTCGTTCCTTGGTTAAACATGATGTTACGACACTCAAGAAAGATAGCTTTAATCGTCTACCTGTCACACTTTATTGCCATTGATTTATGCTGTGCGCATTTTGTGTAGCCATTCCGTTACTTTTATATGCCCTATTCTCAGATGAATTATTTTCGTAATATCTGATACGGTTCTGATTTTTAAAATATCACGGCTTTTTATTTGGAGTGTTTCTAGTATGATTCCACCGGTTTTTGTTCGTGCAGTGTGTACTTCTTGAATCTGTTTAATTGTTTGATTACTGGTACATATTCTGTCTACCGGTTATTTTCACATCTTTTAACCACTCTGTAACATTTCTTGCTACTTTAATTATTTATCCAGCTATGTCCGAGAATTCATTACCGCGGAATGGGGTTATACTTTTCTCTAACAGTTTGTAAATTGTTTCTAATTTTGAGTACATAACATTATCATTCGGTTCTTTTTTTTTAAAGCTATTTATGATCAATATTCCGTAATTAACAGATATTATTGCAGCACTTGGATTAGCACAGATTTAGAGGTACTTGATCAATTTAGCCTATCTCATGTATACATACATATTTATATATATATATATATATATTAATTACAACGTAATTTTTAGTCCGGCTCCCATTAGAAAAAGTGTTTCAATTTTATGTAATGAAAAAATGTCCCAAAAAATGTCCCAATTTTTATGTGTAGTGTTTGTAATATTTTAATTTTTAGCAACTTCCAAAAAAAAAAAATAGGTTATACGTTCGTCGCGTTTTTTTTTTTTTTTATATTTGTTTGCGCATAATTTATATTTGTATAGACTGATTTTACTGATTCTTTGTCCATTAGAAAGACTTAAATACACCATGTGTGAGTAATGATGTAAACCGGTGAACATAAATTGAGTATTCGTCAAAAAACATGAAAAAATGTGGTCCTTTTGGATAATTTTTTTTCTTATTATTTTTTATTAGTATAACAGAGGGGGCGGTTGATGTGAAATGCTATCAAACATTTCAAACTTTTCTACATCTGTGTCGTTTTCGAACCAAAAGGCCTATCACTTATAAAGGTGGCAAATTCTTCGCTATTTCACAGTTCGTCATCACTTTTTCGTTTCCGCAATTCACGTTTTCATTCGGTGGCGGTTTTCGCTTTTGGAAACATAATGTGAATACACTTCTTATTACTGGATAGGTTGATGAATAAGAAGTCCCACCATATAGGTAAAAGCATGTTGAAACTATATTGCTGGTTTAATATTATTATTCGCGTGTCCGGTCGACTATATACGACAGCTTGTCCAATATTTTATAAATTTGATTAAGTCGTTATCAACGTCATCGAATAAGCTTTAATCATACTATGGAAACGAAAAAAAGAGGTATTATTTATAAGTGTTGTAGTATGTTCAAGTTGTTTCGGTAGATTAATAAAATTTATGGTATAAATTATTGGTTGTATTTTTTTTTTTTATTATACAAAATTGAGACATTTTTTCGTTATAAAATCTAATGGGAGTCGGCCTAATAATAACGTTGTGTAAATTTTGATCATTTAATACAAAGTATAGGAGAGAAAGAGACAAAAATGTAAGCAAGAGGGGTCCAAAGGGCGTAGCTCCTTGCGAGGCCAAAATGACCGAGTTATATATATATAAATATATATATATATATATATTACTTAGAGCGTAATTCTTAGGCTACCCCCCCATTTGAAAATATGTCCCAAAAAAATGTCCCAATTGTTACATTTTATAGGATTTTTGTTATTGTTATTTAAAAAATGTCGCAATTTAATGTAATGAAATATGTAACGAAAAAATGTCTTAATTTTATATAATGAAAGTTAAATGTTAGGATAGGATTTTTGTGATTATGTTATTTTTTTTCTGTTGATGCCAGTAAGAATTACGTTTTAAATTTTGATCATTTTATACATGGCCACAACAGTTCATTAATGTCAAGTCTAAAATATCCATTTGCAAAGTAATGGTAACTACGTAAAAATTACCGGTCGAATAAAACTTATCCACAGGCTATCCGCAAAAGAGAACATTAACGCCATTACATAGAAAACCATTACCAAGTTGAAATAAATAAATTAGAACCTCAACGGTTACCTCGGCACCCTTTTTTTACCTGTCTTCGAATTTCAAATATCCCAAATAAATCAGCTAAAAGTAACGGACCGACTCTTTTCCTCTGGCCACACCTCTGAGATATCGACTATAGACAGAAATGCAAACACATATTCGATAAGTGTCTGACTAATGCGCTTTAATAAATATTAGATTAATAAAAAAGACCGCAGCGTTTACAAAAAGTATAATACGGGGCTGATGACGTGGCGCGTAATTTTCTATCCGAGAAACGTTAATGGGCGTTCAAAAGGGAAGAAAACAAACAAAAGAAAACGTAATTGCGGCAAACTATGCGAAAAATGTATCCTCATTGTACTCCATTTGCGTCGAAAATTAATATACGAAAAACAGAAAAGAAAATGGCACAAACGCGGGGCATCCTGGCGATAAAACAAACTTTAATCGTATTAATAATGAACTGAAAAAACAATTAAAACTGTCGACGAAAAGGATGGCAAGAAAAAAAATACAGATAATCCCATAGCGATAAAGAAATCTCGATATTTTAATCGCATTAATAATGAATTAAAAAAACAATTAAAACTCCGAAAGCTTTGCGGTACAAAATTACATTGGTCGATACAATTGGAATCGATTTTTTTTGATACTCGATAGTCATTCTTATGAAATACGGAATGTCGCGGTTCCTTTTAAATAAAATATTTAATTACGAACGCATTCAGATATCAGAGAAGAAAAGTTAGTCGTGCTAGCAGGGACGAAAATGGTGCCATCTTTTAAGTTCTTCTTGAAAACGTGTTTTATTAAATGCTTTCAAGTTGCATTATATGGCGAAACATTAAAGATATTTTTTGCTGATATTCCGGTTTCGAAATAGTTGTTTGGAAAAACAAAATGATAAAACGAGAGCTGCCACATTGGGATTCAAATTAATGATGAAAGAAATCAGTTCAATTCAATTCAATTTAATTTTATTTACACATAAATTAAAATATAAAAATTTCAATCAAATTAATATGACCGCGAATAGGCAAAGGTTGCGCGAACTGCGGAATATACATATATCAAAAATCACACTGGTTGAACTGATTATACCTACATACGTTTTAACCGAAAAATGTGTTATTAAATTCAATTCATAGTATGATTTTGCTTAACCACAATACGTTTTACAAAACTTCTCTGAGTGTTTACATCCGAAGTCAATTTCATTGTTTAGTTGAAGTTTATAATTATAAGTACGCTGTAAAACTTATGAAAAGCGTAAGAATGTATATAAACGTGACTAACCTCTACTATACGCATACAATCAAAAATTCATCCAGTATCACAAGTTTTCCGTCATTGTTACAAAAAACTTAACCGGACAATTAAATATTTTATACCCGCATTAATATAACATTGAAAATATTAACGAATGATTTGATTAATGTTATTTTTTTATCGCAATTAAAAATATAAAAGACCTAAGTCGCGAATGTTAAAACCGATCACGGCCGATGTTAAGATGTTCCATTTGTCTTCGAAAGGGGCGTCCTGACCAGATATTCCTTAAGATGGTGACGCTGCCTCAGCAGTTTTTCGCAATTTAACATATTTAATCAAGACACTATATAATCAGAATATACATGTATATCGATATATATCGATACGACTCAAACTAAAGTTATGTGAATTACGACTTCGAGTCCATGTTTAGGGGGCCATTTGATACGAATTACACTATGGGTCCCTTTTTTGGAGCACCATTTGATACGAATTTCGTTCTGCATTTACACTTTATATGAAAAAATAAATAATAAAAAAAAACAAACGATCCTGCGGGCGCCAGTGGCAAGAGACAACTGCTTTCCACCACCGGAAAAGCTCTGTTAACGGCAGAACACTAGGCTTTTTTAACCACGGAGAAATAACGCGAAAAAAGAAAACAAAGAATAATTAACACAAAAAAAAATAATTCTAAAGGTGCAGCACGGCGAAAGGCTGACATATATCTTAAAAACGTAATCGCGACGACGACAAGCAACAACAACCCAACGAAAAATTAATCCGACGACCATCATCGACTGAATACCGAATTAATCCGACTATATCGCGTGAACAATTAATTAATCTATTATCGCTTTATAGTGCCAGATGCACGAACGAAGATTTTCGGTACACGATGGGCTATTCCAAACGACATAGTCGAATCGCTGAAAATTACCCGGTACCTTATCAACTACATAATTCGAACGCCGATTTTTCTAGAACATTTTATATATATATTTTGTATTCTTAAACGGTCACTACCCTGTCTTTCCGGGATTTTATAAATTCTCTTCCGACTCTCGTAGCTACACGCCCCGTACTTATACGTTTCGACGGTAAACGCTGTATCTCCGCGTTTTTCGACCGCGATTTCCCCCGCGAAACCAGTTCGCTCCCGCAACACAGCCGACAGAACGGCTGCGTTCGGGATAACCAGGCTTCTCGGTCGAAGTAGCTTCTCCGATCGCAATTCACCGTCATCTCTGCTGCCCGAGAAAACCCCGAAATATAGATGATTTTAAAACCGAAATAATAATTTCTACCTCGGACAGCATTATCTGAAAGTGTATAAAACGTAATTAAAACCGCTACAGCTGCCGAATTCGTCTCAATATATATTTAAATTATTTTAAATATTTAGGAAACATTTAAAATGTATCCGTAAATACTTGGGCATTATATAGAGGCTTGTACTACGAATAATAATAATAATAATAATAATAATAATAATAATAATAACCCCTCAGGGGCTCATAACTAGTGAGTATGGGTATGGCGCACCCGAGGTATCCTAGCTGTTCCTCACCTTGTTTCGCTAGTCTATAACTAGTCTTTGGGTGAGGCACCTTTCTCACCATCTTTTCTGGTCTCCCTTGACCAACTCTTGTATTTTTCTGACTCTGATGCTATTAGTGTATGCGAGGGCTAAGGGCTTTCCTTTCCTTCTTCTCTAAAAATCCTTAAGCCAAGTTATAACGCAACCAGTGACGATAGTTGCAAGGCACCTGAGGAAACAGAGGTGTCGCGAACGGAACCTCTGGCGTACCTTCCGTAAGATTACCGTGGTATGGAGCACTGCCACGGTGGACTGCTATTTTCTTCCAATCCTCCAGGGGAACAAATATGAGTGAAGATAATAATTTAAACCTAAAGCAAAAGTACTAGATATCGCCTTCGTGAAGCTCGGTATCCAAACAACGAAAATTCATACAATATAAGAGAACCTGCAAAAGATGTTTTACCAACAAATCAGTCGATGGTAGCCATTAAAGCGGGGAAACCTAGGCAACGCATGACATGGACCAAAGAAATGAATAATCACGTCATGGAATGCTGTTCAGCAGAAAAATATAAGGACCATTGTTTATTAGAAAAGGTGCGGAACGTTCAAATAAAAAAGCATGATGATATCACGATCATCATCATCATCATAATCGCGTTCCGAGCATCGTGAAATTTTCCTGATGGACAGGTAAACACATACTGCTCCTCTATACAAACGTGCTGCAGTTTACATTTTACAATATTTATTCGAAACTCTCATCGGTGGTCCCGTACACTGTGACCCTTAACTTCGCAACCTCCACGGACATAGCTATAACATTCGCGCTGCTCTATTCTCGGAAAAATGCTGAAGGTAAATGTTCATACGACCAGTGTAACGTCTATAGTCTGTCAAGCGAAACAAGTCCGTTCGTAAAACAACCGAACGCGCCGACGTCACGAAATCAGGGTACCACCTCAGACTTTAAAGTCCATCGCCTATCGGATATAGTAACAATCATTCTGTTGACAGCACAAAGTCCGTCTGGATCGGAACAGATCGGAGAAAAAAAGCGCATGAACGTACCGAGATGAAACAAGAACGAGGAGGCTACCACTTCTCAAAAAGGAGAAGAATCACAGGAATGAATATGATTTTTTTATTATCGGCAATATTGAAATAACATGTCCTATTACTAGTACATTACACTTTGAGCATCATACTACGAAACTCGAACGGACTTGTTTCGTTTGACAGACTATATAATACGCGGTATCTCTGGACTGTTTGGGATGAAAATACTTTGTAGTAGTGTAGATATTTCAGAAAGCATCTTTTAAAATGATAACAATTCGGACAGCTAATTTAAACACATAAACTGAATAAAATTTGAATAGTACCTTCGGTCTTTTAGACTAAAATGAGTTTTATAAAACCGCTCATCAAACCCACAAAAAAGCCAAGAAAACCAGTCTATCATTCGTTAAAAAATAAAATCATCAATGACTTTCTCGTCCAATAATATTTAAGCTTCAATTTTCGACTAGCGAATTCGCCGAAAATGTTGTTATCCTCTAAGCGTGGCGGCAATTTCAACGTGACCACAGTTTAAGCAATTTCACAGTTCTCCGGAATTGCGATATCGTCGAAAAAAAGGGGGATATTCAACCCAATCAACAAATAGGACCGTTTTTTTTAAAATCCTATCAGCTTTGGGTTGTTCAGTCTTATTTTTTATTTTTATTTATTTCAGTATATCGGAGAGATTAAGTGAAAAAAGGGTAGACGCAGGGAAGAACAGCATCGCTGAAAAAATTAATAGCAGGAGCCACTTAGTATCGATGCGGAAGTTTATTGGATAAAAAATTTTTATTATTTTAGCGATGGCAAAATATACTTTTACTTTTGAGTGTTTTCTAGAGAACAGGATTTTTCGAAATTTTCTTCTTCCATTCCTCTCAAAAAATATCAAGCAATGAGATGCATTATATTTACACGCATCGTTTGTTTTGTTTTTCTTTTTCTTTTTTTTTATTTATTATTCGGTAATTCATTTTGCACTATTTGTGCTCATAAAAATACCACTTGATAGGCAAGTAGCCTTGTTTTAATTTTAATTTAATTGGGACCCGACCATAGAACTTTTCTTTGTTTGCAGTTGTTAAGTACCAATGTTCAGAGGACTATATATAAAAAAAAAGTAGCTGAAATGTAGAAATTATGCCAAATTTCTTTGGCCACGAGTTATTCGCATTGTTTCGGCAAGCGTAGAAAAATTTCGTATAAACTGATACATATTTCCGTACCGAACTTGGCAAGTTTCGAGAAATGTGTCGCTCAGGGTTTTAATGAAAATTGTCGAGGTTGATCGGAAAATTTATCAGTTGGCGTAACATTTTTCTGTGCTCATCGAAGCACCATTATAGTAAGCATAATTTCTACATTTCAATCGTTCTTTTCAAACAGTTTTGATGAGAAGTTGACTTTTTTTTTTTTTTTTTTTTTTTAATGTCTATTGTTGATGGTAGGATAAATTTATGAGTGTAACCGTATTCATTTTACTTGCTACGCTACGCTATTAATAGGATTGTTAAAAAAACAAGATAACACCGATATGTACACCTAGTGGTTTACCTTAAATATTTAATATGTGTAAAGTAAAATAAAAATTACTCGATAAGAAAGATGATATATATATATTTGACGGTAAAATATATACCTTCAAGGAAGGATGGTTTCATGATAATTTTCAAACAACCCTATTATTTATCAGAGTCTCCTCGGTTCACCAAATTTAAATTGCAACGGTCAAAAAAAAAAAAACCGCATTAAATATTCCCCTGATGTTTCCAATACCTGGCTTACAGAAAGCAAGTGGTTGTGTTGTTGTAGTCATTTTTAATTGTTGTAATGAGAATTTGACGTACCGAAGCTCTAATTGCGATATGAGAATGTTGTTTAAGAATGACAGTAATATCTCCTTTTAACGGTAGTATGTATATATTTTTTCTGAAAATATATTATCCTTTTTATCGAGTAAAATTAATTCTTATTAAATTTATAGAGTACATATATCGAAATCGGCCTTTTTTCTTAAACCAAAAAAAAAAAAAAAAAAAAAAAAAAATCGTTGTAGTATAAATATTTCTAATAGTAACAATACGGGGATAGACCAACACCTTAAAAGCTGCTACTTTTTTTGCGCCCCGAACTGACTTGGCTATTGATTCAGGAGTGATATTGAAATTCCGTCAATGATGAGCTCGTAAATGACGCTTTGGGGGAAGCGCTCTGTAATTTTAAAATTTTGAGGACTCATCTACATTTTAATGGAATTTTTGGTCAATTTTTATTATTATTATTATTACATTAAACGGTACAGGCGCCGGCTGCACAAACGGGCCATATGCGCCCGGGGAACGGAAGGGATACTAAATTGAATTTAGGAGGTTAAGGGAATGAAGGAATTGGAACGCACTGTGGATATGACACGGAGAATCAGCTAGGAGTTGTGATAAGGAAGGGGGGAGGCCATGCTGGGCTCTAAGTGCTATAAGGGAATGACAAGATGTTAGTAAATGGGGAATGGAAAGCTGGGTTCTTTGGCAAAAAGGACAAAGAGGGGGATCGGTGCGCTGTAGGAGATACGAATGGGTCAGGCGGGAGTGGGAAATCCTAAGTTTGGTAAGAATAATATTTTTCTTCCTTGAACGAAATGGAAGGGGGATCTGAGATAGAGGATCAGGTTTAACAAGGAAAAGGTTTTTTTGTTGACTAGAACTCCCGTCCGGGTTATATTAGGCAAATAAAAAGTATAGAGACTCATTTTTCTAACGTTATTTTTAGAACTCATTAATACTCATCGGTACTTATGTTGGACCACCGTTGACTAATAAACGAGGGATATTATTGGCGAGTCAGCATACATTGTCCAAGGTTAAAATATTTCCGTTAATAATGTGTTTTTTAAACGACGCTCTCTATGAGGGATAATTCGTTTTTCTTTTTTTAAGAATTTAAAATTTCTTCTGTTATTAAAAATTAGCTTTTTTTTTTTTTTCCCAATATGAGTTTCCATAGTAAATGTGCGTAACATTGATAATATTTTAAGTTTTGTTATGTTAATAAAAAAATTTCTTCAAAGTGACTCCTCTTCTTTCTTTTTTTTTTTAACAGTGTAAGTGGGGGCTATACTTAAGCCGGTACACTTTCGAATAAACAAAGAATCGTTAAAATCGATCCACGTGGATAAAGGTTATGTAGGAACAAACGTAAAAGAAAAACACATAGGCGACGAATATTATAAAAACAAAAAAGTAATTTATTATAACGTAGAATTTTATAAATTTCCTTACGCGCGCATTGAAAATACTAATTACCTAGAGTAGTACAAAAACAATCGGTTCTTTTTCAAAATTTTTGTACAAAAGTATAGGCGGAAAAGTGATCGCGAACATTTCGTATCAAGTGGCATTTATTTTTCAGTCAAACTATAAAAAGGCAAATGCGTGAAAGTATAACCAACCCTAAGTCTAAATTGTAAAAAGTGTATTTTTTTGAAAATGGCTCTGTAAAAATTTTCAGATACGATAGGCATGCGAATTTCAAACCGGACAGAATACGATGTGAAAACCGGAAAATATCGCATGAAAACTGAACTCTGAATGGAAATTACGATATATTTTAAGCTACTACAGGGAGCCGTCGTCAACCGTGTAAACTGTATAGCGGATAATAAGGTATTTTTAATGATTGTGAAATAGCGATAAAATGTAACAATAAATATAAATAATTCTGTAAGCGATTCTAATTACGAAGAAAAAAGTAATCACAAAGGAACCGTAAATCACATGATGCCCCTTTGGGTATGTGAACGTGTTTTTTGTTAAAGCGTCGTACGCGATAATACCAGTTGATCGTAGGTTCACTTTGCTAGAGTCCCCGGGTCACAATCTGATTCGTTCGGGAAACTACACTACATCCGGTCGCATTAAATTCATTCGGTTTCCGTAGCTCTGACGTCATCTGTTTTAATGTGTGCTAGTGAATTATCAAACTAACTATTGTACACAATCGCCGCGACAACTGACTTCAGATATTGGCAAAGGGTCGCCATTTATCTGCTGACAATTCTGCGCCTCGTCATTTGTCGTATATCGCTATTAAATATCGATTATTATTATTATCACCAGTGAGAAGAGGAAGGAAATAGTTAAAATATTAATATAATTTTAATAAACAAAAATTAAATAATTACGAACAACAGCAGAACGGTATATAAATTATTTTGAGTTAAATGCCAAAACCGAAAAATTCGTAATATTTTATGCTAACACAGAAAGTATTTGTTTGTCGCAGGAAATATTAAGATTGTATAAAATATATGTGTATGTATATATATATATGTACCTCTGTATAATATATATATATATATATAATATTAATTTTTCGCGATTAAGATAAAAACGAATTATTGTAGAGTGGAGGAAACAAAAATAACAAAAATAATTTTCGTTTTACCGCGGAAGAAACGTGTAAAGAAGAATGGAAAAAAATAATTAAAAGGGTAGTTTGTTGTATGATTAGTTTTTTTTTTTTTTTTTAATTTGGTGAGCAAACTGAGACTAATACTAGGTGAAAATCTCCTTTTTTATGGCACACTTCGTAACAAAAATTCTAAACGTTTAGATTTGAAATTAAAAACATTTATTCGTATTCGCATCTACCTTTTTTTTATTTTATTTTATTTTTCGGACATGTTAACTACGGATATTAACTTGGTGAAATTTTTGAAAGTTTCAATGTACGGCAGCGGGATATTCCCGTCAAACGAAACACGCCACGGTCGCTGGCTGTTTTTTTGTGGTCTTATTTATTTATTTATTTTTTTTTTTTGAAAATATATATATATATTTATTAATATTTATACATTTCCTCGTCAAACTATATTATCGACGAGTTTTCTTACATCTAAATATGCCTACATTATACTACTTACATATATACTATACAATTTTATCGCCGCGCAAATATTTTATTACGTAAATTAATCCTATTTTTACTTATTTCTAAATTAGCTATAACTAATACCTATTATTTATTTTATTTTTTATTATTTTATTTATTTATCTTGTTCCGTCTCTTTCCCTTTCCCTTTTTTCACTTTTGTTTATCACTGTACCATCTTCTCTTATTTAATGCTTATTATTGTTCCTATATTTCCCTCTTTCTGTAGCCATTGCTTTATTTTCTTTTTTTTTTTCACCCCAATTTTTTCCTCTTCTATTATTTCTTTAGGCATTTTATTTAACAACTGAGTTATAATGTATTTGTTAATTTTCCCTGCCCTTATCTTTGTTTTAGCTAACGGCGAAATATAAATAGTTTTCCCTCAGCCCGTATTCTATTTTTATTCTTTCTTCCGATTCTATTTCCCCTTATCTGCCATTATCTATTCCCATATATCTCTTTATGAATAAGTACATTCCTTTAAGCCTCAGTACGTCTTCTTTTTGTATTATTTCACTTTCGGCTACCGTGATTTGTGATCTGATATTAATTTCAAGTATTTTATTTGCAGTTTACTTATTTTCTCCGCGTATGTTTTCCTAGCCATTCCCCATGCTTGAATTCCAAATTTGATTCTCGATTAGCGCATGATACGCAATTTTTAACGTTTTGTTTGTTGCATATTTCTTTAAAGTGCGTATAATGCTGGTAATGTTGCCCTAATTTTCTTTGCAATGTATTATACGTCCGTCCCACCTTAAGTGTTGATCCATCATTAACTCCAAATAGATTTATATTGGGTCATTACTTCTATCTTCCGGCAATTTATCTTCTCACATTTATTTCTTTCTTCCCACTCATGTACACATTCGTTAGAGTGCATTATTAAATTTCGACAATATTCATCATACCTATCCCTTTTCATGCGTGTAGTACCATTGCTTTAGTTTTTGATACATTAATTCTTAGATTTTTATCATGTGCCTATTTATTTATTGTGATTAGATCTTTTTGCATTTTAATTTCTGCATCCTTGATATTATCTTTATGTGCTGTAACTCTATTGCTATATCATACGCGAACGAGTATATATCGCTGTATTTTAATTCCTCATATAAAAACCGTTTTTTGTATATATAATAAACAGTATTGGCGCTAAGTTACTAGCTTGCGGAACTCCCACATTCAACTCCTCTTTTTCACTTCGTGCATTTAATATATTTACATATGTTTTCCTTTGGTTTAGGTAGTTTTCGAACCATTTTTTAACACTGTGCGTTATTCCTATCTCCTCTAATTTATTTAGAATGTTGTCAGTACTTTCTTCCCTTGTTCAAAATTTACCCTTACTTTTTTTTGTAAACTCACCGAGCGCTTTCGATGTTGATTTTCCTTTTTGAAACCCGAATTTTGTTCTATGAATTATCTGATTTTCCTGTAAATATTTCGTTAAACTATTAGCTACGTACTTTTCTAAGATTGTTGCAATTACATTACTTACCGCAATTAGTCTATAGTTTTCTTATTTACTGTGTTTTGACTTTTTTATATGTTGGCCTCGTTTTCGATATCTTTAGTCCATCTGCTATTCTTCCTTGACTTAGAGTCATATTTATCAGTTTCGTCATTTTTTTTTTTTACTATATACGTTTTTATTGTCTTTATATCTTTTATTCTTATCCCATCTAGTCCTGTGGCCATTGTTTCTTTCAATCCCTCAATCATTTTCCCCACTTGCTCTAGAGTTTACTTTAGGTATGTACATATTTACTTTCGGTTCATTCTCTTTTCTTTCCCCTAATAATACTTTGTTACATTTGTGTTCTAGTTTTTTTTTATACCATTTTTGAATTCTCTGCTGAACCTGTTCGCAATTTCAATTCCTTCTTGCCCCTTCGAAAAGTGTTTCTCGATCATCTCATCTACTTCTAGATTCCTTTTTTTTCCTACGATCTTATTTATATTTAACCATGTTTTCCTGATGTCCCCTTGTACTCCCGCAAAACTTTTCTCCACAAACATGTGTCATTTTGCCGTCTTATTTCTGCATTTACTTTATTTCTTAACTCCGTATTTTGGTTGTTCTTTTTTACTTTTTTATACAATTTTTCTCTGTTCGTTATCATTTCGATTATTTTCCGCGTCATCCATTCCTTTTTCCTACGTGTTTTATCACTTGCTTGCATATTTTTTGTTTGGCGGCTACATTCTCCATAAAACGTTTTTGAATTTTTCCTTTATATCTCTATATACTTTTTCAGCTTCTATTTCCTCTCTTTTTTCTTCTCACTTTATCATTTTTAGTTTATTTTTTACTTTATTTTCTATAACGATCCTTCTGATTATTTCGCTTGATTCCTCTTCAGTTTTTTCCCCCTCTCCATTGTTACTTTACACATTATCATGTTGTGATCCGCTATTTTAATGTCTGTATTGTAATGATTGAAATCAATATATTTCTTTTCTTCTTCTTGGTGTAAATATGGTCTATTTTCGTTTGCGTTAGCCTATCTTCTTTCCATTCTTCCTTTGTAAATCCTTCCAACTTACTTTCATATCCCATTCCTGCCATCGTGTTCTTATATTTTGTAGCTAATGAATTATCTTTTCCGATATCTATGTTTATATCTCCTATATAAATTGTCGCATCATTATCGAAGTATTTTTTATCCATCTCTTTTATTTCCTTTATGTATGCCTTCGCCTTTCTCGATGGCGATCTATATAAGGCCCATAGTCCCAGCTTTTCCTTGTACCCTGTTACTTCTAGTATTATACTTTCCGCATTTTCCATACTTTTACTTATCATGCGAACTTGTATTTTTTTACCCCTTTTTACATATATTACCAATCCCATGTTTTACTCCTTCTACATCTAAATTATGCCATTTTTCGTACCCTTCTAAATTATATAAATCTATTTCCTCTTTCTTTATATTAATCTCTCCTAATATTATTATGTCGTATTCTTGCCCTGCCTCTAGGATTTCTACTTCCTACCATTTTTTCCTTACTGATCTGATATTCATATATATACTACGACTAAGTCTGCAATCATTTTATTCCTTTCTTCCATCATACCGATTTTGCTCTTATTTATTTATTCTTTTTCCCCCGGGTTTTTTTTTTTTTTTTTTTAATTAAATGCATTTTTATTATTTTTATTTGTGTTATTAATCATAATTAAAAAAATATATATATGTGTCATAATTTTTATTTTTTATACACGTGGATAACGGATAAAATTAATAAATACTAAAACCAAAATAATTATTTTCGGCCTATCAATGCTGTAGATTTTTTTCATTCCTCTCTTTTTAAGCCCGCCAGCACGTACGCATAGTTTATTCGGTGAAACGTGTATTTAAACGGACTACCACCGCATACTGAACGCAACCCACGCACAACCCACGCCCACGCGTGGGTCGCCTGTGCGAAGAACACAGTTTTCGTGGGTGCGTTGGTTGCGTGAGTCGCGTGGGTTGGTTTAAACTTTTTAGTTGTTAAAAATTTTGATTTCTTGTTTAAATTAATAACTTATTTGCTTGTTTAATTTTAATAAGTTTCATTTCTGGTGTATTTTCAAATTTTATTACTTATATAATTAAGTAAGTTGAAAAATAATTCGAAGTGATATGCTGGTTCCCGATAATTTAATTAAAACAGAAATTATAAAAAACAAGAAAAAGTGATAAAATGCCAACTAGTTTTGATGTAATTTCATGTTTTTGGAACTTTGTGTTTGCATTCGTGAGATTATTTTTTAATTTATTTAATTTATATATACTTGTGCCGATTGAGTTTGTATCTTTTTTTAATATCTTACGAAGTTTATTATTATTTAAAATTTTTCCAGTTACATTTATTTTGAAAGAGAAATTTAGTTTGTTTTATTAATGTTTTTTTCGGCAGCTTTTTACAATTAATTTAATTCCCATTATTATACAATTCGGGTGTCTTTCATTTATGTATTTCTTCGCAGTATATGTTATTAATGCAAAGTGATTTACTTCCTTAAAATAGAAAGATTATTCTATAATTATACAAAAAGTATCGATATAAATTAAATTTATGCTATATTTTCACGATTATGTTTACAATAAAGTGACCGAAAAAAAACAAAATTTAAAAAAGTTTCTTTAGTATTTAATCAAAATATTGAAAAATGATTCGAGGTAAAAAAATTGATTTTATTTTGAAGTAAAAAAATCTACATATTACTAAAGTATAAATTAATTTAACGCCGTAGTTTTTAATTGCGATTGTACCTAAGCCAATTTAATTGAACTCTTCATATTAAACAGATTTACGTTTCACAGCCGTACACTTTTAAATAGAACATTCATTTGAATTATAAAACAGAAGTAACTTTTTCTCATTTTCCGATTCTGATTTCACAAATCGAGTAGAATTCGCTATCTCAAGTGCCATCTCGAAACCGATCATTCGTTGTTTCACATGCTTCTCATATACAAAAACGTAGCCGTGGGCTGTGCGTGTGCTGTGTTCAATATGCGGTGGACTTTTCACCTGCATTCGTTTTGATCATGCAAAAGCTTTTATGTTTCATTGAATAGAGAAACTGCTAATGTTCGGCGAAGTTATTCAACTCTTCCGTCTGTTTCGGGAATGATAACTGTATAATATGTAAGATATTTGTTGGTTTTTTTTTTTCATATTTAGTCCTATAAAGCTTTTACACCATTTTGTTTATGCCAGTCTGCATTGAATTTCGCAATAGATTCGAGAAGCGAGAACTTACAGTTAGCACTGCAACGTTAGTAATATCGTCACTAATTAGCCGGTGTAGGCTTTTTATTTTTCAGTTTTTTAAAATTATTCGTGTAAGTAATTAACATATTTTGTTGTTATTTGTAAGTACTTTAATAATTCGTATTTGTACGGTAAAATATAACGGAAGTCATGAAATTCTCGAAAACCGATGACAAAAAAGTAGAAATCATGATAGACAATGAAAAAATTGAGAATGTCACCGAGTTTAGATATTTAGGTGCTCTCATAAGTGAGGACGGAAGAGACCTAAAAGAAATTAAAAGTAGTAGAATCGGTATGACAAAGAAAACCTATTAAATAACCTTAGCAACGTTTTGAAAAACCGAACCTTGAGTATAAGGTCTGCGGAAAAGAATAATGAGATTCTCCGTGTGGGCAGTACTACAATATTCGTGTGAAACTTGCGACAATAAATGCGGATATTGAAAGAAGAGACTGAACGCCCTTGAAATAATGTGGTATTATCGAAGATTATTAAAAATACACCTTAGACTGATTTTGCAACAAACGTATCGGTGTATTAGCAAAAGTGAATGAAGAAAACAGAACGATAGTTGAAAATATCAAGCCCGAAAGCTGAAATACATAGCAGATAAAATTCGGAAAAACGGCGTATTCAAACTGGCATTACAAGGACGAATTCAGGAAAAGCCCATTAAAGAAGGAAGAAGATCGGAGCTAGTAAGCGCGAATGCACCGTGCAACTGTTCGTGCGAAAGTGTCTAGGAGACACGATTAGATACGCCAGAAATCGAAGAATATAAATGCAATCTCTTGCGACGACCACGGTAAAATGCTACGAAATAATATGTTGACTAGGCGTATAATAAATCGCGTTCGAAATCCGTTGTCGAAAAGTTGTATATTTTCTTATAAATCGAACAAATAGCTATTAACTAAATTCAGCATGACTGTTCAAGGTAAAATACCTTTAGAGTGATCTCTGTATTATTTTAATAAATATTTTTTTTATGTATTAAATATATACTTTTGTTTCTTGATATATATCTTACGTAATAAATCCAACTGAAAATTGCGTAGTTAGTTAAATAAATACAGTGTACGCTTTGTAGTACTTATTCCCGACGATATTAAGCACACCTTATGTGTACGACTGTCCGGCTTTCAGTACTTTACGTAGCTTGTATCGCATTTCCTCTTCTTCCGAGCTTACACTAACACCTGATGACAATACTGAGAGCTTTCTTTTATTTTCTGAAGCAGCAATGAAGTTGAAATTTTCGGTTAGCTAATAATTAATTATTTACTGTATTTGGCATATTATTGAAATCCACCCCTGAATCCAAATTAATTATGGAAAACTTAATCAATTCTGTGCTGCCGGAGTGCTTCGCCCACAACTCTTTATTATTGAACTATAAGCATTCACATATCATTGACTAACACTGTACACTCACAATTTATTTCGTATTGTTATTATTAACATTTGTCGTATTTATTAACTTCGCTATACATGCCTATCTGTAAGTTTCATTAATACTTTCCTATTTTTATTTGTTCATTTTTCCCCCTCTTTTTACGAAGTAATAATTTTCTTTTTTTCCCCTAAACTGCAGTCTCATTATTCCAACTTATTATACGCTTACAACCTTAACTACTTACGGTATCAAGGATTCATCTCTGTTATTGTTCATAGGTTTAGTACACTTTGCAGGGAATTTTCACACGCATTTTTTTTTAAGCTTTTTATAACAACTTTTATTTATTTTTATTTCATGCTACTGGTTAAATTTGTTCTTACACAATACTTACTCCCTGCTCCTTTTGTACACGATTGAAAAATAAATAAATTTTTCCTTCCAGAGGTTATATTTGGTGGGGCCAAAAAAAAAATAATATTACCGGTTTGTTGATTTGTATCCATGCGTATTCATATATCTGTTTATATTCAAAATTGCGCTTACGAAATAAATGAAACAACAATTTTTTTATCCTGAAGAATCGGCGGGAAACATTTACGTTTCAAAAATATTAGTCACTACTCGATTGAACACTTATCGCACTCGGATAAATATAGAGACTAATTAGGAAAAAATAATGCACGGTCTGCGATTTTGTTCTATCGTTGTTCTTTTTCTTTTTTTTTCCTTGAAAATATTTTATCGCCCAACGATTTTCATCCGAATGTTTATTTGTTTTTGACCATCAACTTTTCAACTTTTTCCAGTATTTTTGTGTTAGTAAACACCGGGGTTGGAGAGTCAAGCGAAGCGAAGTCCTTAGGGGAATTCCGCCATATAAATTTATATACGCACACACACACACATACACATATACATATATATATATATATTAATTACAACATAATCTTAGGTTGGCCCCTATTAGATTTTAAAAATGTCCCCAAAAATATTCCCAAAAATGTCCGAATTTTGTGTAACGAAAAATGGCCCAATTTTATGTAAGGAAAGTTAAATGTTAAATGAAAACGATGCCGGTAAGAATTACGTTGTAAATTTTGACCATTTTATACAAGGTATAGAAGAGAAAGAGATAGAAATGTAGGCAAGAGGGGTCAAGGGGCAAAGCTCCTTGCGAGGCCAAAATGGCCGAGTTTATATATATATATATATATACAGTTACAATAGAATTTATAAATTAAAAATAATTTAAGACATCAATAATGATGACTTTAAAAACTGTAGAAGTAAAATTTGAATAGTGTTCTTTAATATTACAATTTCGATAGTTTATATTCAAAGCGTAAAAAGCAAATAACTGTTTTTTTTCCCTTTTTTTTTGTTTTAAGATTAAGAATGGTTTAAATGTATTTAGAAAAAAAAAGATAATTTTTAATTTATTCATTGAATGTGTAATTTAAAACATTTTATAAATAACGTATACATAACTTTTTTTTTTTTTTTGACTTTTAAATGTACATTCGCAAGAAGCAAATCATAAATTTTCATAATCGCTTAATCAGAAGTAATTTATACATTAATCACTACGTTATTGTTGCGATGAGAATAATAAGAAAATCCCGTTACAGTTTTGTGTTATTAGGATATCCTCTTAACATTTAGACGTAATGTCTACATAATATTTACGTTTTTCCTTTTGTTTTTTATCGTTCGAATATTTTTTTAATCGTCATGAAAAAAGGACAATAAGATGATTTCTTCTTTGCCGAGAATAACGTCGTAGTCCATTGTAAATCACTTTTAATGGTTAATTATATTTCGTAATATGGAAATAATACTCTATTATGATATGTACTCTTGTGAACGATTTTTATTTATCACGTTTTATCTTTGATCGCGAAATTAAATTATTTTTATAAACAAATTCGCGACTGCAAAATGCTGCACAATTTTTCATATTCGAAGAAAAAATAAAACATCAACAAACGATAAAACAAAAATGAAGTTGCGTATCTTAATAATAACAATAAAATCAATAAAAAGAAATATGATCAGGTAAATTTCATGCACGTAGATTACGCTCCTCTTGTAACAATTCAATTATCGAACTACCGGATAGGAATATTGTTGTAAACACTTAGTGAAGAGAAATAACGCATTCCGAGCAAAACGAAGCTCTCTTTGCGCGCGCGATTTACATAATAGTAATAGGCTTAAATTAAGATATACTTATATGTAAACGTGAGAATACAGGGAAAAGTACAAGTAAACCCTGTTTAGCTTTAATCTAAACGTTTATGTATAAATTAAGATTGGTTTTGTTACTTAGGAATAATTAATTAAGCATCTAAACAGGTAAGTGACAGCTGAAGAAATAAAAGTAGTTGAATATAATACATATTTGAAGAATAATATTGTTTGGGTAACTGGTACCCGAGAAGCGAATGTTTAATTCTTTTATGTTTATATCGTTTATTATATCGTGCTTGCAAGGTCTGCTGCGTGAAGTTCCCAATTTGTTTTACAAGTGAATATTGACTTGTCGGGAACTGGTTCAATATGTGGTGCATATCAGAAATTTTAGTATGTAATGGAGCATTAAGGATAATTCGGAGATATCTGTTCTGTACAATTTGTAATTGTCGATTTGCTTACGCTGAACCAAGTAGGACAGGCATAGAGGATAATTGGTAAAACAAGAGCTCTGTATATTATTAATTTGTTTTCAATATTAAGTTCGGATCGTTTGTTAAATATAGGGAATAATTTGTATAGAGCATCGTGAGCTTTGTTAATAATATAGTTTATATGATTATTAAATGTTAATCTATTGTCTAAGATGAGCCCAAGATATTTTACTGCAGGTTTCCAATCTAATTCGGTATTATTTATTCTAACAAAATGTGTTACTTGTGGCCTGCGTCTGGTTAACAATATATGGCTTCAGTTTTCAGGGGATTGATTTTATTTTCCATTTTGTATGGTATTTATATATTTTATTGTAGCTACTACTCGGTAATACATTCTGTAAATAATAAAAATATTGCACTATTGACCACGCACTTTCGGTTGCTATGACGCGTCAACATGTAAATTGTGTAATCTTCGTGTACGTAACAAATATTATAATATTTGTAACGTATGTACAGGAGATTACACAATTTCCATGTTAACGCGTCTTAACAACCGAAAGCGCCCGGTCAATAGTGCAATATTTTTATTATTTACAGAATGTATTACACACATACACATAAGCACATTTATAAATGTAAAAATGACTATATCACTCTTAGCCCGGGTTATAATATATTTTTTGTCCCATGATTATGTTCCGTTACTTTATATAAGATAACAAAGGTTGAATCCTGTGTTGTGCAATTGTTAAGGTTTTTTTTTTTTTTTTGTAATAAAAGATAAGTAAGAATGACTGCATCAATTGAAAACAATTTTTCTAAAAGAAGTTTAGAATAAAAAAGATTGGTGGTCAAGGGGGTTTCCCCTAGCGAGGCCTGAAGGGCAGAGTTATATATATATTAATTATAACATAATTCCTAGGCTACCCCCTATTAGAAAAAATATCCTAATTTTACGAAACGTTTGTTATATTTTATAGGATTTCTGTGAGGATGTTATTATATTCATATGGACCGATTTAGAATTACGTTGTAAATTTTGATAATTTTTTGTACAAAGCATAGAAGAGAAAGAGATAGAAATGTAGGCGAGAGGGGTCAAGGGGCACAGTCCCTTACGAAGCCAAAATGGCCGAGTTATATATATATATTTCACTGTATTTATTATTTAGACACATTGTTTAATATATTCACGGTAAAATAAATTTTTAACACTTCATTAAACAATTAAATGTATAATTTTTATATCCCCGACGCGTGAACATATGAAGTGTTTGCTTCGAAACGGGGGATATAAAAATTATACATTTAATTGTTTAATGAAGTGTTAAAAATTTATTTTACCGTGTATATATTTATTTATTTATGTATGCTGTAGTTTATTTTGTTCATGCATACAATTAATTACACACCTATACGTGGTATTGTAATTGAATGAAGGAATATATTTAACTGTTAGAAATCATGAAAGTATAGGCGACGGAAAATTATAAGTACGGTCTAACGTTACTTAAAGTTATATATTTGAAAATATTAAGCGGATTAAATGTAACCTCTAGTGCAAATAGATTAGTCTCTGTGTCTTTCGAGGGAAAAAATGAAAGAAAAAAAGAAGAAGGAAAAGAAATAAATGAATAGAAAAAGATTGTGCATATGGTTTAGTAGATGTAAATAATACTTTAATTTGGTCATAAGGAATGATCTTACAGCCCCATTTAATACCAATTTTGGTTCAGATTGATTGATAAAGATTTGTGTATATATATATATATATATAAACTCGGCCATTTTGGCCTCGCAAGGGGCTGTGCCCCTTGACCCCTCCTGCTTTAATTTCTGTCTCTTTCTCTTCTATACTTTGTATAAAATGATCAAAATTTACAACGTAATTCTTACTAGCATCAACACACACAAAAAATAACATAACCACAAAAATCCTATTCTAACATTTACCTTCCGTTATATAAAATTAAGACATTTTTTCGTTACATTTTTCGTTACATATTTCATTACATAAAATTGTGACATTTTTTAAATAACAATAACAAAAATCCTACAAAATATAACAAACGTTACATAAAATTGGGACATTTAGCGTTACATAAAATTGGGACATTTAGCGTTACATAAAATTAGGACATTTTTCTGGGACATTTTTTTGGGACATTTAGCGTTACATAAAATTGGGACATTTTTTCGAATGGGGGGTAGCCTAAGAATTACGTTGTAATTAATATATATATATATATATATATAAAGTCATATATTAACAACTTAAATTGCTATAAGAATGTTCCCGGCGAGGTGATAGTTCTTCTGTCATACTGATAGGAGAGGAAATTTCAATTGACTACATTGTTGTTAAAAAAGAAAATAAATTAGGCTGTAACGTATTTCGTTGATAGTTTAAAACGGATCGGCATAAAAACCTTACTCCTTAACATTTATGTGTATGTTCGTAGTGGATGATTATTGAAAATGTGAGTGTAACAAATTTGTATTTCGTTTTCAATTGTTCGTAAGGTATTGAATAAACCTTGTGATTCTCAGTTTTTAACCTGATTAACAAAGAAAAGAACTGAATCTTGATTCATTTCAACTCTGATACACATTTCGCCGGTGGAAGGATGCACTTATACACAAATATTGGATAAATTAGAAATTTTCCAAGTGTACGCGGCGATTATTTCCGATAAAACTACGACGCGTTTGAAGACTGTAAAATGATTGTCGCTGCAAGTAAGGCGGCTTTCATTGGCATCGCTGTGTATTTCATTGTTACCAGGCTCAGAGAGAAGATGGTCGATCGCTGTATTGCTTGCAAGCATGCTTCGTGGAAAACTCTTTTAGGATGCACATTTCGGTGTAGTCGCGGTTCTACATTTCCGTTGGCTGGCGCTCCGTTAAGCGAATTATACACGCGCACACACGTTTAGCAAGTTCGGTGTTTATACTACATGACGAAGAGATGCAGCTGCCGACAAAATAAATGCATTTCGCCGGCATAAAAGAGGGATGAAGCAAAAAATAATAGAAGGGTATAATACCGAATCCAGTTATCGCGTAAGGGTAACGGGGTTGCCCTTAGCAACGGTACCGCTGACACTTACTGTGTAAGGGAGTCTTTTATGCGGTACGTGCCGAGCCTTTTGTAACGTGCAAAGGTCTACCTAATACGGCCGTTCCGCATTCGGTTATTTACGGGCCTCAACAATTCACCGATCAGTGTGAATCTTCCAGTTACCTAGCCGGAGTAGTGGAGGAACCCTCTTTCTTCCAAAACAGCAAAAACACGTTCAGCCTCGAAGAGTGCGTGCACTTTTGACGGTTTGATTCAGCATTTTAGAGGTTTTTTTTCTTTGATCTCGATTAGTCATCAGAACACGCATCTTTAGTTATAATAGCTGACATCATGTGAGTAACAAAGTTCTTCCGGAAAATTGTTAATTCTTCCGAGCGTCAATTTAAGAAATAAGAAAAAAGATAAAATGAGAAGCGTCAAACACGGAAAGGATGATCAAGATCCGAAATAATAAGGGGGGAGGGCACTAGGCAAAGAAAGGTGGGCAATGAAACGGTTCGGGGCCACGGAATTCACGCATCTAAGATGAAAGTGTGCAAAAAAGGAAAAGGGAAATTTGAAACGAAGTTCGGGTTCCATTTCGCCTAAAAATGGAATGACCCATAAAAAAATAATAATAATAATAATTTGAAAAAATCAGCTTGGCAACATGGTCACGTTTGGTAGGCAGAAAAAAATATTACCCTGGCGCAGCGGGAGATCTCTCGATTTTTTAACCGAGAAAGCGTCTTTGACAAACAATGCCGCGTTTGCCCGCTGACGAGACCATCCGAGAAATTGAATGATTGTTACCCAAATTTTATTATTTTGCTAGCTCGGACAGCGTCATTAAAGGTTGTAAGAAATGCCAAATTCGTCACAATATGCGGAAAATCACCGCATACTGATTTACGCTATGACGTCGCAATTTGTTCTGGCTTGGGTCTTATGAGTATTCTGAAGGAAACTATTTTTCTATCTTGAATATTATAAGTTGTCGCTTGTGAATAAAATAAAAATTTTGAGTCAGTATAATATAATAATGGATGTATCATTTATAAAAACAAATCGAGCAGGTAAATAATATATATGTATCTATCTAATATTTGTATATTGAAATATTTATTGCAAATTACGCTTTAAATGAAATGGTATTCAATTAGATTTTGGCAACAGAGAATAACAAAATTGTCATCCATTAAAAAATTATTTCCGCGTAATTGCTATAAATTTTTGTTTTGTACGTCAGAAGTACATTATAAAATATTTGGTTAATTGAATAGCGTACTTTTATATTCTCTTTCTTTTTCCTTTTTATAATGTTAAATCGTAATCTTTTGGCAATTTATTGAATTAAGAAATTTTAAATAGTAAAATAGAAGGTTTTTTTTTCTTTATCTTCTTTTGGATTTGCCAAAAAATGGCGCCTGAACCAGTAAAATGGTCGATTCACATGAATATGAGTTATGCACGAACAAACATAAAAATAAAACATACGCGACGAACATACATATAACCTCTTTCTTTTTGTAAGTCGGAAAAAATTAAAAATTAAAGACAAGTTTATTGACATAAAAAATTTAAAGTATACTATTAGATTAATAAGTCATTTTTGCTTATATTAACTTTACTTTTTGTTTATTAACTTTTTAAATACACCTTCATTTTGATGGGTAATAATCGTCCGCTGCTGACAAGTCCAACGCAATAAGGAAAAAACAAATAAACAAATGAATACACTTTCTGCCTCTTTCTTAAGATTTAAAAAGAAAATATTCGAAACAAATTTCTGTCCAAAAACAGAATTAAGAAAGCGAAAAAAATTATTCTGTTTGTTTTTTAACGAAGAACTTGGATAAAACTAGCATAAATATGCATTGTTTTCAATTTGTAATAAAGCATTTATCCGTTTACAGCTCTTTATCCTGGAGTATTTTTCTTAATTTTTTTCTGCAACTCCGAAAACCTTAATTTCTCATGTCACACTAGACAGCAATAAGGGGCTTCCTATATACCGACTGATAAGGCGGGTGGGATTTATACGACACTGGACTTCGAACGGAATAACTCGCAAATATTAATCGGAGTCGTCGTTTCGCGTATATTTACATTAAACATTTTTAGCGGTATTTTTTCACTTCTGATTTTCATATGAACCTTTTTTGTTGTTTTTCGAAAAGAAAAGATTAACATCGGAATCAAATAGCAAAAAAAAGAATGATGCGTTTAGTCTGTTTAAAATTCGACAATGATGAAGCGCTGTTGCCAATACGAAATCATTCGTATGTTTGTCTGATTTTTTTTTTATTACCTGAGTAACCGAAACCTTAAATTTAGGCGAAATGGAAATTAGGCAAATTGGGAGTTAGGCGAAATGGGAAGTCACCGAAACGAAATGCGCGGTGACGCACGAAATTTTGATGTTTAAAATTAGAGAGATTCTTAACAGCGGGAATTAGTGACAATGTTGGTTTGAAAATGATTTTTTTTTTTTTTTTTTTTTTTTTTGGTTGAGTTTTTTAGCTTACCGGATATATCACAAGAAGACAACGGAAACTCGGTGCCGAAAAAACTCATTCGTCGAATTGAACACTACTCGCGATTAAAGCTTTTAATAGAAACAGCCTAACTTTAATTAATAAATAGCCCGCCCAAGTACAGAAAATATAACTATTCTGTACTCGTGTATTATAGTTTAAAATGACGCAACGACAACAACGGTTGAATGATCAACTGGGCGACGAAAATTTCCTAAACCAAAATTTTGATGAAAAAATCTGTTACAACAATGAGGCTTAATTTATACTAGAGAAATATTTTGTATAAATATTACTTTTTTTTTTTCTTTTTTTTTGATTAATACATTTATTTTCTGTATCTGTTTACAACTTTTTTTTTTCTTCTTCTTCTTCTTCTTTATGATGTGTAAAGAGAGTGTCTGACGAAGCACCACTGTTTAAGATCTTGGCCAAGAACTCCATACAAAAGATAATCACTTAAATAGATTAATACAGTGACCGTCTGTTAACGTTATTGTAGTTTTATATCTTATACAATAATGTTTTTTTGATACCAAAATCTATTTATCTAGAGGAAAAAGGAATCTAAAATACATAGTAACCATAATTTAATGACAAATATCCTTTAACTCATTAAGAAATATTGCGCTTCCATTATTTCCAGTTTGTCATATATTCTCTCTAGTGCATGCACTCAGACAGATAATTACCATTGTATTACTGCCGCTATTGAAAACGATTATGTAATAATGCATTAAATGCGAATATGTGAAACTTTTTTTACAAAAGTTTCATTACTTCTAACTGATATTTATTAAATATGCTAACGAGTTTTTAATCCAAGTATTACTTACTAGAGCTGATATAAACACTCCTGTTTAACTTTTTTCTCATCTTTTATATTTAATTGCATTTATCTCTTTATCGTACGTTCTTGTTGCACAGATGTGGAGGTAGTGCACGCATAGTATAATATATTCTATATGCAATGTAGTTACAGGCAAGACTTGGAGTTGATTTACAATAAGCGTGTTCGGCTATATGCCGATATATGCACAAAACACAATATGCATGTTAGCCACATTGCCTTCTGCACTATTATTGTTGGTGATTATTTTGCTTCCGTAGATTTTATTAATTTTACCCAGTCGTTTTATGTAACTTATAGCAGTAATTCGCTAACATGTCTATGTTATAAAGTTGTTTCCCACGTGTTCACAATTGTAAATCTATACTCCTTCTTTGTAGAAATACTTATTCAGACCCAACTGAGCATTAATTTTCTTCGTATGAATTGTGCATCTCTACACTTATCTCTACTTTTTTGGGCTGTGAATGTGTTCTTTTTAGAGGTTTTTTTTTTTTTTTTTTTTTTTTTTTTTTGGAGAGGGAAATGAACATGTATGTAAAGATTTTTTTTCTCTCTACCTCCGACCAATGAAAAAAACAGACCTCACGTTGAAGATTCGTATGTCATGTATCTGTCACGGTCTAACAAAAAGTTTCGCTCAACTAAAGAGCCCCCACAGTTATCATCATTATAAAGATATATAACATCAACAACTGACACATAGTTCCCGCCTGTTTTGCTTCCGGTTGTAATAGAATTCATTAAATTAATAAGGAACCGGAGTTTTTCTTTTTTTTTTTCTTTTTTACTTGCGTTAGAAATTAACAAAATGCTATCTAGAATTTACATTTACCGTAGCAATCATTATATTTAAACATTTTTACATTTAATAGTTCACATTTTTTTTTTTATTTTATCGAGTAGGTATATTTAACTTTTTATTTTCCCCCTTCACTGATAAAAACCTTCACAGGTCGGCTAAATCGCATCAAAATCCTATAAAGTGGGTACTAAAACCATCTACAGGAATCACAATCTATCCACTGGTGAAAACCGGAACAAAATTGGTTCGACGGTTCGTGAAATTAGCGCGTACAGTCAGGCAGGCAGACATTTTTCAGACATTTTTAAATTAAATATGTGTATATATACTATTTAATCTATAAATTAAGGGGTAATATTTTTTATCTATACCTACACGCATCGACACATATACATTATAGTGAACATTTGTTCAAATCTTTATTTTACTTTTCCTAATTTTTTTAATTTGTATATCCTTTGCCAAAATAATCTTCGTTAGAGTCAACTCTGTCTGTGTGACATTTCTGGAAATCCCATAACGTTCATCATTGTAATCGTCTATTTTTTATTTCTTCTCTTGACCATATTCCATTTTCCTCATACCGTTCCGTTATTCTATAAACGCGTCCATCTACGTTAGCGCTTGTTTCCTTGGGTTTTAAATGTGTGTATGATGTTTACATTTTTAAGGGAATTTTAATTAGTGTATTTTAAAAATTCTTTCGCTTTCTAAGAAACGTATTTATCACCCTCCAATAAATAATGGTCTTCGCGTTCAGCCGAGGACTCGTAGTATTTGTATACACCTATGTCTGTCGCGACCTAACAAAAAATCTCGCTCAACTGTAAAGATCGCACTCAGCATATATAGTTTTAAAAATGAATAAAAACGGGTTTTACGGTAAAAAAAAATTGAAAATTTTTAAGAACATGCACAACTTTATAGCCTTATATATATGTATATATATATATATATATATATATATATATATGTAGGATTTTCCGTTATTAAACGAATGATCAAACGAAATGAGAATTTATGGGAAAATATATTTTGAAATATCTCATATGTTTCAAAAAACCAAAAAAAAAAAAAAAAAGAAAGAAAAAACGTGATAATATTATCTGTTTATTTTGATAATAGCTTTATTTTAGAAATATTTGTTATTAAAATTTCGGAATAGCTTAAAGAAGAACATGGTTTACGTTTTTTGTACGAAATTATTTAATTTATTCAGAAATATCGTTGTAATGAATACCGAAATTAACTGCACGTAAGATTGCCTTAGAATTTGTGTAAGCACTGAATATTTTTCTTGTTTGTCGTTGTGTATTCAATAAAAGAGCTTTTTTTTTTTTTTTTTTTTTTTTTTGAAAAGAAATATCATGATTTACTAAAAAAATTTAATAAAATTGCATTAAAAACTAAAAAATACGTATAAGGATAATATATTTCAAACTAAAACAAATACCAAGAAGATATGATTATTCTTAAACAACATTTATACCGTAATTAGACTGTCTCGGGACACTAAATTATAATTACAATTAAATGACCAGAACAACACAATCACACTTGTTTTCTATAAACTAAAAAGTATTAGAAACATCGAGAATATTTAATACGCGTTTTTTTTTTTGTAACTATTGCAATTTGAATCTGGTGTACTGAGATTCTGATAAGTAACACAATAAATAATCGTAATATCACCCCTCACGGAATGTATATTTTACTCTTAAATATATTATTTTTTAATTTTTAATATATCTTGTAATTTTTAATAAATTTTTTAATTTTTAATATGTTTTGATTGAAATTTTAGAGTAAATCTTGAAATCGGTATTTTTTTTTTACATTTCCACTTTAAAATTTTTTAGTGTAATAATTTTTGAACCAATGGACCAAATTAAAATGCTGTAATTTTCTGTACTATACGAGTATTGTTCAAAGAATATAGTATTCAAATTTCGTCTGTGGTGAGCTTGCAAATCGTATTTGGAGGATTTCAAATTCTTCATCTTTATTCAAATGTACATTTGTATAAACTGGCACGTTAGTAAAGCGATTCGCGTTCATCGCTTCTTCAATTTTAAAATTTTGGAGGTCCGTATTGTCCCATATTCCAATGATAATTGTTTGGCTAATTTTCGTCTGCATTACACAAAGAGAACGTGCATAAAGAGAGTTCTTTTTTTTAAAGGTTTATTTTAATGGACTACAATACTTATCGGTAATTGGGCGAGACTAGCATTGACCGGTGTGCAATTTATACTAAACAGAGGAGGATATTATTAATAGAGTTAGCGCTACATTACCAAACGTAGTAATATTAAGATCCGTAATAATTCTTTCGCCAAGAATGCGCAGTTTTGAGTTATGTACGCGTGTTTATACTATTCGTATTAGCATTATTTGTTTTCGTTTCTTATTAAGTATATTTTTGTGGATTTCATTTGTGGATTTCATTTGTATATTTCGTTGTCTGAACTGGCGCTGTGAGTTTTTTTTTTTTTTTTCTTGTTTGGGTTTTTCCCTGGGCTTGTCAGCAACGGACGATTACCCATCAACACGTGTACATAGCAGCAATTAGGAGTAACAAGGAATAGAATCTGACAAAGAATGCTATACCAAGGATGGAAAAACAATAACAATCAATGTCGAAAAATGCCAAACGCATGCATCCTGAAAAGAAAAGGAATGCGAAGGTAAGAGCAAAAGGAGTTAGCTGTCCCATACCATGGCCACATCTGCAATTGCCCACAGTACAAACGGACAAAGGAATCGGCCTACACAAATAATTAAGGAAGAGTTAATATTAAATAAACACGCAAAGAGTATCTTTGTGGCGAGTGTTCTGTAAATTCTAAAAATAACTTTTATTCTAAATTACGGCTAACTTCGATAGGTTTTCCGAGAAAATTAATAAGCGGAATTACCGAGAACTTTTATCATGTATCACGTCGAGCGTTTCTAGCCTGTGACAGAAGCGTGCCATTAAAT